>OW029926.1:13607500-14268000 GCA_932305915.1 Agriopis marginaria | reverse complement strand
AATTGCTTAGATTCAGATAAACTTAATCAAAGAGATATACACATTGAACTATTAAACCAAAGACAACATCTATTTGGTGTGTGCCAAATATCACAATGAAGCCCTCTGTTGTTTTCTTGACTTGCCACAAAGCATATTCGCCACACTTTTATCTATTCTATACTAGCAACGCACCCGGCTTCGCTCGGGTGTAAATCTTTTTTTTTTACACCTTTGGTTTCATAATTAGAGTTTTGGTAAAGATCTCTATTTTTTAAATATAATATAGCCTATGTCACCCGGGGATAGTGTAGCTTCCCAACAGTGAAAGAATTTTTCAAATCGGTTCAGTAGTTTCGGAGCCTATTCAATGCAAACAAACAAACAATCAGATCTTTCCTCTTTATAATATTAGTATAGATTATAGATAGTATATACTAGGCAAAGCCAATACTAGTGATGTTACGGAGATTTGATTTCGATTCCAAAAAGTCGGAACTTTTGATTGATATTACACCTCCAATTCCGACTTCGGATAAGACATTTTTGAATCGGAGGTGCTAAATGGCGGTGGTCGCGGTCAAATGGACTCCGAAATAGCTAGACCAATTTTGATGAAATTTTCAGGCAATCTTCAGATTGCGAGTAATCCTGTCAAGTTTGATAGTATTTTTTTTTGTTTTTTTATATTCCCTACAAAAAACAAAAACAAGAATTCAAGTCTTTTTTTTTATAAATAATAGGCTTGCGCTTGACCGCCAACTCGCCTGATGTTAAGCGATGATGCGGTCTACGGTTTATATTGATATAATTACATCAAAGAATGAAAAAAAACATCTACCTAAGTCAAAGGAGGTTGCTTCAAAGAGGTTGCATTGTTTTTACTTCCACTGGCAGATATTAGCAGATAATATTATAAGAAGTAACTTAGGCTACTTTTATCCTGAATATTATTATGGCGAGTGAAACCGTGGGGCTTATAAAATAAATAAAAAATCTAAAAAAATAATTCTACAATCTTCATCAATATTTATTTTGACAAGGTTCAAAGGGTTCAAAAAAAAAAGAAAAAAAAAAAAAAAAAAAAAAAAAAGGGTTTTTCGTTTTTATTACCGTAAGCGAGATAAATAAACGATTGCCAAAAATTTCCGTATTTTACTAACAGACAAAAACATTCAAATTAAACCATTTTAACAAATGGAATGTATTATCAAGCTTAGCCATTTCATTTTGGAACAAAAAGCCCCCAATGTTCCCGAATTGTTGGCATCTTGCCGGGCTAAAGGATTTTTATTCTTGTTTTTAGTAATTTACAAACGAATTTCCTCATTAGATTCCAACGGGTAAAATAATTGACGCTTTTAATTAAATGTTCAGTAATTAAAATAATGGCCAAGTGAAATTACAAGTAAAAGAACATCAATGTCATTAACTTATTACTCAACTAGGTGAAATTGCTGATTAGGGTATATATAAAATCCTTGGGCATCATAGATTCAGTATAAGTACTTGGCATAGAGCTCAATGGCATAAAGGCACACCGAACACCGAGGGATTTTTATTTATCAGTCAAAGGCTTGGACGTAACAACTCTAATATTTTGTGAAGTCCATGGTCGAAGGAGATTCTATAGCTTACACAGATATACACATCGCTGTGATTGCTTACTATAGAAATTCTATAAATTTTTGGTGACTTCCACAGATAATCATAAAATAATGTCACCATCACGTCACTGTCACACCGCTATAGGTAGAAAATAAGGGGGAGGTTCCGAATCATGCCAATAACACCAACAGTAGGGTTGCTACATTTTTACACAATAAAATAAAGTATTTTACGGTGGGAAAAGAAAATTAACAGTATAAAAAAATACAGTAAGTAATTATAATGTTCTAAACCACTAAACTTTTTTTAAGGGCCCGAAAGGTTATAATCTGCGCGTGCACCGAAAGTTATTTTTTAAACAGGTAATAATGAAATAAAAGGTATTTTGCATACTCTATTTTTGTTGAAAAGTTAACAGTATTATAGACCTAAAAGTATAGGTTTAATTAGTATAGATATAATACTGTTTTAAACCGACTTCCAAAAAAAGATTGGTTTCTCAATTCTAATGTTTTTTTTTGTTACCTTAAAACTCCGTCATTTATAAACTGATTTAGTGTAAACGAAATTACGTATGTTACTAATTTTGAAGTCGGTTTTTTAAATTAATAAAATAATAACAGTATAAAAGCAAAGCGAGACACAGCCGCGCGCGCGCATTCACCTTAAAAAAGGCCGTCTAATGCGGTTGAAACTATAGTCGGAGTAACCAGCTTAATCTTACGTGAGTAATTCCCGTGTAACATAAATAAAATAACAGTATAGTTGGCAGCCCTAACTTACAGCCATGTTAGTTTTTATAAGCGATGTTGGCGTGATTTAAAACGCGCTTCTAATTTCTACGTTCTTGTTACGGCTATTCTCATCATGATTCTCATATCAAACATAATTCTGATGCGGTCTTCTTCACACAGAGCTATAATTTAAACCCAGTCATTCTACCTACCACCAAAGAGTCATATCCCGATTTATTTTCATAAAAAAATAAGAAAGCAGGTATACATTCTTGTTGTTAAAATATGTATATCCGTATTCGTGCGTTAAATTCGTTTCGCCCCATTCTCTTTATTTACTCTTCCGATTTTTTACGGTAAGAACCACAATTTTCTAGGGTCGTTTTTCCTGGAATGGCCACAGAATAGACTGAGAAAGTTGACAATCTCCAGCATTTTTGGCCATGCTTAAAAACATTAGATAATTTAGATGATATAGATACGTAAACTTATCGTTACGTCTCGAGACCACAGTATTTTTTTTGTTTAGGTATATTAGAATGGCTGTCAAGGTTTTTTTTGGAAAAAAATTGTTGTAGCCAGTTGTACCCATATTAACGAAGCGTCAGTCATTCGAAATCAGTTAGCAACTGTGATGCGGAGTTCGATGCGTTGATCTAAATAAGAATGTTCAATCAAGGTTCACTTCACTCATAATACCTGGTAACAGATTTTCATTCTCATTTCCATTCAATTTCCTTTTTCTTCTGTGCTCGAGACGTAAACCCGGCTGGCGCAAGTTCAGATCCGGCGATACATTTCGAAATGTCATGTAAACAAATCCCAAAGACCACAGCCACAAGCAAAATAAAGTAAAATTCCATATAAATTCTAAAATATGCATGGAATTCATAACTTTTGCAGTTTAAATAAAAGTAAGTCTTTAAGCTTTCGTGACTTGTACAGATGTTTTGACTTCCTATTAGGACTTATCGCACATTATTTTATTTCGGCAATGGTAAAGTTTTTCCTGAATTGGACTAAACATATACGATCTATGGATATGTAAAGAGTTACCCAACTCAACTCGTTGCACTGCGCAGTCCCAAGCCTACAATCCAAGATCAACATCTCCGATCCTGCCCCGCGGGAAATCTGGCTGTCGCCACTCGCGGCCAATTTTACGAGCGGATAATTATTGCGATTCTCAGAATATATACATTATCGACCTTCTTTCTTTATATCTATTAGATATTGTTATCTGTGCTGTTTCTCTAAAAATATTTCCATGGAGTTTTGGTGCCAACATGAAAATAAACGTTATTAATTAAAAAAAGCCTTTAAACACAAGCTTTTTCATTTGATCATTTTTCATTGCTCAGGGAACCTTTTCATTTGATGCCCATAATATTATCATGATGTGAAATTTTCCAATTTTCTTCGCAATTTTCTTAATTTGTTTTTCCGTAAGATCCTGTACAAAGTATCATAAAACTTATTTAAAAAAAGATGAATGAAATCGGTAATGTTTTTTTTTCTTTCTAATTTTTATGTTTTATCGATTTAATACCTTTCAATACTTGAAAGTGACAAATGCACAAGCCTTTCATGAGAAAAGATTAAAAAAATATTTCCTTAAGAAATACGTTTTACTGGCTAGCGGGAAAGATAGACTTCAGAGATCTTCAAATCAATAATTATTTCCCTGTATATGACAAAGTTACGGACACCACAGACCGGTAAGGGCAGACGTCCACCCACAAGTTGGACAGACGACCTAAAACAGACTGCAGGGAAACGCTGGATGCAGGTCGCTTCCAAACGGCCCTTTTGGAGATCGATGAAGGAGGCCCACATGTCCAGCAGTGAAATTCCTACCACCCACAAGATGGACAATTGGATAGACGACCTAAAACAGACCGCAGGGAAACGCTGGATGCAGGCCGCTTCCAAACGGCCCTTTTGGAGATCGATGACAGAGGCCCACATGACCAGCAGTGGAAGTCCTATGGCTGAAATGATGATGTTGATGATGATATGACAAAGTTAGTAACAATTCCCGAGCTGCCCGCTTTATTTTCTTCGACCTTTCGTGCTTATGAACGCCTATACGAACTAAATAAAATTATCATGATAACAATAATTTATTAATCATAAAAAATAGTTTATTGCAATAATTTCGCACCGATGTCTCGTGGTCTCGTGATGTTCACATTTAAATGAACTTGTTAACAGGTAAAACGAGTTTAAACAGTTTATGACCTCTGTTGGTAACTTATAACCGGATTTTCCAAAACCTGCATTTTGGAAATCATGATCTCATCTATAGTAATAGTAGTAGTGATGTTATTTTGTTTACCTACCTATCTTTTCATTGGTAGCAGGAAGGGGTCTAGATTGGCTGGTTTTAGGCTGATCGGACAGACGAAATTTTTCAGGGACTAATCATTTCAGCCATAGGAAGTCCACTGCTGGACATAGGCATCCCCCATCGATCTCCAAAAGGGCTGGTTGGAAGCGGCCTGCATCCAACGTTTCCCTGCGGTATCTTTTAGGACGTCTGTCTATCTTGTAGGTGGACGTCCTACGCTGCGATTACCAGTCCGTGGTCTATGCTATGTCGGTAACTTTCGTTTGTCTACAGATCTCCTCATTTCTGATTCGATCTCCTAGAGGAATACCGAACATGGGCTATATCCATAGCTCGTTGTGCGCCTTTTAGCTTGCTTTTTTTAAGTCGGCTGATAAAATATGTCTACTATTAAATACTATTAACGATAAATAATAATAATGATTGGTATAGGAAAATAGTTTTCCTACATTACGTACTTACTATAATCGAATTGCATTAACTTGCATGATACAACAAAGATACTAAAATACCTATTGATATATTCTCAAGAATTTTACGATGACTATAATATAATAATATTAGTTACAAGTACCTTCATCATAATAATAAATGGTTGTTACCTAATGTATCGTTACATAATGTCTTATTTGCGTGATATTATGCCCAGTTGCGTTATTGAAAATAATAATGTACAGAAAAACATTAAAATATAAGCTAATATCCTAGCTACTACAGGTTAAGTTGGAAGTCGACCAACTACCATGCACCCATGCATTGTGGATTGTCTTTGGATACGTAGCAAACGTTTTAATTCTACGTTTCTGATCCGTACGGCCAAGAATTGGCACAACTTGCCCGCTTCCTTATTTACTGAAAGATATAATCTGGGCCTTTTCAAGTGAAACGTTCACCAAGTGAAGCTTGGTGAAGTCCTACCTAGCAGTGGATAGGTGTTTCAAAGGAAAGAGTTTATGATAGTATAAGTTAAGATTTAATGAGAAGTAGGTAACGATCATGGAACGTTACACAAGGTCAAAGTGAATAGGTATCTTCTAAGTCTGCATGCTTCGTCTTCGGCCACATCGGCGCTTACCAATAGGCGATACTGACCTAATTCGCGATTTAAACAAAATATTCGATCTCAAGATGCTTTATTCGACTGACACCATTAAAATAGAGCCAGCCTGCTAATGAGCAAAATGCAATTTGTGCAATTGATTCATTCTAAGTGCAACTTGGGAAATTGATAAGATTCAACTGCGAAAACTTGTCATTTTCTCAGCAATAAGTACAATGCGTTTGCATTATTGGTTAAAATAACCTACTTACTGACATAAATGTTATCTATACTAATATTATAAAGAGGAAAGATTTGATTGTTTGTTTGTTTGTTTGCATTGAATAGGTTCCGAAGCTACTGAACCGATTTGAAAAATTCTTTCACTGACGGGAAGCTACACTATCCCCGGGTGACATAGGCTATAATCTATACCGTGCGAAGCTGGGGCGGACCGCTAGTGTTATAATAAGCGTGTTCGTTTAACAGAACCGGTCTATGGGACTTCACCTCACCATTTGGTTGAAATATTCTGTTCATAGTGAATGACAATGAATCAACTACTTAGTTTTATTAATATAATATAAGATAATATTTTCTTAGTCTTAGTCATATAGGAAACAATTATTGTGATGACTGCCCTGTATTGAACCTGCCTTCTGCGCTTGGGGGCGTGGGTTCGATTCCCACCTAGGGTAAACATTCATGTGATAAACTATCGTTTTTGTTCTATATCTTGGTGTTGATATCTTTTTGAGTACTAGCTGATCCGACTGTGGTTGTCCTGTCTTTGAACTATCAAACGCGGCAAGTTAAAATCATTGTTAAATTTTCTGAAATTATCAAATTTTCTGCGCAATTTTCTTGTTTTTTTTCTATAACAACCCCATACAAAGTTTATATACCTTTAAAAAAAGTCGAATGAAATCGGTACGCGTAGACTTTCATATAAACTTTCTAACCCCTTTTGTCATCCTTAATTCGGCCCTTTCGTAAAATCCCGAACCTCTACACCCCATAAGGAATCTACCTGCCAAATTTGAGCTTCGTAGGTCAAGCAGTTTTCGAGATTTCGTGTTTAATGAGTAAGTGAGTAGATGAATTTCGTTTTTATATATATAGATAGACAGATGTATTTAAAAATATATATGTAGGTCATATCCTATGTATATCAGTGTCTAGCAGCCATAGTACAAGTTTTGCTTAGTTTGGGGTCAGATGACCGTGTGTGCAAAAATGTTCCAAATATTTATATTATGGTATATATTTGTTTTCAAAACTTCCTGAAAAGGACCCGTCTATGGGATTTCTGTACATTATAAAAGTACAGAAATGTATACAGTAATAAGCTCCGTTACAATTCTGCTTCTTTCAAAAGGATGTGAAATGCCGCCAACCGCAAAATATGACTAACTGGTTACGGAATTTAGCAAATTCTCGTCGTACGCGTACCTACTAAAACAACCTTATAAACGTCACATTCGTGAGTAAGTAAGCACTTCAACGCTGACCGTGGCAGACCAACTCTCGTTAAAACCTCTCTCAAAACCGGACCGCGATCATTTGTTTCCTATTCGTCGTCAAGTGAACTTCAACATGTATCGCGCAACTTTAGCAATCCTACTTATCTCGCTGGTACAGTTCGGAGAGCTCCGGAAATATTACTATCCGGACACTAAAGACCCGAACGCGATCGTATTTGACGGCCCGACTAATGTAGAGACGCGGAACGCTCCGGAAAAAAAACCGGAACCGCCTGCTGATAATGACATCGACGAAGATTATGGACTGGACGTCAGGTTCGGAAATGGCTGTCCGGGTGGTTCCTACGCGCAAGGAAACTTGTGTTTTCCGGAGGAATAAATAAGCTTTAGTGCGTATGTGGTATACATTATACAAGTGTGTGGTATACATTATACAAGTGTGTGGTTTTTACATTATACAAGTGGCTGTGCGGAAGTTTACTAGTGCCTTTTTTGACGAAGGACGACAGGATGTCTAGTGGACAGGCATTGTTAGTGCCATAAGTGTTGTGCTACCTGCTAGGTGACAAAGATTAATGTTGAGCTGTAATGTGGCATTTATGAAAGCAAAAGGCATCGACTCGATAGTGTACAGCTGAGAAAATGTTTTTGAAGTTTTTTTGCTGCTTTCTTACTATGTTCTTGTAACTTAATTAGGTTTAATTTTTAACCGACTTCAGGACGTTATCAATTCAATCCGTGCTTTTATAGATTTGCGGTTAATCCGACTTTTGTAAACCAATTGACGTGTTTTTTTGTTTTATTATGTTGAGGGAGCTCTCGAAGGGTTCCCACAAAAAATATATTAATTTTAGCTTTAGCTCAGTGAAAACTGTTTCATTGACGGATCCCTAGTGTATTTCTGCTTTAACGCGTTTAATTGTTATACTTTATAGGCGTTTAACCGCTATCTCCCCGAATGTTAAGCAATGATGCGGTCTACGATGGAGCACGC
Organism: Agriopis marginaria; assembly: GCA_932305915.1. Classification (NCBI taxonomy): domain Eukaryota; kingdom Metazoa; phylum Arthropoda; class Insecta; order Lepidoptera; family Geometridae; genus Agriopis; species Agriopis marginaria. The sequence continues at coordinate 14,259,812 of OW029926.1, read as the reverse complement.
TTGTCTAGAAGAAACCGATTCACTCATGATTTGAAGACACTCAGATTGTAACTATCGGGGAACACCCATTCAGGCAGCGCATTCAACTGACTAGCAGTCGCAAAATAAAAGTGGAATCAAAGCATTTCATATACTATAGATTCGTCTAAGAAACAGTTTGAAGGTTTGGAGATAAACTTCCTCAAATTCTGCCTGCTTCAATCAACTATTTTGCTCAGTAGTTTTTTGAACAACTCCAATAGTATAAATAACTTTGACGGACCGCTTACTCTTTTTGAAGTAGGTTTTTAAAAAGATGTTATGCTATGTAATGTATTCAATGATTATTTCTTAGGTAGTTTTTAAAGTGGTAACCAAGTTACTTTCCACCTACTCCAGATGACCTATACAAATACTGGATACTAAATAATTCTAACAAAAGCTATGTATTAAAGTCAAAATATAAAAGACAAAATGTTTGAGTTTTTCTCAACTTATGTTATATAATATATTATACTAGCTGCGCTCAGCGGTTTCACTTGTGTGGTTTACGCCTTATAACATCAACTATCTGCCAGTGAAAGTCCCGTCAAAATCGGTCCAGCCGTTTTGGGGTCCATAGGGAACATAAATGTAAACAGATTTAGATAGATTATTTTTATTTATTTATATATCTATACTTCTATACTTATATTATAAAGAGGAAAGATTTGATTGTTTGTTTGTATTGAATAGGCTCCGAAACTACTGAACCGATTTGAAAAATTATTTCACTGTTGGGATGCTGCACTATCCCCGGTTGACATAGGCTATATATCCCGGCTTCGCCCGTGCGAAGCAGGGGCGGCCTACTAGTATAATATATAAGAAAAGTTTTGATATCGTGGTTTGATCCAACTGATATGTAATTTTGACACACCAGTGGCCTTCCTTAACGAGTTATTTGAATTATTTGCTTAAAATACAAAATATTTATTAGTTATACGCAATATTTAACTTTGTTTTGTTTAACCTGTGAGAATGCCAATTACTGAGAATCATAAAATTGCTATAATAATAATAGATGTTAGTACTTGCGTTAACGCATAGTTCATATCACACTTACATGCAAAAGTTATATTATGATTATTTACGGGATATTTACCGTGGTAAAGTTGTGGTCATATAACTTTAGTGAACAACCGTGATAGCTTAAAACAGTGTACACTAACATGCGTTCTACGAGAAAACCATTAAAAGTATTTTTTTTAAGGTTCCTTACCCAAAGGGTAAAAACGGGACCCTATTACAATACAATACAATTCTTTATTAATAACTCCATAGTTACAAGTCAAACTTCTCCAGTACACTTTCTACGACGATGTATATATAAACTTATATAAACAGTATATGTTAATAATATTATTATGTGTACATAATTCATTTCAATAATAACTTATTCAATTACTAAGTATACGATGTCTGTCTGTCTGTCTGTATGTGCGCCCGTTCGTTCGTCTGTCCTACCTATTAACGGCAATAGCTTTCAAACCGTCATTGATAGCCAATTAAAATTTTCACAGAATATGTAATGTTACGGCGGATAACTAAGAGATAATAAAAAAAGTCAAAAGGTAAAAACGAAAGAGGGTCCCCCCAAGCTCTAATGTAAAAACGGTAATACGTACAAGCGTTAAACTTGGCATGATTATAGTACACACTCAAGTATAACAATAAATAATGGCCAAGTGCGACTTATCGGATTGGGATTGGGAGCTTAATAATATTTTAATAATAGGTTTTTGAGAATAATATTGATAAACGTTTTATAGTCATTTTTATATTTTGGCAAGCAGACTCCTAAAAGCGATATAAATAAAGGCGAAAATAAAATAAACCAGAGTTGAACGTTTTCTGCGTCTGTAATATGAACGACGCGATAAACGACGCCATACTATTTGTTTAACTATTTAAAACCGTGGTTTCCACTGTGTAATCATTGTACAAATTTAATCGATTCGTAGACAAACAGACGTGATGAGTTTTGTATTCTCAACCAAGGTTGATTTTAAATAGAGTTACATTTAAAGTAATACTTATCAAAAGTTCTTTGTGGCCTTAATTTGTGTCATTAAAGTAATTATCTTCAAAGGTTTTGGTGGAATTATGCCCTTTAGTTAAACCACATAACAAAAAATAGTAATTGTTGTAATAGTTGTGTTTATTAAACTCTCAGACTGAAGAAAAACTTTGGTCTAAGTTGTACAATGTTACACGTGTATCCGATTGGTACAAAAAAATTATAAATGCTGTTATAAAAGCCGGTCCTGCCACAGTTATCTCGCACACGAGTATATTATTGATATTAACAAATAAATAAAAAACTAAATCTGTTACTTAGGCTCCGTGGTCAATTGTTGTGTGTATACATTTGTTATGAATATTGCAGTATTCTAATGTAATGGTTTTTTTAACGTGGATAAGTCCGCTTTTGACCACCAATTCGCCTGTTGGTAAGTGACGCTGTGGTCGTAGATGAAGCACGCAGACTTAGAAGATACCTATTCACTCTGGCCTTGAAAAGGCCTAGAATATATCTCTCAGGAAACAAAAAAGTGGGCAGGTTGTTCCAATCCTTACCGTATGGATTAGAAACGTACTATCGAAACGTTTGCTACGTATCCAAGGAAATTCCATAACGTATGGGTGGAAGTGGGTTGTTTTCCTATTTTTCCTGTAGTAGAAAAGTTTTCACTTATGTTATTGTTTGTCTAAACACAAGTGTTGTAACAAATTTTAACTCATGAGACCTTTGATCACTGTGGAACAATAAATCATTATTTTATATATAAAGAAATACTACTAAATATTTTTTCGATCTTCTCCGTCAACTCTTAAAAAACAACAAAAATGGGTTTAAAGCTTTTGCAATGTAACTCTAAAGATAATGTCTAATTCGTTTTTTCAAATCTCAGTCAAGTGATTTTTTTTATACCCAAAATGTTGTTACATGCGGAGAGGTAGCGTGGAGATACCTATGTGAATGAGCTCTTAATTTAGTAATGTATGTAATAAGTCTGAATAAGCCATAATTATTATTGTGATCTTTTTGAATGTTTGACTGATTTGTGTTAAATTAAAATACCTACTTCTATGTAATTATTTCTTTTATTTTATGCTAGCACGCATGTAAACACTTTGCCTTTTAGACCTTTTTTAAATCAAAATAAGCTAAAATAAAATAAATATTGTGGGTGACACCCGCTCTGGCTCGTTCCTGGTCCAAAGATTGACCATTGCCATTCAGCGTGGGAATGCTGCCAGTGTTATGGGCACTTTTGCACCAGGAACGATCCGGGGCGGGCTGTTTGATTAGACTAGATTTTTTGTAATTAGAATTAAGTCGTTTGTGACGTATTAATTATTTAATAAAAAAAACTAACAAGAAAAATAAGTTAAAACACCAACAAAACAGCTATTTAGTATTTTTATTGTAGAAAATCTTGCAGCACAAAAAAATACAATGAAATACATTTTGTAGTAAACTGACTACGTCTCACGGTTTTTTTAATCTTGCCTTTGACCGCGATTTATGATGCGGTATAAGATGGAGCACGCTTGCTTAGGAGAATTCGCGAATTGAAGACAACCAGATTTTAACTACCGGGAAACACCCATTCAGGCATCATTCAGTTTCCACACAGGGTTCCCGGGATTAAATATGTCTGAAGAAATATGTTCGATCAAAATCTTTTAAGTCGATACCGAGCCGAATGAAAACAAATGTTCTTACCTTTTCTCGCTTTTTAAAAGACAGATGGTATTAATCCGTTTTTGTAAATTTTATGACGTTTTTCCTGACAAACATTTCTTTAGTAGTTAAGTAGTAGTAGTTATTCACGCGGAAACAAAGTTTTTAGCTCGATACGAAATTATTCACTTTTAAAACAAAGTGATCATCAGGAAAATAAATATTTATTAAATTTAGCAAAAACGTTGAGTCCATCAAGAAAATGGATACCAATGAAATTTTGCAAAAAAAACGTGTGCAATTATTGCAAAATTTGTTTGTTTCTTGCTTCATTTGTTTTGTTATTTGTTGTTTTCATGAATCCCTATAAAATTTTGCTAAAACTTTATAGGACAATGGATACTTAAGTAAAAAAAAGTTATAATGCATCATGAAATGTTGTATGCATATTAAATTTATCAAAAAATATTAAATCCATCAAGACAATAATGCCTTTTTTTAATGCCATAGGTGGCAATCAAGCAGACGGGCTGCCTGATGGTAAGCAGTCACCGTCGCCTGTGGATACTTGTAACACCAGAGGCATCACAAATACGTTGCTGACCCTTTAGAACTCGATTAACTCGCCTTTTGGATAACCCCATGTTGTAACTTCTCGGAAACACTAGATGCCTATGAAATTTAGCAAAAAACGTGGTCCCAAAATAAAAGAAAATCATAGAAACTGTTGGATGTAGCCTCTTGTACTGCCCTTGCAACGCCACGCATCCCAGGACTTACCTATAACACCAGAAACATTAAAGAAGATACTCCAAGAGGGATTGTCAGTTTCATTCTTTGTTTGGAACTGTTACGGCCGGTCATTGACCTTAATTTTAATGTGAGTTGTTTAATTAATTACCAATCATCGTTGTTCCGGTGTCGAGTTCTCGTTTGAACACCTGACCGCAAAACGACATGACTCAGATTTGTTTTGTCTCTATGTCTCTATACCAAGAATATTTTAAGGTCATCAATTGACCTTTATCGCATTATTCAATAGTAGATCAGGATTACCATAAAATAATGCTACGACGTAGTGCTGTGTTTATCGTCAGATTAAATAACGATAAGAAGTACTTACCTTATGTTATTTACTAGATGATGAGGTACCTGCTTGATGAAAACAACAAGCAGGTACCTCTGAGAGGTATGTATAACGTGAATGGGTATTTTTTCTTGTTCCTTCTTATTCCGATAATCCTACTAATATTATAAACGCGACAGTTTGTATGTATAGGTGTCTAGATGTATGGATGTTTGTTCCTCTTTCACGCTGCAGCGGAATAACGGATCGACCTGATTTTTTGCATTCAGTTCAAGAGCCAGAGAGTGACAAAGGCTTTTTATCATCATCATCATCACTACGCGGGTGAAACCGCGGGGCGCAGCTAGTAATATTATAAGGCGGAATCAGTAGGTAGCTCTAATTAAATTGTGGGCGGAATTACTACAATCAGGACAAAGCTATGAGATTACCATACAAAATAACTCAAGTGCATGCTTTTAAGTGCTGTCGCTGTGGCATTTACATCACCTCTGGTGATTCTAGCATTCGTCTTGGGTAGGGAGCTAGAGTGGCAAAAGAGGCCAAATTCTCGAACCGAACGCTTTACTTTACGTTCCGGATTCTATTACGCAAACAAAACTCCGAGCATAGCTCACTCCATTGCCCACTGTGCGACTCTGCCAGCAGTTAATGACCACGTCTCAGTACCATGTCAGCACTGGCAACACACACTGGTTAAAGACCCTTGTCTTTATGCACACATTATGCTCACATATGCGCATTATGGGCACATATCACGCAGAACAGACGTGCGATGGGGCCGAAAGGTTATCGAAAGAAGACCAGGGACCGGTAAGCGCCGCGTAGGATATCCACCCACAAGTTGGACAGACGACCTAAAAGCACCGCAGTGAAACGCGGGATGCAGGGCGCTTCCAACCGGCTATTTTGGAGATCGATCGGGGAGGCCTATGTCCAGTATTGTCCAGCAGTGGACATCCTACGGCTGAAATGATGATGATTATAACTCATTAATTTGCTTAGACTCGTACAGTACAAACTCCTAATCTATAAGGTCACCTTATTTGAATACTCCTTTAAATAATTATTCAAATTATTATATTGTATTTAGAAAATAAAATTGATTAATGACTTACAAATATTTTATGTGAACAGATATTTTTTTAATACTTATTTGAATAAAAACACCTCGAAATACTTAGTTTCGCGGAACGATGCGGTACTATGCTCAATGCTGAAAGGAGGTCTGCGTACGATCATTACAAACATCAATTTTTCTATGGATGGCGGGGGGCGGGTACAAAAAGGCGACCGACACCGTTTCATGGTTGACATTCCGAAAACCCGTACGAATGGCTTTAATTTCACTTTTATTGTGCGAGCCGCTAGAAACGCTGCCAGAATGGGTGTTCCCCGATAGTTATAATTTCAGTGTATTATAATGTCGCGTAATTGGTTTATTCTAGGCAAGCGTTCTCCATCGCAGACCGTATAATCGCATAACAACAGAAGAAATGGCGGTCAAAAGCAAGCCTATTATAAAAATAAACTTTTCATACTAAAATATAAAACAGAAACCGCAAAAAAAACTCGTTTTACAAAAAAAAAACATTCACTCAATGAATCTTATTTCTGATGACAACTATTTATTTTGATGTATTGATTTTATTTGTGACTTATTTGTGTGTGAAATGTAATCTGAATGTTATAAATTGTCTAATGTTTTGCTGTGTATGGGTTAGAAGTACCTGAAATAAATGAATTTAAATTTAAAATTTAAATGAAATGTACAAGTTATGAAAAAGCTGAAAATTTTATATTCAAAGTTGGTCCCATAGTAAATGTTGCTTGTACTTAGTGATAATTCAATTGACTTCCTTTCGGCTATGTACCACCGTTCCGTGTAACGTTGTTTATAAATTTTTCGATGCAGATATTTTTTGTGAGATTTTTTGTGGCATTTGTGTCGACAAGTAATTAAAATGTCACGAGCCAAATCATAAATACATATTAATGTATTTTTAATAGTTGGTCACGTAATGCCGTGATACCTAAATTCAATACCTAATGAAAGATACGTAATTGCATAGGTATCAAATTATACCTACAGGGTTACTCATATAGAGTGTACTAAGCCAAAAGGAGGTCATTGTACTCATCATTATGAATAACTTTTAGTGTGGTAACAACTCATAAATCACGAAAAAAAAATCAGCTGCGTCCCGTAGTTTCACTCGCATGAATTACTTCTTATTTCATCAGCTATCTGCCAACAAAAGTTCCACCTTAATTGTCCAGCAGCTTTGGAGCCCATAGAGAACATAGATAAGCACATCATCTTTTATAATTATACTAGCGGTCCGCCCCGGCTCCGCACGGGTATAGTTATATAGCCTATTAAAATAGCCTATATTAATCAGTGATAATGTAGCATTCAAATGATGAATGGATTTTTAAAATCTGTTCAGTACTTTTTGAGCCAATTCGTTAGAAACATACTTACATACAAATCTTTCCTCTTTATAATATTAGTATAGATAAGAAGATTTTATTTCTGGGTGAATGTTACATAATTTTTGTGCAAACTGGCAATAACTTCTTATTGCTCGGATTTTTCTGTAATGAAAGGCATACAACTGTCAAAGACCCCCTTGAATTTACAGCGAAACAGCGGAAGGAAAGAGATTGTGTCCCACATTTTTCTGTCATTTATATGAGGGTCCAAAAGTACCTCTACCTTTTATGAATTTATTATTGGGTAATAATAAATTCGGACACAGGTAGTGACCCGACTCGACTTGCTCAGGTGTTATGTTTTTCAGGATGAGCGACCGTTTCAATAAATTATGAGATTTTTCGTTGTGCAGTTGAGATTTTTTTGTCAGTTACTAAGAATAATGTTCTAGCCTGGAAGAAATTATAATATCTCTAAACATAATGGTACGACATCTTTATGATTTTGAAACGGATGACTTAGCATCTAATTATAATTACATATCAATAAAAAAAACCGACTTTATTAGTAAAATAAGCAATTTCGGTTACTTGGGTGTCTATAGCCAAACTATCAATCTGTAACGATATCCTTTCAAATAAAATACAAAAATCCAAATCGGTTCACAAATAACTGACTTATGAGGTAACAAACATTAAAAAACTGACAAGTACGAGTAGGACTCGCACACTAAGGGTTACGATATCTGATAACCGATGGAGAAGAAATGTTCTTAAGTGGAGACCACGAACCGGAAGACGCAGCACAAGTAGACTTCCCACTAGATGGATCGACCACATCGTGAGAGTCGCGGGATCCACTAGATGCATATGGCAGGCTGTTGTTCAATGTGGAGGTCAAAAGGAGAGGCCTATGTTCAGCAGTGGACGTCTTCTGGCTGATGATAAACTACATACTTTAATGTTTTAAATGTTTATCGGGACTTATCACGTATTATTTAATATAGGTAAAAAAATATGTACCTTTCGCTCGACGTTTCGACCATGTTACAATGGCCGTGGTCGTGTGTTTAAACATGTGTTCGAATCGCGAAAGTTTAAAAATTACTACATACTTTAATGTTTCTAATATATTTGTAAAAGCTACACATGTAACCTCCAGCAATCAAATCAGCTAGATTTACTTACTTTCGCCATCAACTTCGCGGCTTTTACTGGAGGGTTTTCCTTACCACATAAAGCTTACGAAGGCTTATCAGTGACTAGGTACGCCTCGCGGTTTCACCCGCGTGGACATTATCTCTGGAACCATACATTTTTCTGGGATAGTATCCGATGTCTTCGGCGCTCCAACTATAATATCTATGCAAAAGACATGATGTCTGCGTGAAACAAGGACAAACAAACACAACTACATAGTTTAACACTTTTAATATTGATAAAGTATGATCGCGGAAATGTTACTTCTGGTAGTCAAATTTTGATTTTATTGACTCCCACAAAAACGATAAAAAATCACGATAAGTAGGTATACTAGGCGTCGGGTTACCAGAATGCTTGCTTTTATTTCGCACAGAAATTGAGCATTGCCATTCAACCCGCCAGCATTCTTGGGACCTTTCCCTCTTTCCCCCACGAATGGTCTTTTAGTTTAAGATTTGATTTGGTTGGTATGTTTTAGTTATTTTTTTTTTCTTTCTGTTTTTTCAGTTGGGCATGATAAAATCCCGATAGGTATATTACTCAGATCAGACAAACAAGGTATGGTCTGGTGGTGAGCGGGTGCGAACGCATCAGGCTTAATTTAGGCTTGATTGCTTTAGTCAAACTCAGCTTGCTGATGACCTTTCTGCCCTTTTACTTTGCATGTGGACTTTTAGCTAATTCATAATAAATATTGGTGTCGCTAGCATAGGACGTATAGGCGTCGGACGTCACACACAAATTAGACAGACGACCTAAAAGACATCGCAGAGAAACGCTGGATGCAGGCCGCTTCCAACCGGCCCTTTTGGAGATCGATGAGGGAGACCTATGTCCAGCTGCAGTGGACGTTCTATGGCCGAAATTATGGTAATGACGATGATGATGATGATGATGATTGATGTCGCTGCTCTTAGTACCTATAACTAAGTGAAAAAATGAGTGAGTGTGCCGTACTTATAGGGTACTAGCTGAAACCCGCTACTTCGTACGCGTAAAGCTCGGCCTTCGGCCTCGCTACTTCAACCCGTTATAGCCTATGTGTTATTCTAATGTATAAGCTATATTAACACTGTTTTAAACTATCACGGTTGTTCACTAAAGTTATATGATTATTTACGGGATATTTACCGTGATAAGGTTGTGGAATGAGCTCCCGATATTTCGGCGCAGTTACATGCACCATGTTCACGGGAAGACTCGATATCGGGACGACAGATATCGGGAGCTCATTCCACAACCTTACCACGGTAAATATCCCGTAAATAATCATATAAATTTTATATGCTATAAATTGTAAACTTTCATTAAAATCTATTCGGTAGTTTTTGCGTGAAAGAGGAACAAACATACATACATCCATACATACAAACTTTCGCGTTTGTAATATTAGTAGGATGTTATAGTGAAAAAAGTGAGATAAATACGGAGACGTTTGAACACTACCGATAATAACTATGTACTAAAGCATATCTGCTTTCTAAAAAGCTACTAAAAATTAAAAAGTACAAAGATAATATGACATTCACCAAAAAGCACTGGGCTAGCATCGTGGATTAGAGCCCCATCTCTCTGACGGAAAGCCAGCAGGCCAGGCTGTCCCAGCAGAGAATATGATAGGTTGAAATGATGATGATGATTATGATATCTTCTGTTTGTCTGATTTGAGGTATGTAAGTACTTAGGTGCTTGTTCAAGGTGACTGCAAAAACAGTCTGGTTTAATTTAATGTTGTTTGCACCATAGGTGTTTTTGTAACGCTACGTCAAAACAGACTTTTTGTTGACCGATTCTTTTTATATATGTTTGACTGTAGCCTATTCATCAATTCACTAAATCAGATATTAGTGAAGTTGCCAGTTTTTATATTGTTTATAAGTAGGACCGGATTTCTCGAGGCCCTCGGGAAATACAGGAGTCATCATTATCATCATTTCAGCCGTAGGACGTCCACTGCTGGACATAGGCCTCCGCCATCGATCTCCAAAAGGGCAGGATGGGAGCGGCCTGCATCCAGCGTTTCCCTGCGGTCTCTTTTAAGTCGTCTGTCCATCTCGTAGGTGGACGTTCTACGCTGCGCTTACCGGTCCGTATTCTCCATTCAAGAACCTTTCGGCCCCATCGGACGTGAGAAACCACGTTTCACTGCCGTATGTCATCACTGGCAACACACACAGGTCGAAGACGAGTGGAGGCCCCTAATTATTTTTAAATATGTTTAACAATTTGTTTCGTTCAAGTATTTCAATAATTTATTGCGAGACTAATAAAATTATTTCGACAAACAATCCTTTTTTAGGATTCCGTACCCAAAGGGTATAAACGGGACCCTATTACTAAGCCTACGATGTATGTATGTATGTCTGTCTGTCTGCCCGTCTGTATTACCTTTAAACGGCTGTATCTTTCGAACCGCAATAGATCTCTTCTTAGTCGGATACTCTTGTCAGAGTGGTCGTGGTTGGTAAGACGGTGGTACACGGTGGGTCTTCAACGTCGTCGGTCTTCTCGGCAACGATCACTGATGTTCCATTTTACTCGGTTCGTCGTATTACGTGAACACTCTGTTATGGTAGACTTAGTTGCTGTTTTAATGAGGTCCGCCCAGCGTGTAGAAGATCTGCCTCGACCTCTCTTTCCTTCCACTTGACCCTGGAATACTAGTCTTTCCATTGACCCTTCGTTCCTGGAGATGTGCCCGAAGAACGTCAACATCCGTAATTGTACAGTTGACGAAAGTCTGTTCTTAATATCGAGCTCCTTTAATATTTAAACGTTGGTGCGAAATGCGGTCCATGGGATATTTAGGAGGCGCCTCCAACACCACATCCGAAATTTTCACAGAATATGTAATGTTACGGCGGATTAACTGAGAAATAATAAAAAAGTTAAAAAAAACGAAAGAAGAACCATACAACAAACGTATTTTTGTATTAGCTCTATGTAAAAAATTTAATATGTACAAGCGTCAAATTTGGCATAATTATAGTACACATTCTAAAGTTTACAAAAAATCATAAATAATGGCCAAGTGCGAGTCGATGATAAGTTTATGTTCATTACCAAGTTATAACTGGTAATTTTGTTATTGAATTTTGTGGTGGTACGGAACCCTCAGTACGCGAGCCCGACTTGCACTTGGCCGGTTTATTTTTCACAATACCATCATCGTCATCTTAATCATATAACCTTAGTGAACAACCGTGAAGGTTTAAGACAGTGTCATATCTCCCTTGTTTGAATGATCTCAGGTACCTCCAAAAAGGTTTTTTTTTGTTTTAATTAGAACGGCTGTCAAGGCATTTTTCTAAGAAATTTACTGTAGCAAGTTACACCCAAAGAACTTGAACCTTATCTTTTGTTACACCAATATAAACGAAACGTCAGTCATTCGAAATCGAAATCAGTCTCCAAATAATCATTCAGTTCAACATCGGTTAGATTCTCTCCAAATAATCATTCAGTTCAACAAACCGCTAGGGTTCCAGGGCACACCCCTTCTGGGTGCCTAGGCAAGTCTGATTCCCACTCCCGGCGACGGCCCAAGCCGAGGTTCGTACCTTCGAGGTGCCCTTGTGCTAGTCGCCCAAAAACTTAAACCATCAAGTTATGCCGAACGCACTCTGCGTTCGCTAACTAGTCCGGTCCATCTGTAGAGGCCAAAAGGCCAACATTACAAGTAAATATAAAAAAAAATATATTGAAATCAGTTTGCAACTGTGATGCGGACGAAGAACTTTAAGACCTAACCGAAAAAGGTAAGGTCCAAGTTCTTTGGATGCGGAGTTCCACTCGTTGACATAAATAAGAATGTTCAATCAAGGTTCTGTCATAATGCCTGGCGACAGATTTTCCTTCTCATATCCGTTCTATTTACTTATCTCTACTGTCGAGGTATCTATTGATAATGACCAGTGATATATCTTATTTCCTGTACATTTACAGAGAACTAGATTACCTCAGAGGTGTTTCTCTTCGGAATTCTATTTCCGGCGGGCATGACCGATCCGTTCCAAATACCTGCGCTATGGAAACGGAATTGATAATGTATTGTTACGTCAAAATCTATTGGGAATTCTATGATCCGGTTTGCTTTCAATACTGGTCAGATTCTCGCGCACCACATAACCGGTAATTCAGGCGATAGTCACGGCTGCCCAAATATTTGAATAATCACTCATCCCATCGGGCCGCATTTTTGTATCTACTATGAACATTTCTTGCACCAAACTTTTAGCGATACAAAGGGACCGCCCTTTGTACCTATTTTTAACCGACTTCCAAAAAGAGGCGGTTATCAATTAGACTGTATGTTTTTTTTTAATGTATGTTTGTTACGCGATTACTCCGCCAATTTAGAATTGTTTTTGATGATTCTTTTTTTGGTTGGTAGGTCTTATCTCATAGGAGGTCCCATAATTTTTTTATCGACATTACTCAGCGCTTTTTAAAAATTTTACAAAAACATGACGATAAGCAACGAATTCAATGTACATTGCACAGTGCCACCAACTTAGCTGTAAAAGTGGGCAAAATTGGTACTACAGTGATTTCTTGGTGAATTTCATACTTTGTTCTCCACTAGCGACGCTGTCAACTGAACAGCAAACATAGAGGAACTGTTTCTACAACCTCTAGTATAGTATATTTCTTTACGCTACAACAGAACTTCAAAAAAACAAAGTGTCTCCATGGCGACCGGGCCCTGTTGTTTTTCGTTAAATTTTTCAAGACCATGGATACTAAGTATTTCAGTCGTAATATTAAACAATATTTTCTACTTTTTAGTTTCAGTTTGTAAATGTAGGTATGTATAGTCATGAAGCCGGTTCTTTTTTAAAAAAAAATTATAATTATTATTGAAGTGAAAACTTCTTTAGCCGCGCTATAGCATTTCATTAGTATACTTTAGTATATCATCAAAACTTATAAAAATGAATCCGTATTTACCTTGGTCAATCCATAACTTGAGAACGACTTTACCGATTTCATTCGTCTTTTTTTTTCTAATACGTTATAGAAGGTTTTTCATCATCATCATCATCATCAGCCAGAAGACGTCCACTGCTGAACATAGGCCTCCCCCTTTAACCTCCATACTGAACGACAGCCTGCCTTTTGCATCCACTGGATGCCAGCGACTCTCACTATGTCGTCGGTCCATCTAGTGGGAGGCCTACCTACGCTGCGTATTCCGGTTCGTGGTCTCCACTCAAGAAGGTTTTTACGGAAAGAAAAATTAGGAAAATTGCGCTCAAAATTAGAAATTTTCGGGAAACATAACAACGATTTTACCTGGCGAGTAAAACCGCAGGGCGCAGCTAGACGTTCATAAAGAATCTAAAATCTAAATCACAGAAAAAGTCTAAAGACAATATAAATGCTCCTACTGGCGACACAATTTTCCTATTATTCTAAAGTTCTGTATAAGAGCATCAGTACTATATTCAAAAATGATACAACTAACTACCAAATTCAATAACAGCTGCCTTTTTAATGTCTTTGTTAGACATTTAAGAAGGCAGCAGCTGTCATTGAATTTGGTAGTTTTAGTAGTATTATTCTACCACGATTCTAAGACATCACTGTTAACATAGCAATATTCACCTTTATTATTTACTAGCGACCCGCCCGCCCGGCTTCGCACGGGTGTAAGTTACGTGCGAAGCCGGGGCGGGTCGCTAGTTATATATATATAAACCTTCCTTGAAAATGTATCTAACTGATGGTGAAAACCGCATCAAAATCCGTTGCGTGGTTTAGGAGAAGTTAGCGGTCATACAGACAAACAGACAGACACCGAAAGCGACTTCAATTTATACTATGTAGATAGATAATAGATATAATCGTTCCTTTCTTAAGAGCATCTGAATTCCATTTTTGCACTTAGTTTGTTTTCAATTGGGAATTTCAATTACGCCTTCAAAATGGTAATCAGAGGCCGTGTCACCGAATCCTAAGAGCCGACCTTTTAATAATCAGTTTAGCTGTTTCTGTTTATACCGTTGCTGAAAATACAGTATGGCTATTTGAATTGGCAATTTATTATTTAATTTTTATATCTGGGTCTTCCAGCAATCAGCTCATTTGAATATCTACTTTATTATCAGGTAAAGATAAAGATCATTTATTTGCATACAACGTGAGAATTTTTGTGCATTTTCTTGCACATAAGATGTTAAAATAAACAAATCACGTTGTACCGGTCAAGCGTACTAAAATTTCAGGGTATTTCTATTCAGAGTTCAAAATACAGAGATCCAAAGAAAGACCAAAGTGAAAGACATTGCATTTTAACTAAGCTCCAGTGGCGTTGGGCACTCGGCCAGATATGTTTGTGTGATGACATAATCAAATTTACCGAAAAGTCATTGATGAGATTAGCGTTAACCAGGGTATACTCGTATTAGCTAAAGAAGAGAGTCTTGTGGCGATTCATATCGTCCACTCGATTCCTACACCTATCACATAACTAAAACTAGTTTTTTGTACTTAAGGTAACATCCCTATAAATCGTCAGACGCTCGATATAAAATAATTTTCTTAACCAAAGATAGAGATTTCCAGTGTAATCATTTAACCACTAATAATTTGGTCAATAAGCTGTTATACAAGATGAGGCCTTTTAATACGCAAGTGAGGAGTGTATAATTGTATTTCTTCAGGGTTATGCCCTGCAGTGGGCTGAATGAGCTTCCAATGATGGTAATGAATATATCTATCGCTGACAATTCTGAGAAGTAGAAATAACACAACAAGGAAGTGCGCCCCAGCATCGTCTACAGACCTGGCACAAGAAAAAGAAAGTTTAGGTAGGTACATCTGATTAGGTGGAATATATCTGTTAACTCATCTTCAATCAAAAGCCGTGAAAGCCATTAATGGAATTAGACAGGATCAAATTGAAGCGAGGTAGATTGTATAAGTATCAATAGTGAGGCAGCAGCTTTATAAGAAAGTTGTTGGTTGAAGTATTTTTCTCAAAAGCTTAGCTAGGTACCGACTTCAGAATAGACCTCCCCTTCTCTTCCAGTGGGTGCCGTAGAAGTCGGCTAAAGGACATCAACCAGAACATGGGCAGCAGCGTCTTTTGAGAACAAAAACACCGAACTGGGCTCACCTACCCGCCTGCCAAGCGTGGCGAGTATTGGCAATGTCCTCTTCAATTATTAATGCAAAAAAGACCGGGCCCTCAGTCCTCGAAAGCCACGCTGTCCTGGCTACGGTAGCGGTCACGGTAACAGTGGGGCATGGGGTACTAAGAATCCCCAGCAGACGCTCAGCTACCACCCCCAAGAGACGACTTAAAAGAGACCGCGGGGAAACGCTGGATGCAGGCCGCTTCCAACCGGCCCTTTTTGAGATCGATGGGGGAGGCCATGTCCAGCTGTGGACATCCTATGGCTGAAATGATCATGACGATGATGGGCTAGGTAATAAAGTAAATTTTTAACAAATAAAACTGACTTCACGGTTAGTCCGAACTTCAATTAACGGCATTCATCCTCTAATTTTCTACCTGGAATGAGACATCGCACGTACATTTACACAGTTTTTATTCCGTAGCACTATGATTACTAATTACAATATCAAATTACTTGGGGACAAGGTGTTCCACCTTGTAACGAAAGCTGCCACCCTCCAACCAACAGTCCATATTCAAAACCCAAAGCAAAGTGAGCTTCACCGAGCCTCACGTCACCGATGCGTGTCCGCGCGCCCTCACTAGCGCCTCTGCAGGACGGTATGCCAACTTGCTAAACTCTGATTCAGCAGACTTCAGCAGAGTAAGTTACCGCAGGGTTACAGCAGTGATGGCGCCACCTCCATCACTAGTCCACCAAAACTAAGCTAGGTGACGCCTACCTACATAACCTAAGCTTTAAAAACTATCCGACGGCAATTGCGCCCGAATGCTGAAACATCAACGCTCCGACATCTATAAATGATTTTATTTTAAAGTGAGTATCCGTACTGCTAGTATTTTCTAATAAATGTATTTGTACATTGGGAAAGACCCCGAAAATTAATCTATTCGTCGTCATAAAAGATCCCCTTTGCCTTCAATAATGAATAAAGTTTATCACGACCCATATTTTGACATTCAAACAGAATCAAACAGTTTCAGCCTACAATATTAACACAAGGAAATTTAATTGTGAAATTTAATACATTTCTTGGTCAATTGGATTGGTAGCAAACAAAGCATTAAATGGACGCCAATCGGTTCATAAACCTCGAACCGACGACGTGTGCATTGGCAGATAGCACAGCAAGAGACAGGTCTATACCCAACAGTGGGATAAAGAAAACTGAGGATTTTATTTATATTACACGGCAGTTACTCGCGTAAGATTAAGCCGGTCACTCCGACTATAGTTCCCGTGTATTCCCGTGTAATATAAATAAAATGTGTGAAAACCACGTCAGTTTCCATAATAAAACTGTGGATGTTTATAATATGACACAGACTTAAAATAAAACCTTGTCCATCCGTCCATCTATTTGTCTTACTTTTTCACTGTACTTTTCGAACCGTAATACATTGCCAATTGAAATTTTCACAGAATATGTAATGTTACGGCGGATTAACTAAGAAATAACAACAATGTCAAAAAGTAAACCTCAGAGTGTGACTCCGACTGGTACTTGGCTGGTTTTCGGTTTGCATGTGGATTATTAGTTAGTTCATTGGTGGTGTTGCAAGTTTCTTAGTGTGCGTGAAAAATGAGTAAGTGTGCCGTGTGCTTACAGTTTTTGCGTTATGCGTTATTGCGTTAAGGTTAGCGATGTGAGGAAAAAAGTGTAAGAAAAACGGAGATGTTTGAACACGATCCATAATTATTGTACTAAGGCTCTCTTCCGTCCAATCTCAACGTTTTGTTGCAAAATAAGCAAAACCTATGAGGGCTATGCTCGGGGTTTCTCTACGAGATCGAAACAAATATGAGGAGATTCATGGACGAACGAAAGTCACCGACATAGCCCACCAGATTAGCAAATTGAAATGGCAGTGGGCAGGGCACATATCACACCAGAACAGATGACCGATGGGGTCGAAAGGTTCTGGAATGGAGACCCGGACCGGTAAACGCAGCGTAGGACGTCCACCCACAAAATGGACAGACGATCTAAAAGAGACCGCAAAAAAACGCTGGATGCAGGCCGCTTCCAACCGACCCTTTTGGAGATCGATGGGCGAAACCTATGTCCAGCAGTGGACGTCCTATGGCTGAAATGATGATGTTGATGATGAAGCTAAACCTTAGAAAGAGATTCAGTCTTAGGAAAAAGCACATGCAAATATTGAAACACTTTAAATGCTAAAATCTATTCTCCATCTTCCAACTCTTCTACATTTGATCGATCATAACCTCAAATTCGTTCTCCGGTAGACTATAAAATTTAATACAGAATTTTCAACCGTGTCCGAATGAACGTCTCCGCTTCAAATGTAAAGTAGGTATAAAATATTTCAATTTTCAATATTCGATATTCCGACATCGAAATTTGAAATGTCTCACTCGATTCACACCTGCGGTAGACGTGTTAATATCAGGGGTGGATCTAAAAGGAGGTTATTTGAACAGTTTTGATTCAACACAGAAAATATTTAATCCAAACTAAATTGAAGAAGCTACTCTCACTATGTCATCGGTCCATCTAGTGGGAGGCCTACCTACGCTGCGTCTTCCGGTTCGTGGTCTCCACTCAAGAACCTTTCTTCCCCATCGGTTATCGGTTCTTCGAGCGATGTGGCCTGCCCATTGCCACTTCAACTTGCAAATTTTAACAGCTATGTCGGTGACTCTGGTTCTTTGGCGAATATCCACGTTTCGGATTTTATCGCGCAAAGAAACTCCGAGCATAGCTCTCTCCATTGCCCGCTGAGTGACTCTGAGTTTTTCCAAAAGGCCAACAGTCAAGGATGCAAAAGGCAGGCTGTCGTTCAGTGTGGAGGTTAAAGGGGGAGGCCTATGTTCAGCAGTGGACGTCTTTTGGCTGATGATGATGATGATGATGATGAAATTGAAGAAGGCTAAGAATATAATATTTTGTTGAAAGTCAAGAAGAGAAAAGTTTACCTAATTCTTTAACTGTTATACAATTGTCAATGCATTTCTTTCTTCTATGTTGATCCCTTAGTTACGTGTTTTCACAATAATTTTTTGAGCCAGTTTGGATACCAAAATATGTAATTGATTGCGTTACACTGAATCTTTTTGTAACCAACATGCTTATTTCTTTTTATTGTATTTTTTTTTTCGAAACTAAGATTATTAAGTAATCTGAAATATGTTTTGGCCATAAAAACATTAATACTATAGTAATAAAACAATTAAACTAACCTAAAACTTGACAAAAATTAGTATATATGCCAATATAACTGTAGCTCATTTCATCTTATTTATCTCTCGATCGATTACAAAAACCGTTTTCAAGCAAGATTTTCCTGGCAAGGAAGTTAATATAAAAAATCATTAAAATAATACCCAAAAAATATCTTTTTTGGGCCCAAAATAAGAAAGAGTTGGCTGTTACACATACACAATGGGACACAAAGAAATCAACATCACAAAGCGACTAACGTTTGAAAAGGTTATCGATATCCCAGACCGTATACTTATTTTGTCCTTAGCCATCCATCATATTGTCAACTGAAGGGATTTAAACCTTCACGACCCTAAAAATCTCAATTTACACCCAATTATGCCTAACCATAACCTACAATCTTTCTTCATTAAGCCAACATTAATCATTTTCGTACCCAAAATCCATCCAATACAGTTTGAATAAATTTCTTTCACGCACTGCTTCATTATGGTTATAAGCTAACAATTTCGAGTCCGCGGGCTGTTGTACAGGTGGAACTCTTTCTTTTTACTTGGCCTCTAACATTTTAGAGCTTAGTCACACGAAGGTGTTGGGTTGATGAAATGTCTGATTAACAAGCAGCAATACCTATATTTTTCGGCAAACACATCGCAAAGAAGTTGATAAAAAATACCTAAACCTTGACGATCTTCAACGTAAAAGTACATAATCATTGCTCTTGTTACTAATTGCCCATGTTTTTTAAATATTATAGTTTCTAGGTATGGATTGTTAACATAGTTTTTCTATTAATCGCCAATTAAGGAGTTGGAAGACATTTAGTATGTTCTGTTTAATAAATACTAAATAGTGGAGCAGAGCGATGGTGTCCGAGTGGTAGCATATGCGTTTTACAATCTAACGGCACCCGGTTCAAACCTTGCCCCTGGAGCCGTACCACCACAGTGTTTTAAGCAGTTTAGTTCAGGTCCTCCTCTCTTACTATGCCATCGGCCTCGGTCCTGTGCTAATCGAGTCCAGGTTCAGCCCAAGGTGCGTCAATATCATGGAACTATCTTGCAACTGGACGCTAATGCCCTGCTTACCTTTCCTCAACCATCATTCTAACTACCTCAGATCAGACAAACAAGGGAAGATATTATAAGATGGCGTGGCGGGTGTGAACGCATTAGGTCTAAATCAGGTTTAATGTCTAGTCGGAATCACCCTGAGAGATCTTGCTGCTCTTTTTTGCATTTGGACTAGTAGTTTATTGATGTCACTCGAAGTTTCTTAGTGTACTTACGTGAAAAATAAGACAAGTGTTCCGTAGTTTTTGCGTTAAGCAGTTTAGTGGTATGGTGGAAAAGTCGGTGAAACACCAAGATATTTAACCACAAACGATAATAATTCGTTTTGTTTATATTACACGGGAATTACTCGCGTAAGATTAAGCCGGTCACTCCGACTATATCCGTGACCGGCTTAATCTTACGTGAGTAATTCCCGTGTAATTAAAATGTGTGAAAACCACGTCAGTTTCTATGTTAATAATTTACTCTCTGAGGCGTGTTTATTTGATTGAGGTACTCCACCTGTCATCGCTGACCAGAGCCATGAGTTCTGACCACTAATTAAAATTAATCAAAAACAGTAATTATACCTCTGTAATTAATAGCAGCCTTTTTATATAAATGTGCCAATAACAGCAGCAGGATCGAGTTCATTAAGGCAAATCGGTCCTATTTTCCGGTACAATAACAGATCCATTTCCACCCTCTCAATTTTCCAACTCATTATTGTACAATGCGCTGTGCAAGCAATTAGCGAAGATGAAGCTTACAATTTGCTTTTTCATTATTCTATGTTATTAACTGAATGGTTTTGGAGCGTGGAAGAAGCAGGTGCTTTATGTCTCTCACTGGTGAAAACCATCAAACAGATGGTCCGTCATCTTCGGTGATCCATTGGTGAAACGGTGAGTCTTTTCTCCTAATCTGAACATTCAAGGGAAGCTTTAACTTTGATGATTTTCGCAAAATATTGAAACAATTAAATTCATGGCGTTTGAGATTGGACTTTTATTGACTTTTAAATGAGAAAGAGGTTCCCAAGATCGTCTTTCTAGTTTGGAAGTCAGTTTAAAATAAATTTACCAATCTCAATTCATAACTTCTTCAATCAGCCTCTGATTTTGCTGATTCTTTATCATCAGTCCTCGGGTATTCATCATCATCAACCTGAGCTGAACATAGGCGTCCGAGTCCTTCTACTCTCGCAATGTCATTGGTCAGTGCTCAATTGAATTGGCAATGGGCAAGCTACAACGCTAGAAGAACCGATAACCGATGAGGAAGACAGGTTCTTGAGTGGAGACCCCAAACCGAAAGATGCATTAGGCCTCCCACTAGATGGACCGACGACATTGTGAAGACTTCAAGTGTCCCCGTATAAACATTAACAATATGCGGCAATAAATTACGAAGATTTCCCGTGGAAAGCCGTATGAAGAAAACTATTGTTCTGACGATATATCTAATCGAAGAAGTATGTTTACCGGGTGACACAGAGATTTGGTGCCTAAGCCAAATTGAAGTCATTGTCCTCATCATTATAAAGAACTTTTTCTTAGAGAGCATCGCTTAAAATCATGAAAATAATCACCTTTTCCTTAAACTTCGTTGTGTTAATGACTATTTACATGGATTTTTATTCCGATGTTTGTCAGGTTCGATTCCATAGAAAAGTTGTTTACAATGACGACTACAGTAACCTTTCAGCTTAGAATGACCGTTATGTGTAACCCTGTTTATGACACGCAAAAAACTAAGCCAATTGAAGTAGGTACTGACTATCTCAAAACCAGTTTAAGCACATGCTCTAATTGGATCGCATAAAACTTTATGATAGTCAGAAGTCAGAACTTTTATGCTCAGGTTGTCAAAGGAAATGCAGAAGCGTTTGGAATTGCAAGCATGGCAAAATGGAACGCAATGAGTTTGCAATCTGTGTAAAGTGTCAAAGTACCTGCAAACTATCATTAATGATCCACCTTTTGAAACCACGGTTCTGTATAATATTACGGATATATTTTCAGACTGTAACAAGCTGCAGAGCCTTGAGCATCGGCGTAGAGTAGCATGCCTGGCATTTTTTTACAGGCTGCACTTGCTGTGCTACATGACCTAATCCCTCCTTCCTTCCCCCTTCCACAACAGGACAAGTCTGAAAACACTTAAATACCATCCCTGCATAGTTGACATGCCACCGGATCGAAGTAGCCAGTTTGCCTCCACCTTCTTAATGCGAACCGCTAGAGACTGGAATGCTTTGCCATCGTTCTTGTTTACTGAAAACTATAACCTGGGTATCTTCACAGTCAGAGTGAATAAGCATATTCTAGGTTTACGTGCTCCATCTTTGGCTACAACAGGTAAGTTGGTGGCCAAAAGTAAACTAAATCTGCATATTAAAAAAAACTACTCTCTACGCATTTTTATACCTTCTCATATTTTTAGTAGAAAATTAATGAAAACTTAAAATATAACTAAAAACTTAAAATAACTAAATAAAAGCTATAATTAAACTAAAAGATGATTGTATAAAATATACAAACATGTACCTACTACAAAACAAAAACGCCGTCGAGATCACCACCGTGCGGCAGGGTTCCCAGAACACTGGCAGAGTTGCCCCGCTGTATAGCAATAATATTTATATTTTCTAATATTTATATTTTTAGTTAAAAATATAAATATTAGAAGTTATAAAAATGTGAACGTTTAAGCATCGCACTAAAAGACACAGTAGTAAAATATCCAGTAGTAGTAGAACATCGGACTACTGATTCTAGGTCGGTCATTTTACCCTCAAATCGGTAGTTACTTAACCAAAGAAATTTACATTTGCGCTCTCTTCCCCAAATAGACATATTTCCCAAGGCACATCCAGGTGAAAAAAGGTGAGCCGTTGTAAAAAATACTTTCCACGATTCACCCAGGTGGTCTCAGGAGGTGGACGGTGGGTAAGAACTCTTGTTATCGAGCAATTTTTTTTATCGCTTATGTACCTCTACTAGTAGTACTTACCTTTTCACCTGACTGATTACCATAATAAGTTTTGGACATAAAACGTATAAAGTTCAATTTTGCAATATAATTTCAGTATTTTTAAAGCGTCAAAGTAAGTCGGAAAGGTACAAAATGTCAATGTATGGACGCGGTATAAAGCTGTACAAATATTAATCAGTGGGGGCGAGTTCTTAAAGTATTAAAATGAAAGCCCTGTTAATGAAAGCCGAAATTACATCTAGTTAGCAGTCGCATCAAAGGGAGGTCCTTTCCTTAATGAATCTTACTGTTCATAATCCACGTGAATTTTGAGTTTTTCCTAATTTTATATGTGTGCCAGAAACATTCAGATAATAAAAAAATACTTAGAAGTATAAAAGGTATGTTCAGTTAAGCTAATCAGGTTTTTTTGGCTCTTATGCAATAAAAATGTTGCAATGTTTAGGGCCGAAAGATTCTCGAATGGAGACCACGGACCGATGAGCGCAGCGTAGGACGTCCACACGAGATGGAGAGACGACCTAAAAGAGACCGCAGGGAAACACTGGATGCAGGCCGCTTCCAATCGGACCTTTTGGAGATCCATGGCCTATGTTCAGCAGTGGACGTCCTACGGCTGAAATGATGATGAAGCTGAATTAAAATATTTCCTTATTATGTATAAAAGTTACCAGCTACAATCATCCGTTCAAAAATCGAAAAGAGTGATCAGAATTTACGGTTTTCATTTAGCTTTTTAAAATATGTTATAGCTGTCAGAGCTAAAAGAAACATGGTCCGTGTATAGCCACCTATTATTATAGCTAATTTTGGTCTCAGTTACAGAGTCTGAGTAGTCCAGTGGGTGAGACTTGCGTAAATTAGTATCGCATTCTATTCGAATATTAATTTTGAAATTAATATTTATGTAGAATTGAAATTAAATTTTGAAATTTGACTTCAATCAAAATTTGTATAAAATTTGTAACTTACTTTCAATATTAATTTTGAAAATCAAAATTTGTATGAAAATTTGATTTGTATGTATACACGTGAATGTTCCTACTTCGCTCAACCTTCTTATTTATCTTCTCCTCTCTATCTTCTCTGTCTGTCTGTCTGTCTGTATAACCACCTACTCCTCGTAAACCACGCAACAGATTTTGATTCGGTTTTCACCATCAGTTAGGCAATTTTTCAAAGAAGGGATATATAACTAGCGACCCGCCCCGGCTTCGCACGTAAATTACATCCGTGCAATGCCGGAGCGGGTCGCTACTAACATATAAAAGACATGTGTGTATATGTATGTATGTTCCCTATGGACTCCAAATCGGCTGGACTTATTTTGACGGGACTTTCACTGGCACATTTTTAAGTAAAACTTCTAATTATAATCACTAGCCAAGTGCGAATTAGGTGTGTGCTAAAGACCCTGAACTGAATTAATGAAAACACATTTTTTGGGCACTAAACCCTCAGTGCGCGTGTCCGATTCGCACTTGGCCGGTGTTTTCTTAAATATGATTGTCTTCTAGCCCGTGATCCAGGGATCTGACTTTGTTTTAGTAAGCTATAAGTAGTGTACACTAGACAAAACTTAAAGCAGAATTTTGTGACACCAGCTGTGGCCAAGTACCGCTAGGGCCACGGAGGAAATTTCGTAATTTAAACATATTGAGGTCAGTTTTGTAAAGCAAATGTAGCCAAATTTCACGTGGTAGTTTTAGAGTTAGTTGGTTTATTTTTGGACTAACTTTGATATGCGCTTTTGATAGAGGGGCGAATTCATAACAGTCTGTACGTAGAGCAACGATTTGTTGTGAAATGAATTTTGTTTCACTAATTTATTTCGTGGCCTCATTAGCAAGCTCAAAGTTGCACAACGAGCTATGGAGACTATGGAGAGGGCTATGCTCGGGGTTTATCTACGAGTTCGAATCAGAAATGAGGAGATCCGTAGACGAACGAAAGTTACCGACATAGCCCGCCGGATTAGCAAGTTAAAGTGGGAGTGGGCAGGGCACATAGCACGCGGAACAGATGGCCGATGGGCTAAAAAGTTCTCAAATGGAAACCACGGACCGGTAAGCGCAGCGTAGGACGTCCACCCACAAGATGGACAAACGACCTTAAAGAGACCGCAGAGAAACGCTGGATGCAGGCCGCTTCCAACCGGCCCTTTTGGAGATCGATAGAGGAGGCCTATGTCCAGCAGTGAATGTCATATTGCTGAAATGATGATAAGGAATTTATTTCGTTGCCTTCCAATTGCTTAAAATCTAAGGGCTTAGCAGTACTTAACGACTATAAATCTATAATACTAGGTAATCTATAAATTAACGTCTAGAGAAATTTCTAGACTCAACAAAGCCAGTGTACGTCAGCACTACACAAACAACATGATTGATTTAGACGGAGCATCAGAAAATAAAGCCCAGACCTTTCTTTCTATCGCCTCTACAGTTTAACATGAAATAAATCCTTCCAAAGCCGTTTACAGCAAAAATACAAGAAAAAAGGTTTTATGAAAGTCCGCGATGACTTATTCACATTTCTCAGAGCTCTCTGATTTGTTGACCCTCATTTTTGCTGGCCTATAAAAATAAATCGTTCACAACACACGCGTGATGTATGGAGGCGGTAAAACAGGAAATAGGGCTTGTGTTTTATTATTTTTGCCTTGCGATATGATTTATAAAGCTGAGTTAACGCTCGCAGCGAGCATTGCCTAGGTGTTTTTGTTTGAATCTCACACAAAAAGCCTAGCGTGCCAAGTTTACGTAACATACTCATAGAAGGTTTATTTTTTGTATTGTTACAGTGATTTGTTTTGGCAGCTTAGTATTGCACATCCACTAGTGCAGCGACCGGAACTTCAGATGAGACAATTCCAGAAGATATGCCTTAGTTCAATTATCGTTCGTGTTCAAATGTCTCCGTGTTTCACTCACTTTTTTTATTATACCGCTAAACCGCTGTAAGGACCGCACATCTAATAATTTTTCACACTCATTTAGTAACTTGCAGCGACACCAATTAACTAATTGTCCACATGAAAAAAACAAGGGCGGCAAGCCAGATTTAGGCCTGATGCGTTTTCCACCATGCCACCTTACCATATCTCCCTTGTTTTTCTAAGCTGAGAGTGGAACCAATGGCGTTCTCTTGTGTCCGGTTCTCGCGCTGTCTCTCGTCAGTCAGCGACATGGAGTTCACGCAGGTTCGACAAAGACTGGAACTTTATATTAATTTTCCCTTCCTATATAATATACTCACGGGTCCAGCCCGCACGTTTAAACGGCATCAGTGGGGCCAAGGCCAACACTGAGAGGTCTTTTTGAGTATCAAAAAAAATTTACTTATGCGGATTGGTATGATGTTGGAAATTTTTCCGCTCCTTTATTCCGCGGACCTGCAAGGTGTGGAATGTCTTACCCCCAAAGATTTTGCCGCCGAGCTTCAACATGAAGCATTTCAAAAAAGGTGTTTACAACTGCCTTTCCAGGCTGGCAAAGCACCGTCAATACCGCTAGTGTTGCAGGTGTCAATAGGCGGCGGTTTCTGCTTACCATCATTTTCATCTGCCGCATGATTTTTTTCACTATTGATGCTATGGGGTTACAAATATACTGGGCTATTGAGGTGAACAATTTGTGGATAGGAGAATAGATCTTTAGGATGAGAAACGGCACCTGCCTTGTCCTGTTTTATTATTTTTCCCTATTACCCATTCATTATTATGTTATCAAGCGCCTCGTAACCGCCAAATGTATTTAAAATGAGGCCACGGCGTGTACAACGATTGTATGTTTACTAACTCATTGTCGCACGCAAAAGTTCTGTCCACAACAGTGTCAGTCGCCCCACTGGCCGAAATATAAATATTCATTTCAAACAACCTCAAAACCGGAATTCCTACTTTTTTTCACTACAAGGACGCTCCCTACTTCCGGGAAGGATCCTTACAAAAAACAAATAAAACAAAAACTTTGAGATTAAATCATTCCTCTCACTAAACACTGCTTTGGGGAATATTTTCCTAACTTTTGGTGTAGTTTTTGTAAAGTTTCTGTATCCGTTTTCCGAATATTATTTTAATGCAACATCCTTTAGCGGCATGATTTCCTTGAGTTATTGTTTTGGGCATCCGATATCAATAAATCGATATTTCAACGTAATGTTGTTTACCAACACGAGGTCAAAACAACAAACCATCAGTTTTGTGCTATGACTTTGACTTTCTTCTACTACCTAATTGATAAACAAAGCATTTAGGATATGATAGTTATAAGTATTGCGTGTATACTCTGAACACTCACGGTTGCTTTTACTCCTTCTTACGACGGCGTCATGTGGCGGGTCACCCTCTTCCCTCAAATATGGTTGAGAAGAGTGATAGCTGACACATGTGTCAAGTCATGAATGGGCGCTGCTTGCTAAGCAACGCATGCGGTATATTCCTCACGTAAAGTTATTCGTAGTAGGTAAGGTTGACAAAAAAATTACAAGTTACCAAAAGTCCATAGAGCTGTACTATAAAGTGACAAAAAAAGAGGGAAAATGGGACAGTGTCTTAAGAAAATATTTTTCAAGAGCGGTAAAGCCATTTAGTAAAAAGAGTAAGCGTGATTTATATAAATCCAAGCATTAATGCAATTTTCATGAAGGTACACATATGTTCTGTAAAATTAAATTTCAACTTGCAATACTGCACTAAAGTTCTAGTAACGAGATTGCATTCACATCTCTCAAGTTTCAGTCTCAATGGCTAAGTTGTTTTAAACTTGGCTCTATTACTTACAAGTTGGATATCTCATTTCAAAATGTTTCTGGAACTCTGTCACATGGAATATTTTTTGTAGCAGCAGTAACCACCTACCATCAAGTATATTACCAGACTGTCTCTATTTAAAATATAAAGAAAACATACATTAGGTACTCGATCCATTTTATTACAATCCTTAATACAAAAAAAAATTAAGTAATCAATCTAATATCCCTTTTAAAATAAGGGCTCAAATTATTTCAAAGGGATAATGATATAAAACAACATTTAAACTCTACTTGCGAGTAAAACATCACTCAGTAATTAATTATCTTACTTAAGTAACTAGTCGAACACCTAATTAATATTGTTAGAATTAAATTATTTACAATCAATGGACCAAGATATGTACAATTTATAATAATCATGGAATTTCGTTGGAATTACAATTCGTTTATATTTAATTCGTCCATACTTGTAAATTTTTATTTACACTCATTCAAGACCGTTTAATAAAGTATACCTACAGTGCTATGCACAAAAGTCAAAATATGTACATACATTATTAATTTAAGATTTAATATTGCAAGGAATTAATCATAGACATGGAATATTATCATACGATGATTTTAGACTACATTGAGATACATTTAAGAATTCAATTCACCAATGTCAATATCTACTAAATCTAAATTTATGGATTTATACTACGTTTATGCAATTTGGTGAGATTCAAAATTTTGTAATTTGAGCAAATCTGCGGCCTCCATAATAATTTACGGGCTAAACTAAATATCTTACAGCCTTTGGCACAGTATGCTCTAAGATTTAAAACAAAGCAGTTTCTTGAACGCTCGCCTAAAGTCCATATTGAAAATCGTATATATCAGAGGATTAAGCGCCGAGTTGAGGTAGCCGAGCCAGGTTATGAAGTTTATGAACTTGTTAGACAAACAACAGCTCGCACAAAAGGGGATTACGAGGTATATAACGAAGAATGGAAGCCAACACACCACGAACACTCCCATAATGATGCCGAGTGTCCTAGCTGCACGACGCTCGCGAGTTAACGAGATTCTCTGCTTCTCTTCTATAAATTGGTATACAGTATTCTGCTGCGCTGGTTTCGGCCGCTTTGGGGGCTTCGTAACTACCGTTGTTTCTTTTATTTCTATCAAATCCTCGTGGGTTTCTTTTGAGTTACTTTCAGAAGATGTGTTTCTGTTTTCCAAGTTATCTGCCATGTCAGTCACAGAGTTCTCATTTGATAATATTGGTATGATCAACTTGTTCTGTGACTTATCATCTTTAGTCCAATACTTCTTCTTTGGTTTCTTCTTTGGAGTTAATTTTCTTATTCGTTTCTTCTTTTTCTCGTCCGATACCAGTCTTGTGACCCCTTGATGTTCATTGTGGTTGGCTTCCGAGCTCACTGAATCTTGGTCATGGTGATCGTTCTCTTTCGCAGTGTATTTATTTTGGCCACTCGAGATCGTGCTGATTTTAGTCGCCTTCGCTCGATCTCTCAGTCTTTTCTTTGTGGCCAAGTAGATTTCAAAATACACAACTGTCATTATAACTAGTGGGATGTAAAATGATCCCGACGAGGAGAATATCACGAAGCCGGGTTGTGAAGTCAGGCGACATGGAGTGTCCGGCTCGAACACGTCCGGCCAGTCGTTCCATCCTAATAGCGGCGGGGAACTAATGACCAAGGAAAGCACCCAAACCACTCCGATCATAAACAGCACTCTCTCTAAAGTCCTCTTCTGAGCGTAGTTTATAGGATCCGTGATCGCCCAATACCTGTCGAGAGCGATAGCGCATAAATTCAAAATGGACGACGTACAGCACATTATATCGCACGTCAACCACATTTTGCACACGTATATCCCGAACACCCATTGTCCTAGAATGGAGTAAGCCACGTTCAACGGTAGAACCAATATAGCTACAGTTAAATCGGCTACTGCTAGTGAGACTATGAAGAAGTTCTGAACGATTCTTAGTGGTTTGTACGTGAACACGCTGAGAATGACGAGAATGTTCCCGACGATAGTCGATATAATGATCAGAGTCAGCACAATGGCTGTGCAGATAGCTTCCCATTCGGGAACTGCAAGCGTAATGCCGAAGCTGCTCGGGTACTTGGGGTCGTCGACGACGGCGCAAGCATCTTTATCCTCACTAATTTCATCATAAATATCAGTTAAATTTATCGATGTGTAGTTATACTCGACGTGAGTGGATGTTTGACCCATTGTGATGTACCTCCTGGCTACATTTCATGTGGCATTGTAAAATCGTGAAGTTGATTGGAGAAGATTAACAACAGAGCGGTAATTCATGAGCGTTTTTATAGAGCTTCCTTCACGATCCATCTTCCCGTACATCAGTTTTCTGCAACAATATAGAACCCTTCAATGCGCATTAATAATAAATCGGTGAAATTGTACAAAGGGTCTGCTTGAGAAATGAATTTACCTTTTACTCGATATATTTTCTAAGAAGTCCCATTTGTGTAACTTGTTCATTTTTTGATGCGTAAACGGATCTGTAACAAAAGAAACGATTCGTTAGAACCAGTTGAGCATAGAAATACAAATTCATTTTTACAGGTAGTTTTTTTTTATCAGCATTAGCAATACCACCAAAATGTTAATATTACACAGGCTAAGAAAAACAATACAAAAAAAATTCACTATCTTTGATATTCCTTTTGTTTCAAATGTAAATTGTAACTTTTATTCATTGCAAAAAAAAAAAGGAAAACCAATATCTTAGGGTTAAAGTCAAACTCCTATATTTATCATAAGTTAGCTTAACGAATATAAAACAATTTATAATCTACCACGAGTGGATAGAGTGTGACTTCTTTTGAGATTTAATGAAATACAAATCCCTATTGGAGCCCGACCGAGGACGAGATGTGGGTTCCATATCTAATAAGGTTCAGTGCGTTGTCATTCTAAGAAACGTATAAACCTCAGCAGTGTAATGATCCCAATCTCGTCTGACGCACAGATTTGAATGGATTCTAAACATTCCTAGATATGTTTGAGTCTAGATCAATGTTATAGCTTCTCAAAGGTCGAGACCACAACACTGCTTTAGATTAAATCACGTTAAGAAGATAAAAAGGCCTTTTGAAAACGAAGTGTTGCTTTTGGTAATCTATAAAAGCAACGATCGTTTGAAAAAAAAAACACTTTTACGATATGAACTCGCATCCTAATATTTGGAGCTTGCAATTTAATTTGATGGATTTTGCAAAGATCGCAAATATTTTTTATTTTATTTGTAATCGTGTAATATATTCTACAAAAAAGAAAATCACTAATAAGAAATTTCGTTTAAAAGAGGCTTTTTTTAATATACTCACGGTTTAATATTAGCATGATAAGGAATGTCTAATGATGGTTGCACTTCATCATTATCAACATCATCAGCCAGAAGACGTCCGCTGCTGGATATAGGCCTCCCCCTTAGACCTCCACACTAAACGACAGTCTGCTATTTACATCCACTAGATCCCCGCTTATATTAGCTTGATAATATTGCTTGCACTTAAATGTATAATTAATAATGGATATCACAAATTCTTTTCTTTTATTTGTCATAGTATCAGATTTTCTAGAAAAGAGAAAAATGCTAATTAGAAAATAGAAAAAAGCTACTTCGTAAGGAAATAAAAAATCATAAAAACAGAATAAAATTTTATACGATAAAAAGGCAGCCCCAGATAGGTGCCGTAATTAAAGTTATCAAGTGCGAAGTTTTTGAGGCACTCAGGAAAATACGTAGTCTGTGATGATTTATAGCTTCAGAGGAAAAGTGCTGAATTAATATTAAGTATGATATTCAGAAGGGAGCAATATCAACGAGTAGGCTAAAAGAAAGTTTATGTTACTTATCAGAAAATGGTTGGGAAACGAGTTCCGAAAGTAATTCCTACCACTATTTTTTTTGGGTTCCGTGGTACTACAAAAAACTTTTTTATTATGATTTTTTATTAATAATAGACTTGCGTTTGACCGCCAATTTGCCCGATGATGTGGTCTACGATGGAACACGCTTGCCTAGAAGCAACCAATTCAATCGTGATTTGAAGACACCCAGATAAATGACTTATAAGTTCGTTCTGTCCATCTGTATGTCTGTCTGTCCGTCCTTCCATCCGTCCTATTTTTTGGACATTTTACCTTTTATATTAAAAAGTGCATGAAGTTTTGCACAATTACAGTTTTTGTATAGATCTCAATTTTAAAAGTAAAAAAGTTAATAATTTTTAATATTTGGGGTGTGGTTTTGGTCATGATTCTTTTTTACAAAACCTTTAAAAATATATGTTATGTCGGGATGATACATACATCTCTGAAATTTAGCCAAGACCACCGAGCTTCTTCTGTTTGAATTTTTGTATACCAAAGCATTGATTCCCGAAATATGAATAGGTAAAACCAGAATTATATGGTTTTGGCTACGGAACCCTACTACATGCGTGTCTCGACACGCACTTGGCCAGTTATTTTATTTTACTCTTGTAACATAATATATGTTACTTTCAATCACATAACAGAGGCTCTGTGATATCGTGAATAGAATGTATATTAAAAATTTTAATTTTTACACGGTACTGTTTAGTTAGGATTGAATGGCAGCTATGAAAGCCAAAGTATGAATAGACCAAAATTTTCAGCTTTTGTAGAGGGAGAGTGATTTTGCTTTCTCTTTAAGCGGCTTACTGGGGCAAAAAATAACAACCCATCTCGTTTCGCCCTTCTATTTATAGTTTTTGTTTATCTACCTACCCACATTTCATATGTCCTGTTTATTCACATAAATTTAACACTCATGTCAAAGAACTAAGATATTTTTACCTATTGATATCATTACATCTCACTGTAAACTAAATCTGTTTGGTGCTAGCATAACGAATTCAAATATTTAAATTTTCTCTGCCTGCTTGAAAATCAGACTGCACACTACACTGTACTGACTAAGACCACTAATTATAATTATATTATAATCCAGATCACAGTCTAGCAGCCATATAAAATTAGGACTACCTTTTTAACCGACAAAAGGAAGAACCTCCTCCTTGCGTCGGTTAAAAACGGTTATCAATTCGACTGTATATATTTTTTTGTTTTTGTATGTTTGGTACGCAATTACTCCACCAATTATGAATAGATTTTGTTGATTATTTTTCTGTTTGGTAGTTCATACTTTAAAAATTGTTCCATATAAATTTTATGGAAATTGTGCGTTTTGAAAAATCAACAACAACCAAATATATATACACAGATAACGTTTGGCTTTGTGGTTCCCTTTAGCAATTGTATAATTGTGTCATTTAAATTTTAAATTGTTATTTTTATCCTGTAAATGACGCCGTATGTATATTGATATTATGTATATTAGTTATACCTAAGACCCGAAAGTTTAGATTAATTTTAGTTTTAGATTAATTTTAGTTTTAGATTAGTTTTAGTTATAAATTTAAATTTAAGATAGTTTTTATTTTACTTGTAATTTTTATTGAATAAATAGACCCGAAATATATGAATTGAATTTCAAAAATTTTGATGAGGTGTTTCAATCTCTGTTTTAACTGTAATTTTTCTACTTTTTAGTTTACGTTTGTGCATGTAGGTATAGTCGTGAAGTCGGTTTTGGTATAGTTTGTAACTATATTGAACTTTTAAACCACTTTCTGTATAAAAATTTAAAATATTACATGGCGGTGATTTTCAAAAGTCATAGAACTTTCCAACTCCAATTTGACACTCTTACGCTCTCACAAGTACTTGAAGCAAACAGCTTTTAAAAGGAACCGGAAACACTAAAGTAAGCGGTCACTTGCTTCAAGACACAAACAATTCCCACCTCAACGCCTTGAGCTCAAGGAAAAAGCGGAAGGCGTATTTCAGCTGAACTTAATTAAAGTCAGGAAGTTCAAGTTTCCAGCAGTAAATTCAGCTTTCTATGTGAAATAGTGGCGAAGGGAATTTTGCAGTGAAGCGCTTGCCAGCTGTGGATTTATTAAATCTCTCTAGAATGGTATTGGTATGTAGCGATAAATATTTCTAATTGTTGTTTATTTATCATGCAGCTGAGATTCTTTTAATTATTATTCTTTTTACAAGCTTTTATTTAACTTGCCCTGCAGTTAGAATGTGTGGTTCTTGAAACTGAATTTTAGACTGTTATCCTCAACCGATTGAGCTAAAATTTTACATACTTATGTAAGTTCTGTGACAATGAAATTTTTTGGTACTATTGAGCTGGTCGTTCATATTCACCAAAGAACCAGAGTCACCGACATAGCTGTTAAAATTTGCAAGTTGAAGTGGCAATGGGCAGGCCACATCGCTCGAAGAACCGGTAACCGATGGGGAAAAAAGGTTCTTGAGTGGAGACCACGAACCAAAACTTGAGTGGAAAACGAAGCGTAGGTAGGCCTCCCACTAGACGGACCGACGACATTGTGAGAGTTGCTGGCATACAGTGGATGCAAAAGGCAGGCTGTCGTTCAGTGTGGAGCTTAAAAGGGGAGGCCTATGTTCAGCAGTGAATGTCTTCTGGCTGATGATGATGATGATGAGCTGGTCTGATGAGGGAGACAGAAGGTGGCCATAGGAACTCCTAAACGAAACGGCGTTACCCCGTCAAGTTTGAGTTCGTTCGATTTGTCTTCCTAAACACTTTGGTACTAGAAGATGAGCGGACGCCTAAAAGCTTGTTTAAAAAAAACTTATAATTTATTTTGTTGTTACTGTTTTGCCACTATCTCGCCTGGTGTTACGCGATGATGTAGTCTACAACGGATTCTACAACGCTTGCCTAGAAGATAACGAGACTAGAAGACGCCCAGACTATGTGTGTATAATTAACGTAACCTTTGCGTAATGAATACTATGGTCAAAGATCGAGCACGAAGACTGTGAAAATACCTATTTACTCTGACTTATAAAATACCTAGTTTATTTTATGTCATAGGTAGCAAACAAGCAGGCGGGATGCCTGATGGTAAGCAGTCACCATCGCCTATGGATACTTGTAACAGCAGAGCCATCATAACCACGTTGCCGACCCTTTAAGACTCTACAAACTCGCTTTCGCTATGAGAAAATAAGGCATGCGGCAATTTGCTCTAGGAATTCATTGGCTGTACTGATTAGAAACGTAGATAGTAATCGTAGCTATAGATAGTAGCATCATAAACTTCAAGTACAAATCTAAGTACGATCCGCAACACGCCGCTAATATCAAACATCAAAAGTGCATTTGTATACAAATGTAGTTAAGTACGTAGTCTCCGCCCCACGTTCCCCATCTGCGAGCTGTCGCACGTGAAGCTGTGAAGTGTATAGTTTAAACCACAAAGTTGTTTTCAGCGCAGTGAGCTCATCTGTGACGTAGCACTTTCTCAGAATCATGACGTGCGACCACAAGCTTCCCTCTTGTCGCGTATAATATCGCAGTTCGTTGAAGATGTTCATTAACAAAACTGTTTGTGTTTATCACTCGTTAGAAATGTTTAGATTTTGACTCTCTGTTAACTAAGTAAATAATGAATATAGTATCTTTCATCATAATCAGCCTTTTAACAGTCCACTGCTGGACTTTTAGCCTACCCCCGAAAGGGTAATTGGGCCATATCCACCACGCTGGCCCAGTGCGGATTGGTTGATTCACATACGCCATTGAATTCCTTCTCCGTACGTATGTAGGTTTCCTCACGATGTTTTCCTTCACCGAAAAGCCAGTGGTATGAAAATCCGTACATAAGCTCCAAAGAGCTCATTGGTACGGGCCCGGGGTTTGAACCCGCGACCTAACGCTTTCAAGTCTAGCGGTCTCGCAAATGGGTTACCACGGCTCTATAGTATCTTTATTATTATGGGTACTGACACGGTTTTCACACGAGGTTCGTGGTTTTCGTACGTGAGTAATTCCTGTATATTAGATAGCCCGTTGGTCCAGTTGGTAGTGAACCTGCCTTCTGAGCTTGGGGGCGTGGGTTCGATTCCCATCTAGGACAAACATTTATGCGATGAACATTTGTGTTTGTTCTAACTAAAACTTAGTTACCATTTAATGGTAACTAAGTTTTAGTTACCTCTAGAAATTGAGATTATGAAAATCTATTCGAAATAAACTTATTCTTAGATATAAAACTCTATCGATTCTTTCGATGCCATTCAATACATTGAAATGATAAAAGCATTCAGTTTCCGAAGAAACACAACATTTAACAGAGATGAATACATGCAATGGAGTTAATACCATTGCATTTCATATCGAGATAAGTTAATCCATTCACGTAGGTACTAAAGAAAAGTTGAAAGAACAAAGATAATACGATTTCAATATCTAGCATCCTCCAGTTCCCGTTGTGTAGTAAAGAAACAACACTCGAATTAGAGCTGAACTTTATACAATGTCGAAGTTGGGATTGAAACGTGTTCAAATCGTACTGTTTTAGTGCAGTTTCTATAACTGACTTTAAAACTACGAAGAAATATTGTTTTAAAACGGATAAGAATAGAGAATACTGGAGCGGAGAGAAAATAGGGCACGGAAAGTGTTCGACGGAATATTTCAAATTGAGTGCATTGTTTGTTCGTTGTCGTCTAATATGTTTGTATTTTACGTAGGGAAAGTAAAACGATGTTGATTTAATCGGACTTTGGTATTATGATGGAGTATATACTTATAGTGGAAATTATTGTTATAATTATGACACTACGTTTTTTTTAAATAAATAATAGGCTTGCGTTTGACCACCATCACGCCTGATGTTAAGCGATGATGCGGTCTACGTTGGAGCACGTAAACAATAAAATTACCAAAAATTTAAATATGTTAACATGGCGTTACTTTACGGGGAGTAATATTCCTCTTACTTTATATAGTAGTTTTACCAATGGAATAAAATATTATTATTGTTTGTACAAGAATAAAAAGTACCTATTAGGACTGTTAAAATAAAAAAGAGTATAGGTAAAGTTAAATACAATATTTTATTTAATAATGTACTATTCAGTATCTGATTCACTTGAGTCTTCATCTCTTACATAAATTATGAATTATCCGTCATAATTTCTACATTAATGTCCATGATATTATATTGGGTTCTATAATAAACATAAGAACAATAGACGCATCCACACTGTGCAAGCTACAAATGTAGACTGGCATTTCACTGCCATTTAAACGCTTTCTTAGCTCGTCATCGCCAACCAATGGCAACGCTGTGATTTTTCTGGTATCAACTCTGTGCCGTGGATACAGTATAGGCTTAAATATTATGTTACTTTACGCTTCTAGCTGCTACAGACTGTTCACAGTTATTTTACCTCTCATATCAATTCAACGTCTCGCTCTGTCTGCCAGTGATGCCATGCGACCAGACAGAGACAACGTCATAATGTCAGGGGTGGGTTTAAGGCACTTATCCAGGTTAAAACTTATACTAGATAAACGTCAAAACACCCGTGTAGAGACTCCACGAGGTGAAAAATTAAACTGGTTAAAATTTAAACTACCCCGTTTACGGGCGTTCGCTTGTATGAGTTTTCGCCTGATTAGATTAAATTTTATCGACCTTTTGAGGTCGTTAAATTTTCGTCTGCTGTTAGATTGACAGCTGTTGAGCAGGTTGACCTGTGGTTGGCATTATTTTTGATTGTTTTATTCGAATTTGACAGTATTGACATAAAGCTAGACACCGTTCAGCGAACCTCCGTTAGTTTAATTTTTAGCTGGTGAAAATTCGCTGACTACGTAAACGCACCCCAGAGGTAAAATAACTGTGAACGGTCTGTATACAGAGAGTCCTTGGTGAAAGGAAATACTGTTTTGAAAGCTCTAAGTGACATTAGAGCTCCCACATGTAATCTTAGTGCTTCAAGAGTAACCTGTAAGTCGTGATAGTGTCCACCTTGTCTGTAGTTTTCTCAAGAGTTTTCAAGTTAAAGCATAACAAGGCAGCCATTAGTCCTGTAGACCCAAGCCATGTGTAGGTACAGTAGTACTCCATCCAAGTTTTAGACGTTATTTTAAAGTTAGCTCAGAGTAATTTGTCTTCCTGACGAGGGTTCTTTAACATACAGTAATGCTCCGAGTAGATAACGTTGAGGAAAACGTCCTTGGATGTAAAAAATTGAAAGAATTAATCTACTAACTTGACTCTGACACAGAATAGATAAAAAGTTACTAAAGTAGTTTTTCTGTGGTAACTGAAAAGCGTTTGAAATTGTTTGAATTGTTTTGAAATTTAGTATACTTATTTTGTGTCCTACTTTTTTTTTCTGTTTCCTATGTCTTATTTGTTTAAATTGCATATAGATAATTAAAAATATATATGTAAATTTGTGTTAAGTGTATTGTAAGTGTAAACTCAAGGGTTCGTCTGAAAACCGGCGCTGATAGTTCTTGACTTTCAGCATTTATGCCGAGACGGACCCATTCGACACTGATTGTATCCTCTAGATATAAGTTTTTTGTAAAGGTGTCGAATAAAATTTATTTTCTTTCTTTTATTTCTTACTTTCTTTCTTTGATTGATTGATTGATTAACTCTTTATTGTTCACACCATATTAGATACAGAGGACAAAAATCTCTAAAAAATTAGTGTAACAACTGGCGGCCTTATCGCTAAATGATATATAATACGTGGATTGAATCAAAATTTCTTGGAACGCTGGTGGCTTTTCCACCCACCCACTATTTAGTTTATTCTTATTCTATTGTCTACACTTACAAGATAACCATTCATAATTAATTTTTCATAATTGGCAGCTCATTCAGCCCACTTTAAGCCCTGGTCCATTTTAGGTCCTGCAGGCGTATGCCCTGCAGTGCTTTGTCACTGCAAATTTGAAAAAAATCCGGGTTTTTTTTCATTGAATAAAAAATAATCAGATCGGTCCACCCGTTCTCAAGTGGTGTGCTTACCAACGAACAGCATATTTTTTATAGACAGGGTTAAGCGGAAATGGTGTAGGTGTCCATAGTACCAATCATTATAAACAACTTTTATTATGGAACCAATAAAGAAATTGAAAAAATAACAGCATAGATTTTCATATATTTTGTCGAGTGTCAATTACCGTTTTCTTTGCAACAGCTGATATGTTTTCTCGTGATTTCAGAGTTGCTCCTTTCGATTTTACTTTTTGACTTTTTTATTCAGTCAATCCGCTGTAACATTACATACTCTGTGAGAATTTAAAATGGATATATATTACGGTTCGAAAGATACAGCCGTTAATAGGTAGGACAGATAAACGGACGGACAGACAGCGTAGGCTCAGTAATAGGGCCCCGTTTTTAACCTTTGGGTACGGAACCCTAAAAACAAGCTAGGCGTATAGAGGTCATCGGGGCACTGTCATCACAAGAGAGCACGAACACGCCTCTGAAAGCACTTGCCCCGGGCGCCTCTGGGAGATTGCACTGGAATAACACAAAACCGATTGGAACCAGGAAATTATGTCTGATTTCATACGGAATATGAGCGTAACAAAACATGAATAAATAAATAAAGTTGGACGTCACGGGACGCCCGGCAGATGTGAAGTATGACGGCATAAGAGAGCATTATGGCGTCACGTTCCTCACGAAGTGTTCGAGTCGGTTATACTTAGGTTTTACTGCCAAGGTGCGCCAATAGATGTGAGCTAGAATGACAATAGAACCGTAAAACCGCGAAAAAAAAACTGTCTAAAACAATTTCAACTGTTTTTCAAATTCAAAACATTTGAGTTATTTTTAGAACTATCAATTTCCGTTCTTAAAATCTATACTAATATTATAAAGAGGAAAGATTTGATTGTTTGTTTGCATTGAATAGGCTCCGAAACTACTGAACCGACTTGAAAAATTCTTTCACTGACGGGAAGCTACACTATCCTCGAGTGACATAGGCTATAATCTATACCCGTGCGAAGCTGGGGCGGAACGCTAGTTTACTATAAAATGACGAGGCCATCTAAACAATGTTTACCGGCATCAAACGTAGCTGTCGTTTTGTGTAAATGCAACGTCTTGGCTCTCGCTTACTGTTTTCGAGTTTCGGAAAACCCATTTTCCGTTCCCGCTGTTACATCAATGTTTTTTTTACGCAACAGAAAAACTAGGATATGACTAGTGGAAAAAAAATTCAGTAATTTTTTTCCTGAATTTAACTGTATAAACAT
Organism: Agriopis marginaria; assembly: GCA_932305915.1. Taxonomy (NCBI): domain Eukaryota; kingdom Metazoa; phylum Arthropoda; class Insecta; order Lepidoptera; family Geometridae; genus Agriopis; species Agriopis marginaria. The sequence continues at coordinate 14,220,036 of OW029926.1, read as the reverse complement.
AACTTAGTCTATACTCCGTAAAAATGGTAATATAGATAAGATCAAAATTTTTACAAAAAAATAGCAACCGTCTTTACACTAGAACACAGAATAAACAGGATTCATACCCTAACTTCCCACCCATATAGGTGGAATATATATTAAGTCTAATAATCAGGCACAAAGAAAATGTTTTCAGTATTTGTTCTTTTCATGAACTAATATTTTTCAGGTCAATTACGTACTAAAACCTGAGACTAAAACAAAAGGATTAGGTCTTACGTAGTATTTATATACTCTTTGGGATTAGGGTACACACGTCAAGCCATTAAGGGATCATCATTATCAGCCAGAAGACGTCCACTGCTGAACATAGGCCTCCCCCTTTAACCTCCACACTGAAGGACAGCCTGCCTTTTGCATCCACTGGATGCCCGCGACTCTCACAATGTTGTCGGTCTATCTAGTGGGAAGCCTCCCTACGCTGCGTCTTCCGGTTCGTAGTCTCCACTCCAGAACCTTTCTTCCACATCGGTTATCGGTTCTTCGAGCGATGTGGCCTGCCCATTGCCACTTCAACTTGCAAATTTTAACAGCTGGATTTTAACATTAAGGGATAAATGTTTGCTTTATAAAAAAAATATTACCGGTCTTTGAAACGTACCTGTGCAGCAAAATAAATTATAAAATCAGACAAGTAAAAGGCAGCCGCTAAGCCAGTTTTTTTCTTTTCATTGGCCAGCATTTCCATTACACTGGCGAGTAATTCATCTTTGTGACGTTGCTTCTACGTAGCCCCTACTATCTAAATTAAAATTCCATTTGAATACGTCTCGAGGCACGTTCTACAAATGAAATAATCTTTGGGCGACACGAGATCCTTTGATACCATCATCTGGGCGCTAACTTTGTGAATTGTATGAAATTGAAACTCTGCGTTGTGTTCAGTAGGTTTTATTCCAGTTTTCACGTCTATGAATTTGTCTATTACAGATGTTACAATTTGATTTTGCTTGTTTTTCAATATCTGTGTACGCTTTTAGCGTCAATTTTTATTCGCAGGTGTTATAAAATGCTAGCAAACTGTCACCAGATAGACTGGTCTGTATTAGTAGCATGTTAACTTTACCAGTATTGCCGTACTGCTTAAAACTTGGCTAGTTTAGATACAGAAATCCTTTTCATCAATGAATGCAAGTCATATGCGTACTAGAAATCGAAAAGAAAACGAGTCGTTGTAGCGGGAATAACAGAAATTCTCAGAGCATTTCCCAGGAGTGTGACTTCAGACATCGTGCTAGAGTGTACGAATGCGTTCTAAGGCGATTATGATGCACTAAGTCAGGCACATACGTAGACCACCAGCAGGCCTAGCATGGGCTGTGGATAAATTGTCTTTCCACCGTTTTTATCCACGCCTAGACGTGACAAAGCTAGAATATGGATACGTTTGTCTTTTTCTCGCGGGATAAAAACGGTGGAAAGACAATTTGTCCACGGCCCGTGCTAGGCCTGCTGGAGGGTTTTAAATTAGTAGGTGGAATCCTACATAACCTGAGTGTACCCCTATAATGCTGGCTATCTTTGGAAGATTTCCTCCCCAAAAAATAGGCATTGAAAAGAAAACAAAAGTCGAAGAAGTTTTACAACTACAACTATAGTAGCCCCTAACGTATTTTGTGTAACGTTCTTTAAGAGAATTTCACAAACAACTTACGATCTTACTTTATGTGTGCTAAGAAAATAAATCCAACAGAAGTTTCGTTCCTTCGAGATTCCTCTGTGGGTTTAAAATATCCCTGAAGTTTATCAGTTTGGAACTTAAATGACGTTTACTTAAATAGAGTTTTGGTTACGCTACCCGTGTTGGGTCGGATGGATGAAGTTTATTCAGAGTAAAGACCCCTGATCGGTTGTGAAATGGAACCATTTCATGTTTGAGGAAACTTGTTCGGTAGCGGTGTAATAGGAAATAAGGTTCTATTCCTCGACTTTATCTCTACTATATAAAAATAAGTCGGGTTTTCCTTCCTGACGCTATAACTCCAGAACGCACGAACCGATTTCCACGGTTTTGCATTCGTTGGAAAGGTCTCGGGCTCCGTGAGGTTTATAGAAGTCATCTGGTGGCGAAACGGAGTTCGCCGGTTTTGCTAGTCCTGTATGTAAATAGTACTGATGTTATCAAAGATCACTCTTATTCTCGGTCCAAGCACTTATTTGCTCTGATATCTGCAATAACATTATAAAAAACGAAATGAAAACCACAAATTCCGATCAGTTTTTTTAACGTAAGACTATAGCAGATACCTGGTATACTTTTGTAAAATATGAAAAGAAAATATTTTAGTCAGCTGTTTTACAATGTTATTGCAGCTGTCAGAGTACTAATAAGTGCTTGGAATGAGTATAGTGAGAGCTTCTGATTTTTCAGTGCAGTTACATATTTTATTTTATTTTTTATAGTAGATAGGCTTGCCCTTGTCCGCCATCTCGCCTGATGTTAAGCGTTACATGCACCATATTCACGGGCAGACTGGAAAATGCGGCTAGTTGGCAAAAAAGTTAGATATAGACAAAACGATCTGATCTCAGCGAGAAACCGTGATAGTTTAAAATAACGAGCGTGAAGTAAATTTTTCTATTGAACAATTGATATTTTTTATGTCAATTTCAGGGTTGGTCGTATTTTAAGGGTTGGTTAATTTAATTTAATCGTGTACAAAGATTTTTGTTAGTAAAATATCACAACAAAGTTCGTGCACTGGCCGAATACACAAACCCTGCAACGTCGTAAAGAAAAAAGAAAACAGTGGCGCTTTTATTTCGCTCCCCTTCCAAATCACTTAGCAATCAGCTTTGACCGGAGTGTGTTGGATACGCTCAAATCGTTTACAAATTATCCTTCAAGCTGCGCCAAAGGAACGATCACACGCTAACTTGATTAGGTGCGAGGCGAAAAATAAATGATGTAGACTCGTATATTGGGCGGACAATGTTTGCTTGACTTGTTACTAACTTATCAAAGGATCGGACTTTTTTAGTAATTTTTTTTTTAAGTTGACTTCATGGTGTCAACTCAAAAAATACTAGTGGGGTATGGAATAAAGTATGCATGCTTCATCTTTGACCACATTCGCTTACTAACAGGCGAGTTGGTAGTCAAACATGAAATAATTCGCGATATTTTTTTTATTGTAAATAATTGGTATTTTTTTCTTGCAACAAAAAAGAAAAAAGTGCTAGATTGTGGAATGCGCTACTTGCATGGGCAAAACGGATGCCTGGTCAAGACATGAATGGTTTCTTCTAGGCAAGAATATTAACCAAATCATATACCTAAACTGTATAAAAAATGTTTAAATTATTTTAATTACATAACTATTTAAACATTTATATTTATATAACTTTTTTGAATCCGTTTAAATTATGTCATTTAGATAAATAACGCATTTTTTCCCTTATTTTTTTTTACAAACACAAACGCTGGTCTGTTACAAACTTTGAGACTTGCATCGCTCAATTATGAACCGTACACACCTTCATAACATTATCACCAACTTAAGAATACGTCCAAAGGTCTATTGATCAAACTATCACCGAACTAGGGCAATAACAAAAGCCCGTCCGTAAAGTGCTGAACTAACAAGTCCATTCATTCGACGGCACAATACGAATCAACTAGACGCACCGACACGTGTAATTACATCTGTGCCAGTACAGACGACGAGGTAACTGTTGGAGACGGTGCTCTTATTTTGTAGCTTCTGATGTCTTACCAGTGAAATTTATGTTCTATACATAATAATAGAAACTACTGATGATAAAATGTTTATTAAGACCATCGATTAAAAATAATTTTGATCGATGATCGGGACTTATTACGTAGTGTTGTGTGTCGTAGTGACAACTCTGCGATTTTTCAAGATCAAGTGAGGGTAGGAGAACAAAACACCCGCTCTTCTCGCCGGACTCACCCGCAGTTTTCAGTCAGCTCGTGACCACGGCCATTGTAACATGGTCGAAACGTTGAGCGAAAGGTACATATTTTTACCTAAATTAAATAATACGTAATAAGTCCCGATAAACATTTAAAACATGTGTTCAAATCGCGAAAGTTTAATAATTAATAGTAACTAAGAAACGTGTGGACTTGGTTGACCTTAACCGCCCTCTGACCAAAGAGAGAGCAAGAGAGGAAAATATGCTATTCTGACTTTTTCTCTCCCGTTGGTTGGACGGCGGTCCATCAACCAAATCCATACATCTGTTAGCTACATAACCACTTGATAGCGCATAAGTAATAATTTGCATGTTCAAGATGTCAGTCACGTCGGTCGCGAGGGAGATCATCATCATCGACATCATTTCAGCCATAGGACGTCCACTGCTGGACATAGGCCTCCCCCATCGATCTCCAAAAGGGCCGGTTGGAAGCGGCCTGCATCCAGCGTTTCCCTGCGGTCTCATTTAGATCGTCTGATAGTTTTTAATGAGTATGACGTCTCTATATTGTAAACTTCATTGCCTATACCTATTATACAATGTTTATATTTGAAAGAAGAGACTCACGAACAGTCTCCAACTTTACGGGTTCAACGGAAACTATTACGCAAGTCATCGAACCGATAACACTGAACACATGAAATTGATTCCAGATCTGGATTCCGGAACCACATATTTGATCAGGCGGGAAATGTTAAAGGGTAGCAATTTTGATTTCAGAGAAGTATAGTTATTAAAACAATATATTATATAATTTATTGTTTGAGTAGGTTTTATATTTAATAACTAAAACCAAATAAATATCAAAATTCATTAATGGCAACGATCCAAAATCAAAACAAAATATGGGTATGCTAAATGTTAAAGGGAAGCAATTTTGATTTCAGAGAAGTATAAGTTATTAAAACAATATATTTTATTTATTGTTTGAGTAGGGTTTAGATTTAATAACTAATACCAAATAAATAACAAAATTCATTAATCGCAACGATCCAAAATCAAAACAAAATATGGGTATGCTAAAAATGTCGGCAATTCTATTTTCAGCAAATCATAGTCTCGACTTGTTTACTTTGGGATGTTATTAAAACACTGGCCAAACAAATCTTTATCAAATAAATTCGAAATGTCTAGCCAAGTTATTTGAGGACTGTCCGGCGTTACTAATCAATTCGATTGAGTAACAAGTAGCAGTTTTAACTTTAATGCTATTGTAGAATTAGTTCCACTACTCTCTCACGTTTAGATATGTAATGTACAAAGTATTTTACCAACTCAGAATTAAAAAATAAAATGTCATTGATATGTTTTGCGCGATAGAATCCGAAACGTCCAACGATTACATTTCGCCAAAAAACCAGAGTCACCGACATAGCTGTTAAAATTTGCAAGTTGAAGTGGCAATGGGCAGGCCACATCGCTCGAAGAACCGATAACCGATGGGGAAGAAAGGTTCTTGAGTGGAGACCACTAACCGGAAGACGCAGCGTAGGTAGGCCTCCCACTAGATGGACCGACGACATAGTGAGAGTCGCTGGCATCCAGTGGATGCAAAAGACAGGCTGTCGTTCAGTGTGGAGGTTAAAGGGGGAGGCGTATGTTCAGCAGTGGACGTTTTCTGGCTGATGATGATTGATATAATCTAATACGGTGCCTAGACAGGTCATTTTCATACTTTTCCATTTTATTGAAGAATTTATTTTACTAACCAAGTTTCATTGAAATACTACCGTATACCACTAAGGACTATGGACGAGTAGATACAGATTTTTTTGTCTTTGTATGAAAAGTTTAAAAATAAATTAACCTCCCGCTTTAATTCGTTGTTACAGGTTTTTTTACTAGGTGCAGGATTGTAACTCATTTGAAGTTCCTCAAACCCAGAAAGAATTATAAGTAAGCTTACTTTGTTGTGAGAGAACTTAATATCAAAAGTTCCTTCCAATCGTTCAACACCTCCAGAAAAGTTTCGAACGAACTCTTGATAAAAGTTTATTCTAATTAAGAACTCTTTAAGCCTGTCCACTCAGCTGAATTAGTAGGTAACTCAGTAATTAGACGGGACACAATTCAAAAGTAACGGATAGCTTTAAAGATAAATAGAGTTTCCGTCCTTCGAGTTTAAAAGTCTTTGTACACAAGTCAACTAAGCATCGTGATCTTATCTTATTTCAAAGGAAACTCTGCACTTTTCTCGGAGCTAACTCTACGATTCAACGATTTCGATTGCGTTTTCAAGACATAGTTTTGTTTACGATGATTTTTCGTAGATATATTTTATTCTTCTTATGATTCGATACCACACCCAAAGCGTGTCAACGAAACCCAATTACGTCTACGCTGTTTGTCTGGGTGTCCTACCTTCGGGTGTATCTTTTGAACTGTAATAAATGACCACTTATATTTTCTCAGAATATGGTAATATGGAATTACGGCGGAAACTAAGAAAGAATTATAATATAAAAATGTTTTTTTTTATTATAAATAAATATTTTTGTCTTTGCTTTATTGTAAAAACGGCAATACTTACAAGCGCCAAACCTGGTATGATTTTAGTACATACTCTGAATTAAAACAACAAATAAAAAAATAGTGCGTGGAGTCCCTCCGCGCGGAAGAAGTGAAACTCTCACTCTGTCTTTTTCTATTCCCCTTCCATGGTAGCGTTAAACGTTTAATGCAACCTTGTTGGAAGTCGCGAAGTATCACTTTAATAAACACCAGCCAAATGCGAGTCGCGCGTGCGCTAAAGATCAACTGAATGAAAGAAAACACATATTTGGGAGCGAAATTGCGGACCCCTCGGTGCGCGAGGTCGACTTGCAGTTGGCTGATATGTATTTATTGAGCAGGTTCCATCTAGTTTATTGGCTCCATCCCAGTCTTTACTTAACATCAGGCATGACGTGAACAATGAACAGAAAAAAAATCCGATGTTTTTTTTTTCAATGTCATCTGACACAAACTAAGCAAATCTTGTAATATACATACATAATATTTTTTTTTATACATACTTAAATAGATATTATCACCCAGATATAGGAGAAATACAAATTTAATGTTCATCATATGAATGCTTGTCCTAGGTGGTATCGAACTCACGCCCCCAAGCGCAGAAGGCAGGTTCACTACCAACTAGGCCAACGGGCTCCCAAATTTTATACAGTGTAGTAATTTGGAACATCCTTTTTCGAATCCAAGGTATGAAATGATAGTCATAGGTTCGTAGAGACATACAGAGTAACAATTAAGTAACCATAAAGTAAAGAGCAAATTTTATTCCAAGTAAATTCTCTCCCTTACACGAGAAGTCATCTCCCAAACGCGACTAACGTCGTCCAGTGTTATTTGTAGAAATAAAATCTTTGCTAATAAGAAAGTTCTGGCGTTTGATGTTGCCCCTCAGAGAATAAGCTCGGAGAAGTTCAGATAGACCAAACATTTCCAACAAGGGAGCACTACTAGCAGATTAAATTTTCCATACTCCATAGTGTTTTTTTTTCCTCTGAATTATTATTATTAAAACAGTCAGTATTTTTAATCATCGTCAGCTAAAAGACGTTCACTGCTAAACATAGGCCTCCTGTTTATATTTTTAAGGTCATGATTATACAGGGTTATATATTTACCCTAAGCCGAAAGAAGGTCATTGTACTTATCATTATGATCAACTTTTACTACGGGACCAACCAGGAAATCGTTTTCTATGGAACAACTGTTTTTGTTTTCGCGATTTCAGGGTTGGTCCCTTAGTAAAAGTTTTTCATAATAAATTATGAGTACCATGACCTTTTTTCGGCTTAGTACAGGGTAAATGCGTAACCCTGTATTTATAAAGAATTTTGTTCGGCACATAAGCCACCATAGAACATAGATCAGCAATAAATCTAACAGACGTATTTCTTTTAAGGCACCTTCAGTTGATTGTTGCAATCTACATCTTGACAAGACGGATCCCAATAGACATTGATCGATTCTGACGGAGAATTCAATTTGTTTACTTCTATACTATAGGGCAGGTAAATATTGATAGCCCAATTTTCTAGATATTAGGTCTGAACAAAAGTTTATCTGTTGATTGATACTGATTGAATACGGTTGTGCTGATGAGACTGAGAAATTCCTACCTCATTTTGTTTACTGATGCTTGTCACTTAAGCTGGGAAAATAACCTTAGGGATATTCTTTACGGTAACTTTCCAGTCAGTGTTGGGTCTTATAATATTGAACACTAGCGGTCCGCTCCAGCTTCGCACGGGTATAGATTATATAGCCTATGTCACCCGGGGATAGTGTAGCTTCCCGTCAGTGAAAGAATTTTTCAAATCGGTTCAGTAGTTTCGGAGCCTATTCAATGCAAACAAACAAACAAACAATCAAATCTTTCCTCTTTATAATATTAGTATAGATAATTGAGGTGATTCAACGCGGCAATGCAGACAGCATTTTGGGTACGATGCCTGCTGGCAGCGGATTATTAGATTAGTTTAGTTTTATATTTTAGTACTAGTTTGTATGTATTTTTTCAAGTAGTTTTCTGTTGTTTTTTTTTTTAAATAGATACTAGTTATGAATATGTTATTATTATTATGTTTTCAAATAAATACTTTACGAACTAACTGAGGTGATGGAAGAGACAAATTCAACCAAAATGTTACAGGTCGAAGCAGGCATTAAAACCTGGTCAAGTACGAGTCAGACTCAAGCTCTGCGTGTTCTGTACCACCACAAAAGTACCCCAAAAAGACAACATTACGCCCAGGCCAGCTCACGCATCCAAGTACCGACCGCGTTCTACGTAGCTTAACTTTGTAATGAACAGAAATTTGTCACCGACTCACACCTTTGTTATTTGTTGTTATAATTTAGAGTGTATTCCATAATCATGCCAAGTTTTGAAATTTATACGTATTACCGTTTTTACATTAAAGCAAATACAAATATACGTTTTAGTTTTAACTTTTTGACTTGATTATTACTTAGTTATAACTTAGTTAATCCGCCGTAACATTACATATTCTGTGAAATTTTCAACTGGCTATCTATGACGGTTCGAAAAATATATCCGTTAAAATGTAGGACAGACGGACAAACAGACAGCATAGGTTCAGTAATAGGGCCCCGTTTTACCCGTAGGGTAAGGAACCCTAAAAAATAACAAAACTAAATACAAAAGAAGTCAGAAAAAGAGGAGCAGAAGAAAGAGGTCTTTGTTACGCAATATCTGCGGACTCCACCACCACGGACGGATGAAACACATTGCCAGCGTGGAATCACTTGCATGGCACATGAAAAGGGAAAATTCACAAAACATATATAGATAGACACTAGATGCCGATAACATGGGGGGTTTAGACAAAACCCATTTTCTGTTAGCATTAACGCCTGCGTAAAGATGAAATTGTATGAAAATGACATTGACAATGACATTAGCTATGACAGATGTTATCTCAAGCTAAGGTAATTTTCATACAATTTCATCTTTCTGCAGGCGTTAACGTTAACAGAAATTAGTGGGGCTTGTCAAACCCCCTGGTGATGCTAGGGTCTCTCACCGCATGTCGGAGATATTTTTGCACAGACACCTTGTAATCGGTTGATTTTATTACCATAAATCTTTCACTTTGTTCAGAGGCTTCCAACACGTAATATTAGTTGAATTCAATCATGTTTTGTATTAGAAACTGTAGCTAGAAATGCTTTGAGTAATTATTATAGCCCTCAATTTGTATGTACCGCAGTCCCTTAGGTCTACCCTTCGATCAATTACAAAGGTCATTCAAGTTTGAGCCTATTGAAGGTAAGCCCCTAATTGATTTAATTTTAGCCTAAAGGTAGCGAACCTATTAATTAACCCTAAATACCGTGAAATACAATTTATTGAATAACTACCCTTCTCGATTGGGTGATTTTGTTTATTTAACAGAAACTATTAATTGATTAGATGGTTATGAGAGAGTTTTCAACTAAAATACAGTACAGAAAAATCCAATAATCAATTGCCACATATTATACTTTTATACCGCCTTGATCCTTGTATTTTTTGTCGTGTTGTAATTTCTTTTGTGGATGTTACATCGCTTTAAGAATCCGACTGACCATGTTTCAGCTTCGTAATTTTGCAATTAAGCAGTCAGCGAATGAGTGAGTAGTGTTTCGTTATTATGACTATTTATTATGTTGTTATTGTGCATAGAATTAAAAAAAATTGTCTGGTACTCAATACAACTATATACCTAGATACCTACTTAGAAATTCTAACGCATACATACGCATTCATACCTCTACAAAATCAATCATAAGCTATACAACCTAATAAAGTTAAACGACACGACATACTTCTATCGAATCAACCATGAGCTAAACATGAAATAGGATTAAACGCCACGACACACATCTATAGAAACAACCATGAGCGAAACACGAAATATGGTTAAACGCCACGATACAAGGTCAAGATACAGGATCAAACATGAGCCAAACAACCTAATAGGATTAGATGCCATCACACAATCCTATAGAACCAACCATGAGCAAAATACCAAATGGCATCAAACGTCGCGACACACATCTATAGAATCAACCATGAGCGAAACACGAAATAATAAATAAATAATAAATAAATAGTGTATCGAGGCGTTTAATTAATAAATTAAACGCCTCGATACACTTCTAAAGAATCTATGAGCCAAACAACCTAATAGGATTAGACGCCATCACACATTCCTATAGAACCAACCATGAGCCAAGCAACCTAATAGGATTAAACGTCACTCAAAACGCGTAAACAAAACGTACACAATTAGAGAAGCAGGAACAGGTATTACGAGTATACATTTCGTGATACAATCCTTGTCTAATTGAATGGCTCATTATTTTCACCGCGTCCTATTAAGTTACGTACATTGTGCCTTCACGGGAGCTTTAGTAGTAATCCGGTACTTAACTTTAATTTTCACTTTCGCTAATTTACCAAAACTAACACAACAGTTTCAACTATCGTGATTATACAAATCCTGATTGTTTTGGGTCGTGACATATAAAACCGGAAAGGTTTAGAGGTAATCTGTCGGTTAAAGTTAGGGGTGTGTTATCATAAAGTATTTAACGCAGGATTGTTTTGTTTGTGTTTGAAAATAGCTTTTCGGATTTGTTTAAGCAGTTTTATTCGTAGTTTTAATTTACTTTCGTTGAAACAATATCTGCCTTAGAAACGTTAGTTAAAAGGGTTTTCCCGTCCATAGTTCACTCGTTCACGCTTTTTCACATTGCAGACAATTGAGAATCATTGAGATTGAATTTAGAAAGGTGTAAGCCCATGTTTTGCCGTCTATCATAACATTACAAAGCAAAGGGATTTTTCTTTTGATATCTCCTCATTTGGCGAAGTAAAATGGTAAAAAGTGAAATTTTGGTTTTTACCATTTGTCTTTAAATACGCGATCGATAGAACTGCGGACGGAAATAACAGCTTTAATTGAATTATTTTTCACATTACAAAGTATCGCATCATCGCTTAACATCATGCGAGATGGTGATCAAACGCAAGCCTGTTATTAAAAAAAGGTAATGTTTCTGATACAATTAAGAACTGATTTTACCCACTGATTTTCTGTCCACAAGGACAAAAACATGAATCTTATATCAACCAGTTAGGTATTGTAGAACCGGTCCCAGACGTGGGCGTACTTGTTTTTATCGTTAACCAATATTTTCTCTTTGGGTTATTGAATACGCGAAAAGAATACTAAGGTTCTGAATCGACTAATTATATTGGACGAAAAGAAAATTCGTAGTCTTTTTCCATTTCGTTGTCGGAAATTACCGTAATAGTATTCTCTGAAATTATCCGCCCACCACAGAGCTACATAATATCTATAACATACTATATGATACTGGATATACACAAGAATATAACCGTTCCGTCTCTACACAAAAAAGTGGTACTAAATCGAAAAGAGGTCATTGTATCTATAATTATGAACATACTAGCTGAAATTCGCTACTTCGTTCGCGTAGAGCTCTGCCTGAGGCCTCGCTACTACAACCCGTTATAGCCTATGTGTTATTCTAATGTATAAGCTATATTGTTATAAACTTTTTAATAATCCATTCGGTAGTTTTTGCGTGAAAGAGACACAAACATCCATACATCCATACATACAAACTTTCGCGTTTATAATATTAGTAGGATTGTACAATGTGGGCAACCCTAAAACCGTCAAATAAATCAGTTGTTTCATAGATAATTAATTAATAATAAGAAATACGGATCGAACGGAAAGTTTAATAAACGGGATTCATCACCTACTTTCCACCCTTAGAGATGTAATATTTTCTTAAAATTTGAATGGCACTACTCTTGATATATATTATAATTATATAGCTTCATCATTTCAGCCTATCACTGCTGGGACTCAGGCCTTCTCTCAGAGAGAAAGGATTTTTTTATTGTGAATAAGTCTGCGTTTGACCACCAACTCGCCTGTTGGTATGCGACGATACACGCAGGCTTAGAAGATACTATTCACTATGGCCTTGGAAACACTCAGATTATATATCTCAGGAAACAAGGAATCCGGTTTGTTCCAATCCTTGGCCGTGCGGATTTGAAACGTAGAATCAAAACGTTTGGGATGGGCCCTAATCGACCACGACCCAGTGATTGTTGTGAATGTTGTATGTTTTTGAACTTTTGAGTTTCTTGAATTTACCGGCTTCCTTGTAATGTTTTTCAATCCCCGTTTTTGAACGATGACATCGAAACTGCACATAATTTATTCACGTACCAAATAAGTAATTGGTGCATGGCTGAGGATCTAACCGGGTGCCGTCTGATTGTAAAGCGCTCATGCTACCTCTCGGCCAACATCATTCTTGCTACCGCTTGGCCACCATGCTCTTATAGCCTATTCCATAAGAAAAGGACAAAGATAATATAACCAATATCGTCATAGGAAAACAAACACTAAAACCGGGTTACTACCCGTGAAGATACACAATAAACACACAACAAAAACCGCCAAATTGAGAATCTTCCTTTTTAAACGTCGTTTGTAAAAATAACATTCACATTCAACAGCTGTTTAAAACTGGTAAAAATGTCAGTACCTAAAGATAGCATAAAATTATGTGTAACATAAACTTGTGAAATTTTGGAGCACAAACTAAAACATAATTTTTAGCTCAGTACAAATTTTGAAATTCATAACTTTTAAAGCCGATAATACTTGTTTTCAGACTTAAATTTACTGCTTGAAGGCCACTAAAGCTTCTGCCCTGGGGGTATTATTCAAGAATTATTTGCAAAGCTTTGACAAAACAACCCCTGTCTCCGTACCAACAGACTCCTTAACCAAGTTCGGAATTTACGTCACCAACTCTGAAACTCATATTGAGTTGATATTTAAAGTTAGACAATCAAATTATAGGGCAAGTTTTGCTTCGTGATGCTCAATTTGGAACTCAGCGAACTATAGCAATAGTGGTTTTTGTTATTGATTACGATAAATTAAATATCTGGGACATTTTTGCACACACGGTCATCTGACCCCAAACTAAGCAAAGCTTGTAATATGGCTGCCAGAAACTGATATACGTACATATATATTTTTAAATACATACTTAAATAGATATTAACACCCAGACATAGAACAAACACAAATGTTCATCACACAAATGTTTGTCCTAGATGGGAATCAAACCCACGCCCCCAAGCACAGAAGATAGGTTCACTACCAACTGAGCCACCGGGGCAGTCAAACACCTGAGAAGCCGTTTGTTATCATCGGATTTCCAATACCGTACATTCCAACACCGTCAAAAGCTTACATATATTATATCTTGCAAAGCTGGAAATCCCACACTGTCCAGTTTTTCCGCTCCTTTCTTCTTCCCCCGAAAGTTTTCACGCCGAGCTTCATTAAAAAGCGTTTCAAAAAATATGTCTACAACCACCTCCTTGGACTAGCAAAGCTTCGACAACATTGCAAGTGTCCATATGCGGCGGTTTTCGCTTACTATTAGGTAGATCGCGTTGTTGTATGGGGTTTTTTGTTTTTACTTTTAGACTTTTTTTATTATTTCTTAGTTAATCCACCATAACATTACCATAACATATTTTGTGAAAATTTCAACTGGCTATCCTATAAGCTATTATATAAGGCTATATATAAGATACGGCGGTATCTTTCGAGCAATAATAGAGAGTCAGTTAAAAAGTTCACAAAATATGTAAGAAAATTATTGCGTTGTCATCTGTATACAGAGTGTAAGGGGAACACTCTCGAAGCCAAAAGAAGGTAATTGTACTCATCATTATGAACCACTTTTACTATGGGAGTAGCCCTGAAATTGCGAAAAAAATATCAGCTGTTCTATAGAAAACGGTCACACTCGACAAAATGTATGGAACAGCCGGAACAGCTGATATTTTTTTCGCGATTTCAGAGCTGGTCTTATAGTAAAAGTTGTTCATAATGATGAGTACAATTACCTTCTTTTGGCTTCGAGAGTGGTCCCCCTTACACCCCGTATATACTGTATATACTTTCAAAATTTAAAATCAACATGACTATTATTAGGAATAGGTTAGAATCGACTTTCTAGATTTATTTATCTAGTTAGTAACAAGTGAAGCTAACAAAAGTGTCTAAAAAATTTAACCTAATGGCTACCTGGAAGAGATCGCTTTTAGTGACAAGGCCGCCACTTGTGGCACTAGCTTATAAGTGTTTTCTATCTGTTTGTCATTTTTATTTCTGGTGTACACAATAAAGAGTTTCTATCTATCTATCTAATCATAAATTAAAATAAAGTTTAGCTCCTTCACCTAATAAAAGTTATCAAGGTTTCAATTTTCATTCCATTCATGATGGGACTCGTTAGTCTCGAATCGAAAGGGCCAGAAATATTATTTGACAATCTATTCGTTAGAGTTCTGAATAAATAAAATAAAATCGTCTGTTCTCAAAGTCCCATGGGATGCCCTGCAAGGACCTTTCATACGTTCAGACTTTGTGTTGACGGAGATGTTGTGGACGTAATAATATATATGGGAAACACGGGTCTTTGATGTGTTTTTCAATTAGCTAAACCCAATTAATTAACTGCTGTTTATTTACGTCTTTTAAACATATCTTGTGTCCGTTTTCAAAGTATCATCATCATCAGCCAGAAGACGTCCACTGCTGAACATAGGCCTCCCCCTTTAACCTCCACACTGAACGACAGCCTGCCTTTTGCATCCACTGGATGCCCGCGACTCTCACAATGTCGTCGGTCCATCTAGTGGGAGGCCTCCCTACGCTGCGTCTTCCGGTTCGTGGTCTCCATTCCAGAACCTTTCTTCCCCATCGGTTATCGGTTCTTCGAGCGATGTGGCCTGCCCATTGCCACTTCAACTTGCAAATTTTAACAGCTATGTCGGTGACTCTGGTTCTTTGGCGAATATCCACGTTTCGGATTTTATCGCGCAAAGAAACTCCGAGCATAGCTCTCTCCATTGCCCGCTGTGTGACTCTGAGTTTTTCCAAAAGGCCATCAGTTAAGGACCACGTCTCAGTACCATATGTCATCACTGGCAACACACACTGGTCAAAGACCTTCGTCTTGAGGCACTGTGGTATCTTGGACGAGAAGATGTCACGCAATTTCCCGAACGCTGCCCATCCGAGTTGGATTCTTCGGGCGACCTCTTTGCCTAAGTTGGACTTACCTAACTGAACAATCTGTCCAAGATAGGTGTAATGGTCAACAACTTCGAGAGTATCGTTCCCAACGACTACTGGCACGGGTTCAACATGGACATTGGACATAATTTTTGTCTTGTCCATGTTCATTTTAAGACCCACCTGTTGGGAAAGGCTACTGAGGTCGCTGAGCATCGTATTGAGATCCTCCAGTGACTCTGCTATGATGACTATATCATCGGCAAAACGAAGGTGAGTGATGTATTCGCCATTGACGTTGATGCCGAATCCGTTCCAGTCCAAGAGCTTGAAAACGTCCTCCAATGCGTTCAACAGTTTCGGAGAGATAACATCTCCCTGTCTCACGCCTTTCTGCAGTTGGATTGGTTCCGTGCTCTCGTCCTGTAATCGGATCGACATGGTGGCGTTTCTATACAGACACTTCATCACTTCGATATACCTTTAGTCGATATGACAACGCTGGAGGGACTGCAATACTGCCCAGGTCTCGATTGAATCGAAGGCTTTTTCGTAGTCCACAAACGCTAGGCATAATGGCCGATTATACTCCTCAGTCTTCTGTATAATCTGGCGGAGCGTGTGAATGTGGTCTACGGTGCTCCAGCCTTTACGGAAACCGGCTTGTTCGGGGGTCTGGAAGTCATCAAACCTGCTTTCGAGACGGTTCGTAATGACTCTGGAGAACAGCTTGTACACATGGCTCAGGAGTGAGATGGGTCTATAATTCTTTAATAAGGTGTTATCACCTTTTTTGAAGAAGAGTACCACCACACTCATGTGCCATGCTTCAGGCGTAGTACCTTCGAGAATGACGGAATTAAATAACTTCTGGAGGACTAAAAGTACCGGTTTTCCACCCGCTCTCAGTAGTTCTGTCGTGATTCCGTCATCACCCGGCGCCTTGTTGTTCTTAAGCTGTTTCAGAGCCATTCTAATCTCGTACAAGCTGATGTCTGGGATGTCCTCAGTGTAATGTCGGGTCAGTTTCGCTCTCTTGTCCTGAGCTGTACTGACAATAGGCTGTCGTGTCGAGGTGTACAACTGTCCGTAAAACCTCTCGAGCTCTCTCAGAATCTCCGGCTTTGATGAAATGATACTGCCATCCTCGATCTTCAGCTTCGTCATTTGGCTCTTCCCAATAGACGAATTCTTCGCGAACACTTTCGAGCCCTGGTTCCGCTCAATTGCATCCCTAATACATCTTGTATTGTAGGAGCGCAGATCGTGTCGCACCGATTTCGAGATTCGTCTATTAAGTTGGCCATATTCCGACATATCAGCTGAAGATTGCAGTCTCATCTCAGTCCGGTCTTTCATTAGCTTAATGGTTTCGTCTGAGAGCTTCTGAGGTCTTTTTCGGGGTGGGGTCTTAAAGAACTTGGACCCCACTGCTTGGACAGTTTCCACCAGCCCATTGTTTATTTCGTCCACAGTTCCGCTTTCGGCTAGGCCCTGGAAGCGATTATGCAGTTCGAGTTGGAAGTCATTGGGGTTTTGGATTTGGGCATGACCAGGACGGAGCGTAGACTTCACCAGACGCGACCTCTCCAGCTTGATGTTGATATTCAATGTGCCTCTGACAATACGGTGATCGCTACCGGTTTTCACCTTGCTGATCACGGAGACATCATTGAATATTCGCTTCTTGGTCGTCATGATGAAGTCGATCTCATTTTTGGTCGCACCATCTGGGCTCATCCAAGTCCACTTTCTGGATGGTCGCTTCTGAAAGAAGGAGTTCATCAAATAGAGTTCCTCCTTTTCCATGAAGTCGACCAGCCGCTGGCCCCTCGGATTCCGCTGTCCGTATCCATATGACCCCACTCTTAACTCATCGACATTCCGTGTGCCCACCTTTGCGTTAAAGTCACCCATAACAACGGTGAAGTATGCTTCGGAGGTATGTATGGCATCGGATATCTCCTCATACAACGCCTCTACTTCATCATCAGGGTATGTCGAGGTCGGCGCATATACCTGTATGACCTTCAGCGAATAACGATCGGTTATTCTGAGTATAAGGTATGCTACCCTGCTCGACACACTATCGACTTTGATCACGTTGTTGATGAGTGACTTGCGGACGAGAAAACCAACACCACCCTGGGACTTTCGTTCTCCTTCCCGGAAGAAGAGCATGTTCCCGGAATCCAGAACTATCGTATCCTGTCCCTCTCGTCGGATTTCAGATAGTCCTATGATGTCCCATCGTATTTTGCTCAATTCTTCCTCCAGTTCGATAATTTTCTCGTCGGTCCTCAGAGTTCGAATATTGTGCGTTGCCAGGGCCAGATTTTGTTGGGGGTGGTAGCGGGGCAACTGCCGGAGATTCCTAGCACCCCCTACTCCACCGTTACCTGGCCCGCTACCTGGGCCAGGGATAGAGGAGCTGCCGGGGACTGGGGGCCGTCGTATTTGTTCTGTCATGAATGGGGGGGGGGGGGGGTTGCCAATAATCCCCACACTTGGCAGGCGGCTTGGGGATCGCAGGAGGATCCACCATTCAAGTAGGAGGATGCTGCTGCCCATCCTCTGGTGGTTCTGGTCGTAGTTTTAGGACGTTTTCAAAGTATATTATGCGGTATATAGCTGAAGTAGTGTACTTAATTTAATTATAAGATTACAATGTAAATTGTGGACACGGGTATGTTCTAAATCTGCGACCAGAATCACCGTAAGATGGGCAGCAGCGTCCTATTAGTACACTGTGAACATACTGCGATCCCCAAGCCGCCTGCCAAGCGTGGGGATTATGGCAACACCCCTATTTACGAGGGAGGCCTTTGTTCAGCAGTGGACGTTTACAGAACAGTTTACAGTGGACGTTTATGATGATGATGAATGTAAATTTTATTGTTCGACCTACTCTCGCAGGGAATAAATAAATTATGAATTGTTTAAGTGCTAAAATTTAATCAATGCTAAATATTTTATTGCAGACATAATTATGTAGGTACATGAAGTTATTAAATAGCAAGTTTCAAGGGTCTGAAAACAACCCATCTTGTTATTTAATAAATTGTAAATCATTATCATCAACCTATCAAGTCCACTGCTTGGACACAGTTTACTCTCAGAGAGTGGATGGGCCCTTATCCACCATGCTGGCCCAGTGCATGTTGGTGAATCTCATAATAACGTTAGCCTAGTCCGATGTAAAAAAAAATATAATTATGTTTTGAACTTTTGTGGTTTTTTGGAAATACCGGTTTCCTTGCGATGTTTTCCTTTACCGTTGGCATCGAAACGGCACATATTTTATTTAAGATCGATTGTAAATACAAACAATAAACAATTTGTGTAATAATATTATGTAGTAAAATCATGTACTTATATTGTTTTGTGTTGATACATAATTTAAGTTAGATTTAAGTATATTTGCTGTATCTATCTAGGTTATATCTATCTTGTAAAACTTTAGTCTTTTTGTTTATTTTCTTTTTGTCTTTTATAAGGTGTTTTTAATGCACGCCTACGTACCATTTTGTTCCGACCTGGTAGAAAATGTTTAGCATTAAGTCCTCCATTTGTACATATCTACATAATTTGTAAGTGTGCAATAAAGTATTAAATAAATAAAACAGTCAATATCATCAAAGTTCACTGACCATAAAAAGAGGAAATACAATTTCAATTAACTTCTTGCTAAAGTCAGCGTTAATTTGTAAGCGTCAAGTCTTCTTCCCCTTTTTCTTTTAATTTACGTCTTTGTGGAGCATTCGTAGTAATCTCGAACATAATCCAGAGTTATTGTTACAAAATACAAATGGGAATTCCGGGAATTTTCCCTTTATTCCGTTCCTTGTTAAGAATCAATTTGTCGGTATTAAAAGTAGAAAGAAACACAGTATTTCGTTGTCTTCGGTGGCGTATTATTTAAATTATGACTTCTGTCTAGCACCAAAAAGTTTAAAATCATTTGAGTATAATCGAGAGCAATGGTTATTCAAAGTTTGATTTCAAGGAGTATTTAGTAAGATTTTTTTTGTAAAATCAGGCGCGTCTCCTACGGGAAAACGAAAGAAAACTTAGTTCCAGACATAAATCACCAATACATCAGAAAAAAGTATTTTTTTTAATAGAAGATAGGCTTGCGCTTGGCCGCCATCTCGCCTGATGTTAAGCGACGATGCGGTCTACGATGGAGCACGCTTGCCTAGAAGAAACCGATTCACTCTTGACTTAAAGACACCCAGATTGTAACTGACGGGGAAAACCCATTCAGTCAGCGAATTCCACAGACTAGCAGTTCGCACAATAAATGTGGAATCAAAGCGCTTCGTACGGGTTCTCGGAGTATCAACCATAAAACGATGTCAAAGTCACTGGAAAGTCTCTGTTGCAACACTAGTATTTCAATGGCACACGTCGCAACCAATCACAAATTGGTAGCGTGCTAGTAAAGTGTCAGCATGTGAAGACTACGTCGAGCGTGGACTACGAACCGTAATTAAAATACTAGCGATGTGACTTCGTAGTGACCTGTCGGAGTGATATGTTTGGGACTGTTTGTTTAGCTGCCCTTTGGGAAAGGCGCCTTTGATTTACAGTTTTTTATTTACAGGATCACCGGACAGGATCGATTTCGATCGATCGATCAGGACATTGGGCCCTCGGGGACCGGAAGCTCACCTCATTTTCAAAAATCTTTCAGAGCGTCTGGTTAATGCGACGTGTGACTAAAATGCTGGCGTGTTTCTGGCTCAACGCATAAGCATTGACATTCAGCGTGGTAATGCCGCCAGCATGCTGGGTACGCTGCCAACTGATAGTGGGCTTAAGCATTTGAATTATCTTTAGACCTTCAGCAGTCTAACTGTATTTTTAGTGTTAGTATTAGCATGTATTTTGTTTAGTTATTTATAGATCATCATCGTATGGAATAAGTTTAAAAAGTTTAATATTCGATTTAAATTCGCTGAATTGTGTAGCTAGTGCGGCGTACCTAACTAATATTTGCGTCAGGTATTCAATTCACGGGTGACATTGAAAACCTTTTGAGGCTGATTCAGACTAGCTTCAGTTAGAGCAAAACGTTTTGGAAAAGGAAACAGTTTTGGTGATTATGATTGAATTATATTAATATTATTATTCCATATAATTATTAATATTCCAGTCTAACCTTGATAAGACGTTAACAAAAAGTGTAGAATCACTCAAAACTTTGGCACGGATCCAGAAAACGAGCACCGCAATGTGGTCAGCGCACTTCAAATGAGGCTGGAGGCTTCCTAATGAAATGCGGGAAAGACCCTCAGCGGTTTCAATTAGATGCTTTTTACAGGCATTATTCACGGTTTAACGCATTTCCCCATGTATTTACGAAAAGAAATGTGGCTCACGTTTTAATAACTCAACATAGTATTAATTACTAGCTGCGCCCCGTGGTTTCACCCGCGATGAAAAATTATGGTGAAAAGTAGCCTATGTCTCCGGCCCTTGAACTACACCCATGCAAAAAATCAGGTCGATCCATTGCTCTGTTGCTGCGTGAAAGAGGAACAAACAAACTAACAAGCCAACAAACTTTTCGCATGAATAATATTACTAGCTACGCCCGTAGTGGTGAAAAATGATGATGATGATGAAAATGAGCCTATGTCACTCTCCGGCACTTGAACTATACCCATGCAAAAAATGAAGTCGATCCGTTGCTCTGTTGCTGCGTGAAACAGTAACAAACAAACACACTTTCGCATTTATAATATTAACTAGCTGAAACCCGCTACTTCGTACGCGTAGAGCTCGGCCTTCGCCCTCGCTACTACAACTCGTTATAGCCTATGTGTTATTCTAACGTATAAGCTATATTATTGTAAGCTTTCATTAAAATCCATTTGGTAGTTTTTGCGTGAAAGAGGAACAAACATCCATATATACATACATACAAAAATTCACGTTTATAATATTAAAGTAGGAAGTAACAGTATTATAGTAGATTATTGTAGTTGTAATCACATTTGTTTTATGGGTCATCTTCACGAGCATAATCTACTGTAATAAACTTACCAACCGTGGTAACTACGACTTATTTAGGGGAAAGAAAAACGTTAGAACAAAAATTACAACTGAATTATTTTCGGGTCATGAAACAAAAACTTTGAGAAAATGTAATCTCACTTTTATTGTGTAAAAAGAAGAAAACGAAAAATAAACCTAGTTAGGTGCTCTCGAGTCTTTTTCATGCTAACTAATTTTGTGAACGACTTCAGCGTTACAAGGTAAGATAGGTAACTCTGTAATAAAAGACCACAAAAACAAGGATAAGAGATAAATTACCAGAAATATTATAAACAAATTCTTGATGATCGTTATTATTCCCGAAATAAACTATATTTTATCTCGTAAGAAAAAGTTTACAAATTCATATTTTCAAAGATATTTTTGCTAAAATCTTAAAATTTATTTGGTAACACAATAACTTTCAACTAGACGCTATTGAAATCATAGAAATACTCGAAATATGTCAAAAACACAACCCTTTTAAGTCTAGACCCACTTTTCAGACCAACTGCTCGATATTCGAAGAAAAGACAGACAGTTATGAAAAAAATATAAAATTAAGTAAAAGTTTTCTTTGCGTGTGTCGAACAAAGATTCAAGTGAGGTCGCAAAACTAAAGCGATCGGTAACAATTGTGCTTTAGACTTTAATACCTACCAAAAGAAGATGGATGAATAAATGACTGGCGGCGAGAAATCATTTATTACCCGAAATAAAATATTAATGTAGATAAATAATGATAAATAGGACCAGGCTTTTATAAGAATCGTAGTGGAGGCCGAGGTATTCATTACTGTCTTGTTATTTTACTACATCTCATGGAAATTTGGTGAATGGTGACTGCACACATGGATTATGGCCTTATACAGATGTATCACCATCACTGCGGTGGTATATATACATCAAAAGGCTGTTAAAGGCTGTGTAAGCAAACCAATCTAGATATAAAAATACCCAACCACCATGTCTTAGATAATTAGAATAGCAAAACAATGGAACGCCTTGCTCCTGTTTGTGTTTTCGCAGCATTACAGTCTTGGAGTGTTCAAGTCTAACGTTAATAGGTTATTACTGGACAAACGGGCTCCATCTTCAACCGCATCGTCGCTTGCTATCGGGCGAGATCTAGGTAAACGTTAGCCTAGCTCAAAGTAAAAAAGGGTGTCACATCCAATTAGTGACCCGAATAATAACAATTAAAAACACCCTATAATGTTCTCATTGCCAGCAATGCCATCCCATCCTTTTTCTTCGTTTTCCCAGGAAACAGGCCTTCTCTCAGAGAGAAAAATGATAATCAACCATGCTGGCCCATTGCATGTTGGTAAATATATTATCATATTATCATTGAACTTTTGAGGTTCATATTGTTTTATCACGACGTTTTTCTTCATTGTCCTGCACATAATTTATTTAAGCTATGATTTAAGTTACAAATAAGTTATTGGCGCAGGGCCGAGGATAGAACTGGGTGTCGTCAGATTGTAAAGCGCATAATTATGCTACCGCTTGGCCACCATCGCTCCTACTGGTTTTTTGCAATTGAAATATAATCGAGAATAAAATGAACTATAAGCGTAGAACGCATGTAAGTGTAAAGAAAATTGGTGGCTTAGTGGTGGCATAGGCAACATTTTTTTTAAAATACTATACGGGAATTAATCTTGTTAGATCAAGCAAATTATTCCGACTATATTATGTAGTCGGTCGGTGTAGTAATATTTTTAGTGTTAACTTGTTTCTGTTTACTGACTAAAGGCACTTGCCCTTTCAACAAAGATCCTCTGATAAACAGCCCCTTTCGATTATATCAATAAACCATGCATTGATCGGTGATTGCAACTGCATTAAAAATGCATTGCCTGATGCTTCGCGGCCTCCAGCTATGAAATATTGATCACTTGGTTACTTCGCCACACCCTATACTTTTAAAATGGATTCTTGGCATAATAAATACGCGAACAAGATATTTTTAGTACTAATATGTTTAGATATTTTAAAGTTGAACTGGAATAAGAACTTTTTGCAAAATTGTTATCATTATTAACGGGATAAGATTGTGGATGGAACAACAGTGTTCTTAACAATATATTTAACTCAGTGGTAACACGTCTTCTTCAAGTGAAGATCCCAAGTTCGAATCCCAGCTTGGCCGATGTTTAAATTATAAACTTAGATTAAATTCCAGTTTTGTCAGAATAAAATATTAAAAAAAAAAATTGGCGAATGTGAATTGAGAATTTTTGCTTCTTGGACAAACAAAACTAGTTTTATTTTTTTAGGCTGCGTACGTAAGCTTATACATAGGAAATATTTTAATTAAAGATTATTGGCGTTACGTGCAAATAATTTCATACCATTTCTATGGACATCATCTAGTCTACTTGGGACCACGATCATTGTATCAAAGTGTTCGAAACGTCAGAAATTAAAAGCAGTGAGATGTAATAATAGAAACTTTATAGGCGAACAACGCGGCTTTAAAAACTGACTAAACGCAGTACATACCATAACATAGCATAGCTTACTTTTGCATGTATATGAGCATTTTGTAAAATAAGGGAACGAATATGAAAGATTATTTGCGCTATATCTGTTGTTAGAAAGAGACAAAAATACAATTTGTCGTGGACTCACGCACTCGGAGTGCGTGACAGAGACGGCTAAACGAAGTCGAGCAGCCAGCCTTGCATTCGTCTAGTCAATATGGTGGCGGGCACAACCTATCTACAGGTAAAAATATCTTAGATTAAAATAATGTAAAACTAGCGACCCGCCCGCCCGGCTTCGCACGGATGTAATTTACGTGCGAAGCCGGGGCGGGTCGCTAGTTATATATATAAACCTTCCTTGAAAATGTATCTAACTGATGGTGAAAACCGCATCAAAATCCGTTGCGTGGTTTAGGCGGAGTTAGCGGCCATACAGACAGACAGACGCGGGAAGCGACTTCAATTTATACTATGTAGAGATAGAGAAGAGATACAAGCGATAAATCCGTTAAACGTGTTTTATCTTAATCTCTTCTCTATCTCTTCTCTTCTCTATCTCTACGTAGTATAAATTGAAGTCGCTTACCGCGTCTGTCTGCCTGTATGTCTGTATGGCCGCTAACTCCTCCTAAACCACGCAAAAGATTTTGATGCGGTTTTCACCATCAGTTAGATACATTTTCACAGAAGGTTTATATATATAACTAGCGACCCGCCCCGGTTTCGCACGTAACTTACACACGTGCGAAGCCGGGCGGGCGGGTCCCTAGTGTAAAATAATTGCATAACGCTAAGAAATCACTACTTTTTGCCAACTTTAATTATCCTTCAACCATCCAACGACCACCAATAAAATTTGCTCTGAAAAGTATCCCTAATAAAAATAAGAGACATAAATCCGCCGGCGAGTCGCAACATCTCTAACTGGCAATAACGCATTGTTTAATTTAAAACGACCAGTAATAACATTAAACAATCAAATTACTTTTCCTGCTGCAATAACTTCAACCTTATGGTTAGGGAACAAGGGCTATTTTAGGATGAATTTAAAATAAAATAGAGATAACGTGGATACTTTAATCTAGGCCGTAACTGCCGTTATAAAATGGAGCATCGGATGAGCTTTGTGCTTTCAGTCGAGATCAGCGAGGTGTGACGAATGACCGGACGGTTCGGTGATCATTGACATCGACTGCGATATTATTATTAATTGATAACGATGTTTCCTATTTATTTTATGGAAAAATTGCTACGAATTTCCAGTTGTTTATGAAAACTGGCGACAATAGACTGATATTAGATAATCTAGGATTATCTAATATCAGATTATTAGATTATTGATTTATCTAATGCGGTTGAAACTATAGTCGGAGTAACCGGCTTAATCTTACGTGAGTAATTCCCGTGTAACATAAATAAAATCTAGGGATCTTTTTTAAATTTTTTATATATGTGCCATAGGTGGCAAACGAGCAGACGGGCTGCCTGATGGTAAGCAATCACCGTCGCCTATGGATACTTGTAACGCCAGAGGTATCACAAATACGTTGCCAACCCTTTAGGACTCGATCAACTCGCCTTTTGAAGAACCTCATGTTGTAGCTTCTCGGAAACACCGTGGAAGGTAAACTCATTCCACATTTTGCAGGTATGAGGTAAGAAGGATTGTGTGAATCGCACAGTGTGTGATTTCCACTGATCTATGATTGTGGATGAGCCTTCAGGCGGTGGCGGATAGTGCGATGGTAAAACCGCGACGCCGGCATCAGACTAGAGTGAAAATATTTCTTTTAGATCAACGTGTTTCATCCTCGGCCACAGTCGCTTACTATCAAGCGAGTTGATGGCCAAACGTAGGCATCTCTACATAGTATAAATTGAAGTCGCTTTCCGCGTCTGTCTGTCTCTCTATATGGCCGCTAACTCCTCCTAAACCACGCAACGGATTTTGATGCGGTTTTCACCATCAGTTAGATACATTTTCAAGGAAAGTTTATATATATAACTAGCGACCCGCCCTGGCTTCGCACGTAAATTACACCCGTGCGAAGCCGGGCGGGCGGGTCCCTAGTATTCTATATAAAAAAAAGAATAAGGAAAATGTTTGGCAAACTTTACGACACAAACGACATTATTATTTATTCAAAAACTATCTTAGAAGAAAAAAATTAAAAAAGAAAGGTAGACAAAAATCGTGTCGTACAAGAAAGTCAGAATTCTGGGTTGGATTGGGAACTAAACTCCATACAAGAAACGTTTTTTTAAACGTATTTTTATTTGCCCTGATATTAAAACGGTAATACGTACAAGCGTCAAACTTGACATGATTATAGTATACCAACACCAAAGTAAAACAACAAATAATTAATACTGGCTATGTGCAAGTCGGTGACAAATTTCCCCCCTTTCGTTTTTACTTTTTGGCTGTTTATTATTTCTTAGTTAATCCGCCGTAACATTACATATTCTGTGAAAATTTCAACTGGCTATCTATTATGGTTTGAAAGACACTGCTGTTAAAAGGTAGTTCAGACGGACAAACAGAAGTCGTAGGCTTAGTATTAGGGTCACGCTTTTACCTTTAGGGTACTGAACCCTATAAAAAGATAAATTTTCTTAAGTCGATTAAATTTTTCTCTCTTCATGTGTGTTTTCACCCCTTTTTTAGCATAATATTACATTCAAAATCAACAGCTTCCGGTTCAATATAATAAATTCACGTCTTCGTCTTTCCAGTTTCATAATAACGAGCTTAGTAAAGTTCGTAGACCTCGTAGCCCTCGTAGCTGTCGTAGACAATAGCCCGTAACTCCGTGGCAGCTACGTTATTTAGTTTTTCCACCACCGAAGTAATTTAGGCAGAGACACAATAAATCATGGTTGGTAACTACACGTCGCGCAATCTTGCCAAATATTGCCGGACACTCGTGCACATAGGACGCTAATTTACGACCCCGAAAGTGGCCGAAATTACCCGAAAACACCCGACGCAAATTGTTTTAGAGCCTGTGGTAAAGATTCTTGGTATGGTCGGAGCCAGAGCTATAATTTTGGGCGAATTATGTAGAACGGGTACTCAGACCGTGGTTAGGTAGAATTAGATTAAAAATACATTTTTGTTGAATTTAGAAGTCAGTTCAACTCCGCGTGTAAGTTTTGCGAACTTCAATGGAGATACCGGGAAAAAAAAACATTTTACCTGTGAACGTGATTCTAAGGCCGCCACTTGTGACACTAGCTCGTAAGTGTTTTCTATCTGTTTGTAATTTTTATTTCTGTTGTACACAATAAAGAGTTTCTATCTATCTATCTCCCCCCTTTCGTTTATACTTTTTATTATTATTATTTGTTAATGAATCCGTCGTAACATTTCATTTTCTGTAAAAAAGTCAACTGGCTATCTATTTTGGTTCGAGAGATACAGTCGTGTAAAGGTAGGACAGACATACAGACGGACGGACGGGCAGACAATGTAGGCTTATTAATAGGGTCCTGTTTTTAGCCTTTGTTTATGGAACCCTAAAATATCTATATCTATACTAATATTATATAGAGGAAAGATTTGATTGTTTGTTTGTTTGCATTGAATAGGCTCCGAAACTACTGAACCGATTTGAAAAATTATTTCACTGTTGGGATGCTGCACTATCCCCGGTTGACATATATATCCCGGCTTTGCCCGTGCGAAGCTGGGGCGGACCGCTAATCTTAAATAAATGTCAATATTTGGAGCTAATGAACCCCCTCCGGATCTCGCCTGATTACGGCCCACGTTCCTGGCGATATTAAATCCTGTTGAAGTGACGGGACCAGGATTAATGGCGTCAAGTATCTTCTTTTATAAACGTAGCAATCTATGCGGACGATAATTATTGTTTCCCGGACGTATCACCTAAGCAATTTTAAGCATTGCTTAGCGTTTATAAGTAAGGTCGTTTATCTCATTTGAGTTTGAATGTGTCAAAGTTTTTCATTCCACTGGCTTTTTGGTGAAGGAAAACATCGTGAGGAAACCTGCATACGTACGGAGAAGGAATTCAATGGCGTATGTGAGTCCACCAACCCGCACTGGGCCAGCGTAGTGGATATGGCCCAATCACCCTTTCGGGGGTAGGCTAAAAGTCCAGCAGTGGACTGTTAAAAGGCTGATTATGATGGGTCAAAGTTCACAGATTATATAAAGCATCTGTCCAATATAATAAAAATATATAGAACATTTAGAAACAGCACTTTGAGGCAGGAATATTTGGCAGATAAAGCTGGCATAGGCTGGCAAATATCTCCAGGCACTTGGCAAGACAACAAAAACTGACGTAATTAACCGTAAAAACTTTGTCCATTTCATTTACTCAATGAACATACAAAACAGAATGCAATAATTTTAAAATTTGATTGTACAGATAATATTAGTTCATATAAATATATAATACTAGCGGTCCGCCCCAGCTTCGCACGGGTATAGATTATAGCCTATGTCACCCGGGGATAGTGTAGCTTCCCATCAGTGAAAGATTTTTTCAAATCGGTTCAGTAGTTTCGGAGCCTATTCAATGCAAACAAACAAACAAACAATCAAATCTTTCCTTTTTATAATATTAGTATAGACACGCGACATAACATATTTAATACCTTGTTCACATTTATTCGTACGTATCATTTCGATTGTTATATTCAAATATTCTGCCTTTTATACCTTTAGCTGTATTTTTTTTATATTAAAACGTTTCATAAACTGATTATATAACATTTTCTCATTACATTATAATTATGCCAAAATTTGTCGACCCTTCTCTGATGAAAGGCGTGAAAACAAAAACAGACCACGTTTCAGCTGAATCGCAAGTTTCAACCACCGAGACCGTTAGATGTTACTATGTTTACGTACCTATATTTAGACAGAGGTAAATAGCCTATAACAGATTTAACAATGTATCCTTACATGAGATTTCCCACGCACGCGGCACCCTTTATTAATAATAATCTGTTAAGTACATTTTCTACGGGAGAGCAAACTGTTTAAATCTGACGCCTACAGACCAATTAGTGGAGCGTGTATTGAAGAGGCGTAGCGTATGCTTTGTCGTCACAACAGCAAGTATACTGTTTCGATCAGCTCAGTAGCTCAAGTAAGAGTCAATTCGATAGTAAATTCACGCATGTTAAATACGTAGCGAGTTAAAGTTACGATAACTAATCTGGGGTTCTAGACAAGAGCCACACACTGTTAGCGTTCACGCCTACGGAAAGATGAAATTGTAAGAAAATGACATTAGCTTGAGATAATTTCTCTCATGCTAATGTCATTGTCAATGTTATTTTCATATAATTTCATCTTTCCGCAGGCGTGTACGCTAACAGTGTGTGGCTCTTCAGTACGAATCCTACGTATTAACTATCTTGAATTCGATACTAAAAACGTTCGCCGTAGATGGAATAATGAACAAAATGAACTTGTTCAATTACATAATTTGGATTTTGGGTTGAGGCAAAAAAATTGCGGCAAATCGTTAATCTATTAATTGATTCGTGAAAGTAGTGTACGAATTCTGAATTAAAATATTTATATTTCTTTACAAAGTGTTGCAATAGCCCATATGTATTTATGGTAGATTTCATAGAAAAGTGAGTAAATAATTTTATTTATTTTAACTTTCTTTTGTCATTGTAAAAAATTCAGAACTTCTTTAAATAATAAAATAACTAAGTCAAATCAATAAGTATAAATTTTCATAATCAAGGTCATGATTTATGTTGATGACAACTGCGTTTAGCCAGTCAACGTCTCCGAACCTTATCTTAGGAGTAAAAGCCAAACATAAAAAAGTGCCATGCAGATCCATACCTAACCAAATCTGACAAATCATTCTGGTTATAACCCGCTAATTAAGTCACTGGAACAATTTTTTTATGTAATCTTCTCTCTGTAAAACTCCTTCGAAAATTTCAAAAAATAAGATTTTATTACCTGTAATAATAAAAATATGTAACACGATTTATTCCACCAATTTTTAACTCTTTTTCATTTCCCAGAGTTAAAGATATAAATAGAATGCCCGACACGTGTTTATATCACCACACAAACATATTTGTTCTCTTTTATACCTACGTTGAAAGTGGTGTGTTAGTGGCGACTTATAATGGGTTTTACATCAAACATTGTCAGGGTTGTATCCCATATTGTTTCGTTCGTTTGTTTATTTAATGTCTTAAAACAACCTTAAAAAAAGTATTGTTTATACGCCACGTAACTGCGGTTTGTTGATTTTATTTTAAGTCAATGTAGTCCCTTTATGTTCTACGGCTACAAATTTTTGTTCGTTTTTTTTATGCTAAAGAGTTTAGTGTTTGACTTTGAACACACCTCTGATATGCTTCGCTCGGCAATACAGCACGAATATCTAGAAAGAACCTGTTCATTCTGGATATGAAAGCCTCCACTATGTATCTTACTTTTTAATATAGGTGTCTTCAAACCACGAGTAAATCGGTTTATTCTATGCAAGTGTACCATCGTAGACCGCATCATCGCTTAACATCAGGCGAGTTGGCGGTCAAACGCAACCCGTTAAAAAACATCGAATACTATCTCATGTTTTGAATATTTATCGGGCCTTCTCGCCCATTTCTCTCGTAAGAATTTGAAACGTGTTCAAAAATCTAAAATCGCGAATGTTAAAAAAATACTTAAACTATATCATTTAACAAAAAAAAAATACTGACTGGGCAATTGATTACAATTTCACATAATTTATCAAGTCACTAAGTAGATACTTGTGCGTTCGAAAGCTGCCGAAACTCGCCGTTGTTGGCAACAAATTTTCTAGAAAAGTAATCCAAGAATGTTGCAAAAGCAAAGACAATTTTAATAGGTATCTACTCATTTGCCGAAGGGCTTTAGGGAAAATTAATTTAAACATTAATTAACGTCGAATAGGCCCCGAGGAGCAATAAGGAGAACCTGGCTGGTGATTTTACATAATTAGACAAAAATAAAACGTCTTAGGCAGGTGTCTTAATCATTATAATACGTGACAGAAAGTTAGCATCTTTTTAACCGACTTCAGGAGGAAAGGTTTCAATATTAGTAATCATTAAGAACCTTATAGGCGATGAGAAGTTAAAAAACATCTAAGAAACTTCTCAATCTAGAACCCCGCCGTAAAGTAGCGAGGCTGTAAATTTTCTACATTCAGGAGTCATTTCGGAGAATGTGCATTGGAGCTACATGACCTTATCTTACCATCTCCTTTCTACCACAGGGGCCTTACGGACAACAGCTATTGCAGCACCTAATCCGCTCAGTTGGAAAATCACGTGAACGTGAACCTTATCGCGCCTAGATACGGTTTGCGGTCGCGTGATTTTCCAACGACAACATTGTGAGTCGCGGGCATCCAGTGGATGCAAAAGGCAGGCTATCGTTCAGTGTGGAGGTTAAAGGGGGAGGCCTATGTTCAGCAGTGAACGTCTGATGATGATGATTATTATTTTCCAACTGAGTGGATTAGGTGCTGCAATAGCAGTTGTCTGTAAGGCCCCAGGACAAATAAGAAATCAGCCCAACGAAATTGCGTATTTAGTACTAATTTTGAAGTCGGTTTTTAAATTGGTAATTATTTACTCACAGGCCTTAAATATTCAACGTTATTATGTTGTGATGGTTTTTTTAACGTGGAAAAGTCCACTTTTACCACCAACTCGCTTGTTGGTAAGCGACGATGTGGTCGAAGATGAAACACGCAGATTTAGAAGATACCTATTCACTCTGACCTTGAAAAGGCCCAGATTATATCTCTCTGGAAACAAGGAAGCTGGCAGGTTGTTCAAATCCTTGGCTGTACGGATTAGGAACGTAGTATCGAAACGTTTGGTAGGTATCCAAGGAAAATCCGTTTTCCTACTTGTCCTGTAGTAGAAAGGCGAAGGCAGGGTAAGGTCATGTAGCTCTGATGCACATTCTCCGAAATGAATCCTGTAGAAAATTGACAGACTCGCTAATTTACGGCGGTGTTCTAGACCGAAAAGTTTCTTAGCCACTAACTCCTCATCGTCTATAAGTCGATCAGCACGCCGGTCTACCGTTCCAAGAGCTTCGAGCTGGTATTTGGCTGAACCGTCCCAAAGCTGACAGCAGTATTCCACACACGATCGGACTTGATGTGATTTTTTCCATACAAATAAAATAAACAAATCGAATCGTGTTTGCAGAATGGACGGTTACCTACATTTGTCACCGCTGCGGTTTTCAAACTACCTTTAACATATAGATTTGTACGGATGGCAGCAAAACAAGGGAAGCTGACGTAATGTCTACCCATTCAATCATCTTCGATCGTTTGTCATCGGAACGGCGTTCAATCTTGCCGCCTAAACCCGCCATAACTCACGAAAACTACCAACTTATCTGAAGGGGGCGCCACAATCATATTTTCAAACAAAATTGACAGCCAACTGAACAAAATGTTTGGTTCCATCATTTGGACAACTTTACAAATAAGTCGGTCGGTCGGTAACTCGCGGCACAATGTATGAATACTCACGACTCCACCCCTCTGCTTATGTGTATTTTGGTCTGGTTGAGTAAGAAATCAAGCGTAAAGGGATGTTTCTCTTGATTAAACGAATATTGGTTTATTTTTGTGTATTTTCGGAATGCGATACGTTATGATGCGCAGTTCGAATTGCTTGTATGCCGCATTCACAACACTTTCTATACATCATTGTACAAAGTTGTACATGTGGCTCAGGACAAGGGAATATTGTGCAAAAAAGACTGCTGGGAGGCAGAAGTCAAGATTATGATAATACAATAAGAGGAGCTATTAAAAAAGCTCGGTAAAAATTTGCAAGTTGAAGTGGCAATAGGCAGGCCACATCGCTGGAAGAACCGCCATCAAATTTTTCCAAGATGTAAAGGCGTTATTTACAATTTTTAAAAAATACAGATCAGTCTATATATCACAGAAATAAAATTTTCTTTAGATGTAATTTATAGAATCGGAACGCCCAAAAAAAAGTTTTCTTTGCTTTTTTCGTTAAAAAAAATGAGAAAGCTCTTAAGACTGATGTCCTTTATTTGGTTCTTAATACAAGCCTAGGTTATCTATTTTTTCTCGAACATTGTTTACTGGGCAATGTTTTAATGAAATATAAAAATTAAGTTTATTTTTATGACAATGTCCAGTTGTATATTTTTCATGGCATTACATAAATGCACGCAATAAAATAGTAAGGGAACATCAAAGATTTTATACTTACTACGTATGTTGGGAACATATTCAAAAAAGTTTTCTCCAGTTTTATTAATCATCGTAAAATTTTAGTACCCTTTCTTATGTTTCAGTAAGATGAATAATCCTCATTCAGCTCTTATAATATAAGGCATCAATATCCCTTTCTTCATCTAACCTAACCAAGCAAAAATTCAGTCTGCCAATCACCATTACGGGCCCTTCCTTCATGCCCTATCATTTCGCCTTCACTAGCTGACATTGCGTTTTGGACATTTTCTAGCCAAGTATAGGAAAAAAGTCTATATGGGAGAATTGTCTAGCTATTTAAACCTACCCTACTATCTAAATCGAAATCTCTAGACTATGAATGTATGTATGCGTCTGAACTTTTCTCCAAGGGCTGAAAGCTGCGAAATGAAGAAAATTATGCATTTGTTGGGCTCAGCGGGCAATGGAGAGAGCTATGCTCGGAGTTTCTTTGCGCGATAAAATCCGAAACGTGGATATTCGCCAAAGAACCAGAGTCACCGACATAGCTGTTAAAATTTGCAAGTTGAAGTGGCAATGGGCAGGCCACATCGCTCGAAGAACCGATAACCGATGGGGAAGAAAGGTTCTTGAGTGGAGACCACGAACCGGAAGACGCAGCGTAGGTAGGCCTCCCACTAGATGGACCGACGACATAGTGAGAGTCGCTGGCATCCAGTGGATGCAAAAGGCAGGCTGTCATTCAGTGTGGAGGTTAAAGGGGGAGGCCTATGTTCAGCAGTGGACGTCTTCTGGCTGATGATGATGATGATGATGGGATATGTAAGTCTATTGTATATATTTTTTTTTATATTCGTTTTTGACCTTATTTTCTGTATACAGGGTCTAAGGGGAACACTGGAAACCAAAAGAAGGGAATTGTACTCATCATTATGAACAACTTTTACTATGGGACCAGCCCTGTAATCGCGAAAAAAATATCAGCTGTTCTATAGAAAACGGTCATTGACACTCGACAAAATGTATGGAACAGCAGATTTTTTTTTTCGTGATTTTAGTGTTGGTCCCATACTAAAAGTGGTTCATAATGATGAGTACAAATACCTTCTTTTGGCTTTGACAGTGTTCCCCTTACACCCTGTATACATTTCATATTATGAATGAAGCTCTTTTTTTAGTTTTACAAGCAAGTGGGTGTTGAGTTAAGTTTTATGAGTTTAACTAGGTTACGCGGAAAGACTGTACTAAACCGAAAGGGGATCGTTATACTCATCATCATGAACAACTTTATTATGGGACCAACCCTGAAATCGCCAAAAAAATTATCAGCTGCATAATACATTTTGCCCGGTGTGAATGACCGTTTTCTATGTAATAGCTGATATTTTTAGAAATTTTCTAATAAATTATCTGATAACGTTTTTTGTGAGAGTAATATACCTACCTACACAAAGTATCTTGTTGCAAGAGTCCATAAAATGTATCAAAAATGTTCCCTTTTTTTCTTCTATCACATCATTATCTTCAAAATAAGACGCAGTAACAATCAGAAAAATACCGCAAAAATCTAAGCTCGCGGCACGAAGTTAATAATTGGCATCCTCTCACAGCGGAACAAACAATCGTGGAAGAATGGCTCTCCGATCGAAAGCTCCTCGTCAAGACGAGCGACGTCGCGCGCAGACTGTTTACTTGGGGGAATTCATGCTATTTCATCGCTCACCAAAAAATAATATTCTGCATTACAAATCCACGGCCTCGGGAAAATGGAACCTCGTGTTATTGTAACATTTTAACGCTTTTTTCTTATTTGTGTTAGTTTTCAAAGGATACACAATCGGTTTTGGTTACTAGGCGTACTATAATTCCATGGCTTCACCCCAAACAACTTGTAGAGCATTGGCAAATATTGACATTAATAAAAGAAAGATTGCGCCAGAAGTATTATAAGATTCATGAAACCTATACAACAGGAAGAATAAGGCTTGAGCTTTTTTTTGCTCTCGCCTTAGGCTTTCAAAGTTATCAAATTTTGATTTGCAAACATAGTATGACATTTTGTTGCGCGCTTAGTTTTCTGATGCGCAATTTATTATATCCCTTGGAGGAATTGCGGCCTTCTCCACAGGGAATTTACGGACCTCCTTGCGTCAAATGGAGATTTTGTGAAAAATAAACAGTGAAAGTTTTTATATTGACTCAAAAATCCAATCCAATCTTGATAACAGAATAAATAATAGAACAAAGCTCGATTAAACGTGACCTTTTGACGAAAAAAATAAATAGACTTGTAAATTCAAAAAGAAAATTTTCTAACTTAGTTGACTCCAAGAGGAGAACTAATGAATCACGGCAAATTAGAGATAGACAAGACAGTGTTACAATTTACAGAAACTCTTTGTGATATCCGTAATGTTGCCAGAACAGTAATTACTTTTGAATACATAATTTGTTATTGGTTTCTGTAGAGTCAACCACAAAAAGCCGACTTTAAGTTCTTTTAAATTCGCAAAAACCACCCTAATGAATAAGAATGAGTCACTATATCTATCAGTGAAGCGAAGAAAGTGTCAAATGAATAAATTACTGACACGGAAAGGAACGCAATCCCTATTTCTTGGCACTATTCTATGTGTTTTATTGATTCGATAAATTATGGATACGGAACGGATATCGGAATGTCTATTTCTCGGGCCAAATTTGATTACTGAACCGTACGAAGACGTGTCGCCAATATTCCTGGTGCAGATCCTCAAATATAGGTGCTAGTAAAAATAATAATCTGTGCCGGTAAAATGGCTTAGTGAAAAGAATTTTATTTGAACATACAGTTCTGACATTATAAAAAAACTCAATATTTGAAGATGGACGGCCGAGCGGTATTTTAACACGCCACAGCTGGCAACACCGCTATAGTTGTAGGTAGGGCGTCTCTTGCACCGAAGTCGCCGAACTGTGTGGACGTGTGCCAAAGGGTGTAAACGGGACCCTATTACTAATAATAGGGTCCCGTTTACACCCTTTAGTAACGGAACCTTATAAATAACAAACAGATCGAAAACTCTTACGAACTAGTGCCACAAGTAGCAGCCATATCGCTAAAAGCAATTTCTTCCAGGCAACCATTGGATGGAAAAAAATTACGTAATAGGATAAGCGGGTGATGCTCAAATGCTTTAATGGTACCATTAAATGAAAACTACCAAAAATGTGAATGATGATGATGGTAACGGAATGCGGAAAAACAAAAACCTGACCCGTCTCCATCTAAAATAAACACGTAAAAATCATTACTCTGGTACTGGAGCATTCGAAATTTCTAAGCCAAATATTCACTTTCAAGCGAAAAGACGCGCTAAAGAGGTGAAAACACCAACACAAAATAGGTACATAACAATGCTAATTATTTAATTCGACGGAAGCGAGTTAACCATCTTGTACTTCGTTGATGAGTTTACCGCCTTATTTATAGCGTCGTAAATTAAACGCTTGAACTGAAGCGCCATTTCACCCATTACATTCTTTATTAAGTGAAAACATTACACTTTCCAAACTGCTGAGGTTCAATTCTGATAAGAAAGCCCAGCGCCGGCCCTAACATTTGATCAGGGTAGAAGCGATCCTGGCTTTCGGCACGTATCATTTCTGAAAACTATCGTACAGGCTTTAAATGTTTATCGGGACTTATCACGTATTATTTAATATAGGTAAAAAATATGTACCTTTCGCTCGACGTTTCGACCATGTTACAAATT
Organism: Agriopis marginaria; assembly: GCA_932305915.1. Taxonomy (NCBI): domain Eukaryota; kingdom Metazoa; phylum Arthropoda; class Insecta; order Lepidoptera; family Geometridae; genus Agriopis; species Agriopis marginaria. The sequence goes on along the minus strand of OW029926.1, from coordinate 14,182,870 downwards.
ACTATCGTACAGGCATCGATCATTTTTCCGGAATAAAAAGTAGCCAATGTGCTAATCCAGGATGTATACTATTTCCGCATCAAAATGTGTATGCTGATTACAAACAATGCAAGCGTGCCCGCCTCGACGTACAAGGCGCCATAAAAATAATATTTTTCACTATGGAAACTGACGTGGTTTTAACATATTTTATATATATTACACGGGAATAACTATAGTTGGAGTAACCGGCTTAATCTAACGTGAGTGATAGCCGTGTAATATAAATAAAATATTTTTCGTTTTTGGTATTTTGGCGCCCTATGCTATCTGTAGCCTAAAGCGACCGCTCCTCTCTCCATAATACCCCAGGGCCGACGCTGAGAATACCCCGTTATTTCAGGCGTAGTTCAGACCTTTGTCTCTCGCAAATTTTATGGAGGAACATAAACTTTACGTAAATATGACTTGTTGGAAAAGGATACCAGAATATTCCTAGTAAATTATAAAAAGCTGGCTGCTTGCCAGTGGACGAGCTTCGACTATCGATGGGTACGATAGGTTTTCAATGAATTATGATGCGGTCCTCATCGCTATCTTTTATTATGATCGTCTCAATAAATAGGCGGGAAAATACGAGGTCTACTGATCGTTCTTTGAATAGTTTGGTTTGTTGAGCCAGGAAACGAGCGTCACGATTCGTCACGTCACGAGCAGAGCGATTTGTTGAGCGAGGAAATGACCAAATGTATGTATATCAGTCTCTGGCAGCCATATCACAAGCTTTGCTTAGTTTGGGGTCAGATGAAAGTGTGTTAAAAAAAAATCCTGTATGTCCAAAATGCTGTTCGCGGATTTCATAAAAAAATATATATTATCATACCCTTTATCTACGATAGCGCCATTGTGGAGGGTTTTTGAACTGTTACTTACAGCTTACAGCGGGACATTGTTTCAACTTGTTCCTTATATTAGACGTTTCTCCTCACCTCTACCCTCCATAATCTAGGGTTTTACTGCGCAAGCAAGAATCAGATAGTTTACAAAACCACTACTTATTTTACAAAACAACTCCTTTATGAAAAACAGCTGAATAGCGTTCAACTGGATTGCCATTGCGCTACGTTTAACAAAACTGCTACATGCAACTCGCGCAGTGCGGACTTCTATGGCCGGAGACATTAAAGTATCGCTGTTTTTAACCGACTTCCTAAAAGAGGCGGTTATCAATTCGACTGTATGTTTTTTTTTTATATGTATGTTTGTTACGCGATTACTCCGCCAATTTAGAATTGTTATTGATGATTCTTTTTTTTGGTTGGTAGATCTTACCTCATAGGTGGTCCCATAATTTTTTTATCGACATTAATTCAGCGCTTTTTGGAAAATCTACAAAAACATAACAATAACTAACGAATTCAATGTACAATGTAAACATTGTACAGTGCCACCAACTTAGCTGTTAAGGTAGGCAAAATTGGAACTACAGTTATTTCTTGGTGAATTTCATACTTTGTTCTCCACTAGCGACGCTGTCAACTGAACAGCAAACATAGAGGAACTGTTCCTACAACAGAACTTCAAAAAACAAAGAAGTGTCTCCATGGCGACCGGGCCCTGTTGTTTTTCGTTAAATTTTTCATGACCATGGATACAAAGTATTTCAGTCGTAATATTAAACAATATTTTCTACTTTTTAGTGTCAGTTTGTAAATGTAGGTATAGTCATGAAATCGGTTCTTTTTTTTCTAAAAATTCTAATTATTTACATTCAAATTGACTGTTACTAACAATTTGTTGGTCTGTGGCATGGACTGGTTTGACTTTATTATTTCACAAAGTGCTCAAAATAATCCGCGCGCTGTCTCTGCGCGTTGAAAATTGCGCGGATTATATTGTAAGTATGGTATATATTGTCGTATTTTTTCCCACATATTTTATAAGCAACTCCACGTACACCAGGGTCCGTGACATTTATTATACTTCACTACAATTTTGTCAACCTAACCGAATTTATTTAAGCACAATAATTTTGCATTGTTATCTTTAGCAGTACGTATAGTATATATCTCTATGGCAGTACGAAGTTAAGACGCGTCTACATAATTCCAAAACAGTCTGTTGTGTTGCCAACATAATTATTTGGCTAGCTAATAAAATAATACATCGCGTCAGCACAATAGTCGACAAACATAACAATTCAATTAAACCAACATGGCTCTACGCCAATCTTATATGATGTCAGAAAAAGTCAATCCCTCAAAATAGAGACTAAACTACTAACCCTTAAAATACTTCTTTTATTGCAATGGTGACAGTCTTGTAAAGTTCATTTTAATATTCTTTTGATGTCTGCTATCTAGATAGAGTACGGATTACAAAGTTTATTATTTAGGCTCGTAACTCTAGAAATATTTTAGTTTAAACCTGGTTATAAAAAAGCTGCCAACTCAAAAGTTCTAGCTCGCTACATTTACCCTTAAAATTTGTGTTTAAGAGATTACGATGAACTGCAACAAAACCTTCGTAATACTTTCATAAATAAAGAGTCATACTACCATCCTAGTGGTAATTACATTCTTTTCTAACGTAGAATACTACCAAATACGTTTGCATGTTTGATCTAGCAAAACAGTTAAGTTAGATATGTTTATATTTTATTATATATTATACTGGGGTACGCGGAAAGGGTGTACTCAGCCGAAAGGGGTCCATAGTACACATCATTGTTTAATAACTTATAATATGGGACCAACCAAGAAATCGTGAGAAAATATCAGCTGTTCCTCACATTTTGTCGAGTGTGAATGATCGTTTTCTATGGAGCAGCAATGTATCTTTTTGCGATTACAGCGTTGATCCCATTGTAAAAGTTGTTCATAATGATGGGTAGATAGAGGTCATATGGACCCCTTAGTAAAGCCTTTCCACGTAACCAAGTATTATAGTTATATTTGTTACTAGCTGTTCCTCGCGACTTTGTACGCGTAGACTTTCATATAAACATTCAACCCCCCATTTGCCCCCCTTAATTCGGCCCTTTCGTAAAATCCTTTCTTAGCGGATCTTTACACCCCATAAGGAATCTATCTTCCAAATTGCAGCTTCATAGGTCAACCAGTTTTCGAGATTTCTTGATGAATGAGTGAGTAGATGAATTTCACTTTTATATAATATCATAGATGAATATACTATACTAGAGATAATATGTAGATTCAATTCTATTCTTATTCCTAAAAATAATATTATTGGTATTATTATAGAAACGGACGTGGTTTTCACACATTTTACTAATACCAATAATAAAATTATTGGTATTATTGGTAATTATTATTGGTAATTATTGGTAATTATGATACCAATAATAAAATTATTGGTATTAGTTTACATAGCAAGTTAAACTTATACAACTGAAATTAAGCGGTTTAAATATGAGCTTTGAGCAGAATAATGTGTGATTAACGTAGAGCTCTCTGAAGCTATAAACCACGTTTGCTCGTTGCCCAAATTCAATAATAACATATTGTTAAGGGAATCGAATAAATTACCGAGGCCCGAGGCATCAATGTGGGCATCGATCGCTAATCGGGCGGCGGTCATCGCCTACAAATCGGCACAATCACCGCGAATGGCTTTCAATCTAGACCGGGATGGCGTCAATCAATCTGCGAGGAACGAGAAAAAATGAGGAAGCGGGTTTATTAATTTAGAGGATTGAGTTTCTGTCAGTAGAGATTACAGCTCTGGTGGTGAATAATTATTATAGTAAAATAAAAATGGCTAATTCAGGCTCGCGCACTGAAGGTTCAGTACCACCACACAAATTGTTAGGTATCTACTAAAATTAAAAAAAGTAGTAAGTACAAAAAGACAACATCACGCCCAGGCGGTCACCCATTCAAATACCGACCGCGTCCGACGTTACTTAACTTGGTAGAAAACAGAAATTTGTCACTGACTCGCACTTGGCCAGTATTTATTCTTTGTTATTTTATTCTAAAGTGTGTACTATGTGTTGTTATTAAAATGTAATTACGCGCTTAATTAATTATTTATAGTAATCATTATATTAAGTTCATTTTTAAACTGTATTTGACATGTATCTTTCTGGTATTAATAAAATAACTATGAACTATAGTCATCCTAACTTTGACGCTTCTATGAAGGTAATATACGTATTACCGTTTTTACACTATATAGAGCAAATACAAAATACGTTTGAAAAAACTTCTGTTGTATAGTAAAAACCAAAGGGAACCCTTTAATTTTTTACTTAATTATAATTTTTAAATAATCCACCTTATCAGTCTGTGAAAATTTCAACTGGCTATCTATTACGGTTTGAAAGATACAGCCGTTAAAAGGTAGGATGGACGGATAGACAGACAGACAGCGTGGGCTTAGTAATAAGTTCCCGTTTACACCCTTTGGGTACGGAACCATAAAAAGAGGGTGAAACACGGAGACTTGAACACGAACGATAATAGTACTACGGCATATCTCCCTTGTTTGTATGATCTGGGACAACACCTGTAGTATGGCCACCGATGCGTCGATATCGCATATCACAAAGCATTCCGGGTAAGGTATTCTTGAGGTTTTCCGGGATGGGAATTATTCTGATACTGTTGACAAGCAATATACCGCTTTAGATGATGCATATTATTTATATAGTTTTAGTGATACTAGGTTAGCTATTATTAGAGATTTTAGGCTCTACCAAAGTCTCTAATGTCCAGTGATCAGTCCAGACAATTTTGCATTATGAATATGGACAAAAAAATGGTTTAGAAATATTATAAACTAGCTTTCGCAACAAACGTTACAAAAAGTCTTTATGTCATACAAAAATCCAGTACAAAAAGCACATTCAGGTTTTCCCGAATTTTTCCGGGCTAATTTTGCAAGTTAATTTTCCTCTAAAATACCCCAACAAAACGAGAAAAATATTTAAAAGGATCAAGCCATATTCGATTTTTTGTGAGACTAACGCAAGGCAATTGAATTATTTGGAAGTTTAACCAAAAAAAAAAGTTTTTTACATAGAAATAGTCCACAGCCGTCCGTGCTTCTTATCACGTAAAATATATGGTTCCCGAAGAAAATTTCATGCGGTTAAAACCAGGGGCGCAACTAGTTCATTTTATGTGTAAGTAGAATGTAACGGCGAATGTTTAGGAGAATTGTTTAAGACGATTCAGATAAAATCGCAGCTTAAATTGATGTTGGCGCCTCCATAACAGTTTCCTAATCGATTAGGGCTGGGACGAAATGAGAGTTGGGCTTCTGTAAAGCGCCTAAATGACGGGTAATTGAATTTTTAACGGGTCTTGGAGAAATGTTAGCTGGAGGCAGAGATGGTAATTTACTGCTTCCTCACTTACTAACCTTTCACGCGGAGGGATGACACGATTCACGATTTTACCTATCGTTACACAATTTGTCTAGGTTTGATGTTGTCACAGAAAAGAGAAGTAAATAGAACGGTTTTTTGAAGTTATACTTCTTATGCGACTTACAACAAGGTTGCGTTAAACGTTTAACGCTACCATGGAGGGGAAATATTCCTCTCTCGTATGGTTGCGAAATGCGTATCCTTTTTCGGTTTGCGACTAGCAGAACCGATAGTGTAATGGTGTCGCTAATGGATTGAGAAACCTTCTGATCCATCCCAAAGGTGAGAGCAGTACTCCGTGCACGACCAAACTTGTGCTTGGTACAGTGATAGTAACATTTCCGACGTAAATTACCGTCACACCTTCGATAAGATACCCAGTTTTTTGGCAGCCAAACGGCACAAACATGTACATCCTTTACCTACATTGTATTGTCATCCAGATTACATTTATTTGCAAAGTTTCAAATTGATACGACAATCAGAAGTAAGTTAAAATTGATGAGTGACGCTAAAAAGGCGTAATAAATTGTAGCCTATTTTAGACTTGCTTAATGTCACCTGAAACTATCTCTAGATACATATTTACAATGTTAAGTCCAAGGTTGTTCGCTTTCACAAAAACATGATAATACAATTTCATTTTCATCAACATTTGTCATTCGTTTCTGACCTCTGTCTAGCACGCTATGCTATTTAAATAAACATACATTTGTGTTAAAGCTATTTCCACGGTGTCCCTTCACCTGCAGGCCTTTATTTTAAAACCGAATAATTTGACTTTTCCACGTCCTCTTATACCTACGACACGACGCTGCCCCGATTTTTTCGTTGGACTTCGCCCCTTACGGTAACAACAATGACTTACGAAATAATCGTCCGTTTAACCCTACAATGACTTCGCATTCCAAGAATATTTTGGCCAAATAAAGCCCTAATGCTTAAAAATGCCCGGCATCATTCAAAAGAACGTTTACTGCTTATAATAAAAGCGACTATTTTAACTAACAAAAGGCCTCGGTAAATTGCCACAGTCCAGAATGACCGTCTTAACTCGTGACATAAAAATATATTACAACGGCATCATTACGAGTGCCATGAGAAGACGACGTTTTCACACAAAAAAGACGTAGTAGATAAGAGTGAGACGACAATAGACATCCCTTTTATCAATTCCAAGTCTTCTTTGTAAAAGGGAAATAAAAGTGAGTTATTTGGAGGATCGGTACGTACAAATTGTCGATCGGGATGGATGCGTATGGCTTATTGTGATCTAGATGGAATGGGCAATACGTTGCGAGTTAGGACTAAGTACGCCATTTTTATAAGAGATGAGGTCGCCTGATTGAGCGGTCATTTGTTACTTATCTATTTATATTTACAACGTGTAACAGAAAAGTATGACAATACTTATTTACTTGTGGATGTTGACCCAACAAAGTGTACAACTTGTAGAACACAAGTTTGCTGAATTCGAAAAAATAATAACCGCGACCGCAAGAGCTTCTGACGGAAGCCTGACTTGAGTTGGTTAGGTACGAAATAAGTGACAGATCCGAAACAGAGTTTCTACTCCTAGAGTGTATCCCGAATTTAACATGTTTCCAATTCAAAACTGTTTTTCTGACGAATCTCTAGTGTAATTCCGCTTCTACGTAGAGTATAAATATTTTTTTCAAAAATCAATATTATTATTGTAAACAATTATAACGAATTATTTAATTTGTATGTGTCTCTATATTTTCTCTATAGGTATTTGTGAATAGTTTATCCCAAAATCCTTATTGTACCCGAAACGACGTAGAAGCGGAATTACACTAGAAATTCGATATATATAAATTAAAATGGACTTCCGCAAAGTAACGCTTGATTCAATCAAGCACTAATTATTTGATTGAGATTTAATTAATATTAAACTAATGTTTTTTTATTTATTTTTTTATTTTAATGTTTGGTAGTAATAGTTTTAGGTTTCAAATATCTGTGTTATGTACAATATTGTTATGTCTTATGCCAACTATCTAATTTATTACACATATTTCCTATTAATTTTGGAAAATCCAGATACATAAAATTGGAAGATTTTGTAATACAGCTCTTAAGTTGCGTAGAAAATCTTTTTCTCGTTGTATGTATAATAATCAGTACCTAACTACCATGAAGCTTAAACAAAGTTTTGCGATAAAGTGCCTTTGATCTACACAAATTCCCAAGTTAAATAAACCCTGGACCAGATAAAATCATACTGGTGTTAATTAGTCAAAGGATAGTATTCACTCTACATCTGTGTTTAACTTTTATCAGTAAAACATATCTATTGAATAAGTTAATGTTCGCAACGAGGTTTGATTCGGACCACAACTTGGTAACTACAGTGCGACAAACTTATCTGTGCAGTTGAATTTGAGAGCCACGACCGTACTTTCTTCACAAAACCGACAGCTTTTCGGGAAACGTTTTGGTTCCGTGATTCTGCCAACTTCATAGATAACTTGGTACATAGCACGCTGTTCCGTGGCCGAACTCGGAAGTTAACAAATGGACGATTTAATTTGCTAATGCCGCCAATTTCGATGATAAATGTTTGAATTTTCCAACTGCTGCCGAATTTTCACCTTAATTAAACCTTGTTCTATTCTAACGGAATGTTCTGGGCACTTAGAGCAGTCATCGAGTTTATATTGATTGTTATTTTTTTTTTTAATTATGTGTTAATTAAACTGATGGGTGCGTTGGATGTCTAAATAAATCATTTTGATTATGTCACGTGGATTAAGTTTCTAATGCCAGCGGTACACTTTGAGTCTCTCGCCCGAGAGCGTCTCAGTCAACGACAATAATAACCACTTAACTGCTCATCTTTTACCCCGCATAAGGCAAAGATTCTAACATGTCAACCTATATTTGATTATTATATATTTATTATATAGATATTTTGATAGCCCGTTGGTCTAGTTGGTAGTGAACCTGCTTTCTGAGCTTGGGGGCGTGGGTTCGATTCCCACCTAGGACAAACATTTATGTGATGAACATTTGTGTTTGTTCTATATCTGGTTGTTAATATCTATTTAAGTATGTATTTAAACCTATATATGAATATATATCAGTCTCTGGCAGCCATATCACAAGCTTTGCTTAGTTTGGGGTCAGATGACCGTGTGTGCAAAAATGTCCCGAATATTTATTTATTTATTATTTATTTATATTATTTCGAGCGGGGCCAATCCTAGTCGCGAATTGAATGAATGACTTTTGATTCTCCAATCACAAGCGTCGAGTCGCGTTGAGTCTCCAATCACAAGCTGCCCCCCGCGACCGCCGTGGCATCATTTTGCAAAAAGGAATTTTGACTACATGCGCGATCAAGTGGTTATAATATTATCTTTGGTCTCAGTCTAGGTTGCGTGCGCTAAACAGCAAAGCAAGTAAAACTATCAAGTTACGCTTTCGGCTCTTTTCGAGGCTTTTGGAATAAACATTTTGTGAGAGCTTGTTTACCAGAGAATATACTAGAACCTTAATACACCAGAGGCCCTATTCTGATTTCTGGTACGCTCTTTCTATGTATATCTCGTTAGAACTACCATATAAGTGAGAGTGACCTGAATAATATCGAGCGCTCCAGAATAGAGCGCCTATTTTGGCTCGAGAAGAAAAAAAAACAAGGGTTAAGTTATTTGTGTTTATTGTTGGAGTTCTCTTCTATATAAACAGTAGTTTAGTAACAAAATTATAACAATACCACGTAGTTTTATTATCACATTAGGTCAGAGACGATAGGTTCAGTTCGCTAGAATAAATAAAATACACAAAATATATCCATGGCATGTTTACCCTCGGCAAATAGTCACTTAGCTCCGCTATTATGTTCAAGTTTTTGTAATAAGCTTAAAGAACAAGCTTATAGCGGATACATTTTAGAATATGAGGCAGACAATAAAAATAGTTCATAAAAATGGCGTTTACGAAACATGGATCTGAAGATTTTTCAAAACCACAGACGAAGAAAGGTCAGTAAAAAGAACTTGCTTGAAAAAAAATAGAATAGATCTACGTTTGTTATTTGCTATTCTATCTATTGCTTATCAATATCTCATAAATTACAGCTAAAAAAATATAGGAATATTAAAATTTATCGCTTTCTAAAACACTGTTTTAAACTATCACGGTTGTTCACTAAAGTTATATGATTATTTACGGGATATTTACCGTGGTAAGGTTGTGGAATGAGCTCCCGATATTTCGGCGCAGTTACATGCACCATGTTCACGGGAAGACCAACCACCCGCATTCTTCAGTCTTCCCGTGAACATGGTGCATGTAACTGCGCCGAAATATCGGGAGCTCATTCCACAACCTTACCACGGTAAATATCCCGTAAATAATCATATAACTTTATCGCTTTCTTTCCATCGCTTGTAATGTCCCCGGGATATTATAGTGTGGACGTCCCCGCGGTTGTCAAGGGCTAATTTCCTCTGCAAGCAACCGGACGAAAGATCGATGGACATACTTACACTGTTCCATTCTGATATATGCGGGTTACAATGTGTTTATACAATAATAGCCTTTATTGCCACTGATGGTGTTATTTCTTTTGTAAAATGTTATAAGAGAAATATGAAAGGTGTCATAGAGCAATGTAATTCCTTTTTGCTTCTTCTATGGCGTTTTCAATCTGAATGCATTATTTGAATTATTTTTTTTGTTCGGCTTTTTTTGTATCCGACAAAGGTCGGAGACATTGACTAGCTAAACACAGTTGTATAATCTCTTTCGATTTCACACACCATTTATTTTATTTTAACAGTAACAATTGACGTAGCCTTGGTAATTGGTAGTACTACTATTATAATTTGTATTTTTTTTTTATTTGAATATTATGTACTAGCTGGGACACGCGGTTTCACCTGCTATCGTACAGAATAAAAAGTAGTTTTTTTTTCGGATAAAATGCTAAAACAATGTTTATGTTTTAATGCAAGTTATGAACTACCTGCATAACAAATTTCGCCTACTCCGTTCAGACGTTTCGGAGTTGAGAGTGGACAACAAATATTATTCATAGTCTTTGACGAACAATAATATCATCATCATCAGCCATAAGGCGTCCACTGCTGAGCATAGGCCTCCCTCTTGGCACGCCATACTGAACGACAGCCTGCCCTGCATCCACTGGATGCCCGCGTCTCCTACGATATTGTATGTTCATCTAGTGGGAGGCCTATTTACGCTTCGTCTTTCGGTTCGTTGTCAAACATATACATTTACATAATATTTATACATTTTATTCCATCGTCATCATCATTCAGTCTATGAACATGATAGGACAAAGGCCTTCTCTCAGAGAGAGAGGACAGGCCCTAATCCACCATGCTCGCCCAGTGCATGTTGGTGAATGTCATTAAGTCTTTGAACTTTTGAGATTCATGGACATACCGGATTCCTCACGATGTTTTCCTTCCCCGTTTTTGAGCGATGGCATCGAACCTGCACATAATTTTATAATCTTCACTAAATCTATACAATATTATAAGGAGTGAAATGCCATTTATTCGCACTCCTCTTTCTTAATTAGAACAGCAAAACAATGGAACGCCTTGCCCCTGTCTGTGTTTCGGCAGCATTACAATCTTGGAGTGTTCAAGTCTAGGGTTAATAGGTTACTACTGGGCAAACGTGCTCCATCTTCGACCGCATCATCGCTTTCCATGAGGCGAGATCGCGGGCAAACGTTAGCCTAGTCAAATTAAAAAAAAAAAGGAGGAAAGATTTGTATGTATGTTTGTAATGAATTGGCTCAAAAAGACCTATTTTAAAAATAATGTAGCATTCAAATGGTGAAAACCATTTGAATGCTACATTATCACTGATTAATATAGGCTATTTTAATAGGCTATATAACTATACCCGTGCAGAGCCGGGGCGGACCGCTAGTATTTAATAAGTCATTGGTGAAGGGCTGAGCATTGAACTGGGTGTCGTCAGATTGTACAGCGCACATGCTTTTGCCTGGCAACTATTGCATCACATTTTACTCACAACTTTCCAATGTATTAACATTAGATTAATCACAAAGTTTTGCGGATGTTTTTCATGAAGAAATTTCTAACTTTCTGACCACTCACGTACATTTGCATCCTCTTTAGAACATTTTTATAGAAAGTTCCTGACAGATGCTTCATCAATCAACCATTGAATACTTCCATATTTCCCTGGTCATTCATTCCAGGCAACAAAGAGAAGAGAATAATATTCATTCTCTTAAAATTCCTGACGTTTTTCTTCTCAGCTTTGAGTAATGTTATAGCTAATTCCGAGATTGTATTACAGACTTAATTTAGTTGGGAGATTTAAATGAAAACCGGAAAAGGGTTCTGGGAATTAAAAAGTAAGTTAGAGATCAGATTAGAGAACGAAGTTATTTATGGCATGAAAATCGTTAAAAAGCGTTTTTGTCTCAGATTACCTCAAGGTAATTTGATTTTTTTGCACCGGAATGAGCGTTGGATCAAGTTCATATATGATTTATTAAAGCTAAGTGCAGATAAAGTACTGAAAGTGTTATTTTCATATGCGAAAGCTATGAGTGCTCTCTAAGCTCGTAGTTACGTAGCACTTGTAGCATTCATCAACGTAGCACACGTAGCATACATCACGTACCAACAATAACTGTTGTCACTAGGTCATTAACAAAAAGACTGTATAAACAAACAAAATTGTGTGCTAATTAGAAGTATTTCCACACAAATATAAAGCAACCATTTCAAGAGTAACTTGCGGGTCACGTACCCGAGTCCTTTCATTTGTCTTTGTCTCGTGACCACCAATTTTGGTAGCCAATATTTTAACGTCAACTCTCTCGAAATGAATAGAACTACTAAGGCCAACTTAAATTAAAAATGTACCCAAAAAAATACTGTCCTGCAGTCGAGTGTGTACCTGGTCAAGTTTAATGCCGCTAAGACCCAGGGGTGTTCTCCGCAAAAAAGACGCCGTTCCAACTGGCTCCTACTTTCCGGGATGTATTCATTCCGTTAACTGACCAGCTTGAGCTTTTGGGCGTTGCGCTGTCTTCTACCCTCAACCTTGGCTCCTCTATTGAAAAAGGGTCAATTATCTGCCAAAAAGCTGGGTATCCTATCGAGGGTGCGACGGTACTTCACGTCAAACAGTTGCTAACACTGTACCAAGCCCAGGTTCGGTCATGCATGGAGAACGGCTCTCACCTTTAGGATGGATCAGCTAAGTACCAGCTTGGGGCGTTGGAGTCTATTGAGAAACGTGCCAAGAAGGACATTGGCAACGAATCCCTAGTTCAGACTAAGCTTCTTAGTCTTGAGCATCGGCGCAAAGTTGCTAGTCTATCGATTTTTTATCGGATACATTTCGGAGAGTGTGCAAGTGATCTTCATGATCTAATGCCCTCCTGCCCAACTTTCTATCAGACTGCCAGAGTGGGCACGAAAAATCGTCACCGCTTTATAGTTGATATTCCGAAAACCCTTACGAAGCGCTTTGATTCCACTTTTGCTGTGCGAACTGCTAGTTTATGGAATGTGCTGCCTGAATGGGTGTTCCCCAATAGTTACCATCTGGGTGACTTGAAATCAAGAGTGAATCGGTTTCCATCGTAGACCGCATTATAGCTTAACATCAGACGAGGTGGTGGTCAAAGGAAAGAAAAAAAAATTGTTAAAGAATTCGTACAGTCTGGGTTGAGTCGGTGTTTTACATAGACTTTGTAAGTAATTTGCGAATCTTGAACAAATGCTAAAAATAATGTTAGCATCATTCTTTTAGAAATCAATTCATTTGCAATTTTTAGACGCCCATATTGTAACTATCGGGGGACACCCATTTAGGCAGCGCATTCCACATACTAGAAGTTTGCATAATAAAATCATCTTTTAACCTTGTTAAAAAGGAAGGAATAAAAAACCCAATAAACATTCGTAAAACGATACGTCATTATGACCCGAAATAAAATATCTGTTTCCCCTTTTTCAGAGGTAATTTCGAAAGGTTCAGAGGTTCCAACAACAGCCCAGCCCTGCTTTATTGAGTACGTAAAACAACCCCGCACGGGTATTATAATAAAAACAATGCGGGTCACTTTATCGAGGATATTTTTATGTTTTCTTTGCCAAAAATCCTTTATCTAGTTTATAGCTAAGGCGTAGGTCGTAACTTGCTTCAATAGCGAATTCGACTATAGATTCTCGCTGTTGGTTTTGGACATGAATCGTAATTAAATTGAAACTGTTCAAGCACTCAAACCCGGACCCGGGTATGTCCTAAAACTGCGACCAGAACCACCGGAGGATGGGCAGCAGCGTCCTGTTAGCACACGGTGAACGTACTGCGATCCCCAAGCCGCCTGCCAAGCGTGGGGATTATGGCAACACCCCTCTCTAAGAGGGAGGCCTTGTTCAGCAGTGGACATTTAATGACTGATGATGTAAGCACTCAAAAAAACTAACTAAGATTTGACAATTTTTTTTAAGTAGTAGCTTAGGTAAGTATAAATTCAAACCTACTTATATTACATTAAAATTTTGTTTATAAAAAACTGAAACCCAAGGTGCCGCCGGCAGCGGGGCAGGGCCCAAGTTACTGGTGGTTAGGGCTGCAGAGTGAGGAACCTCCTAACAATAAGTGCCGTGTAAAGGATTACCGCCTTATGCATCTGACCCTTGACCCAACCGTCTAGCGAGTAGTTTTTATTATTATTATTACTAGTTTGTTCATTTAATAGAGGCATCTCTGTCTCAATAGACAAAGATGATCTAACCGGGTGTTTTAAAGATGCATTGGTGGAACACCAAGAGGTGTAAAATATAAAATACAATTTTTAACTGTTTTTACGGAGAATATAAAACTAATTCAACATTACTAGTTTGAAATATTCTTAGCTACTCTGGTGAGTTATAGATCGCATTGAGTTGATCCTCCTGCTGACATGTCTTTACTGATTGAACTAATTTAACCCAATACAAAAATTGATAAGATCTCAAACAAAATTTCTTTATCACATCACACATCATCAGCCATTAAATGTCCACTGCTGAACAAGGCCTCCCTCTTAGAGAGGGTGTTGCCATAATCCCCACGCTTGGCAGGCGGCTTGGAGATCGCAGTACGTTCACCATGTACTAACAGGACGCTGCTGACCATCCTCCGGTGGTTCTGGTCGCAGTTTTAGGACATACCCGGGTCCAATAATTTCTAATAATTTCTTTATACTTGCAGCGAATTAGTAATTACAATTATACCTAGATTAGATTAGATTTTTATTGCTTCCATAAAGTACAAGGTGGTAAAAAACATAAAAAATTTATTAGTACATAGTTTCATATGGACCTTGTCGGGCACAGCACAGTAGGAGTGAGGCGGACGGTTAAAACTAATTAAGAAAAACTAATTTAGAATAAAAAAATTACATATTATTTATTTATTATTTAAAAAATTAGACTAATTTGTAGTAGCATATCTACAGTATTTTTTATCGTTACACAGGTGTGGCATGACATTTATCGGGCGATGGTGGCCGAGCGGTAGCATATAATACGCTTACAATCTGACAGCACCCAGTTCGATTCTCGGTCCTGCACCAATGACTTATTTAGTACTTAAATAAGTTATTTGCAGTTTCATTGCTCATTGCTCAAAATACGGTGGAGGTTAACACTGTGAAAAAAACAGAATGTCTACGAACCTAAAAATTCAAAGACGTAGTGGGAACATCATAGGCTGATACGTGAGCGATCTTGAAATGGCAGAACTTGCAACTTTACACACACAAACAAAAGGATAACAAGATGAGACTACTGTTTCTTGTGCAAGATCTGCAAACTGAAGAAAAGATTTTTGAACATTGTTTAAAACTAGTTGTATTTTTTATTTATATATGTCTAGAATAGATTTTCGTTTGGCCACCAACTCGACTGATAGTAAGCGACGGTGTGGCCGGGGATGGAATACGTTGATCTAGAAGAAATCTATTCACTCTAGCCTTAAAGGTGCCTAGATTGTAGTTCTCAGGAAACAAGTAGGGTGGCAGGGAGTTCCATTCTTGGGCAGTACGTATCATAAATACGACTCAAATCGTTGTGTGCGATTCTTTAGAATTTAATTAGGACAACGTTTAAACTTTATTAGACTCATTTACAAGCGTATTAAAAAGCCAAAGCAACACATACTTCCACATACACATACTTGCTTACACATGCATTCTTAGAAATCACTGGTTTAAAAAAAAAAGAAATATCTGTACAACGAGTAACCACGAACTTTCGATGAACTAGTGTAAGCTCAAAGTATAGATTATGGACTCTTTAGACACGCCCTTACATAAATAAGCCTGCACCATCACTCTGTAGATATTGACCAATTTATTGTCCGAGACGACTTAGATTAGAGAATTTACAAAGTCGCAGTTATTGCCAGTTATAAGAAACTCGCACCGCATAAAAGGCTAGTTACGGTACTGTTTGCATTAAAAGTTTTTAGTTTTTAATGCAAAAAATTAAGTATTCCTTGAGGATAGCGGGTTTCACGCTTTAGCGCTTCACGGTTAAGCAAATACCAAGCACAAGGAAAAAAACTGTTTCAAAATAGAAGCTAGAATATTTCACATACATTTTTCTCATCCCCATTTAATACGTTACTAAATACATAATTATAACGAGTGTTTTACTCAATTGTATCATAACCGATAACGGCAGTACATACCCAGTACGCTCAATGCCGATAATTAACCACCGTTACCCCGTTAACCGTCGCTACCCCGTTATCCGCCGTTAACTCGAATTACGAGTTTGTCGATACAGTGCTCGTAACTCGAAAGCGTCTATAACCGGTTAACAGATAATATAAAAGGGCTGGCCCTTCGTTAACCCTTCGCTACATTTTGTTAATGTAACTAAGAGGAAAAGATAGTTTAACCCTAGTTTAAGGAAAAGTGTGGTGACTCCCGCTCCGGCTCGTTCCTGGTGCAAAGGTTGGCCATTGCCATCCAACGCGGTAACGCAGCGAGTGTTTTGGGTACCTTTGCGCCGGGAACGGTCAGGGGTGGGTTATTTGAATAGTTATTAGTTTAATTGTAATTTGACTGAGATTTTGAATAATAAATTTATCACTAATATAGTAAGTTTAACCCTAGGGTATAAAGGGTTTAGATACCCTTTTTCCAGCCAGGTGTAACGAAATATTGGGTTACGCGGAAAGGATGTACTATGCCGAAAGGGGCAACTAAACTACAACTACTAGGTGAAAATATCGTCCATACGAACAACTATAATTGTATAAAACAAAATTTCGAATGTCTAATGGTTAAAATTATAAAAACAAGAGACACTTATTGCATACTAGCTACCCGCCCCGGCTTCGCACGGGTGTAATTTATGTGTGAAGCCAGGGCGGGTCGCTAGCTGTATATATTAACCATCCCTGAAAAATTATCTAACTGATGGTGAAATCCGCATCATAATCTGTTGCGTGGTTTAGCGGTTATACAGACAGACAGACGCGGAAAGCGACTTTAATTTATACTATGTAGAGAAGAAGATGAGATTCCCTAGTACGCGTACAAAGTCGTGGGTATCAACTATATAAGTAACAAATGTAAAAAACGTCAATGTTATATGAACTAATAATGATCAATATTTTAACATGTTTTTATACAACTTTTTATAAAGTAGATAAGTTACCAAAATCGAAGTTTTAAAGAATACTTAAATTACTTAACACCATTTTCAAATAAGGCTGTCTGTTACGGCCACAGATTTTATAGCAGTGAAATAGGCATTTGCGCAATTATATATGTACTAACATATAGGTCCCTATTTTAATCGTTTCAAATTGTTCTAGCCCTTAGTTTTATCCCTCTGCAAATGACTGTGTCTTCATCATCATCAGCCCTGAGTGACCTACAGCTGGGTATAGGCCGCCCGTTGTTTATGCCAATCTCTTGGTCTTCATTCAGTTCACTTTTGCTCTAATTTTGACGTAAAAAATCATATCTAACAAACTTATTTTGATGATATTTAACTTTTAGTCCTTTAAATTTAAAATGTTACCTAATTATGGCAACTTTAACTTTAATACGCTCATATTATGGACATCCCACATTTATTTAAGGTTGCAACTAAGCTCCCAATTTCCACACAACTTTGACCTACTAAAACTGGCAAAGTATACCTTATTGTTTTTTTTTTTTATTATACTAGTTTCATACAGTCAAAGAAATGTAGAAAATTAACTAAAAATAATGTTTCTATCTTTATTTTAGTTTACGCCATATATTTTAACCCCCGATGCAAGAAGAGGGATATTATAAGTTAATACGTGGCTGTGTATTTGTGAGTAATTCTGTACCATCGTATAGCTCCCGAATGGCTGAACTGGTTTTGATTGAGTTTTTTTAATTGTTTTAAAGGTGACTTGATCGAGATTGTTTTTAGCTATGATTCAGAAAACTCAGTTCTTCCGTTTGAAGATTATAAGCTCTTTTATCGGGAGTTCCAGAAAAATATATACTTGTATTACTTACTTGTGTTATTTACTTGTGTTTGTGTAGGTCACTAGTAAGATCGAAGAATCGACACCGCTTTATCTATACTAATATTTTAAAGAGGAAAGATTTGATTGTTTGTTTGCATTGAATAGCCTCAAAAATAATGAACCGATTTGAAAAATTCTTTCACTGTTGGGAAGCTACACTATCCCCGGGTAGCACAGGCTATATAATATATTTTTTTCAAATAGTGATCCTTACTAAAACTCCAATAATGTAACCCAAGGTGTAAAAAAATAAGATTTACAATTTTAACTTTGCGTGCTTGACAGTTCTAAGACAGGACAACGTCTGTCAGGTCAGCTAGTGGTTGATATTCCGAGAACCCGTACGAAGCGCTTTGATTCCACATTAATTGTGCGAACTGCTAGTCTGTGGAATTCGCTGCCTGAGTGGGTGTTCCCCGGTAGTTACAATCTGGGTGCCTTCAAGTCGAGAGAGAATAGGTTTCTTCTAGGCAAGCGTGCTTTATCGTAGGCCGCATCATCGCTTAACATCGGGCGAGTTAGCGGCCAAGCGCAAGCCAATTTATCATTAAAAAAAAGGTAAAACCAACTAGTCATATTTTTCGAAATATGATGAGTCAAAGTTATATGAATATAAGCCAATGAGTTGAACCCTTAAAATTGTTTCAGTAACAGAATACTTGATGCTGCTAGTTCGCATAAAGTTATAATGGACACTTGGGCCTTGAGGCTTGGACATTTTAGAATAGTTTCGTTATAATGTCAGGGTGGGGTACATCAGTGTGTACAATCTAATTTTCACTGACACAAGGAACATACAGTTTTGTAGATTTACTAAGGACGTAAAGGTATATTTAAGTAACAACTCAGCACCCATGATGACATATAGTACTGAGACGTGGTCCGTAACTGTTGACCTTTTGGAAAAATTCCGAGTCACACAGCAGGCAATGGAGAGACCTATGTTCGGAGTTTCTTTGCGCGATCGAATCCGGAACGTGATTATTCGCCGAAGAACCAGAGTCACATAGGACATAGCTATTAAAATTTACAAGTTGAAGTATAAGCAGGCCACATTGCTCGAAGAACCGATAATAGATGGAGCAGAAAGGCTCTTGAGTGGATACCATGAACCGGAAGACGCAGCGTATAGGTATAAGGACGGCCTCCCACTAGATAGACCGACAACTTCATGAGAGTCGCGGACATCCAGTGGATGCAGGTGGCAGGCTGTCTAACGAGGAGGCCTATGTTCAGCAGTAGACGTCTACTGGCTGATGATTATTATGAAATCAGCACCCAATGCTTACACAAAATTGACGCAACAATTCTAGAAAATTATAACTTTTGTGTGTCTATTTGTTACACTTATTCAACGATATCACATTAAATCATCACGCGGCTGCTGAAAGAATGCATCTGACAGTTGCAATATTATAAAAAGCTAAACGAAAACAGTAAATTCTAACCAGTTTTTACTATATAGCTTTGTGAACGTAAGATTGTAGCCAATAGCCAATATACGTTTAAAAATTTAAAGCAGATGAGGATAATTTATTTGCACAAAATTAATTAAATTACAACCAAACAATAAAAATTGATTTACTTGTCTTACAGTTACGGTTATATTTGTGACAATTACGGTTATATTTTTTAGTTTTTTGCCAGTAAATGTAATGTACACCTAAAATGTTCGATGCATTTGGTAATACGGCTCAGCCTCTGATATTTTTTACTAATATTTATTTTTAAAGTATTTATTTATTTATGAATTTATTTTTGAAGAGGCAATGGGCAGGCTACATCGCTCGAAGAACCGATAACCGATGGGGAAGAAAGGTTCTTGAGTTGTGACCATGAACCGGAAGACGCAGCGTAGGTAGGCCTCCCACTAGATGGACCGACGACATTGTGAGAGTCGCGGGCATCCAGTGGATGCAAAAGGCAGGCTGTCGTTCAGTGTCGAGTTTAAAGGGGGAGGACTATGCTCAGCAGTGGACGTCTTCTGGCTGATGATGATGATGATGATTAATTTTCATTACAACCATCAAATCACAACAGTTACGCACTGGTTCATTTTATATTTATGTAAAATTATTAAAACGTATCGAGTCATGTTACAAATTGTTTTAGTATGCTGGCCTCTAATACATATGACACGTAGTATACTATGAAATCTTTGGCTAGCTTATTTATATCCAAAGAAAGAAGAAGGTTATCAATTCGACTGGTTTTTTTTAAATGTTTGTTACGCGATTACTCCGCCAATTATGAATTGATTTTAATGATTCTTTTTTGTTTGGTTATTGTATTTTGTGGTGGTACGGAACCCTCAGTGCACGAGCCCGACTCCCACTTGGCCGGTTTATTTAAGACTCAAACATGAAACAAGCGTTAAACTAAGTTCCTTTCATGTACCCAATTTTAAGACACATAAAAGTATTTACTTTTTTAATATAAATAGTATTAAATAAAAAGTATTTATTTCGGGTAAAAGTCATTCGGATTATGATGATAATATGATTTAATTAACCCACTTAAAAAAGGAGGGGGTTCTCAACTCAGTTGTAAAAAATGTTACCAGAACAGAACCAGTTTTTCAGATCTCTGCCATTTTACACCGACCAAAATCGGTTCAGTAGTTTGGTTTTTAAATATAAATAACTGAAAAAATATATCATCTAAGTAAACCGAATTAAGTATTTTACAAATTTTGAAGTCGGCTATTTAAATTGATAATAATGTTGTTAATTACTAATTTAAAAGTCGGTTTTTTAATTGATAATTATTTACGCTTACCAGCGTAAGCGTAAAATAATTAGCGTAAGTAGCGTTCTTAATAGTTAAGCGTAAGTAGCGTTCTTAATGGTTTGAAAAATTGTTTTAAACTTACCTCAATTATTTTCTTTTGAAAACATCGCGATGACACTTCAAAAAGTTATTAAGTCCAGAAAAACTTATAAAAGCTCACTTTTGTTTCTTAATGTTTTTTTCTTCAAGTTCTAATTTACTTTAACTATTTTCATTACAGGTTATTTTTTCACTATTAAGCGCTCATATTTTTTTCTGTTCAAATAAAAAGCACTTAAAAAATAAAGTTACTCTCTCAAAACTCCGATTGTAACTTCGAATTCTCGTAGCGCAATCGTGGCACGTTCGTAGCGGTTAGCGAGCGCCCTCCGTAGCGGCTGAACTTCAACTGCCGTCTACGCCGTAGTAAATCTACGCCGTAGACGTAGTACATGCGAACACAAAAAAGTGTTATAACTCTTTTATATTGGAGTTTTAATAATTTTATGAATATCTCTGAGATTATTGTTGAGTTTACAGAGTAATAAGTTTTAGTTAAGACTTAGCTGTATTTTTTTTACGTGATTAATTTGAAATGTTTTAAACATTCTGAAGGGAAAACTTTTTTAGCCGCGTTGAGCGATTTTTGCTTGGATCGAAACTTACGGGTTTGTGTCACTGACATGCTAGTGTGGCATATTAAATTTAACTTCTGTCGCCATTCCGCATGACTGCATTTTAACCGACTTCGAAAAAGGAGGCAGGTTCACAAATTGGTGCGTATTAAAAAAAACGTCGGTTACCCGATTTCAAAATCCGTGTAAATAAATATTGTTCTTTGTAGTGACATACAATACAATATTTCTTTATTACACACCTAAAATACAAATTAAACTTAAACTAACATAGAAAACAAATATACGGCAGTATAATGGGCGGCCTTATCGCCAAAACGATTTCTTCCAGGCAACCTTTGGATGGACAGGACTAAAGAAGTTCTAGTTCAAGACTTTCTACTAAGAATACATATTAACTTAGAATGTTAGTGTTTTATGGTAGCTTGGTGTGATATTTTTGCCTAATTTTTTAATGCATGTTGCGGCTCGATACTTGAGACCTCCTAAGGTTATTTATCATTCAAAGGCCTAATCACCCTAATCTATCTAAAAAAAATACAACAAAAAATTAAATATTCGGTCAATAAATAATTTATGTGAAAACCCATGGAACTAAAGTTGTCAGGTATGCTGTAGGGAAGATAACTAAACGTGGTTTTAGGTGAATTAAAATTTTGATTGTATTAGTAAAAACATAATTGATTTACAAACATAATTACGTAGAATGTAAAAGACAATGGTTAACCATAATATTGCCTTTCGGCATGCATGTTTGGCACTAACCACAAAAATAACCCTGTACTGTGATCAGGATCATCATCATCATTTCAGCCGTAGGACGTCCACTGCTGGACATAGGCCTCCCCCATCGATCTCCAATAGGGGCGGTTGGAAGCGGCCTGCATCCAGCGTTCCCCTTCGGTCTCTTTTAGGTCGTGTGTCCATGATGAGGATGTATTGTTATAATTATGCTTTTATTTTTATGATGTACTGCAACTATCAAAACGAAACAAAACTTGGAGAGAGCGTGGTTAGAATTTGACTGTTAATTATATTCGGTGTGTCGTGAATTTCAAACGATTTAAAGATACAATCGTAAATAAAATCGTCAAAAAAATTGTGCGTGGAGTCCCTCCGCGCGGAAGAAGTTATACTTCAAAAAGGAACCCCTTAAATTATAACTAGGGCAAAAATATCAACAGTTAAAAAAACATGCTTTTCTCGAGATTCAAATCTAGCTCCTTAGGCTTCTCAATCCATTAGCGACACCATTACACTACCGTATCTGCTAGTCGCAGTGCGAAAAAAGAATACGCATTTCGCAACCATACGAGAGAGAAAAATTCCCCCTCCATGGTAGCGTTAAACGTTTAACGCAACCTTGTTGCAAGTCGCATAAGAAGTATAACTTCAAAAAAACTTTTCGCCCAATGCCAACGCTTCAATTCTAATATATAGGAAGAATACGTAACCTGACGCCATAATGGACGCTTGGGAGAAACTTGGCGGCGGTGCATTGTGTGATAATCGATGTTTAACGATATGGATATGTATCTACCAACCTACTATATAAACTCGCTGAATATGGAAGGAAATATAGTATGAATTTAAACTGTACAAGTCTTCAACCGACTTCAGAATCCGTATTAACTTAGAATGTTTCTGTTCTGTGAGTTTTTTGAAGTCGGTTTTTATAAAAAATAATTATTTTTATTTTTATTAAGACCATGGTAGCCTGTTTGGGAAGTGCGGTCGCGGTTTCAAACCCCGAGCCCGTACCATTGAGCTCTTTGGAGCTTATGTACGGATTTTCATACCACTGGCTTTTCGGTGAAGGAAAACATCGCGAGGAACATCCTGCATACGTACGGAGAAGAAATTCAATCGCGTATGTGAATCGACCAACCCGCACTGGCCCAGCGTGGTGGATATGGCCCAATCACCCTTTCGGGGATAGGCTAAAAGTCCAGCAGTGGACTGTCAAAAGGCTGATTATGATGATGATTATGATGTTTTTTTTTTCTTTGTTAATCACCTATGGCAGTGGATTTCTTAAAACCTTCTTTAATTATGTTGAGAGCGAACTACTAGTTTATTCATAGATACGATTACACATCCATGCATGAAGACCTCCTTGCTTTGACTTGAACAACAGACAAAACAAAAGTATTGTAGTGATTTGTTATCGCGAAATTAGTAGGCGCTCTAGCAAAAATCCATATTATTTGAGCTGGTTTAAAAACTACTGAACCCTAATTAATGAAACTTTTGTGGGAACACCATGCGGGTTTCTCCTACATGATAAAAAAACCCGCAAATTGGTTTACAGATGCCAGCGTAATCACTGTACTTACGCTCCTTTTTCGAAGTCGGTTAAAAATTACCCGAAGTCCAATCTGGTCAAGCAATTACAGTTAGTTGCACCATTTTTGTATGAAATGTTATCTATTCATGGCGAACATCAATTCATGTTGACCTAATGTCAGCCTTCACAATCCATCATCGTTTTAAACCAAGTTCCAAATCTCTCAGTGGGACTGGACTTGTCACGCGATGACAGACAACTTGTCGGATTATCTCGTCTTCTCGGTTCATTATAACTTTCCCGGGACTGGAACGTGACGGATAACTTATCCGGATCTTTCTTTACACTTGCCCGGATTTTCCTTTACACTTTTCCAAATTATTCTTTGCACTTATCCGGATGTTTCTTTGTACTTAATCTAACACCGAAGTTTAGTTTGATCTTTGTAAAGTGCTGAACTTTATCTTCCTGGTTGTACTTTGTTTAGGTTCGATTAATAAAACAAACTTAGGCTATTCTTAGCTTATCTAAAATGTTACACAATAGCGGTTACTTTCTTATCCCTTGAAGCTAAGCAGTGTCTAATTTTCACCTAACTTTAGAGTACCAAAACTTGAACAGCATTTCTTTTTGGTTGTATTTTCTCACTATCTGCCCCGCAATTTCACCTGCTATCCCAAAGAAACCACAAATGTTTCTGAAAGTGAAAGTAGCATAATATCCAGGTTGCTCAATAACTTATTGCACGTTATGAAATTCACGTACAGATTTTAGATAATAATGTTTAAGGTTGGTTTAAGGTAGGTATCACATAATGGTTATGGTAGACGATGTCTGTCTGTCCGTCTGTCCGTTTGTCCGTCTGTACTTCTGTCCTACCTATTAAGGCTGTATCTTTCGAACCGTTATAGATAATCAGTTGAAATTTTCATAGAATATGTAAAGATATTGCGGTTTAACTATCAAATAAAAAAAGTAAAAAAGGTATAACGAAAGGGGGGGTTGCCATACAACAAACTTATTTTTTAACGTATTTTTCTATTTGCTCTAATGTAAAAACGGTAATACGTACAAACGTCAAACTTGTCATGTTTATAGTACGCACTCTATTATTATAACACCAAATAATAATAAACGGCCAAGTGCGAGTCGGTGTAAAATTTTTGTTCACCACCGATTCTCGTACGATCACGGAAGTTAAGCAACGTCGGGTGCGGTCGGTAGGTACTTGAATGGGTGACCACCTGGGCTTTGATGGGATGTTGTCTTTTAGCACATTTTTTAAAATATTTTATTAGCTAACAAGTTATGTGGTGTTGCCGAGCCCGACTCGCACTTGGCCGGTTTTATTTATTAACCTTTCTTCGTCTGTGCTTCAGATCACAGAAAAGAGAAGATTATTTTTTTCTTTTCTGTGCTTCAGATCCATGTTAACGCCATCTATAGCATTTCTATGAACTATTTTATTATTGCCTTTCGGAAAACCTATGACGCGGCCGGAACATACCGAATATGTCACGCTAGAACAGTATTTGGCAAGCGTTGCTCCAACTTCCCACAAATCATGCTCCCCGTGTAACAGAAAAAATTTAAATACTTTACACACGCTGTGAGTTCGTGGTGACACGTCGCACCCGACGTGAACGCATCGCGAGTGTGACACGCGACCGGAATAATTTCCCAACAGAACCACACCCTCTCAAAAAATGCCTCCAAACTCCATTGAAACAACTGAAGGATAAAATATGTATGAGACAGAGTTTTATCTGAACAAAACATTAAATTATTAATCATTTTTACTGAAATCGTTTTAGGCAATAAGGTCACCCATAATCTATTATACTGCCGTTAATTTATTTTTAATGTTAGTTTAAGTTTCATTTGTGTCCGGTGTGTAATCTCTCTCAGTATACTCTCTCAGTATAAATTAAAGTCGCTCTCCGTGTCAGTCTGTATAACCGCTAACTCCCTCTAAACCACGCAATAGATTTTGATGTGATTTTACCATCATCTGCGTCTGTCTGTCTGTATAACCGCTAACTCCTCCTAAACCAGGCAACGGATTTTGATGCGGTTTTCAATGTCAGTTAGATAATTTATTTTGAGGTTACTACATTGATAATATAATTGTACTAGGTACATTAAATTCATTGGTTATTTTTATTTTTCGCGTATAAGTCCGCATTTGACCACCAACTCGCCTGTTGGAAACCGACATTGTGGTCAAAGATGATGCACGCAGACTTAAATGATACCTGTTTTTGAAAACCCCCGGATTATAATATCTCTCAGGAAACAAGGAAGCCGGCAGGTTGTTCCAATCCTTGGCCGTACAGAATAGAAACGTAGAATCAAATTTGGTATGTGTCCAAGGAAAATCGCGGCCAAGCGCAAGTCTATCTATAAAAAAAAAGGGAAATCCATAATGTATAGGATTTCCTATTAAATATTTTTGTTTCCAAAATATCCTAGCATAAATAACTTCATTTGAGTTTCTTTTATAATTGAGTATAAAAAACTTTGAAATGGTCCACGTGTTTTACTCTTATCTCATTAAAATAAAGCTCGTTTATGTAAAATGACTCTGGACGTCGTAAAAAAGATAAGTTAAAACTAATTTAGGTTTATAAGGTATAAAATTAAGACTATCAAGCGAAGCTGTAACTCGGCCCGTTGATGAAAATGTGCTCGTAACTTAGATGCTTCCTACAAAATTTAAAGACAAAAGCTAAAATTTTGCTGACGCTTACAAAATCTCAAATCGCTTCAACATTTCTGCTACCTTATGTAGACTGAGACCTCATCTCCTCAGATCCTCAGATCAGACAAACAAAGGATATATTGTACCGTGGCGTGGCTGGTGCGAACGCTCCTGGCCTGATTTTTAACCGACTTCGAAAAAGGACGAAGTTTCTCAATACTACCCGTTTTTTTTTTATCATTATTTATATATGTACAGCGATTACGACGGCATCGGTAAACCAATTTGCGTGTTTCTTTATTATCTTTCAGAAGAAACCCGTGAGGTGATCCCATAAATGAACTCCAACTTTAAACCAGCTCAAATACTAAGGACGCCTACGAATTTCGCGATAACAAAATATCATTTTGACAATATTCTAACGTAGACATAATATTATTTGTAAATGTTTAACAAAAACGAACGAATAAAAAATAAATTATATAAAAAAACATTTGTACGCCACACCTGGCAAGGACATGAGATGTGTTTCCATTTGTATAACCCCCCCTGTTTGCTATTTTATGTCATAATAATATGTATGTTCCTACCATCATCTGACAAATAAATAGTTTGATTTGATTTAATAGAAAAATAAAAAAATACAAACATACATACTTGCGTCTGAAAAATAATCACCTTCTTGGACAGTCGGTAAAATACGTGACACCAGTACCGTGAGAAGGCAGCAGGTGAGAGCATTAAGGAGATTCCTTGTCTCAAACACTCAAATGCTCGAGTTTGTGAGCTTTGTAAGCAGCTTTACTTCATCGGACGAAGCGAATAAAGCGCAGCTTTGTCAGTATACGTACGTAGGTACAGCTTTCGACATTTCAACGTCTCGTCTTTGCAATAAAAACTTAAACTCGGCAGTCGGAGGTCCTGAACTTTTTATTACCCGATTGCCTCGATATTGGCAATTTGATCAAACTAAACTCCATTATAGGTTAAATAACTTCGTAGTCAGGAAACAAATATAAGTGTTAGGGTAGGCTTGTTTGCAATTCGAAAGACGGGCAACGGCATTGTGAGTGGTGGATGTTTACGTTTATGAAAGAGATCTCCAAAAGTAGTATGCCATCCATCTCCTTATATGACGCAGACATTGAAAGGGAACGTAGGGCGCTGGCGGTCCGGGGAAATATGATCGCGCGTAGGTTTGCTCGCTGCTCGATAGAAGTGAAGATCACTCTTTTTAAGGCGTACTGCCAGTCGTTCTATTCGAGCAGCCTCTGGATAAACCACACTCGCCGAGCTGCCAGCGCTCTACGGGTTCAATACAATGACATTTTTAGGATGCTGGTGCGATTGCCTCGCTTCTGCAGTGCATCTGAAATGTTCGCTGGGGCACGCACGCATGACTTCCATGCGATGATTCGAAAGAAAGTCGCATCCCTACGACAGCGAGCGCGAGGCAGCCGCAACGGCATCCTACTAATGATTATTGGCCGGATGGATTGCCCCATCCAAAACAAGTGGATGTGCATTGTCCATCATAGTGGGCGAAAAGCTTTAAATATATTATTAATTTTATTGATTGTGCGTGTATTGTAAAATAATTTTAATTGTAGTTTTTATGTATTGTTAATATTGAATGAGCTCCCGATATTTCGGCGCAGTTACATGCACCATGCATTCCACAACCCTACCACGGTAAATATCCCGTTAATAATCATATAACTTTAGTGAACAACCGTGATAGTTTAAACCAGTTTTTTATGTCGGTTAAAAGTAGTAAATCATTTCACTTACACAATAAAAAATTAAAATCTATTTCAAACTAACTTCTCAATATCATAGAAACTTTAAATATATTTTAAAACTCGATGACAATGAAATATTTACTTTCTTCAGAAATAATAGGTTATACAAATAAATTACATAAAGTTTATAATTGTTTTTATTTTTCAGCATTTCTTTTTCAGTATCATTCATTCAGTATCGCTACGGGTTTTGTAACCAAATCCAGGCTATTTAGAAACTTAAGCTCAATATAACTTGGTGGCAAAATATAATCCACGTGGAAGGTGGGCACCTTCCACCTTGATGAACGAAATAGACAAATACCAAAGTACTTATAGCCAGCAAGGGCTGCCACCACGACCATAATTGTTTGTCTACCGACTCATTATTTGCTCTCGACTCTGCAAACAAGCGACGAAGCAATTGTCGGAGATGCGCGGGGCGACCTGAAAAAATACCTTTCCTCGCGACGTCACAACTAGGTCACAGAACCGAGTACAATGTTAGACAGTACTGGGACCTTAGACAATTGCTTTTAAATAACTACACGAAACCACGGTTTAGTGCTGTCACTGAAACGTGGCTCACTATGGGCCTTATAAGCATGCTTAAAGTTGCACAACGACCTATGGAGAGGGCTACTACTAAGTACAAATACAGTCAAAAGTAAAACACTGTTTTAAACTATCACGGTTGTTTACTAAAGTTATATGATTATTTACGGGATATTTACCGTTGTAAGGTTGTGGAATGAGCTCCCGATATTTCGGCGCAGTTACATGCACCATGTTCAGGGGAAGACTAACTGCGCCACAGTCTGCTGCGTTACAGTCAAAAGTGTTTCGAAATAGTTCGTGTAAACAGTGCCGGTTTTAGTACTACCTGCGCCCTGGACGGTCGCTCTACCAGGCCCTACCCTGAGTCCTAACGCCGGTACTGTGTGTAAATATACACTCGGGTACGTCAGCCTGTCGCTTGGCCTGACACACAAGCTTGGATACTGACCTGACCGACACTCGCTGTTTTGTTCGCAAGAATAGAGACACGGAAGCTTTAAAACGGGGTAAAATGACGAGCGTGACGTGTTATTAAATCAGCGCATGCAGTTGACGCATGAAATGTATTCGATGTGGCGCGAAAACGTTTTAAATAAAATCAATTCAAAAATCAATTGTTGATTTTGAATTTTACAAGCTTTATATCAGCTTCATCATCATCATTATAAGCCTATCATATTCCCACTGCTGTGACACAGATCTTCTCTCAGAGAGAGACAGAGAGAGAGAAAGAGGATATATATATATATATATATATAATTATACTATCCGCGGTTTCGCCCACGCGGATTACTCCTTATAACATCAGCTATCTGCCAGTGAAAGTCCGGTCAAAAGCGGTCCAGCCGTTTTGGAGTCCATAAGGAACATACATACATACATACACACATCACCATAGAAAAAAGATATACAATTTAAATTATGTAATCATATTCAAATATACCCACTTCTAAAATTGAAGAACCCCATGTCATAGTTAGTCGGAAAGGCCAAAGGATGATCATTCCACAAATTGCAGGTGTGAGGAAAAAAGATCGCGTAAAACGCAAAAAGATCGCGTAATATAATTCAGATGAAAATACATTAATTTGGTACAATAGAACTGATCTGGTGATGGAGCCAGGACGTAGTGTAATTCTACAATGGGTACTAATATATATCTAGTTTGGGATCATTAACTTAATTTAACGAGTCCCATACCAAGAGTTCCACTATCCACCTCTTGGCTCATCGGTCCCTCGTCACCAAGTGTTTGAGTTGACCCACCCCCTTGAACCCCTCGGGTTTGGGTTCCTTTGGTTTGTAATTAAGGCCCTCTTTTCCAACTTTTAGCAATTTTGGTCATTCTAGTTTAAGTAGTCCTACTTCTATGGTTGGCTTAAAATTATAAAAACGGTGTGATATCAAAATTGAATGTTTTATCTAGGAACCTCTAAAGACCGAAATACGATTAAGGACATTACACTCGATAGAAAAAAAAAATGTGACACAAATTTGCGCATTTCTCCCTGTTTTTTTTGGATTCATTCAAATGCCTATTTACTAAATTGTCACCGATATCTTAATATACAGATTTCAGAATTATGAAGGAAACCGCAAAGATACATTTACAGCTATACTTTTGGAAAAATATGAGAAAAATCTCAAAAATAGAAGTAACGAAACGCACGACTGTGTGTAAGTGCCATGGTTTTGCTCCGCTAAATGCGACTTTAATACAATAAACCAAGCCTTATCGTCATCTTCTGTACCCTTATTACAAGTTTTGATAGTATTCGAAAACTTTTTTCGTTTTCATATTGTTCCATACATTGCTGGGCTAAAAAGTATTCGAAAACTTTTTTCGTTTTAGAGTTAAGCAATCTCTACCGCCGATTACTAGCGATTTTAGTTCCTCCACGTTTCCGATAGAGGCGCTTTACTAAAATGTATGGAACAATACGTAAACGAAAAAAGTTTTCGCTAACTATCAAATCTGGGACTAAGCGTACTGATGTAATTAGCGTTGCTTAAAATTGGTAAATAAAACCTTGCCTTAAGCGTGTTTTAAACTAAATTAAATAATATTAGTTTTGTAGTTTTACTTCTATACATATATTTTGCACATCGGGTTTATTAAAGGCATACTGGCAAAAAATATAAAACAATTTTGTAACACGCAAATAGACAATCTGGCACAGATGAGTTTTCTTTATTTTATTTTTGTACGAAGGAGACGTAGAATATCATTTACCTGTCTTGTCACTCATACAATTTAGTATGACATTTACAAAGCGATCTCGTCAGAGTTGAAAAGAACCTCAGTTAGTGTTGCCAAACTATCGATAGCTACTCTATCGATAGTTCGGAGTTAGCGATGGTACCTACTGTGGTATCGATAACATAAAATGTATCAGCAAAGTATAGTTAGCATGTTTTCTATAATAATAGTATTCTATAGTAACATATAAAATGTGTTAATATTATTGATGACTTGAGATAGTTTTGAACGTCGCTAGTCGTTACTGGCACTCTTGATACAAGCAGTGAAAATCAGTTTGAACATCGTTGGTACTGTGGTATCGATAACATAAAATGTGTTAATAAAAAAAAAAAAAAAAAAAAAGTTTTTAAATATGTGTTAAATGTGTGATGACTTGCGATAGTCGTTAGTGGTGATACTAATGATACTATTCCAGCTTATCAATAGTAGATATTACTACATTTTGTGCTATCGATTCTATCGACATTATCGATACCTTAGGTCATCTATCGACATTTCTACTATCGGTAGATTATCGATAGTCTTTCGAAAATGGGCTATTGATCGACAACACTAGTCTCATTGTCTAATTGTGTATTTGCCCAAATATATTTGCGAATTCAATATAGTGCTTTCGCTTTTCAGGGCCGCAATTCTATGTTTGAGTAGACTCTTGTCTCATTAAATATAACGAGTGACATGAAAACTTGCTCGTGTCATTGTTTTCTGTCAGTGATGCTCTGTAGTTGGGACTCCTAATTGGCTATTTGGCAGTGTTCTCTAATTTTGGAGGTTGCGTTTGCTTCATACTCGATAATACACATGGAATTATACACACTCACGACTGGCGTTCGATCGACTTGAAATCCGTGTACGTACGCAACGCATCTTTGTGTGCGTGCGCATGCTAAGGCTCGTTGCATGGAGCCAGCCTTCTGTACCTTTATTTTGTGGTAACGTTCAGTTGTAATCAGCGCTCGCGATCACCCATCGCAAGACTGGCTGGAAATTAGCTAAGCAACGCACAAGCGCTACAAGTGACCCTGGCACAAAAGTTCTATTATTAGCACTTAATAAATCAAAAATTGGATCGACGTGTATGGTCGAACAATAGAAAGCACTTTCGAAATTGCTGGACTTAGATTGTCCGATACGACACAATGTTTACAAGTAAGCTTTCAATTCTGGATATTAGATCGTAAAATTTATTTCTAAAGTGTGCCCGCTGAGAAAATGTGTCTGATAGTTGCCATAACATTGTAAAAAGCTGAACAAAAACAGTAACTTCTGATCACTTTTACTAGCTTTCTGAACTTAAGATTGTAGTTGGTAGCCAAAATAGGTACTACGGTAAAGTATTAAATAAAATCGTACACATTTTTACAATGTTATTGCAATTGCATGCTCAACGGCTGAACTGTAAAGATGAGTAAATTTTCATATTGTTTTCCACACGGCGGAACGAAGAAGGCACCTACGTAGATGCGCTTAGGGTAAGTTATTTTATTGTGTACTAGCGACCCGCGCGCCCGGCTTCGCACGGGTGTAATTTACGTGCGAAGCCGGGGCGGGTCGCTAGTTATATATATTATATAAACCTTCCTTGAAAATGTATCTAACAGATGGTGAAAACCGCATCAAAAGCCGTTGCGTGGTTTAAGAGGAGTTAGCGGCCATACTGACATACAAACAGACAGACGCGGAAAGCGACTTCAATTTATACTATGCAGAGATAGAAATGTTTGTTTGTATGTCTGTTTTTTTTATCTAAATGTGTAATTCTCTTTATGTGTGTTATTATATCTTTTATTTTATTTGAAACCAGTATTTATTGCGGAGGTTCATAACTATGTTGGATCAAAATCTGTTCAGTCGTTTTGTATAAGTTCTTATCCGAATTGATCGTAGTTTTTCTATTTATACTTGTAAACTGACTATCTATGCTTTTGAGACGTGATGATGGTTTGACGGCCGCCTATGGATACCTGTAACACCAGGGGCATCATAGATACGTTGTCGACCTTTAAATTATACTCAACTAGCGACCCGCCCGCCCGGCTTCGCACGGGTGTAATTTACGTGCGAAGCCGGGGAGGGTCGCTAGTTATACATATAAACCTTCCTCTTGAATCACTCTATCTATTTAAAAAACGCTTCAAAATCCGTTGCGTTGTTTTAAAGATTTAAGCATACATAGGGACGGACAGACAGCGACAGCGACTTTGTTTTATACTATGTAGTGATGATAGTGATAGTGATAGTGACTAGCGACCTGCCCTCCCTCCCGGCTTCGCACGTGTGTCATTTACGTGCGAAGCCGGGGCGGATCGCTAGTTATATACATAAACCTTCTGTGAAAATGTATCTAAGTGATGGTGAAAACCGCATCAAAATCCGTTGCGTGGTTTAGGAGGAGTTAGCGGCCACACAGACATACAGACAGACAGACGCGGAAAGCGACTTTAATTTATACTATGTAGAGATGTAGAGATGGAGAAGAGATTGCTTACCTATAATAGTTTTTTTTTTGCTTCGTGCTGTTTACTCACTTAGTCTTGAAGTCGTGTCGTTATTCATAAATCTGGGTAACGCAACCATCGACACTCCATTGTCACGCTGGGATCCACCATAAATCTGCCTTTAGCCCTCGGACCGTATTGAAGTCAAATTGAGTGCTGACGGAAAATTCCTTTCTTTTGCCTTTACGATGTGACTGGACCTGTTGCTAGGAAAGGTATTTAGAAATCGGGAAGGATTTTTTTTATCTTGACGTGATATGTTGAGAAAACGCTACATTATTTTGGATACCTGTATTGAGATTTTTTTTAAGTACATACAAACAGAATGACGTGATTTTTTACCGACTTCAAAAAAGAAGAGGAGGCTTTTTTTGTAGTTAGCTCAAAATCGAGCTATACGCTTACCGCGTTGCCTCTGTATATTTCGCTTTTGTGAACTGTCCCTTTTATGGTAGGTCATGGTGACACCTCTTTAGTTGAACTGGCTATGGGCGGGCCACATCGCCCGAAGAACCGATAACCGATGGGGAAGAAAGGTTCTTGAGTGGTGACCACGATCTGGAAGACGCAGCGTAGGTAGGCCTCCCTCTAGATGGATCGACGACATCGTGAAAGTCGCGTTCAGTCAGTGGATGCAGGTAGCAGGCTGTCGTTCAATGTGGAGTTCTAAGGGGGAGGCCTACACCCAGTTTAAATACTAGTTACTACCAGTTCAGAATCAGACTCCAGTGCTATCGGAGCGCGGAATTCGTTGATGAATAGGCAATGAGTTGCTAATCGCTGCAAAACGTATCGAACATTAGGTGGCTTCTCGCTTAATTGCTGTCAGTATAGATAGGTACCTACTCCGAGAGTAATTTACGAGATCAAAGGTTTTATGAGAGGTTTTTATTCAATGACGATAGTGGTTCATATCATCTTTGCTTTAACATTTAAAATATCCATAGGCGACGGTGACTGCTTACCATCAGGCAGCCTGTCTGCTTGTTTGCCACCTATGCCATTTCAAAAAAAACGTACACACTAACAGCGTACGTACTAAGTTAAATAAAAGCTTGTTATAAAATAGTAGGTATCTATCAAGGGTAGCATAGTTATGATGTTTAAAAACACTATAAGTTGAATTTCATGATACCACAAAATTTACTGATAGGTAACTGCATGAGTTTAGCTTATCTGTTGCTTGTGCGGCGTTAGTCAGGTAGCATGCATTGAAATACAAGGGTTCAGTAAAGAATCTGTACTGAATCAGTAGGTATACAAAGAACCATGATGAAAAACGGCGATGATGACTGCTCTGAATAAATTAGGTTACTTTATACGTCCTTACGCTGATATAACCAATTTTAGCTGTGAAAGTTCTACATACAGGGAAACGGGGAACAGTTGCTACATATGTGGATATTTAGTTGTATACTAATCTTAGAAAGAGGTTTGTTTTTGAGTTTTTTAAAATTAGTCTAAAAAGCGCCTTCGTAGGTCTTCAAATACATGTAGGGATGTACCTTTCTTTGCAACGAATTTTTCTTTGGCTGGCTCTTTCTTTCTATGTGTAAAATCTAATCATGATCATCATGATCATCATCTCCGCCTTTCCGCTTATCTACTTGAAGTTCTGAAAAAGTCGCGTTTAGCGAAAAAGAAATAGTACCGCACTGACAAATGGGAAAATGGCCTAATATAATTATGTTCATCTTATATTGATTTACCTTAAATTCAAAGTTCTATATATAGAAAAGAAAATATTATCCAAAAACTGGCTGATAAACCAAAACGTTGCTCATAACTTATTTAACTGAATATTTGTGTACATTTCATTGGTTTACCATTTAATTTAGGTACAATCTTCACAAAGACGATTAAAGATATCCTTCCACATAAATATTTAATAAAATAATGAATACGAGTAAGCGGATTTGTGGACAGTAAGTCGGTTTGTATTGACCGACCATTGAAGTGCCTCGTCAATAGAAACCTACTGATTAAACCTGAGGATTGACTCGACTATAAATAGTGGCATAGGATGCTTCCCTGTGTGACTCTTTGTTAGTATAGATAGATACAAGCTCGTCAATGGAGAGGACGTATATACTGAAAACAACATTATCTAGGACCTCTTTGCCGCAATTCGGCTTTTTTTGTTTGCCTGGCATGTTAGTACATTAGCTGTCTTATCTATACTAATATTATAAAGAGGAAAGATTTGATGGATTGTTTGTTTGTTTGCATTGCATAGGCACCGAAACTGCTGAACCGATTTGAAAAATTCTTTCACTGTTGGTAAGCTACATTATAGGCTATATTATATCTATACCCGTGCGAAGCCGGGGCGGGCCGCTATTATCTTAATAAAGACGCAAGTTCATAAGGTATTCGTGAACGAGCTCATGTGTAGGCAAGTGATATTATTCGAAACAAAGTTATTCGCCAGAGAACCATAGTCACCGACAGTGTATCAGCCAGCTTA
This sequence comes from Agriopis marginaria, assembly GCA_932305915.1. Lineage (NCBI taxonomy): Eukaryota > Metazoa > Arthropoda > Insecta > Lepidoptera > Geometridae > Agriopis > Agriopis marginaria. The sequence continues at coordinate 14,146,973 of OW029926.1, read as the reverse complement.
AATGGCAGTGGGCCAGTCATATCTGTCGCAGAACCGATAAACTTTGGGGTAGACGAGTTCTTAAGTGGAGATCATGAATCGTCAAACGTACCGTTAACGTTACCGTAAGGTGACTATAACTGGAAGCGAAAATCGAAGATCGGGCTGAGTGACGTGTCTGACCTGAGGCCTATGTTACAGCCTATGTCCAGAAGTCAACTAATATTGGCTGATTACGATGATGCAACTACCTAAGTAGATCATAATTTATTTGCAACTCGTAGAAATAATTTGGCTAGTTTCCAAATTCAGTATTCTGTCAGCACATTAAGATTCCCTTATATAATAATCTGTTCTAGCCACGGCCAGAATTTGAAGGCCTAAGTCTGGAACTGGTTCAGACAACAAGGATAGAACTCGTTATTCAACAACATAATAGTCAATTAGTCATCTGCTCTGCCAGATGTAGTGTAGGTATCTGGATCTAACACACAGTAACTAAAATGTAGATAATGAGATAATAGCTCTGATATTTAGGCTAATGATTACTCTCTTGAGCTGAATAAGTTTCTTATTAGATTACTTGTTTTTTTGTCTGCAGATAGCGTGAAAACAGCCAGCAAGAAAACTATTTCTCATACTTAATTGGTTATGTTCAACAAAACAGTAATGCTATGGAGTCGGGGATAGAATACGGCTTCAATATGCTCAAAATTCATCGTAAAATTTTAGGAATCTAGACTTTGGGTAATTGTCAAGACAAATATAAAACAAGTAAACCATAACATAAAAATTGTTTATTGTGTGGTAAATCATAATCCAGCTCTCACTTTTATATAACTTTATTCATATTCTTATTCTTTATTCCTACCTACTTATTACAGTTTTCAGACAGACCAATATGCTTTCGCTATGAACGCTCAAGCCAGACTAAAGTCCCTCTTGCCAACATCCCACCGCATTATCTTTTTCCTACCCCCACTATTCGCACTATTGCCGAGACTCCAAGTCAGTCAAGTGACTCCGAGTCAACAAGTTTCCGACCGCCATTTTAAATGAAAATACTGTTAGTCAAATCAGGTACCAAATGGTTTAAAACCAAAAAATCACAAAGAAACAATTGAAATAAGTTAGAAATCATGAAAATTGTAATGTCCGTAATTTATCGAAATCCACTCTCAAACTTTCCCATCAAAAGTTTTACGAAAAATTACTTTTATAAATTTGAGGTAATAAAGAGTTATGTAGAGTTTTTTCTAAAGTTTTAAGCCGTTATTGTAATTGAAAAATGCAGGTCTATATATTACAGAAATTTAATTTTATTTATATATTTATACTTGATAGAATCAGAATCACTAACTTTCATTTTGGATAATGCGGGAAAACTGTAAAACTGTTTTATTATAGAAACTGACGTGGTTTTCATACAATTTATTTATATTACACGGGAATTACTCACGTAAGATTAAGCCGGTCACTCTGACTATAGTTTCAACCGCATTAGGCAGTCTTTTTCAAGGTGAAAGGTCGCGCGCGGCTGCGTCTCGCTTGGCACATAAAAAAAGCTTGTAAAACTATTTGCAAAAGCGCGAAATTAGTCAGTAGTCCAATATCACTGTGGTTTCAAAGTGCTCGTAAGCACCAAAATTATAATAGTAATTCAAGTCTTGGGTCTGAATATTAAACAATTAAACTGGCCATCCAAGTAATTTAATAACTTTACAAACTCATGGTTAATTCCCGAACTATTTCAATCACATTGGGCGGTGAGGCCGCAGAATGGCAGTTCGGAAACTTAAATGTAACTTAAAACAGCTTAAAACATTCAACAAGTCTGAAACGAATATGCTTCTTGAATTCCTGAACATAAACAGACTTATTAACGTTAGTTAATATATTGTTAATAGTTAATTGTAAGCCATGATAGCCCATTTGGGAGACCGCTAGACTTGAAAGCGCGAGGTCGCGGGTTCAAAACCCCGGGCCCGGACCAATGAGCTTTTCGGAGCTTATGTACAGATTTTTATACCACTGGCTTTTCGGTGAAGGAAAACATCGTGAGGAAACCTGTATATGCACGGAGAAGGAATTCAATGGCGTATGTGAATCCACCAATCCGCACTGGGCCAGCGTGGTGGATATGGCCCAATCACCCTTTCGGGGATAGGCTAAAAGTCCAGCAGTGGACTGTTAAAAAAGCTGACTATGAAGTTAATTGCAAAAAACTATTTTTTTAAACAAGCTTTTAGCCTTAGCAAAGAAATGCAAATCGAAAACATTGCATTGTTACTGAACTTACATGCCCAAACACGACGAGGTTACGTAGTTTCGTTTAGTAGTTCCTATGGCCACACTTCAGCTCCATCATCAGGATCCTGGTCATCATCTAGGATCTAGGACCAAAGAGTTTGGGAAGATAAATCCATAAAACCCAAAAGTTCCTATGACCACCTCATAAGCATAAAATACTCTTTGAAACAAAATTTGTTGACAATTTTATGCTATAATTTTATTAAAGCAAATAATATTATTAAAACCATAGGAAGCGACATATTTGCGAAAATCTATTTTCGTGACCTTGAATAAATCTCAAGACGTGGACACGATATTTTATGAGACTTTTGAGACAACTTAACAGTTGTCTCAAAAGTTACAGTTACAGTTAAACTTAACAGTTGTTTATTTCAACTTAACAGCTGTTTTTTTTAGACTAACGTCTGCCAATATAAAGGTTTATCAAGTTTACAGTTTATATCTCTTATTCCGAGTATAAACCCTTAACTTGCCTGGGCTGGTTATTTGTCAAATAACTTTCTAGTGTTTAGAGCTAGTTGTTGTGAGGTTAAAATAATAACTCTAAAACGATTTGCTAAGCAATTATAGTTAGGTAGATCACACAATCAGCATATTCCTTATTTCTAAATCCCTTCTCCTGAAAACGTTTTGTGTACATACTATTGCCAATAATGCGATCTTTGTTGGTGAGTAGACGCCGCTGAGTCGTCCATTTCTTATTTATTTAGGCTATTTGATTTCGGCAACGCATTGTTCACATTACAGATAAACCGTTTTAAATTTGTTCCATTCTGAACTTTATCTCAATGTGCTTAGTGTTTTGGAAAAGCAACTGCAAAATTGTACCTATTGTATATCAAAGTATCATTAAGTATCTACACTACTATCAAAATACGCAGCACGCGAGAGATAAAATTGTTTGTGCATATATCTGCATCCTTAATGTGAATGGAGCCTAAATAGTCAAGCTGGCCGAATTTCAGTTTCCACAATAATTATAGACAATCGGCTCCATTTATTTGTCTTGGCATCTAAATTCTGGATTAAATCCAAGAAATTTGCTTTGAAAGCTTTGCTTAGGTAAAATATGTACATTGAGTGAATTTGAGGTACATAGTAGAATTTTCAGTCCTAAATGATGAATAGCACAGTAATATAAAGTCGCAGTTTATTTTAATATTGAAGCGTTTCACATTTAGGAAGTAGGTACTATCTATTCCAAAGACCACCAGGATTTGAACCTGCGATATACTTACTTTGTAGAAGGTTCTTACGGAAAGAAGAAAATTGCTCAGAAAATTAGAAAATTTCAGAAAACTTAACCACGATTTTAACTTTGCGCGTTTGACAGTTCTAAGACAGGACAACGTCTGTCGGGTCAGCATACATATTTATTTTTAACAACTAAACATTGGGTTTTACCAATCAGACAAACAAAGAAGATATGGCGGTGACGTGGCGGGTGCGAACGCATCTGGCCTAAATCAGGCTTGATGCCTTTAGTTGAATTCACCACGGAAGAGAAAAAAAAAATTATACTTCTCTTTTCTGTGGAATTCACCCTGCAGACAACCTTGTCGCTCATATTTTCGCATCAGGACTATTTAGTTAGTTAATTTGTATCGCTGCAACACAATAAGTTGAGAATTAAGCTAAAAGACAAGATCAGAAACGTTAGCATCCGGAAAACCACAAAAGTGCTAGATGCCGCAAGCGTGCTTTGCAGGCTTAAGTGGAAGTGGGCTGGTCACGTTACGAGAGCTACAGATGGGCACTGGAGCGAACGAATCCTGCACTGGTACCCCAGAGAAGAAACCAGGTCAAAGGGGCGGCACAGAAGAAGATGGCGCGACGACATAGTCGAAGCTGCCGGAATCACCTGGACGAGACTGGCGCAAGAGCGACAAGAATAGCGTTGCATGGAGGAGGTCTATACACAAATCTGGGTGCCCAAATAATACTATTAACTACTACCATAGACAAAAGTGATCCTTGCTACTACACTCAGTCAAATTGTATGTAATTCATTTGGGAATAAAGGCTTTATTATTATTGGTGACCCTGCAATTAAGTTTCTCAGTGAGCGTGCATTCGCATCCGGCACGCTACTATACCGTATTTCCCTTGATTGTCTGATCTGAGGTAGTTAGGCCACTCTCGGAAATACGACTACAGGGCCTTACGGCTAACTCTTAACGCGGGCTCGAATTAGCGCTATAATAGCGCAGTTCGTAAAATCACGTGAGCGTAAACCTTAATGCCCCGAAATACGGTTTGGGTTCGCGCAACTCTTCTCATCACCCAAACAGAGTTGCTTAAAACAGGTAGCCGTAAGACCCCAGTACCTATCTGCTATTATAGTAGTAAATAGAGGCACGTCCTGATTTTAGCTGTTTTCAGTAAACATTTGCATGTAGCATTGTTCCCGGGATCTCTGTCTCGAGATGCAAATTAACAAATTGGATTCAGACAACGAGACAGCGTTGAACTTCTTAATGTTGTTAGTAGGGGCACAGAATACATATAAGTACAAATACAGAAAATTCACTCCGCAAATTCATTAAAATAAGTAGCGACTCTTGTTCATCATCATCAGCCTAACATAGGCCTCCCCCTTTAACCTCCACAATGAACAACAGCCTGCCATCTGCATCCAATGGATGCCCGCGACCCGCGACTCTCACGATGTCGTCGGTTCATCTGGTGGGAGGCCTACATACGCTGCGTCTTCCGGTTCGTGGTCTCCACTCAAGAACCTTTCTTCCCCATCGGTTATCAGTTCTACGAGTAATGTGGCCTGCCCATTAACATTTCAACTTGAAAATTTTAACAGCTATGTCGGTTACTCTGGTTCTTTGGCGAGTATCCACGTTTCGGATTCTATCGCGCAAAGAAACTCCGAGCATAGCTCTTTCCATTGCCTGTCGTGTGACTGAGTTTTTCCAAAAAGCCACCGGTTAAAGACCACGTCTCAGTACCATATGTCATCACTGGCAACACACGATGCGAGATTATAATGTCGATAGTTACAGCTAAAAAACACAGAATTATGTTCAATCTTTTATATTTTAACGGCCTCTTATACCAAATTTGTCGTTTTTAATAAATTTTATTCACTTAAATTACAATATTTGAGCTGGACCAAAATACATGTCACAGATACAATATCTGTGTTTGAGTTTAAACATTGGTTCAAAATTTGAAAGAATATCCTCGATCAAAAAAAAAACTGAAACAAAGTCGATTTAGTTTATTTTTTTCGTTTTATGCTCTAATGAAAGCTCGTACCAACCTGGAAATTACATGTACTGAAAGACAATCCTATTCAACATGTTTTCATTGGATAGATTTTTGATAGTCAATAGTTTCGTTTTTTTGTGAAATTAAAAGCGTAAAAAGGTCGCGAGAATTTGCGCACACCGCGCTAAGTCCCGCGCCAGGCGTCATCGAGGTCGGACCTATGTTCGTTTTTGTCGTTGCACTCCCCCCGCAGGAGTCCTGACTCTTGTATGACAAAATACATCGTCGCTCTAACTTGACGGGGGCTGAGGGAGCGTTTTGTTGTCTACGCGACTCGGATAACAGGCCGCTAAATAGGTAGTATAGGTTAGCCCACTGAAATATTGATAATTCGCTAGAAGGGCCTAATAACCTAAATGTAACAATATAACCGTACCTATAATAATAACATAATCTTTTATTTCAACACCTAACTTAAATAATTTCCAATGAAGTTTATAGAGATGCCACTAAACCTTGCACCTTGATGCACTAGCTTTATCATCATTAATTTGTAATTAGCGCATAACTAACCACAGTGATGACTTGAGCCGAGATGTATTAGTATGTGTAATGAAATGATTGCCTTGCCGTGATTTGTCGCCTGTTAATATTTTGCCACTCGTACACGAGGCGACGAATATCGGCGACATGTGCGATACAAAAGCACGAGAGATGACGAGAGTAGCGAATCTACGCGAACCGCCGACTTCCGTCACTTCGCTTACACGATGCGTTGCAAGGCGGCGAAGTATCTTCGCTACCATTGACTTATTAGATTACCTACTCGTAAGGGACCGTCTATTAATCACGTGAGGCTTGAAAGGGGGGAGGGGGTTTAGCAAAAATCACGAAATATCACAAGGGGGGGGGGAGTGTAGTAAGATATCACGTGTATTTATTTTTTCGCCAAACGCGTGATATCTAAACCGAAAAGCGGCGTGTAGAGTGACCTTGCCAATCAAAAACAACCTGCAAACTTTCTGTCTACACAATTTTTCATGGTCCTTAATTTCAGAATAAAATAAGATTATACTTAATAACTGTATTTAAAGATAATATTTAAAAAAAAATAAGATTCTTTGTAGGTACTAAAAAATACACGTGATTTTAGGTGGGGGCGGGGGGGTTAGTCTTAAACCTCACCATGTATCACCAAGGGGGAGGGGGGGGGGTTATAAAATGCTAATAAAACATAACCTGATTAATGGACGGCCCTTAAAGATAGGGCCAATAGAACTACTTTTTCAAAAGTACTGACTCAGTGGTGTTCCCAAGGAAATTGTTCACCAATGTGAACTTAGTCGTACTTGAGACCGATGCGACGTTGTTAATAGAATCTTTTACAGATATCTCGAATTTTACAAGTACCTACAAGGCATACCTACCTTTAAATAGGTATTTGATAATTAATACTATTAGTGATAATTAGTAATAAGTAATAATTAAGGCTATTTTATTATCTTCGTTTAATATACCTTTGTATTTAAATAAATAAAACTGAGAACCAACAAATTCAAATTATTTATTTGTCAGAACATGGTACCCATACATATAAAGTAGCATACATGGTCGTAAGAATGGAGACGTATCTCATTTCCTTGCCTGTTACAGCGTACAAATGTTAGTTTTTTTGTATATATTTTTATTAGTTTTTGTTAAACTTAAAAAAACTAAATTATGTCTATGTTAGAATATTGTTAAAATCATATTTTGGTTTAGAAGGACGTAAATCCTTACTTTTTAAATATATGGTCGCAACTCTCCTCGTGCACATCTCGTTGTATCAACTCGTGTAGCAAGCTCTATTAATAAGTACTTTGGTTGCTTCGTATACGAACGGCCTAAGCTGGTATAGGTAGATAGCATCGCATGCTATTAGCACCATCAATCAACCAGGAGATTAATAACTGGATTGTGAAGCTGTTGGGCGTTAAGCTAACACATGTCAAGCTATTAACGTGTTTCAAGCTGATATCGCCCGTGAAACCACTGTTAAGGCGCTAAGCAACAATAGAATTTTAATGGTAACAAGTGTTTTTTTTAATGTCATAGGTGGCAAACAAGCAGATGGGCCGCCTGATGGTCAGCAGTCACCGTCACCTATGGATACTTGTAACACCAGAGGCATCACAAATACGTTGCCGACCCTCAAGGACTCTATTAACCAGCCTTTTGAAGAACCCCATGTTGTAAATACTCGGAAACACCGCGGAAGGTAGCTCAAAAGAGTGTTTTTTTTTTTCTAGCTACCATGTTCCTCATAAAATCAAAATATATCGAAACAAAAATTGTTTGTGTGTAATGTTATGATAGTCAGCAAAACTTAGTGGTGCGGAGGAAAAGCCACTAACCTGTGAGGATCCGTTGGTGGCACTCGGGGTGTGCAGTCACGTTTGTTTTGGGTTTTTTCGTTGTAATTGGTGAAATGATATGGTGGCGTTAGACGCGCTCGCGCACCTCGTAGGCTTCAAGGATGCGCATTCGTGAGGTGGAGACGTAATGCACGCGCGAAGGTCAATCTCCAACTGCCCGGCTCCCGAAGATCCCCAACACAGCGAAAACGCACGGTGCGTAGCAATTCTACCAACACCATAATACTCGGAAAATAATGTTTCTCTATGCGTGGTCACGTGACAGTATAGATGTGCATTGAACACGCAAAACTCAAAATTGGAATGAAAAAGGAGGAAAATATAGGAAAGGTGGTTCTGTACGAACCACTTAGTTATGTCACTTTTAGCAAATTAACACTTGGTGATTGTATATCTTCAATAGTGCGAAAATGCGCGATCGAGAGAACTGCGGACGGGAAGAGCCCCTTTAACAGTCAATCACATTCCCACTGCTGGAACACAAGCTTTTTCTCAGAGAGAGGATGGAACGTAGGTATTACTATTGAATGTGACCAATCACAAAAGGGCTTGGGAAACCAGTGCTCACAAATTCGCGTCCCCCATTCATAACAAACTTGAAAGCTAACACTGCCGAAACATTATAACTTATAACACATTGAAATTGATGGCGGCGCATAATATCTCGATAACGTATGAGTATAATGGTGAACCCCTATAATTCGATAGAACGGGTGACTATCGGAAACAGCTGCTCGTAATTTAATTTACCTCACTCTTCGGGCTATTGTCTTTAGTTACGTATTGTGGACCTTCTGCAACAGAATAATGCCACTATGCATAAACCTCCATGAGGTTACACAATGGAGGCAGCCCGTTGCAGACGAAGCGCAGTACTTGCGCTAGTGTAGCTGCCGACGGCTGTGGAAGAGACTGAAAAAGATTTTCAACAACAAAACAGCGTATATGGAAAAAAAAAATTTCACCAAAACTCGCGTGAGGATTCATTATAAATTACTAGCTGCGCCACGCGGTTTCACCCGCATAGTGATGAAAAATGGTGATGATGATGATGATTATTAAAAGTAGCGTATGTCACTTCAGCCCTTGAACTATACCCATGCAAAAAATTAGGTCGATCCGTTGCTCTGTTGCTGCGTGAAAGAGGAACAAACAAACCAACAAACTTTTCGCATTTATAATAAGTATTAGTATGACTATAACACTCACGATTATATTGTTTTATTTGCACGAGACTGGCTTAAACCTACATACTAAATGAGCCATAAAAACATAACACTTTCTTTTGGGCAATCGTGTAAAAACCACACAATTTCACAAAACCCTCGACAGCATCCCTCCGACTTCCAAACTACGGTGACGTAGGCAAGCCTTACCAGAGCCGGATTTAGGAAAGGGCAACCGAGGCACACCGAGGTTATAGCCCCGGGGCGTCCACAAGAGCGGGGCGCAAAAACGACATTCCATTTCATCATACAATTTTCGAACCGAATAATATGCAAAAATTATAAACAAAAATAAAAGGTTTTGTTCTTAGAATAACTACTCAGAGAAGGTAGGTTTCCAAACAACGCCTTCTCAAAACGTAAGCCACAAATTCGCTTTGTGGCTTACGTTTCGATTAGCATTTTAAACGGTTTAAGCAAGAAAATTAATGGATTATCTGTGGAATGTCACACCATAACTCTTATGCTGCTTTTCTGATTTGTTGTGGTACGATTTCACCGCGCAAATTGTCATAGTAAAATTTTTATATTTTTTTTGGAGCCATATTTGACACCATTTGAATGGCTAAAATTTTGCGAATGTACTTGGTTTCTTTGTGTAGTTATTCTAAGGTTTTGTTGGAAGAATTTGATTTGTCCTGCAAAACTACATTATACACCTACCCGTGATGCATGTTATTGGCTTTGTGTATTTACTTATTTAAGTATATCTATAAGACATTTTGTAACCAAACTGTTAGTCGTCATGAAAGTAAAAAAAAAAAAAACTACAAAATAATTAGCGGCTTCTACTCCTATGTTGCTCCAAGTCCTGCAGACTTCTATATCCGGCCCTGAGCCTCACTATGCATTAAATCCACTCTTGGTACCAAAACTGCATTTTCATGAAGTCACAAGTGTGCCCCAGCCCTTAGCAACTATTTGTAAGTCAGTAGCATAGCGTTGTTGCATGTTGTATGAGTTGCATGACAGTTCCTTTGACGGAGGCGCGTCCGACATCTTTTGTTTAGTCTCGAGCGAGCGCTGTTTGTCTTTTCCCCTCTACGAGGCGGAGAAAGTTCTGGAATTGTGATCTTTCGGAGCTAACGAGCGCGTGGCTAAAATGTGTACATCACAGAGCTATATTATAGTTCTGTGGTGTACCTAGTAATCTATCTAGTAACTGACCTGACAGACGTTCGGTTGTCCTGTCCTAGAACTGTCAAACACGCAAAGTTAAAATTATAAATCTAATTTTTTTACACCTTGGGTTACATTATTGGAGTTTAGGATTAGGATAGGATAGGTAAGGATGCCTAATTTTTTTGAAAATATAATATACCCTATGTTACCCGGGGATAGTGTAGCTTCCCAACAGTGAAAGAATTTTTCTACTAGGTTCAGTAGTTTCGGAGCCTATTTAATGCAAACAAACAGCTTGCTTCGTTTCATACAAATCACATATAAAATACCTACTCGCAGACGTTATTATTAAGACAAACAAACAAACAAATCTTTCCTCTTTATAATATTAGTATAGATAGATGGAATGGTTTATTCGGAATTGGTTTTACTGAGTCTGTTAGATGCTTTTAATTGGAAATAGGCCTTTGGGTTTTAATCATGAGATATTCACAATTAAGGGTTTCGTTCAATAATAAATGAGATGCCTATAATATAGAATTTTTCTCCGTAACTCTTCCCAGATAGTTTATCATCATCAGCCAGAAGACGTCCACTGCTGAAGATAGGCCTCCCTCTTAGAACTCAACAAGTCAACACTGAACGACAACCTGCCATCTGCATCCACTAAATGCCCGCATGCGACTCTCACAATGTCGTCGGTCCAGAAAAGTGAAGAAAGAGGCCTTTCTACGCTTCATCTTCCAGTTCGTAGTCTCCATTGAAGAACCTTTCTTTTCCATTGGTTATCGGATCTTCGAGCAATATGGCCTGCCCATGCCACTTTAACTTGCAAATTTTAATAGCCTGATTCATCGGTGCATATCCTCGTTCCGGTTTTATCGCGCAAAGAATTTCAGAGTTCACAATACGGCGCTGGATTTGCGATTTTATTAATTTGATGACTGGTTCCCAAACAGATGGTAGTTACTTGCCAACCATCCTCTCTATTTTAATCCGTTTAAAGTGTTTAATTTCATTATATACTGTGTAATCATTTTTTTTTTCCCGCCATTTTCTTTTGACAGGTTTGACTATAACTGTGAGTCTGTAAGAATCTGGGTCACAGTTTTTTGAAAAATGTGCCATTGCCTTAATTGTTACCTATTTACGGAAATTAACTTGGAGCATCCTCATTTTGGGAAAATTGCAACACTAATTGAATTTTTTTTGTGAATTTGTTGGAGTTTACAAAAATCGCATACAAAAAGGACGTTTCATTTTTCATGAATTTGAAAATTTGCCGGGAAACTTTTTCAATAATTTTCCTTTCTCTTAAAACGTTGGTCGGGCTATTATGAACACACATACATTATTCTCTATGTGGACAAACTGTAGACATGCCATTGTGTGGCTCTACATTAATTAGAAAACTAAACTAGTATAATACATAGTTTAGTTTTCCAGTTAAGTATGGGACCAACCCTCTTGGAAATATGTCTCCATGCACAATCTATCCCTCGGATAATGTGGGTCGTTATTTTGATCCAATTTAGATAAAGAAACCAGAAGGAAGTTATTTAGATACCTTATCAACCCTGTCTTAGATTTAAGAAGTGACGTGATGTGAATTAAACTTAATGACTACTGCGTACATACTTAAATGTCAAAAGAATTACATGAATTTATTTTGTTACTAATTTGTATCAAATTAAATTTATTGATTAATAATAAAATAATTATTTTTTACTAATAACTTATTTATATTGTCAACAAGCCAAATCGTAAGAATAAAAACAACATGCCATTTTCTTTAAGATTTCTTCCAGTTCTTAGAAAGATAGAACACTCCTTATAATCCATAGGAAATTGGGAACGTTATTAAAAATAATTGACGTAATTATGATAGCATTCCCATAGACATTTGTCTTTTAGTCTACCTATCTAATCTAACTACGGACACAGACGGACACAGATAAGTGTTCCAATCAATAAAATAAAAAGAATAAAGTGTTTTAATTTCATAAGACACATTCGTAATAATTGTTGTTGCTGCATTAGCAATAATAATTGGCATTCATAAAAATAAAACCGGCCAAGTGCGAGACAAGGGCACGCTAAAAATCCCGAACCTAATGAAAGAGAACACATTTATGAGTGCGTAACCCTCGGAGCGCGAATCCTACTCGCGCTTGGCCGGTGTGAATTTTTTTCTCGACGTTTTCTCGTGTCCGTTTTTGATGAGCGGTCATCGTACTTCAAAACGATGTGACCAAACGACATACAATTTTTTACACATGCCGCAAATCTAATACTAAACATACTGGAACGTAAATAATCGAATGATTGTAACCATACTATTGAAATCTATGAGATAGGTATTCTTTCCACGCTCTGACTAAATAACCATAAATATTTTTATCCAAGTTAATATACATTACAAAGATTACATCATTGCGAGTCGCAAGCGTAACGTCGTCATAAAAATATTATACAGATATGCCGTACCTTTCCCGGGACGATGGAATTCCTATAAGCGGCAGCCGAAGGCCGCATTCCGATGCAAAAATTGACGTTCCTTTCGAGCTTTGGGAACCGAAGCCCTACGAGGTTAACGATAGAAAAAGTAATAAAAACTATACTTGGTATACTGCTTTGAGACTGGTCTGTGAACTGTAAAGAAACCTGACAACAATTTGTGAACTTGCTTTCAACAGCATAAAACTATTTGAAAAATTCAGTAAAGACTTTCAATTTATGTGAAAATTAAATGGAATTGCTTTCAGGACCCCAGACCTCTCAACGTTGTTTATTTGCTACAGGAACCTGTAATTTATATTTTAGTTTGATTTTATTTAACGATAAGTACTTTTCCTTATCCGCGTATCTAAGTTTCTTGCGAGACGCCGCCCTAAAATTCCGTTAAACAGAACGGTCGGCGATCCACGTTCACTTTAAATCCCTTTAATTCGAAAGGTGAATTAAACAGATAGCAAGCTGTCGGCGTAATTTCTAAATTAACAGTTTATCGCGCTAAAAGAACGCACGAATGAATCTGAAAAGTTACGAGGCAACTCGCTGTTTCCGTAGAAATGGGCTCTCAAACGACACTTGTATGTAAATTCTTTACACATAGCCGATTAATAAATGGCTTTCGTACATTGCACTGGTAGCCAGGAAAAGTTTATACAGTTTATTTTATTTTATTGAAATAGGTTCGGTTACAGGCTTTAGGTCATTTCACATACAGGTATATAATATCAGCACACATAACATATTAAACCTAAAGTCCAATTAAAACCGCACACAACTTTTTTTTTTCTTCTTCCCCGTATTGGGGCTTTTGGCTCCGCATGATTGACGCAGTTGCCATATACAAGTCTTATGAGTTTTGGTTTTAGAATTTAAAGATAGGGAAACGATACGCGATAATTAGGATTTAGTAAGGATTAGGTTGGACGGATCAGAGGAGTGTAAAACGCACACAACATATATAGAATAAAAATATTGACACAAAATTCACAGAAAGTTTTTTTTTTAGTTATTTTTTTTTTGTTTGTTAGTTCATGCTTTATTTTTGCTCTTATTTCAAGGTATTGCTAGTAATAAAGTTTTTATCCAGGAGTCCGTGCAGCTATACAAGAAAAAAAATCATTAAAATTAATATGGTGCCTCCACCATATACCACTGTTAGTACGAGAGCCCACGACCAATTTTTTTATATAGATTCGATTATTCTGAACTGAAAAAACCAATATCAGAAATTTTCCGCGTAGCGTTTGACCTGACCGAATTTTCAAAAATGTCAACCTGTATCATAGCAATCTGTCTTACTTTCAGACTTTAGTTGAATGATAGCTCTAAGATACCAAAAACATATTTTTTTTGAAGTCAGTAGTGTAGCGAGAACCCGGAAAATCACATTAAAAAAATTAAAATGAGACAAAAAATTATCATAGCAATCCGTCTTAAAAATGTTCTTAACGTGTAAATTCGGGTTAGTTGATGCGACAAAAATAATTTTCAGAAAATATATATTGATAATGAGGTAAAACGTAATTTTTGTGTGGTTTCCATAACTCCATAGAAGCTTGTAGTCTCCATCACTTTACTGAGGCATGACTTGGACTTGATCCTGACTTACTTTGTTTGACGATATTTACTATAACTGAAAACCTGTTTAGTGGTTTATCTATACTAATATTATAGAGAGGAAAGATTTGATTGTTTGTTTGTTTGTTTGCATTGAATAGGCTCCGAAACTACTGAACCGATTTGAAAAATTCTTTAACTGACGGGAAGCTACACTATCCCCGGGTGACATAGGCTATAATCTATACCCGTGCGAAGCTGGGGCGGACCGCTAGTATTGAATAAATTTGATGTGGGATTTCATGTGCTAAGACGCTCTAACAATCTACCTGCGGGCTATTCATGGACCCTACAACAAAACTTTGTCAAGTACGACCCTATATATATTTATTTCAAACTAGCGACCCGCCCGCCCGGCTTCGCACGGGTGTAATTTACCTGCGAAGCCAGGGCAGATCGCTAGTTATATATATAAACCTTCCTTAAAAATGTATCTAACTGATGGTGAAAACCGCATCAAAATCCGTTGCGTGGATTAGGAGAAGTTAGCGGCTATACAGACATACAGACAGACGCGGAAAGCGACTTCAATTTATACTATGTAGAGATAACGAAAACGAGTAACACTAAAACATTACCTAAATCAAATCTAAATAAAGCCAAAATAAAAAATCATCAAGATCGGAGTGTGGACGCTAACATGACTTTTTGTGTAGTTTCCTAAACTACATTGTATAGTCTCTAGTTAGTCTCTACCACTTTACTAAGCCATGATTTAGACATGGCCGTGACTTACTATTTTAACTCAGACTGTGAATAGGGCTTGTTTATACTAAAACTTGAAAATGTCAAAATCTCAGATTAGACAAACAATGAGATATGCCTCAATATAAATTAGTATCGTTTGTGTGCAAAAGTATCCCTGTTTCACGTACTTTTTCCACTAAGCCGCTTGATGCTAAAACTGTAACTACGGCATACCAGTCTTGCAATTTTTTGCAAGACAAGTATGCCGCGACAAGTTTGCACAGTGACCCCAATACTTACACAAACAAAACTTATAGTCCACATGTAAAAAAAAATTGGGCGAAACGCCTGCCCGCTAAGTGAGTTCGACAAACTGCATCGAGCCCAATTTAAGCCTGATGCGTTCGCACCCGCTACGTTACCTTACCATATCTCTTTTGTCTGATATCAAATCGAAATCCTCTCAGAAAAACCTGCACACTCTATTACCTAAGTACCTACACAAAACGCCTAAATTCTCTCAGAAGGAAATAAACAAAACCCATCTATACTCCCCTCGCGAGTATCTCACACAGATGAAGTTTCACATCTCATTCAGACCCAATAAAAAAATCAGGGGTTTAACGGACAACAGCTATTGCGGCACCTAATCAAAATGCGGAAAATCACGCGACCGCAAACCGTATTTGGGCGCGATAAGGTTCACGTTCGCGTGATTTTCCAACTGAGCGGATTAGGTGCCGCAATAGCTGTTGTCCGTAAGGCCCCAGGTTATTATGGCGTAGCATCGCCAATGTAGGACAAGCGTCTAAATGATTCGAGTATTATGTATGAACGACGGCGATAGCGATCATAGTCAATCACTCAAAATAGCGATGAATATACTTATACCTAAGTAGAGTCGGTACGATTGTTAAGCTATTGTAAGTCTACTAATGTAGGGTCAACATACATAATGTACAAACATTGCTGTTTCGAATTGAAAGGCAATGTATCCAGTGAAATTGCGGGCCATGAAATCTGAGCAAAAAAGAAAACACGTTTTTTGATGTGGAACAGTATTCGCGCGCCTTGGCAGTAAAACTGACTCATATATGCCGTGGCGGTAAACGGCATGATGTTCTCTTATGCCGTCGTTTCACATCTGCCAGGCGTCCGTGACGGCCAACTTTGTTTTAGTTTATTCTGAAATACCTGGCGACGTCTTTGCTAACGCTAAATACAAAAAAAAACAAGTATAAATTACTGTCCAAAGACCGTTGAAAGTCTTAAAGATAAGCCAAATACTCAAGCCCAATACCAGTAGATGAAAGGGAAACAACGGAACTACAGATATGATTTAAAAAAATCTTTGTTATAGCAAGCTACACTATCCCTAGGCGTTATCTATACTAATATTATAAAGAGGAAAGATTTGATTGTTTGCATTGAATAGGCTCCGAAACTACTGAGCCGATTTGAAAAATTCTTTCACTGACGGGAAGCTACACTATCCCCGGGTGACATAGGCTATAATCTATACCCGTGCGAAGCAGGGGCGGACCGCTAGTAGGATATATTTTGGTCATAACGTGGCCGAAAACACTGGAAAAAGCTAGTAATTAATAGAATAACTTTACTTATTAACATCAGTAACAGTAACAACAAAACTAATAAACTAATTGGTCACAAATAAACTTTCTTTCTTTCTTTCTTTCTAACAATAAAATAATGTGTAGAAGTGATGCACGCTTTCACACTTTTAAAGTATGTAATACGTTATACACGTAGACACGTTGTAACGTAGATATATACGGTAACAGCTCGACACTAACAAATTTCTGTTTCCGTAACACTTTCACCAAAAAAATGAATAATAGCCGCACCCCATGGGACCCTTGTAAAATATCACGCGCACTCAACCCGGATGCCACCTCAAAAGAGATGTCCGTCCGAGATGTTTGCCGCCGGCCCAAGGGTGCCATGACATAGACGAATCCCTTAACATAAATTATCTAGACATTATGGAACGCTTATCTAAAGGTATATACTTACCTCGGAAACGCGTATTTATATTGCACTTCGCGGTGGGAAGTGGAACGTAAATGCGTGAAGAGAAGAGAATGGCTTCGATCGAGTGGTGCCTTTAGTGATTCAGGCCCTAAAACGAAATAAAAGGCATATTTGAGATCAAAATAGATTAGGATTTAAAAAATACGGATCAAATTGAGAACCCTCAACGGATTAAAAACCAACGGATGAAGAAAAAAAAGACGACGAAAGAGAAAAGCCGAGGATTGGGCTGAGACAAGGAGAGGCCTATGTCCAGCAGTAGGTAGACTATATAGTATAGAATACCCAGGAGTTTATTTCGGAAGGGGGTTTTAAGACTTTTAATATTAATACCCAGATTTATTTATAACTGCGACAAAAAATTGTTAGGCAATCCCAATTGTCATCCAGTCAGAACAATAGTTTCTGAATAGGTAATATCTATTAGATACTAGTACCAACCTACATATTAGGTAAGTACATGGTAAGTAGGTATTTGTATGAAAGTATAATAAAACCTGGCCAAGGGCGAGTAAAACAAAAACTAAACGCCGATTATATTTACTTTCTACTATATCGTTCTACTCCAGCCAGTTATTTATCGATGTTTTATCATAGACAAACTTGTAGTAGGTAGGTACTTTTGTCAATGGTTCTATGTAGCAAAATGCAAATAAGTTGGCAAATAATCATGAGCAATGCATTAAATTACAAAGATGCGGATCTTTTTTCTACTGTAAAACTTCATCATTATAATCATCGTCAGCCAGAAGACGTCCACTGCTGAACATAGGCCTTCCCCTTAGAACCCAAACGCCATACACTGATCGACAGCCTGCATCTCTTTCATCTGTCATCTGCATCCACTGTATGCCCACTACTCTCACGATGTCGTTGGTCCACGCTGCGCCTTCCAGTTCGTGTTCTCCACCAACAACCTTTTTTCACCATCGGTTATCGGTTCTTCGAGCGATGTGGCCTGCCCATTGCCACTGCATCTTGTAAATCTGAGCAGCTATGTCGGTGACTGTGGTTCTTCAGCGAATTAACACTGTAAAACTTATACCTACTGATTTAATCAGCACACCTTTATCGAAACGGCAAATTCAAAGGCATGTTACAGTAACGTCCACCCGTCACCACATCTTAGACCCGACGCCTACTGCTAGGTTGAGGCGAGGCGGTGCCTACAATCAGCCCTAGAAAATTCAACTGTCCGGGGTTACTAAGGATCTAAGTTGTTCCAGAGTTGAACAGGTGCGGCGAGTACGTGAAGTAGTACAATTTTAATCTTACGGTAAACTGGACAGAGTTGTATTTTCTTCGACCGCTTTTACGCTGCTTCCCGCTTTACTCTGGTGGGCGTTGGACTTTACAGAAAGGTGCTGCTCACATATTTATGAGAGCGATAAGAGAGGACCGAGGTTAGTTCCTTCATATTTAATTAGACCTTAGTACGTAAGAACCTTTTTCGAAGATTGAAGCGATGAATAATTGTTTTTACAAGTTTGTCAAGATTCACACCATCGGGAGTAGGTACCTAATAGTGTTCCGTGAACCATTCCCCCCCTCTAAGAGGTTCCCCTCTCTAAGAGGGAGGCCTTGTTCAGCAGTGGACATTTAATGGGTGATGGTGTGGTGTGGTGTGTGAACCATTGTCTCGAGGAAATTAGAAATTTCCCAACAGAATAACAGACAAAGATAAGATAATAATGTAGCAAAGAACACAAATAAGATACCAGAAATAGCAAGCACAACAATAGGGGAGAGTGGGGTTGGTTCTAACGGAGGTAAGTATTAACAAGCCTATTCCTGACAAACTGTTACCATTCCAATGAAAATATTCGGTTTTTCAATCATTATTTATGCCACTGAGTATGTTGCGTTGCGAGTCATCAGTTGCCAGCCGCTTGTCTCTTGAGGGAGATATGCACATGAACCTCGGATTGACAGGTAAACGAACTTTTTGAACTTTGGAATAATTTGACTAGAGGCACAGGTATTCACTCAGTTGATGATAATATACTTCGTTTTGATATTTATTCTATGTATTGTGATAGTTAAAATTCCCATTGATTTATTTTCTATGATTTTCAAGTAAAAAAAAGTGGCCATGGGGCTAAAGCTAACAATTTGAGCGAGGCAAGTATTAACATATTAATACTTACCCTTACTTAGCCGTGTCACGAAATATTAACCAAAATACAAAATCTGTTAGAACGCGCCCCGCCCTCCCCTATGGCTACCTCAATCATCAGATCAAATAAAATTAGTTATTTGTCAGAACATAGTAGATACCTAAAAAAACATATTAGCATATTAGAATAACTACACAAAGAAACCAAGTACATTCGCAAAATTTAGGCCATTCAAATGGTGTCACATATGGCTCCAAAAAAAAATATAAAAAATTTACTATGACAATTTGCGCGGTGAAATCGTACCACCACAAATCAGAAAAGCAGCATAAGAGTTATGGTGTGACATTCCACAGGTAATCCATTAATTTTCTTGCTTGAATCGTTTAAAATACCAATCGAAACGTACGCTAACAAAGCGAATTTGTAGCTTACGTTTTGAGAAGGCGTTGTTTGGAAACCTACCTTCTCTGAGTAGTTATTCTAAGATTAGTACATAATTTATATCAATTAAATAAAAAATGGTCGTAAGAACGGAAACGTACCACATGTCTTTGCCAGGTATAGGTAAGACGGTAAGACGGTCATCAGGACGACCGCGCCACCACTGATGGCTTGCAACAAAAATTTAATACATCAGTCTTGTGGTAAATTTTCTTCCCTTTTGAGGGTTCCGTTGTCCGTCTGTCCTGATTTTTTAGAACCTTCTAACTGTGCATGATATGTTACACAATTACAGTTGTAGTAAGTATTAAAAAAAATACTTATTGCATTTTAGGAGTCGCTCTACTTATAGGATTTCGTCCACATAGTATGTATTTCAGTAAGTGATAATATTCAGTATTTTTGACACCTTTAATTTTAATGTATAGTAGGTACCCGTTTAGAATAGATGTGGTGCGAAACCTACGGTCAACAGGAAGAAATTTTTCCACTGCCTAAATTATACTTATTACCTACGAATCTTAATAATTCTTCTCACTAGTTTAAAACCGATACCCATACACTTAATTGGAACTTATCCATTGAAACACCGATCAGTTTTCAACGCTCCTTTATAACTCAATCCTACTTTGAGAAGCTTATTTTGAACTTCAACGGAAGCTTCCTTGGGGACCGTGAAACCGAATAAAGAAAAGTTGAGAGATAGGTGCTAAGCTGCTAATAGTGCTCTTTCTACTACCTAATTGTTTATAGTGAAAGTTAAAGTTCTGCTTGTGATTGGCAAATGTATCTTAGTGTGCATGTGTGCTCAAATAAATAATTACAAAATATTTGATTTGTATTACATAATATTTGATATAATAATTACATAATATTTGATTTGTAAACGCTCGCTTAGCTTATCTTAACCTGGTGGGTGTGGTCAAACACCTAGCCTGTCAACCATAACAAAGTGTTTCTCCTTTTTTTACACTTCTCATTAGCTAAACGTTGACATATAATTTTATTGCGTCCACTACCGAGCTTTTGTATTAAATACCTTAACTTATGAAACTTATGAGGAAGGTGTGTGGCGATTACGAACATCCCGGAAGAACATTGCACACTAACTTGTCAGGAAACGATTTGGGTGCGACTTCTTTAATTGAATAACCTATATTCATCATCATCATCAGGCCTTAGTGACCCACAGCTGGGTATAGGCGTCCCTTTGTTGATGCCGCTCTCCTCGGTCTCTCGCTATTCACATCCACTCGTTCCCGACAGTATTTTTGATGTCGTCAGTCCATCTCATCCTCATGGCCAGACGTAATGATGGGAGGTGGTGTACAGCAGTAACCGCATGGTGGCCGAGACTAGTTTGGCGGAAACCAGTCCGATTGTGGATGAGGTGGACTGGCGAATAACCTATAGGTAACTAAAAATTATTAGTGTAGCAATTCTTTCCATCCAAAATTCAACCGTGCATGCAGATGCCATGTTTATTTTAATATTAACTACATTCCGTTCATTTCCTGCAGTTTTCAGTCCTTACTTTGAAGTCTCAATATGCCGTCGACACCAAAAAGTTTACTCGTTTCCTCTTAAAATAGAACTTTGCTCATCCATTTTTTTCTTTCAATTTATTGCGTTTCTTTTCTATTTGAGTTTTACTCTCGGAGAGTTTGAGTTGCAAATGAGGTTATTGCTTGATCTGGGGGTAGGAACGGGGTTTCGTCACACCTGGAAATGTTACGTCATATATTATATCAGTGTATTACAGGGTTTTATTTGGACTGGACCTCCGTTAAGCGCATTACAGAGAGTCATTACATGCGATTTACACTTATTAGTGGTGTCTTGTTTTGTATAATAGATAGGCTTGCGCTTGGCCGCAATCTCGCCTGATGTTAAGCGACGATGCGGTCTACGATGGAGCACGCTTGCCTATATAGAAGAGACGATTCACTCTAGATTTGAAGACACCCAGATTGTAACCATCGAGGAACACCCATTCAGGCAGCGCATTCCACAGACTAGCAGTTCGCACAATAAATGTGGTATTTTATTTAATAGATAGGCTTGCGCTTGGCCTCCATCTCGCCGCAATGCGGTCTACGATGGAGCACGCTTGCCTATATAGAAGAGACGATTCACCCTCGACTTGAAGACACCCAGATTGTAACTGACGGGGAAAACCCATTCAGGCAGCGAATTCCACAAACTAGCAATTCGCACAATAAATGTGGAATCAAAGCGCTTCGTACGGGTTTTCGGTTTAACAACCAACGGTACATCGGGCATAAAACGATGTCGATTTTTCGTGCCCGGCCTGGCAGTCTGATAGAGCTATGATAGCACTGCTATCACAACAATGTAGTTATTTGTAATTGTTTTTGTTTATATTGTTTGTTTGTTTTAAATGTCCCTTTTTTAGGGTTCCGTACTCATAGGGTAAAAACGAGACCCTATTACTAGGTCTATTCCACTTTAATCACCTGGGTGCTAAAAGTCGACTAATTTAGTCGACTTTGGTCTCCTGGGAATCAGCCTACGATGTCTATTTTTTTACGTATTTTTGTATTGGCTCTAATGTAAAAACCGTAATACTTACAAGCGTCAAACTCATGATTATAAGTAGTACACACACACTCTAAAGTATAATAACAAATAATAAATAATGGCCATGTGAGCCGGTGTAAAATTTTAGTTCATTACCAAGTTATAACTGGTAATTCCTTACCTGGATGACCTCTTTATCATTTCCCCAGATCGAAATGCCACATCTTACAAATATTGAAGTCGGTTTTTTTTATTGATAATTATTGTATTTTGTGGTGGCATGGAACCCAGTTCGCGAGCCCGACTCGCACTTGGACGATTTATTTTACAATGCAATTCTTATAGTGCTAACAGACGCACGAACGCGGCTGACCTCAACCGCCGCCTGACCAATGGGAGAGAAAGAGTGAGAATATCATATTTCCCTCTCTTTCTCTCCCATTGGTCAGACGGCGGTTGAGGTCAGCCGCGTTCGTGCGTCTGTTAGCACTATTACTATTGTTTGAAAAACTTCTGCTCAGATTCTTATTTCTTACCAGTGATTTACCACAAGAATGTTCCTTGCGGCTTCATCGCTGTTTCTCGCAACAATCTGAGGTTTCTTCATTGGGAGTTCTAAGACTCAAGGCGCACTCCGAACTTGGCGAACTCCATTGAAACTTTTACGAGAGGAAAATGAAAAATCTCCTCATAGTTTGAGAGTAATTTCGGTGAGTGTCGTTGTTTTGTGCTTACAGGGCGACTAACGACTAACTTATTTGTACGTTTGAGTGTGTGCGAGATGGCGCGGGTACTGCTTAGTATTTATTTAAAACTAGCTGCGCCCCCGCGGTTTCACCTGCGTAGTAATGAAAAATGGTGATGAAAAGTAGCCTAGTCACTCTCCAGCCCTTGAAATATACCCATGCAAAAAATCAGGTCGATCCGTTGCTCTGTTGCTGCGTGAAAGAGGAACAAACAAATCAACAAAGTTTTCGCTATTAAAATACCTATTAGTAATTATGGTACCTAGGTAAGGTACCATAATTAGGTATGTCATCACTGGCAACACACACTGGACAAAGACCCATGTCATCATTAGGCACTGTGGTATTTTTGATGAGAAGATGTCACGTAGGTAGGTAAGTAGTAGGTACCAACTGAAAATAGAGAGCTAATCCTGTGGAATTCGGTGTTTCAGCCCAAGCTGGCTTTTGACAGTGACGGCCGTTCATTAGCGGCATAATATTCGGTAATACGGGTGCATAATTACGAAGCCTGGTGATTCTGGTGAATGCTACATGATAAATCAAATGGCGGAAATAGGGCTTAATGTTTGGCGCAGGCACCGCTTGCAGCCTACAAAGCACAAACTTATCTCTAGAACTGAGTAAGAGAGCCACTATAGCAGTTTTAGAACGAAACAGGCCACTTCCCGTGGAAACTCTTAAGTTTCATGATATTGCCAACTCCACAAATAATTTGGCAGGGCTGTACGGGACTTTGTAGACTGTGGACATCCGTCGCAGTTATAAATAATTTATGATGATTTATACACTATCTTAGCACGACGAGGTAGGTATTCATCGATGATTATTTCTAGGATCAAAGTAAGCATCGCCCTCATCATTTTACTTCGGTGGCCAAATGAGGGGAACAAACATTTTTCACTCAGACAAACAAGTAAGATATGCCTTAATACACATTTATTATCGTTTGTGATAGAATAGAATAAGTACCTCAATATTTTTATTTTTTTAAATCACTAGTTACACTTTAAAAGTAAGTAGTTAGGCAACCTAAGTCTAACTTGGGTATTCAACTAAGCCTGACATACAGTTCGTCCCATTCCCTTCACAAATAAACCAGCCAAGTGCATTCGGGCTCGCGCACTAAGAGTTCCGTACCACCACAAAATACAATAAGGTTGTCCAAGTAATCGAATTACCAGTTATTATAACGCCTTCCAAAATTGTCGAAGCAATTGCGACGCAGCCACAGTTACTTATTTTGCTACACACGCTCGAGTACAACAAAAAAAATGGCCAAGTGTGAGTCGGTGACAAATTTCTGTTCATTACCAAATTATATCTGGTAATATCGTTTCTTTCACCGAATCGAAATGGCACACTACTAATTTTAAAGTCAGTTTTTTTTTAATTGATAATTTTATTGTATTTTGTGGTGGTACGGAACACTCAGTGCATGAGCCTGACTTGCACTTGGCCAGTTTATTTACATCCGGCCGGAAACATTTGGCGGACAATTTTCGCGGAGCGAGGGGTGGTTTACAAACAAAAAAAACGTGCGGTCACGTGAGTCATTATTATGGTGGATTATTATTTAATTTATTTATTAGGTGCTAGTGAACTTGTTCGAGTGTGGACAAGTATGAGTTTCAACATGATTGTATTTTCGTGTTGTTACCAAAACTCCATAGAAGCCTCTTGTAAAGCCTCCACCACTTTACTGGGGCATGATTTTGACTTGGCCGTGACTTACTTAGGTTGACTTTGAAGCTATTTAATACTAAGTAAACTTGTTTAATATTACGACGGAAGAACTTTGTATCCATGGTCATGAAAAAAATTAACAAAAAAGCACTCTTTCTCTGACCACAAACAAGACACCGATTTCTGGAAAAGAATCCGGAATTCCCCGGAATTAAACGACGCTTTCTTCCCGCGGCATCCCATTCCCCTAGATTCGATTGCTAGCATTGCGTCCGTGAGTGTTCACGGTTCACGCACGAGCCGCACGACATGAATTATAGAATGACGACCTCTCGATGATGAATCGAGTCGAATGGTAAACTAAACTATCCGTAAGTATAGTGTACTTATTTTATTTATATTACACGGGAATTTCATTTATATTTCCCGTGTAATATAAATAAAATGTATGAAAACCACGTCAGTTTCAGTAATAAATATTCGGGACATTTTTGCACACACGGTCATCTGACCCCAAACTAAGCAAAGCTTGTGATATGGCTGCCAGAGACTGATATACATACATATATAGGTTTTAAATACATACTTAAATAGATATTAAACACCCAGATATAGAACAAACACAAATGTTCATCACACAAATGTTTGTCCTAGGTGGGAATCGAACCCACGCCCCTAAGCTCAGAAGGCAGGTTCACTACCAACTGGACCAACGGGCTATCTGTAATATAATGTAATATAATGTACTTATCTTTTATTTCTAACTTGCTGCGCTCAGCGTTTTCACCCGCGGGGATTACGTCTTCCATAAGCTCTTTGGGATTACTCCTTATACCATCCGGTATCTGCCAGTGAAAGTACAGGCAAAATCGGTCAAACTGTTTCGGAGTCCATTGATTATGATCATTCACTATGTATCGAACTTCGATAATCGACTAAACATAATTCAAACATGGACCATGGACGTCACTAGTTACTTGACAACATTTTTCTGTAGAGTTGCCAGCTCTTACGATTTTTGTTGGATTTTTGGCAATTTTGGACATCAGAAAAAACTCGAGTTTTATAGGGCCTACCCTACTCCACCACTGAAATTGTAGCGGTTATGTGAGAGAGCGTAACTCGCAAGTGAAGAGTTATTAAAAAATTGCTAAAATGCGGCATAATTAAGTAATACTTGAACTCTTTTTCGTAGATTTTCCCAATACTTTTTTGCATGATCGAAAAGTGTGTAACATGTTAAAAAGAGGAACCAGTTAAAGTGAAATAATGTACATGTCGATTGTCAATTTTATTTTTTTAATAGTATTTCTGTTCATTTGCACTTTTACCGCTGGCAACACAGTCTTTCAATCACTGTGTCAGCAGAAACGTAGTTCATTGTAGAATTTGTAGATTTTTGGAGTTTATTGCTAGTTGTTGAATAATTAGCAAATAAAAAGATGAAGGCCGTGGTGTTTGTTTGTTTATTGTCGCTGTCGCTATGCCTGAGCCAACCAACATCACAAGGTAAGTTTTGTTCAAATACAATCTGGCTTCAGTTTCATTGGAATTCTCACGATAAAATATGCGTAGTAGGTCTACCTCCATCCTAATGAATAAATTATGTTTATTGAACGACTATGGTCATACTCATTCTCTGTTCTCATCAAAACTCCTAAACTTATCAAAGCTGAAGAAATCCGAACTAAACGTCTTGTCCATGATGTTTTTTGCCTCAAATCAAATTTCAACACAAAGCCAAACATGCCAGGCATACCTACTGTCACACTAAATTATTTCTCTTATTGCTAAGATAAGTCTTGGTTATAGGGGGTATTGGTTATAAGGGTTATTAGGGGGCACTCGATATTATCTTCATCATTGTCTCCCTCATTATAAATGTCACGGGAGTGACTGAGAAAACCTCGAGCGCACCAGAATAACCCTGATCTGTAACCTTTAACTTTCCGAATCTTAATTATGACAGAGTACTACATAGAAGATAAACTTTGCAAACTTCATTGCAAAAAGTATCTATCTGTTAATCATTTCCGTGCTTTGTTTTATCCTTCTTAAATTACCCACAATTGTTTCATCAAATATAAATTATATTACTAAGCATGTGCATCCCGAAGCAAAGATTTTGTCAGTGCCAATGAGAACCAACACAGATCTAAGCTATTTTCTTCATGCCGTGGTGGAACTCATTAGCACAGTTGATATTGTTGACGTGAAAGAGAACAGGGTCTTAAGGTGGTTGCAGACTATGCGTAGTACAAGTAAAAGTAACAAATACAAGTAGGCATTCAAACAATAAGTGGCCACTCGTGCGGTGATGCCACAACTCGCGTGCGAGTGTTCGAACGATGTGCAGTGGGCATCACGCTAGCAGGGCGGGAAAACGAAGCTTCACTTGGTGTCAAGGACCAGCACCAAATGCTTTATGCACTTTTACTGCCAAGTTCACTAAGCACACCGTTGCAGACGATGCATAGTAGGCACTTGCTACTTCTACTTGTTACATGTATCGACTGCAAGCACCTTTAGTAAAGTGCCACAAAATGCTTTTTTGGTATAAAAAAACCTATAGACTGGTAATTCAAATACAAATTAATTTAGTTCAGGCCACTAAACAACCTATACAATGCATTAAATAGATCAAAACATATAAAAATAAACTAAGGTAATAAATCAAAATAATAATGACAGAATACAATTTAAAAAAAAACAAAGATTTGTCATCACGTCTGGTTGATGCAACTCGTGCCCAAAATGCCGGCCTCTACTTTGCTCAAAGGGTGAGCATCCCCATACAATGTGGTAATGAGGCCAGCATTTTGGGCACAGTTCCCACTGGTAACTTTTAATAGATTAATAGTCAGGTTTCAATTTGTTGTTTTTTGGGTTCCGTACCTCAAAAGGAAAAAACGGAACCCTTATAGGATCACTTCGTTGTCCGTCTGTCCGTCTGTCAAGATTTCTCAAGAATGCGTAAAGGTATCAAGTTTAAATTTATACTAAACACTTGGATCTACGGTTTCTTTCACCTGTAAAAAAATAAAAGTTGTAAGTCAACGCAATCAAAAGATATGAACGTTTATGTCGCATATTTTGCGATTTCACAGGGAATTCAAAACCTATAGGGTACTTCCCGTTGACCTAGAATCATGAAATTTGACAAAAGGCAAGGTCTCATAGCACATATATAGGAATAAATCTGAAAGTAAAAAATTTGAAGTTATATCATTTAAAAATAATTATTTTGCTATTACAAACTTACATTTTGTAGTTGGAATGTATAGAAGAACCTTATAGTCAACTACAAAGTTAAGTTTGTCTTTCAGTATTTCAACTTTAGGTATTTTTTTTACTCGCGCTCTGAGGGTTCTGTCTAACGGAACCCTCAGAGCACGAGTCCTACTCGTACTTGTCCGTGTTTTTTATTTTTATTTTAATGTTACGAAGTTAAAGATGGCATGTTATTTAAGTACCAAAATAAAATATATTTTTGTACAATTCTAAATAATAAGTTAATAAGCAATGTCATTGTCATAATGCTTTGCTTAATTGGGTACATACTTAGTTGTGCAAATTGGTGTCTGGTCTCTGTTTACGTAATATTCCAATACCACAGTATTTTGTGAGTCATTGTACACATTTTTGCAGTTCATATCAAGTTCAATCAGCAGTTATCTGTGACATGTTCATACAGACATGTTCTTATCCTGTTACTGTATTTAAATAAATATTATCATGTTACAAAATTTAGTTTATATGGAACAGTAGTACTAAGCCAAAAGGAGGCACTCGTCATTATCATCATCATCATTTCAGCCATAGGACGTCCACTGCTAAACCCCTCATTTAGACTTCAACTTGCAAATTTTAATAGCTATGTTTATGTTCTGGTTCTTTGACAAATATTCACATGGATTCTATCACACAAAGAAACACCAAGCATAGCTCTCTCTATTGCCCGAGAGACTGAAATTTTCCAAATGGCCAACGGTCTTTTTGCTGCTGATGATAATGATATGAAGTGCTTGAATTAGGATCTCAAAAATACCCAACTGTTTCTGTCCATTACAGGTGCTAATTCGACGCAAGCAGAATTACTGAAAACAAGCGAGCAGGCAACTTCAGCGAAACAAAACGGGACCTCAGACCAATCTACCGTCGCAACAGTCGTAAAGGTTGTGACAATTGCTGATGAAAAACCCACCGTACATACTGAGCAAGCCATCACTCCACCCTCCAATGACACCAAGCTAAGTGATGGAAAGACTCAAGAAAACAAAACCGAAAAAGTACCCGAGAAAGTAGCACCAAAACCTGAAAGTAAACCTGAAGATCCGGCAAAGAAAGACTCAAGTAAGGACAAACCTGCTGAAGGACCCAAATCTACGGATCCCCCTAAACCTACTGAAGAAAGTAAAGCAGCTGGTAACAACACTACTCCTGTGAAGCCTGTGCCAGAGAAGACAACCGAAACACCTAAAGACACGACGGAGAAACCTTTAGTAGGAAAGAGAGGGTGAGTTTCCTTTTTTTGGCTGACTGCCTAAGGAACCCTCCTTAGGCAGTGCCGGTTTTAGCACTACCAGTGCCCTGGGCGAGATTTCTACGGCACCCCCTCCCCCCCATCTACCAATCAAACCGAAAAAAAGGCAAAGAATAGTTTTTTTTTAATGCATGAAGCATTAAGAATAAAACTGATGATTTAGAAAGTATTATATGTAGATTATAATACATGTTGGCATCTGGCGCCCTAGACGGTTGCCCAACCGCGCCCTACCCTAACGCCGGTACTGGTTATAATTATGTTAGTATGTTTATCTATTAAGCCTTGATCATGTATAATTTTTCGATGTATTAAGCACTATTTTGCAGTCGGATCTATGGCATAATTATAATATACACACTAAATTAAAACAATAAACACAAGCTAAGTGCGAGTCCGCCAGCTAAGGGTCAAACTGATAAAGAAAGCAATTTTTTTAGGTGCGGGAGTCCTACTCGCAATTAACCGGTATTTATTTAGTTTTAACTGTAACATTATTGTTACTATCTCTCCATTTCTTTCCTTTCTGTCTGTCTGTCCGTCCGTCTGTCCTACCTAGAAACGGCTGCATCTTTCGAACCATAATATTATATCATAGTTGAAATTTTCACAGAATATGTAAAGTTACGGCAGATTAACTAACAAATAATAAAATAGTCTAAAAGTAAAAACGAAAGGGACAACAAACAAAATACAAACCCCCCATACAACAAACGTATTTTGTTACGTGTTTTTGTATTAGATCTAATGTAAAAAACCGGCCAATGCGGGCTCGCGTACTGAGGGTTCCGTACCACCACAAAATACAATAAGGTATTATGGTGCGGAACCCCCAGTGCGCGAAAGTAAAAATTTACTTTATTATTATTCATTATACCTATTGTAATAATAACAATGCGGGCGAAGCCGCGGCCAAAAGCGAGTTGTTGATCAATTTGTAATCTCGTATGTGGATTATTACTATTCATTATCACGCCTGCACTGACTAACTTATAAAAGAATTCCAACTGAGTTATTAAAATCACCATCGATACATACAAAAATAGCAACTTACCAAACAGGTTTCATTTCAACTTGAACCGTCTGATAGATATTATCATTGTATAATGTTAACTATTTGCTTTTAAGATAGAGCGGAAAGCTGTTTTCCTTGTGCTCTAAGAATTTCACAAGATTATTTGAATATGTGACGTTTTTAGGGTTCCGTACCTCAAAAGGAAAAAACGGAACCCTTATGGGATCACTTTGTTGTACGTCTGTCCGTTTTTCAAGACCCTTTTTCTCAGGACTCCTTAGATATCAAGTTGAAATTTATATCAAATACTCAAATCTACGGTTTCTTTGAGCTGTGAAAAAATCAAAGTTGTAAGTCAATGCGATCAAAAGATATGACCGTTTCATATTTTCGCATATTTTGCAATTTCACAGGGAATGAAAACCTATAGGGTACTTCCCGTTGACCTAGAATCATGAAATTTAGCAAGAGGTAAGGTCTCACAGCACATATAAAAGAATAAATCCGAAAGTTATATCATTTAAAAATAATTATTTGCTTTTACGAACTTAAGTTTTGTAGTTGGAATTTATGGAAGAACCTTATTGTCCACTACAAAGTTAAGTTTGTATAGTGTACTCATGACAGTTCGTGAATTTTATATTCGACGTGAATCAACGAGATAATTTATACGATTCGTAGGTGTGGCAAGCAGTAGACATTGCATAATAGCTCTTAATATTAAATATCACAAAAGTTAAACTTGGTTTCATTTCACTTCCAGGTTCGACGGCCCGAGCTTCATTGGTGGCATTATCCTGACCTTGGGCCTTCTCGCGATCGGCTTCATGGGCTTCAAGTACTACAAAAACCAAACTGAGAGGAACTATCACACTCTCTAAAAACTACATTCTATGTTTTCACTCTCTATAATGTTTCTAAGTGCACCAAACATAGGCAATAAGGTTTATTTTTGTGTAGAACTATTTTACTTTCCAACCTAGAGTGCACTGAACAGACAGGGTTCCATAAAATCTCAATTAAAAATTTCTCACTATAAGGTATAACGTTCGGTGGCTGGGTACGAATTTAAAATTATTTTTCCATTAGTGAATACAATTTTTTTATGTTTTTTAACTAAAATTTTAATCATTCTCATTTCTTCTGCATGATTTTTAGTTTGTAAGTCGATGTTTATGTTATACAAGGTTACGCGGAAAAGGTATACTAAGCCGAAAGGGGTCCATAGCACCCAACATTATGAACAACGTTCACTATTGGACCTACCCTGCAATCGCGAAAAAAATATGAGCAGTTCCATATATTTTGTAGAGTTCAATGAATGTTTTCTATGGAACAATTGTGAGTTTTCCATGATTTATCAGAGTTGCTCCCATAGTAAAAGTTGTTCATAATTATGGATAATATGAACTCCTTTCGGCTTAGTATACCCTTTCCGCATAACCCAGTATATCTTACCTGTAATATGTTAAGGTATACTACTATTTTAGATGGGATTGATATTATTTTGTATATGAACCAGAAGTCATTTTCCGATTATCCTATTTGAGATTTTCTTTAGTTTTAACTGTTCTAGACTAATTATAATATAATTTAAGGCACATTTAGTACCATACCAGATTTTCTATTATCTCAAAGTGCAATTTAATTTTAGTCGTCATGAATATTCTTTATCTGAAAATCTGTGCCATTTTTGGAAATTGAAATATCTATAGCACCGCATTTTGTCAACTTGTTTTTGCTAAACACTTGCGTGTTGCATTTCAGCTAACTATAAGTATATAATTATAATATTCTATAAGTGTTGAGCCTCAGTTTATAAATGAATATAGGTATGTCATATTTTATAAACACGTAAGTTATGAATGTTTTGATATGACAAAATTGTAATAGCAGTTTTTTTTTCTTAGTGTAAATTAAGGCGTTATTTGTAAGGAAACGCATGTGATGATGAAAATAAGGGTCTAAAGTAGTAACTATAATAATTTGGCATAACAAAGTTCTTGAATCTCAATTAAGAGCCATATTACAAAATGCAATCGTTCAATTAAGGTATCTGGATTTTGGGGCATGAAACGAAAAAACAAAGACGTAATTGTCTGTCGAATATAAAACAAGTAAAACATAATATTAAAATCGTTTATTTTATGTCAGTAATTTAACGAAATCCACTCTACAGCTTTCCCTCCTAGAGTTTTACGAAAAACTACTTTTATAAAATAGAAGCAATAAGTTGATATGTTGAGTTTTTTCTAAAACTTAAGCTGTTAATTTCAATAAAAAATACAGATCTATTTATTACAGAATTGAATTTTCTATAGTTCTATTTTATAGAATCAGAATGCCAAAAAATCAAGTTATCATTGATTTTTTTCGTCACAAAATGTAAGAGGGCTCTTAACATCTGAACTACTCCACTAATTCTCAAACATGGAAAATGGAATCTCTGACAACTTGTTTATGCCAAATCAAGCTGTAAACGTTTGTTTCGTGATATTGCACGCTATTTTGTAAACTGGGAAATGTTGATTCCATCCTAAAGTGCTCTTAAAATCTGAACTACATATTTATGAATAGTTATTCAAAATTGTATGAATGCCACTTAACTTTCCTATCTTGTAACTTCTGCTACTTCTCGTTTGTCACAGTTGATGGTTATGTTAAATAAAGATATATATGTATTAGATGTATGTTTTATTTGATAACTTACAATGCACACAAAAATATTTTATACTTATATTTAATCTGGTTTTACTGGCGTCCAAAAAAAAAGTACCATACTGTATCGCATTTCAAGTTGAAGTGTGTGTGTTGTGCGGACGGGATATTGCTTCTACGGGGTGGTCGGAGCTCCAATAAAAGTCCCGTCTCGGTAGAACACGTATATTCACTTAGTATTTAAATAGTTCACAATAGGTACGAAGGATAGTGCGGTGCGCGCGAGAGGTTGAGGGGAGCAGCGATAGCGCGTGCGTCACGAGCGGAGGCAAATCGCTGACTAGCGCTAGAGAGGCCCGGCGCGGGATTTACAATCGCGATCGGGGCGCTCTCCGTCTCGCTCTCGCGTGCAGTGTGCGCTTGAGTAGTGGCGCTATCGTCGCCACACCACCCACCCACGGAGAAAAGTACCCCCAAA
Source organism: Agriopis marginaria (assembly GCA_932305915.1). Lineage (NCBI taxonomy): Eukaryota > Metazoa > Arthropoda > Insecta > Lepidoptera > Geometridae > Agriopis > Agriopis marginaria. Next base: position 14,113,599 of record OW029926.1, on the reverse strand, counting down.
ATACAAAATAAAAGTTAAACAGTACAAAAAACAAAATATTAGAAACACAGTAGTACTTAAAACTATGTACAGTATGCTTATAACTAACTATTTACATATAATTAAACGTCAATGGGCGTCTTAAAGTGAACATGACGTCCTGAACGAGTCACATACTTGGGAGAAGGTGTGTTGGGGACTAAATGTGGATCGGCCTGAGCCGAAGTTTTGGGTGGGTTTGAGGCTGATGGTGCAGGTAAAGTGTGGAGTGGAACTAGTGGAAGAGGGCGTGGTGTAGATGTGAGTTCCTCTTCGATAAACGCTGGCTTCACCCGGTCCAGACTGACTTGAACTTCCCTTTTTCCCACAGTAATGCAGATGGTTTTATCATTCCTGCTAATTACTGGATGGGGTCCTGTGTAGGGAGGCTTCAGTGATGCTTTTACGGAGTCATCCCGTAGGAACACATGTGTGCAAGCGGGCAAGTCCTTGAATATAAATGGACGACGTTGAGAATGGTGCGATCCTGGGACTGGTTTTAGATCAGCCATATGGTTTCGCAGTTGTGACGTGAAATTATGTACGTCTTCAAGAGTGTCGTTTCCATTTGCTGGACTCAAAAATTCTCCGGGTAGTCTGAGAGGTTCGCCGTAAACTAGTTCAGCAGCCGATGTCCGAAGGTCCTCTTTTAAAGCTGCTCGCATGCCTAGGAGCACCAATGGCAGAGCGGCACACCACGTGCCTTCATGACACATGAGCGCTGCCTTTAATTGGCGGTGCAACCTTTCCACCATACCATTAGCACATGGGTGGTAGCTGGTGGTGCGTGTACGTTGCACTGAGCACTGATTTAAAAGAGCTTTGAATAAGGCGGATTCGAATTGACGGCCCTGATCCGTTGTAATGATGGAAGGGACGCCAAAACGAGCAATCCAACCGGTTGTGAATGTTTCAGCCACCTCTTCTGCTGTGATGCTGATCATGGGCCAAACCTCTGGCCATCGGGTGAATCTGTCCACAGCCGTTAAACAATACTGGAAACCCTTGCTTGAAGGCATCGGTCCAATGATGTCGATGTGGACGTGACGAAAACGGTTGGTTGGGGCAGAAAAACTACCTAAAGGTGTTAGAGTATGCCTGGACACTTTGCTACGTTGACATGGTATGCATTCACGAGCCCATTTGCGACAATCCTTGTTCATAGAGGGCCAGACGAAACGATCAGCCACCAAACGTGCAGAAACCTGCGCGCCAGGGTGGCTCAAGTTGTGGATCTTGTTGAAATAGCTGCGACGAAAGGAAGGTGTCACAAATGGTCGTGGCTTTCCGATTGACGTGTCGCATATAATGGATATGTTGGAACCCGGAATGCAAACTTTTTCCAGTTTAAGGGAAGAGTTAGTCATGGCATTTTTGAGCTCATCGTCTATGGCTTGTTCATCTGCCAACGCTGCGAAACTCTCCTCAATGGAGATGGCTTCGATCCTTGACATTGCGTCAGCAACGACGTTGTCCTCTCCCTTCACGTGTACAACGTCAGTTGTGAATTGGGAAATAAAGGACAACTGGTTGAGCTGTACAGGAGGAAGCTTTTCGCGGCGTTGGGTGAAAGCATAGATGAGCGGTTTGTGGTCCGTATAAATCGTGACGTGTTGAACCTCGAGAAGATGGCGAAAATGTTGGACACTTTCGTACACACCGAGAAGTTCACGATAGTATGCGGGCCACTGGGCTTGTTTGTCTGTTAGTTTCTTGCTGAAAAAGGCCAAAGGCTGCCAGTCGTCGCCAAACTTCTGTTGGAGGCAAGCTCCGACGTGAACAGAAGAGGCGTCCGTGAAGAGTCCCAAAGCAGCGTCGCTAACTGGGTGAGCAAGAAGGGTAGCATTGGTAAGGCTATCCTTGCACTTCTGGAACGCGAGTTCTAGTTCAGGCGTCCAAGGCACTGGCTTCGCTCCCTTGAGCTTAGTAGAAGCTAGGATATTGATAAGCGGCGCTTGAAGTTCAGCCGCTTTTGGGAGAAATCGGCGATAAAAGTTTATCATGCCTAGAAATCTGCGAAGGCCTTGCACAGTTTTCGGCAAGGGGTAACTACGCAGTGCTTCTATCCTCTCCGTAGGTGGATGCGTGCCGTCTTTGTTGATGCGGTAACCAAGGAAAGTAACCTCGTCAGCGCCAAAAACGCACTTAGATGCGTTTACTACGACACCATAGTCAGCCAGGCGCTGGAATATGATGCGCAGGTGTTCCAGGTGCTGTTCTGGAGTGTGTGAATAGACGAGCATATCGTCCACGTAAGGATAACAGAAGTCGAGTCCCCTCACGACTTCGTCAATGAAACGCTGGAACGTTTGTCCAGCGTTTCGCAGACCGAAAGTCATGAAGGGAAACTCATACAGACCAAATGGCGTGGTGATGGCGGTCTTGCAGATGTCAGCATCCAGAACAGGTACCTGTTGATAGGCCTTAACCAAGTCAATTTTGCTGAAGATGGTGGCTCCTGAGATGTTATGCGAGAAGTCAGCGATGTGCCGGACGGGGTATCTGTCTGGCACGGTCCTAGCGTTCAGAGCCCGATAATCCCCGCATGGTCGCCATCCCTGTTCTCCTTTCTTCGCCATGTGTAGTGGCGAAGCCCAAGGGCTATCTGACGGCCTAGCTGTACCACAATTGACCATGTCGTCAAATTCCTTCTTTGCTGCGACCAGCTTCTGCGGAGCGAGGCGGCGTGGACGGCAGGAAACCGGCGGGCCATCGGTTGTTACGATGTGGTGAACCGTCGTGTGTTTCACTTGCCGAGGAAGGCCTGGCGGTCGGGTCAAGTCTGGGAGTTCCAGGAGAAGCCTGGAGTAAGGTGAGGACTCGTCAATGGTCACGGCCTTCACGCTCACTTGACTAATCTGGGCGATTGAAGCAGAAGTAGTCAAACTCGTGTTCCCGTCGATTAAGCGTTTGTGGCGAAGGTCGGGTAACAGGTTGTAGTAACTAAGGAAGTCCGAACCTATTATGGGAGTCTCTACGTCAGCGATTGTGAAATTCCACTGAAAGTCGCGACGTAGGCCCAGATTGAGGCGTAGAGAAATGCTGCCGTAGGTCTTAATTGTGCTGCCATTTGCTGCCGCAAGCTGGTATCCCGTGGGTGATGTGGTGCGACCTTTGGCTAACTTTTGAGGATAGCAGCAAAGGTCGCTACCGGTGTCGATCAGGAACCTGCGTGTAGTCGGTTTATCTGTTACGAATAAGCGGCGGCAGGACATGTCACGGTCAGTTGCCGCATCTACTGACCGCTGGTCGCGTTTCCCTGCTCTTTCCAGCTGCATGGGCTAGCGCATTTAATTGCCTTTTTTTTATAGTTGTGGTGGTACCAGCACAAGGAGGAACGTGATGATGACCTGGTATTCGATCTCGATTCGTTTTTATCATAGCGCGACCGTGATCTTGAACGAGAGTCTGCGCTTAATGCTTCGACAACTTTCGTGAGTTGCTCCACCCGAAGAGACAGCTGTGTTAGCTCAGATGGCTGCGCGGCAACGGCGTGTACCGCGGGTGTTGCAACTTCGATTATCTTGTATGCGATGTCGGCTGCCTTTTCAAGAGCCAAGTCCTCCTGTGCGGCTAGAATCGCCTGTACGTTACTTGGCAAACGGCGAATCCACAGCTGCCGGATGATATCGTCGTTGTTGAACTCCGAGCCAGCTAAGGAGCGGAGGCGTCGCAAGAATTGCGATGGCTTCCTGTCTCCGATATCCTCATCTCCGAGAAGCCGCCTGACTCTGTCTTCACTTGAGGCGGATAAGCGTTTTATGAGTTCGGCTTTGAGGTGTATGTAGCGGTCGGTGTCTGGTGGGTGTTCAATAATGTCGGCTACTTCGCCGGCAATTTTTGAATCCAACATTGCCACCACGTGGCTGTACTTAGTCCGGTCCTGTTTAATGCCAGCAATTTCGAATTGTGCCTCTACTTGGCCAAACCAAACCGTGGGTTTGTCGGCCCAAAACGTAGGCAATTTGACCGTTACTGCCATTGTCCGTCTGTCTTGTCTGTCCATAAGCTGATTAAGCTGCTCCTGAAGCAGTGCAATCTGTTCCTCGGGTGTTGCCATTGTCGTGAGGAAAACGGAAATTAAAACAATATGAACCGGAAATGACAAAATTTCAATGCACGGAAGTAGAGAAAAAGGAACCGGAAATGACAAAATTACAATACACGGAAGTTGACAAAAAATAACCGGAAGTTGAGGATTACTACCGGAAGTGACCGTGTTACATGCTAAAACAAGCTAATACACAACGTACACAACGTGTACCTAAAAATACAACTTAAAATTAACAATTTAAATCTAATTCGTAAACACAAAAAAAAAATTTGCAGACGAAAATTCGGTCTTAGTAAAAATGTTAATAGTAATGTGACAGATGTTCATATATTGGAGTTCGCTCACCGGAATTGTAGTAGGTATACTCCCTTTTTTTATTTTTCGCTGTGCACGACTAGATCTGAGTTACGAATCGTTGTTTGAGAGAGCGCTGTCTGCAGGCCGTCGCGCCGCTGGTATCTCTGTCTCTGTCTGTCGCCTCGTCTGTTGTCGTTGTGTCGTGCGTTGGGTGTCGAGTTGGCGCGTCGCGTCGGCGTTTCTTGTCTGCGCTCGGTGTTGATGTAGGTACGTGACGTAGCGGCAGGAACGAAACTGACACGTGGCACGAAGCAAGCATGTGAAGGCAGACGCGAGCGCGTCGGTCCCGTTTCGTTGTGGTGTTGAAGAATAGGTATGGACGGGAACGAGCACAGTACTTGCTGTCTTGAGGCGGGGTGACGCGCGTGTTTTTGGTTTATTTATGAGTCACTGCACCGTGCACTGTTTGTGAAACGAATTGTCTTGTATTCGCGATTCACGTTTACGCGTGAAAGTCGGAAGGTCACCAATGAAGTGTATGTGTTGTGCGGACGGGATATTGCTTCTACGGGGTGGTCGGAGCTCCAATAAAAGTCCCGTCTCGGTAGAACACGTATATTCACTTAGTATTTAAATAGTTCACAATAGGTACGAAGGATAGTGCGGTGCGCGCGAGAGGTTGAGGGGAGCAGCGATAGCGCGTGCGTCACGAGCGGAGGCAAATCGCTGACTAGCGCTAGAGAGGCCCGGCGCGGGATTTACAATCGCGATCGGGGCGCTCTCCGTCTCGCTCTCGCGTGCAGTGTGCGCTTGAGTAGTGGCGCTATCGTCGCCACAAAGTGTATGCTAATAAAAAAATATGTATCAAAATAAAATAAAAAAATTTACGTTATGTATACTTAATGGCATCGATTCTGATGAACTCTGAACTAAACTAAACTTAACTGCTCTAAAATTGTTGCCATCCTTCTCACATATTAAAATGAAAAGAGAGGCAGACGCCATTATCAAAATTGTGGGAGTTAGGTACTTAATTAAACAAAATATTTATGCCTGATTCAGCCCCATAAAAACTGGTTTTGATCATAAACAATTTTTATTAATTTTAGAGTTTTAAAAACTCTTGAAATTTTAATACCTATTATTTCAATTAAAATACCTACCATTTACTACGGTAATGTATAAAAAGGTAAATAAACTCGCTTGTTTTGTTTGTTCTTAGTTTTGTCATACCAACATGCACTGCGCCAGCATGGTGGATTACGGTCCATCCTCTGAGAGGCCTGTGTCCCAGCAGTGGAAACATGATAGGTCTATTCCACTTTAATCACTTGGGTTATAAAAGTCGACTTTGATCACCTGGGAATCTAATCACCTGGGTGAACAGGCGACTCCATTTTAATTATTATTTGAGTATCCTTTGATCACTTGCACCTAGGCCGAAACAATGCGTTTCTCTGACCTACCACCGAAAAACCTCTTATACAGTCCACTGAACCAAGTGGGCTTAGGAACGCATTAGGAACGAGCCCTGAGTCCACAACATTTCTGGTCCTTTGCACCTAGGTGACCATAGGCGACTCGTAGGCTGAAACGATGATGATGATTTTAATTGTAAACTCAATACAATATTGTCGTAAATTGTATACTTTATCCAATATATATTTAGAACTTGAAATAGGCGTATGACAATGGTACTCTTTCTTTAGACAGCAGTATAAATACTTTATGAATCTTTTAGATTCCTACGACACACTAATTAAGACATCCATATTCTACATGGATATAATTCGGTAAAACACCCAAGTAGGTACATATAAAACGTTGACTACAGAATATTGAACATGATTTCTGAGATACATAATATTTTATATACCTATCTATTTAGATAATGATAAGTTTTCTTAACCATAATTACTTAGTACCTTGACATTTTTTAACATTCAGTGAAGGAATGGTATAAATATATTATACAAGTTATAAAGTTAAGACCTATAATTACTAATTAAATGTATTAAATTACTTTAAAGCTTGACTCACAACAATAAGAAATGTTGCGCAAGTTTTTGACAAATTTTGGTCGTTCACTCTTAAAATAAATACAAGGACCTTACGGCCAACTGGACTTGATAGCCCGTTGGTCGAGTTGGTAGTGAACCTGCCTTCTGAGCTTGGGGGCGTGGGTTCGATTCCCACCTAGGACAAACATTTGTGTGATGAACATTTGTGTTTGTCCTATATCTGGTTGTTAATATCTATTTAAGTATGTATTTAAAACTATATATGTATGTATATCACTATCTGGCAGCCATATCACAAGCTTTGCTTAGTTTGGGGTCAGATGACCGTGTGTGCAAAAATGTCCCGAATATTTATAACTGCTAACGCGGTATCAAACTAACGTTAAAACAGCTCAGTTGGAAAATCACGCGACCGCAAATCGTGTCTTGGCGCGTTAAGGTTCGCGGTCGCGTGATTTCCAACTGAGCGGATTTAACGTTGGTTTGATACCGCGTTAGCAGTTGGCCGTAAGGCCCCCAAGAGCCACTTTCTGTTAGAATTAACGCATACGGTAAGATGAAAATGACATTAGCCTCAGATAAAATTTCTCAAGTTTATGTCATTTTCATACAATTTCATCTTTAAGTAGGCGGTAACGCTAACAGAAAGTGGCTCTTGTCTAATACCCCAGCAGGCCTAGCACGGGCCGGGGACAAATTGTCTTTTTACTTATCCCGCGAGAAAAAGACAAACGTATCCATATTCTAGCCTTGTCGCGTCTAGACGCGGATAAAAACGGTGGAAAGACAATTTATCTACAGGCCATGCTAGGCCTGCTGGTGGGAATACAACTAGTGGCCATAAAAACTTCGAAAAGTGAAACTTTGTAAACTGAAATTTTACATTTCTTTAGAAAACAATTTATACACAGTTTTACTGACAGAGGGACCAACATTACGAGTAAAGTTGTTGAGCTTCAAATTGGCGAGAAGTAACTCTCCTTCTTTTACGGTGCCTTTCTCATAGGCGTTCATAAGAAGTCTGGGTGTGCTATACTTGTGAGTGATAGCCAAAGCTTTCTCAACAGATAACCCTTTGAGTTGGAGGAGCATCTTTATAAAAGTGTCCCTGACGGTTAGCGGTTTGCTCTTGCATGAAAACTTGTTGAAGAACTCGAACGTCATTAATTCTTTACCTTGCGTGTCCCTGTTGCATCCTCGTAGATGTATTGGCTGTAAAAAAAGAGTAATTCAGATTATTAATACTCAGGAACTTCCGAGGAGCCCGGAAAATCGAGGTAGTACTAAACAAAATAATGTACGTAAATGCTAAAATAATGGAATATGAAGTATACATACCAAGAATTCATGAACCAGGTTTTCAGATAGCATTCCCAAAAAGGTACACGTATGATATAACGAATCAGTCTTTACAACATTAAATTCTTCTAAAATGCTTGTGTTAGCTACAGCTTGCATCAGAGTTGCCATCGGCAAAGTGTATTGTCCATTCTTCTTATAATTCTCCACCAAGTAGAGGACATTTTTTAAGCCACATTTTCTCAGTCTAAATTTCTGTTCATGAAACCTTCCGTCTTTGATGCTGGAGGCTAGATCATCCATCCGCTTCCTCTCTACAATGTATGGTAACACTAGTTCTTGGCCAGTCTTCCTGCTTCGAGCTATCCAGAGAAAATCGCCAATAGCAAGACTCCTTCCTTCGTATTTACAATACGAGTTTGGACTTGCCGGGATGGTTGTACTGAAAAGGGAAAAAATAATAACCAAATTTTAGAATCTATTTTGCTATATTGAGTAAAAAATTAATCAATAAGAAAATAATTAAAAAATTCGCTTTGAGCGACGGTGGCCGAGGGACGCATGTGCGCTTTATAACACCGAATGTCTTTGTGGTGTGAACCCTCAGACAATGACACACTTGATGGACTGTGCAGCGTGTCCTACAACTTGCACACTAGACGACCTGAATGAAGCCACGGAGAGTGCCATTGTGGTGGCAAAGTTTTGGTCTAGAAACTTGATTTGAAAATACAATTGTAGGTATTTTGCGGAACATCAAACAAACAAACAAACAAAGTAATTTATTTTGACATTGATTTAGTTTTACATAACGTGATTTTCCATAGGCTACCGAACTAGTCTGGGACTGTGTGTCGGGAGCCAGTGGCTTCTCTTATTATAACAGTACAATTATGCCAAAGCAAACATCGACTCGAATGAAGAAGAAGAATCTGACGGCACCCGGCATCTTTGGCCCAGCACCAATGATTTATTTCGAACTTAAATAAATTATGTGCTGTTTTGATGTCATTTCTCCAAAACAGTAAAGAAAAACATTGTGACGAAACCAGTATGAAGTTCAAAGACTTATGCCATTCACCAACATGCATTGAGTCAGCATGGTGGATTATTTTTGGTGGTAGTCCAGGACCTGTCCAGTGTCCACTCTCTCTCTCTGAGAGAAGACCTGTATCCCAACAGTGGGAGCATGATAGTGTCATGATGATACAAATTCGCTTTTGGGCAACAAGTATTAAAACCTGTACACAGCTTAGTCTGAAACTAACACCTCAATGTTAAACATTCAAGTCACAAAGTCGCTATGGCTGCATCAAAGGTAACTTACGAATAATGAGGCCCAACACATACAAGGCCCTAATACATAACATAATTATAATTAGGGACCTGGAGGCCCTGGAGATCTCATAACTTCACCCACTCACCATCTTGAGTGGAAGTGAAGTTTTAACAGTTCTAGCTTATAATAGTTGACTACACATAATAAATAGGGTTGCCAACCATGCTGTTAAAAAGTATTACTTTTTTTAGCTCTATGTACAAATACTGTTTACTGTTCAATAACAAAAAAACCGGCCAAGTGCGAGATGGACTCGCGCACCGAGGGTTCCGTACAAACTTGTCCAAGTATTATAAGTTCAATAGTTCGCCCATCGAAGACTAATTCCGTTTTTCCGATTAAGTATCCCAAAAACATATATTACAACTCGCTTCCGCCTGCGGCTTCGCCCGCGTTATTCAAGGGAAAAACTAAGGAGTTCTCTGCAAAAAGCTTTTATTTTAGGACGCTACTGAATACGTTTTATGTAACTACTAGCTTCCGCCCGCGGCTTTGCCCGTGTTGTTCTAGGGAAAAATTATAAAGTACTAAGCAAAAAGCTTTATTTTAGGATGCTACTAAATACGTTTTATGTATTTCATCCTGGATATTGATGGTCGGTTGGTACACGGTGCTTTATGAGCAGGAGATCTAAAGTTAAATTCCTGGCGCGACCTAGAAAGTTTATTTTTTCTTTTTGGTACGTCACTTGTGCTTGACACTCGCCCTCGCGGGCCGCTTGCGGCCCAGCGAACCACGCAACCTAGAAAGTTTTTTTTTTTCTTTTTTGTACGTCACTTGTGCTTGACACTCGCCCTCGCGGGCCGCTTGCGGCCCAGCGAACCGCGCGACCTCAAAAAGTTTTTTTTTTCTTTTTGGTAAGTCACTTGTGCTTGACACTCGCCCTCGCGGGCCGCTTGCGGCCCAGCGAACCACGAAACCTAGAAAGTTTTTTTTTTTCTTTTTTTTACGTCACTTGTGCTTGACATTCGCCCTCGCGGGCCGCTTGTGGCCCAGCGAACCGCGCGACCTCAAAAAGTTTTTTTTTTCTTTTTGGTAAGTCACTTGTGCTTGACACTCGCCCTCGCGGGCCGCTTGCGGCCCAGCGAACCACGCAACCTAGAAAGTTTTTTTTTTTCTTTTTTGTACGTCACTTGTGCTTGACATTCGCCCTCGCGGGCCGCTTGTGGCCCAGCGAACCGCGCGACCTCAAAAAGTTTTTTTTTTCTTTTTGGTAAGTCACTTGTGCTTGACACTCGCCCTCGCGGGCCGCTTGCGGCCCAGCGAACCACGCAACCTAGAAAGTTTTTTTTTTTCTTTTTTGTACGTCACTTGTGCTTGACACTCGCCCTCGCGGGCCGCTTGCGGCCCTGCAAACAGCGCAACCTCAAAAAGTTTTTTTTTTTCTTTTTGGTAAGTCACTTGTGCTTGACACTCGCCCTCGCGGGCCGCTTGCGTCCCAGCGAACCACGCAACCTAGAAAGTTTTTTTTTCTTTTTTGTACGTCACTTGAGCTTGACACTCGCCCTCGCGGGCCACTTGCGGCCCAGAAAGTTTTTTTTTCTTATTTTACGTCACTTGTGCTTGACTAACCCTCGCGGGCCGCTTGCGGCTTGCTAAATCTGTTAAACAGTTACGGAGTTGAATCATTGAAATTATCCTACAGGAACTTACATTTTGTTGGTTGGTTTGGTTGGTTGGTTGGCCTTAGTTTTAATCCAGGGAATATGCTACCTCCATACCAAATTTTATCGAAATCCGTTAAACAGTCACAGAGTTGAGTGATTGATGTTATACTACAGGAACCATAATTTTTTTTCGGGGTAAAAAGTAACTCATGTGATAATCCAAAAAATATGGTACCTTCATACCAAATTTCATCGAAATCTGTTAATTCAGGGAATATGCTACCTCCATACCAAATTTCATCTAAATCGGAGCAGTAGTTTCGGCGGTGACTTCAGCCAAATATACACACTTACACACAAACTTTAGCATTTATAATATTAGTAGATAAGATTATTATAGTGTAGCTGATAATTATAATTATAGTATAGCTGAAATTTTATTGTGGTTAGTTTCTATAGCAGTATTACTTAAGTTAAAAATAAAAATGTTATTTGATTAATTGCTTATGTTTTAAATTTGAACCAAATCTGTAGGTGGTGAACGAAAAAGGAATGAATAGTGCCGCATTGTATATCGAAGATACAAGAAAAAGGGTCTTGACAGACGGACGGACAGACAGACAGACGGACAACAAAGTGATCTTATAAGGGTTCTGTTTTTTTTTCCATTTGGGGTACGGAACCCTAAAAACGAACTGAAGTTGAAATATTAAAAGACAAACTTAACTTTGTAGTTGACAATTAGGCTCTTCCATACATTCCAACTACAAGATGTAAGTTTGTAATAGTAAAATAATTATTTTTAAATGATATAACATCAAATTTGTAACTTTCGGATTTATTCCTATATATGTGCTATGTGAACTTACTTTTTGAAAAATTTCATGATTCTAGGTCAACGGAAAGTACCCTATAGGTTTTGATTTACCTGTGAAATCGCAAAATATGCGACATAAACGTTCATATCTTTTGATTGAGTAAACTTACAACTTTAATTTTTTTACAGCCGAAAGAAACCGTAGACCCAAGTATTTATTATAAATTTCAACTTGATACCTTTACGCGTTCTTGAGATAAAGGGTCTTGACAGACGGACAGACAGACGGACAGACGGACAACGAAGTGATCCTATAAGGGTTCCGTTTTTTCCTTTTGAGGTACGGAACCCTAAAAAGTATGCAAAATACCATTTATTTCTTCATAACTTTACCTGTTAAAAAAATAAGTATCGGTGTGCGTATGAAACAAAACGTTTTAACGGAATATAAAATGGAGTTAAAGGTTTAACAATAACTGTTTTTATTGCCAATTTAGGTATTTTTTCTACCAGATTGATATACATATTTTATTTCATGTGCAAAAAGTTGGCAACCCTTATAATAACATTCAATCCATTACTTACTCAAAATTCTCACGCTTGTCTATTAGCATGATTATTTCGAAAGTGCCTGGAGGCATCTCAATGAACACGGAGCTCTGCTCTTCATCCACCGATGCGATAGGCGGGGGTGGTAATAAGACCACATCCTCGAGGCTCGGCACCCTGTCGTTCCTCTGCCCGTGGAATATCACATCATTAACTGTCACTTTAGGAGTGTTTTCGTTAATAAGTTCTACTGCTACCGCTCTGCCCATAGCAGTCAACATGTAAAAATCTTCACTCTTATTGTCAAAATTTGTTATTTGAATCATCCCTTTATTTATTAGTCTTTTAGCGTTTGTCCAAGCTGTGTAATTAGATTCCGGTTTTGGATTTGTAAATGATTGACTTGTATGTTTTTGAGCTTTCTGAATCAACTCATCCTTTGTTAGGCGATCTCGATATGGACATTCATTGAGCTGCTCTAGAAGAGCCACTAAAATAGCATACGCACCACTTTTGTAGGCCGGTTTGTACATTTTACGGGGTAGCACACATTTGCCTATTTCCTCTAAGTCTCGTTTTGTTTTTTCTTTGTAGTATGATTGAAAAGCGTCTGCAGCGATTGTAGTAGACTTGCATTGATCACAGCATTCAGTCTCTTCGTTGTGGAGACATTGGTCGTTCGGTTCACTGAAACTTGAATCTTCATTTGTTAAATTTATTTCGGTAACAGAATTTTCATCCTCGCTCAGATTGAGTACTTCAATTATAGGTTTACGTGTAGACAGTTGGTCTTTATTGGTATAATAATCATCCCAGTTTTCATTGATAGCAAAACTAACAATATTGAGGTTCTCTCGAGATTCCCCTTTATGTAGACCGTCATGAAAGTCTTTTCTACTTTTAGTTATAAAGTAATTGTTTAGGGCTTCAGGTTCTAAATATTCTTTTACATGAAAGTTTGTGGCTGTATTGTTATTTTTCTCTGATTCTAATCCGTCATGATTTTTCCAAGCTGAGTTTTTACATGTAACTGTTTTTTTGCTGGAGTCAGTTAAATTTACATTCGGTATATCATTATTGGCCGTTTCCTTGTTACTCAACTCACCAAACTTAGATTGAAATGGACATTTCTCTGTATTGGTCTCGAGTTTTTTGTTCTTCCTGCGATTTTTTGTAGTTGAAGTCATTTCAGAATCGGAAATCTCTTCCACAGGTGGTGAAAGCCTCAAGTTCTCAGATTTTTCATCATTGGAAAATCCATTGTCAGAAATTTTTGTCTTTTTATGCTTAGTTGGTTGTCCATTTAAATGGGAGTCTATGTACCTGCACAGTCTCTGATCAAAACCTTTCAATATGGCACATTCAGCTCCAGATGACAGTGGTAAAGGATACTTTTCCAATGATGATATTGCCTCTTTAATGGTTGGCACAATTCTACTCCGATTTTCGACCGCGTCTTGATATAGAGACTCCAGCAACTCCTGATAAAGTTGGTTGGGATGACGGCGCTTACAAGTCACCCGCTTAGAACCGATTGATTCGGTCATGCTTGACTGTCTGTCGTGACAATGAAGCTGATTGTTCTCATTTGAATTGTCAATCGATAGTGCAATCGCATCCCGGCCTTTCAGCCGAAGGCCGGCCCGGGCAAGCTGCACCGCGCAAGCGCCACCCTGACCTGCCGTATCCAGAAGTTTATGCACACAGACCTATAGGTCTGTGTTTATGCACATAATTAGGCAAATAATTTTCCAAGGACGGCTTTGCCTTTGATAATAAACAAAGTTTAACAAAGCACTATCACATTAAACACACTTTCTATTCGTCAAAGCAGGATATCTACGATATCTACTATACTATATTATATTCAGAGAAATCTGTACAAGATTATTTGATGCTAATTGCTATGCACCCTTCTAATCTTTTTCTTTTTGCATTATAAAATGTTTATTTACACACTTTAATTTTATTTATAAAATACTGAAAACGAAGATGCACATTTTTATTGATATCGAACTTTTGTTGTTTTCAAAGGTTGTTTTGTTCAAAGAGAATATAAAATAAATACTACCTAGTTTATCTATGATACTGTTAGCGTTTTGTTCACAGATCTAAATGTGGTTGTGTTAAATTTTTGTTTTTTGTTCATGACCATAGAGAACATATTAGGGAATTCATGACTATGGATGCAGTCCTTCGGTCGTATTATAAAATAACACAACCAAACCAAAACGACCAAATAATTCAAACAGTCATTCAATCATCGCTGTATACGTTTGGCGACAGCGGCACCAATAATAATGTATTTGTAAAACACTTCCACCTACTTCCCTTTTTCATGTTTTTTTGGTACTAGCATGAGTTTAAGGCAGCTCCAAACTATTTATTACAACTGAAGGACTCTGTATCCAAGTCAATAAAAAAGTAACAATTTAAAAAAAAATTGTTCAGTCTTGCGTTCATGCAATGCTGTGTCGTGTCTGTCTATGCTCTATGGTCTGTAGTGCAGTTTAATACTACTCTTTGGTAGTCTGTTTCTGTTTGGTTTCTGTATTGGTATCTGTAGTGAGTGTGTAGTGCGCGTTGTTTTTATTTTGAAGATTTTTCGTAAAACTTGTATGAAATAATGATGTAAAGAAGTAATACGAGAGCACAACTATCAAAATGTCGCTCGAAATACCTTTGATGACCACCGATGAGGTGATTCTGCAGTACAGAATTAATACATTTTCTAGTGTCAGTGTCATAATACAAATATTATGTTATAATTTTAGGTGATTGAGCTTGATCCAGAACAGTTACCATCCGGTGAAGAAGTTCTTAGTATATTACAGCATGAGAAATCGCAACTTAGCGTCTGGATCCATGTCGCCGTAAGTAAACTTAACCTCAAACTTTATTAACTGTTTGTACACGTAACATAGCATTCTACGTTTAAAGCAGCAGCAGTTCTCGTGAACTGACAGAATCGTTGGGTAAGCTCTCAGGGTAAGCTTTTGCAAAGGATACTTGCATTTTTTTGTTAAGTATTTGGGGTTTGCTGATGGTATAGAATATACTAACACAGCTATAAACTTATAATTCAATTATACACAATTAACTTTATAGATGACTAGTAGGCCGCACTTCGCACGGGCGAAGCCGGGATATATAGCCTATGTCAACCGGGGATAGTGCATCATCCCAACAGTGAAAGAATTTTTCAAATCGGTTCAGTAGTTTCGGAGCCTATTCAATGCAAACAAACAAACAATCAAATCTTTCCTCTTTATAATATTAGTATAGACTAGCTGCGCCCCGCGGTTTCACCCGCGTAGTGATGAAAAATGGCGATGATGATGATGAAAAGTAGCCTATGTCACTCTCTGGCTCTTGAACTATACCCATGCAAAAAATCAGGTCGATCCGTTGTTCCGTTGCAGAGTGAAAAAGGAACAAATAAACGAAACACATTTTCGCATTTATAATATTAGTATGATGGGGGAGGCCTTTGTCCAGCAGTGGACGTGTCATGGCTGAAATGATGATGAACTTTATAGACATAGATACTACGACATGACCATAAAATTTAATGCATATTTTCGTTACGCCAATGTCTAATTCAGCTTGCAATAATTGTGGATTTAATTAATCCACAAATTTCATTAGTATGGTTATAGTCTAGTGTTGGTTCGGTACATAAAGTGCTGAGTCGATATCCAGTTTGAAATATCTTTGGTTCTTGACCAAGTTTTGTAAGTTAATATGATAAAACTGTTTTAGCTCGCTTACTACAAACAAAAGAAGATTGATGACTTTCTCAAAATTTTGGAAGCGTCTCGTGCAGATGCCAATATTGATTACCGAGACTTTGAAAGGGACCAAATGCGAGCCTTCGACATGCTGGCCGCTTACTATGTACAGGAGGCAAACAAAGAGAAGACGAAGGACAAGAAAAAAGAACTCTTTACAAAGGCTACACTACTCTATACTATGGCAGACAAAATCATTATGTACGACCAAGTAAGTTTCAGACTGCTAGTTTCATGGTTGATATAAAAAATCAGAACGAAGTGCTTTATTTTTTTTATTGGGGGCGTTGACCTGGATCATTGCGCAGGCATTGATAGCCCGTTGGTCGAGTTGGTAGTGAACCTGCCTTCTGAGCTTGGGGGCGTGGGTTCGATTCCCACCTAGGACAAACATTTGTGTGATGAACATTTGTGTTTGTTCTATATCTGGGTGTTAATATCTATTTAAGTATGTATTTAAACCTATATATGTATATATATCAGTCTCTGGCAGCCATGTCACAAGCTTTGCTTAGTTTGGGGTCAGATGACCGTGTGTGCAAAAATGTCCCGAATATTTATTATTTATTTAGGTTTGATCCAGGCAGTCTTTGAATTAACTATAACTTGATTTGTAGACGTCTAAATTCTGCTTTACACTGTCATTAAGTTGGGAATGATATCTCGTAATGTAAATGACCCCCTAAAATTGGTACCAAAAAGAAAGAATTAGTCATGCTTCCCTCTAATTTCGAGGTGCAAAATTTATTTAGACAACAATTTTTTATTTATTAAAAATTAAAACTCATTTTTCAATGGGTGTTTTGCTGATTATGCATTGGCTTCAAGAAGGTCATTGTACTCGTCATTATGAAAATATTTTACTATGAAACTTACCCTAAAATCATAAAAACAATCTGTTGATCCATACAAAAACGGTCATTAACACTCAACAAAATGTATGGAACAGCAGATTTTTTTCACGATTTCAGGGTTAGTCCGATAGTAAAAGTTGTTCATAATGATGAGTACATTGACCTCCTTTCGGCTTAGAACAAAGTAAATGTGTAACCCTGTATAGCTATAATGGATGCAGCCCTCACTGCCATACAAGTTTCTACCTTGTATTTGGTATTATTATTCATAGAAAAAAAGTTAAACATAACATATATTTTCAGAACCATCTTCTCGGCCGAGCATACTTTTGCTTGCTTGAAGGCGACAAAATGGAGCAAGCAGACGCTCAGTTCAATTTCGTACTGAACCAGTCTCCTAACAATGTCCCATCATTGCTCGGTAAAGCCTGCATTGCCTTCAACCGTAAAGACTTTAGAGGAGCGCTGGCATTTTATAAGAAGGCTCTAAGAACAAACCCAGATAGCCCAGCTGTGTTGCGACTGGGAATGGGACACTGTTTTATGAAGTTAAATAATCAAGAAAAAGCCAGGTAACTTATAATCACTGTTTTTGCATATTTTACATCAATCTACTTTGTAGGCATTAGCTGTGCGGTTTCACCCACTTGTACAATATCTCAAAATACACACTTTTCAATTATAACATTAGATTCGGTCCTAGTATTTGTTTGCTCTGACAGCTGCAACAATATTGTAAAAAAACTGAACATTTTCTTTAAATATTTCACTGAAGTATATCAGCTACCTGCTAGTCTTATGTTCAAACACCTAGCGAAAGTGATCAGAATTCGTTGTTTTCATTTGGTTTTTTTACAATATTATTGCAGCTTTCAGAGCTAATAAATACTTGGACTGAGTCTAGTAAGACTTTTTGCGTTTATTATTGTTTCATTTTTCGTCTACTGTACTTTGTGTTAACCGTGGGTGACGTCTCCGGCGGTTCCAATGGAAGACCAGCACTGGATGTTCGCAACCAGCATTAATTATGCTGAATTGGAAACCAGTTTGAAGGGGAAAACAAATTGTAATGTGTGTTTTTGTACATAAATAAAAATATGTCTATTCTATTGCCATTAAATAATAGTAAGATTAAGGAACTTATAATACACTTTTACAACCTTACATAGAAACGTTACTTACATAGTAAGTTAATCGATGCTTGAAATAATGCTTTCTCGTAATGTCTTAAATAAGGCTAAATGTATGGTAAGAAACCTGATCTGGATCCTTTTGGGTCCTGTCTAAATCGGCATGCGTCTACTTCAGAAAGCAACTATAATGTCAGGTGCTTAGGGTAGATATTCAAGTGCAGGCTTTCTGAAAACCATCAATGTATTTTAGTATGCAATGATTGCAAAACCGCATCACCATAATCTTTCAGTTTGGATTACTTAAGAGTTAAACTTGTTAGTCATTGGTTTCAGGATGGCCTTTGAAAGAGCTCTACAACTAGATCCGCAGTGCGTCGGTGCTCTCGTCGGCCTCTCGATACTGAAGCTGAACCTCCAAGAGAACGAGTCTAACAAAATGGCCGTGATTATGTTGTCAAAGGCGTATGCCATTGATCCTAAGAATCCCATGGTACTCAACCATTTGGCCAATCATTTCTTCTTCAAAAAGGTATGTGACCCTTCAGATATTCAAATTAAATCTTTGTTCAGAAACAGAGCATAATTAAAAATGACTAACTATCAATATAATGGTATCATATTGAGTATTTGTGTCAACATTATGTTGCGTTTGAACCCCAGTGTTTATGTGGTCCACGCATTTTGTCCTTGTAAATTCTGCACATATTGGGGTACTGTACTACAGAACTGACACAGGAATTCAATCAAGAGCTAGTATTTGTAGGCATGTTAACTATTTTTTGTTACCTCACAAAAAAGCTGATCATAAAAAATAGAGCCCGTCAACAAAAACTAAATTAAATTTTGTTCAAAATTAAAGTTCTTAGTAATTTAATTTCATGCTAGACAGAGAATGCATAGCAATAAACGATATCAAGTCTTGCGCGCGCCATACAAATGCTATAATAACATACGCTGTGCGTGGAAGGGACATAGAGCATTCCCACCAAAAACTTTAAACACATATCTCAGAAATGTATCAGCCAATTTAATTATTTTTATGTGTAATGTATTTAAATATATACTTCCCTATTCATCTAAACTGCGAAACTACTGATCTGATTTAAATTCTTTCACCAATAAAAGGCTACACTTTTCCTGTATGCCATAGGCTATGCTTTATAATTTGTAATAAATGAAACACCAGTCAACTAGCCTATTCCCTAGTGATGACGCTTTACGATTACTCTTTACTTTTATATACTCATTCAAGGACATGTAAGATCTTAGGCACACATATCAGCAAGCAGTTCAATATCTTGTCCTGAGGCGATGTTTTTACGATACTGATTAGATGCATTTGATTCCAGTATGAAGTTTTATAAACATTCATTTCATACTTAACAGCCCAACTTGAGGTGATGCTGTTACGATGCTTAGCTGATATGTATCATGTGCAGATTGAAGTTAGTTACACTATTTTTTGAGATTAAATAACAATTATTTCATGTAAAAGTTTGTATATTTTAGGATTACAGCAAGGTCCAACATCTCGCCCTCCACGCTTTCCACAATACAGAGAATGAGGCGATGCGAGCGGAGAGCTGCCACCACCTCGCTAGAGCCTTCCATGCGCAAGGAGACTGCGACCAAGCCTTCCAGTATTACTACCAATCCACACAGTTTGCACCACCCAACTTCGTGCTACCACATTATGGACTGGGACAGATGTATATTTATCGAGGAGATTCTGAAAATGTATGTATACAAACATTATGTACATTCCCTTAAAGGATAATCCATAACGGATTGCCACCAGCAAAGCCAGGGGAAACTATTGAAGTTCCTCGACCTACATTATCTTTGCACCCTTTCTTTAGTCAGTCAAAGTTTTTATTTGCTTGCCAATGCCAAAAACATTTAATATTTTAAGACCTTGTTTACCTATACCAGGTCTGAAAATATTAAATGTTCATCCATTAACGGTCATAAGGGTAAGGGCGTGCAAAATTGTATTAATTTGTAAATATGTCAAAAGAATTAATATTAATAATTAGTTTAAAACTATAAATTTATGGATTTTCCTTGGATACATACTAAACATTTTGATCCTACATTTCTAATCCATACAGCCAAGGATTGGATCAACCAACCGGCGGCGTCCTTGTTTCTTGAGAGATATATGTGTTTAGTTTCCTATAATATATCTTCACAACCCCTTGACTGATTTTGCGTACAAAATTTCCCGAAGATCGAATCAACAGGTACTCAACTTATCGTCAAACAAATACAACTACCCTTATAGTGCTAACAGACGAGACAGACTTGGTTGACGAACTGCCGTCCAACCAACGGGAGAGAGACATTTTTCTCTTTCCCACCCGTTGGATGGACGGCGGTTCGTCAACCAATTCCATACGTCTGTTAGTAATATTACATACATTCAAATGTCTCTGTAGACTTTGAAGCCTTCACTTTGTTTGGTCAATAAGTAACGGACAAAAAAAAAGGTTATCCAACCTCCATATGTTAAAAATTAAGACATCTGTCTTTTCTCTTCTCTACATAGTATAAATTGAAGTCGCTTTCCGCGTCTGTCTGTCTGTCTGTATGTCTGTATGGCCGCTAACTCCTCCTAAACCACTCAACGGATTTTGATGCGGTTTTCACCATCAGTTAGATACATTTTCACGAAAGGTTTATATATATAACTAGCGACCTGCCCCGGCTGCGCACGCAAATTACACCCGTGCGAAGCCGGGCGGGCAGGTCGCTAGTAAAAAATATAATAAAATTTATAATAAAAAAAAAATAGGCGTCTGCCATATTGAATTTCGTGTGACGTCATTTTATTTTTCGTATTCTCAGCAAATCCTTTCATTTGATACCCATATCATGCGTGTGCATAAAATATCTGTGCCGCCATCTTAGGGAGTTCGCAATAAGGATAATAAAATTATTAATTAAAATAAACTTTAAGGCGTCCGCCATATTGAATTTAGTGTGACGTTATTTTATTACTTGTATTCTCAGCAAACCCTTTCAATTGATACCCATATCATGGGGGTGCATAAAAATATCTGGTCCGCCATCTTTGGAAGTCCGTCATATTGTATTTAGAATTACGTCACACTTAGCTAACCGTGTATTGTCGCTTGTCACCTCAACTAAATGTGTATGAAAAACTTTAGCTCAATTGGTAGGGGATAATGGTTTTAAAATTCAGTTGCAATATTTGACCAATACTAACAAGGCTAGTTAAATCATCATCAGCCAGAAGACATCAACTGCTGAACATAGGCCTCCCCCTTTAACTTCCACACTGAACGACAGACTGCCTTCTGCATCCACTGAATGCCTGAGACTCACGATGTCGTCGGTTAATCTAGTGGGAGGCCTACCTACGCTGCGTCTTCCGGTTCGCGGTCTCCACTCAAGAACCCCATCGGTTATTGGTTCTTTTAGCGATGTGCCCATTGCCATAATAGCTATGGGGCCATTCAAGTATTACGTAAGCAGATTTTTTACAACTATTTACCCCCCTCCCCCTTGTCAGCAAAAGTAAGCAAACCTCTTCCCCCTCCCTCTCATGCTTACGTAAACATTGGTACCTATATGCATTTTTCTTTTAATGTATTCTGTTGACGTAATCACGATATCGACCTCCCCACCCACCACATGGTGGGCGATCAAAAACAAGCGCTTACGTAATACTTGAACGACCCCCGTGACTCTCTGGTTCTTTGGCGAATATCCACGTTCCGTATTTTAAAGTAAAATTTAAATGAAATCTTGTAAATACTCTTAAAGTCAAAGTAAGTATCCATTTTCATTCTACAGGCAGCACAATGCTTCGAGAAAGTTCTTAAAGTGCAACCCGGCAACTATGAAACTATGAAGATCCTCGGCTCCCTGTATGCCAACTCAGCGTCTCAGTCGAAGCGCGACATCGCTCGACAGCACTTGAAGAAGGTGACGGAACAGTTCCCGGATGATGTTGAGGCTTGGATCGAGCTCGCACAGATATTGGAGCAGAATGACTTGCAGGTGAGACATTTGCAGGTTTAAGGTCTGTTTCTTTTTAGATGTTCAACTATGTAATTATTACCTTTATATAATTTTACTAGCGGTCCGCCCCGGCTCCGCACGGGTATAGTTATATAGCCTATTAAAATAGCCTATATTAATCAGTGATAATGTAGCATTCAAATGGTGAAATAATTTTTTAAATCAGTCCAGTACTTTTTGAGCCAATTCGTTACAAACATACATACAAATCTATCCTATTCATAATATTGTATAGATTTCTATTTTATTACGTTTTGAATGTTGTATATCTCTACATAGTATAAATTGAAGTCGCTTTCCGCGTCTGTCTGTCTGTCTGTCTGTATGGCCGCTAACTCCTCCTAAACCACTCAACGGATGTTGATGCGGTTTTCACCATCAGTTAGATACATTTTCACGGAAGGTTTATATATATAACTAGCGACCTGCCTCGGCTTCGCACGCAAATTACACCCGTGCGAAGCCGGGCGGGCAGGTCGCTAGTTATTTATAAAAAAAAAACAATAATATTACAATTGCCTGTAAACATATGTTTATCAATAAATTACTTTGACTTTGTAAACAAATATGGCTGACAGGCGACCAATGGCAATCACTAGCGAGGAAATTCAGAGCTGTTATTGGACGAAAAACGCCATGTTTGTTTACATAGTAATAACTTTTTTTTGACATGCTGGGCAAGTCCCTTTATTAACTAAACAAAATACAAGCTAAAACTAAAACTACAACTACTGCCCATAGACCGTTGAAGGTCTAAAGACAATCCAAATACTCAAGGCCACTACCAGTTGGCAGCGTACCCAGCATTACATAGTTGGATATCTAAAAAGAAACCGGATTTAGGAACGAATATTCATATTGCGGTTTGTAGAATTATTAGCTTAGCTGAAAATTGGTCCTTATAAGACTTATGTCAATTTGGCTTTTGAGCATGCAACTAATCTGCACTAATTAATACATAATTTTGACAAACTCCTTAGCAAGCCCCAAATATGTTTAAAACGTCTAACACTCACGTTTTGTTTATCGGTCGAAACAAGCGACCGGTTTCGGAGCCATTAGAACGCCTTTATTAGCGAGCGGGCGACCGTCTCCGGGGGCACGCGTATTTATTGATGAAGGAGCTGTAATGGCTCCGAAACCGGTCGCTTATCTCGACCGATAAACAAAAAGTGAGTGTTAGCCGTTTTGTCATAGTTTATAAAAATAATAGTACATATTAAAATGTTTTTTTTTTAAGTTTGTAAAGTTTGATTCAAAATGAAAATTTCAATAAACATTTGTTATTATCATTATTTGTTCTGCTTACATTTCACATCGCTACATGCATCATTTTATACAGGATGTAAGGGGAACACTCTCGAAGCCAAAAGAAGGTAATTGTACTCATCATTATGAACCACTTTTGGTATGGGACTATGGGACCAGCCCTGAAATCGCGAAAAAAATATCAGCTGTTCCATACATTTTGTCGAGTGTCAATGACCGTTTTCTATAGAACAGCTGATATTTTTTTCGCGGCTGGTCCCATA
Source organism: Agriopis marginaria (assembly GCA_932305915.1). Classification (NCBI taxonomy): domain Eukaryota; kingdom Metazoa; phylum Arthropoda; class Insecta; order Lepidoptera; family Geometridae; genus Agriopis; species Agriopis marginaria. The sequence continues at coordinate 14,090,241 of OW029926.1, read as the reverse complement.
TTAAAAGTTATTCATAATGATGAGTAAAATTACCTTCTTTTGGCTTCGAGAGTGTTCCCCTTACACCCCGTATTGTAATTTTTTAGGGTTCCGTACCTCAAAAGGAAAAAACGGAACCCTTATAGGATCACTTCGTTGTCCGTCTGTCTGTCCGTCTGTCAAGACCCTTTTTCTCACGAACGCGTATAGGTATCAAGTTGAAATTTATACTAAATACGTGGGTCTACGGTTTCTTTCGGCTGTAAAAAAATTAAAGTCATAAGTCAACGCAATCAAAAGATATGAACTTTTATGTCGCATATTTTGCGATTTTACAGGGGAATCAAAACCTATAGGGTATTTCCCGTTGACCTAGACTCATGAAATTTGGCAAAAGGCAAGGTCTCATAGCACATATATAGGAATAAATCCGAAAGTCACAAATTTGAAGTTATATTATTTAAAAATAATTATTTTGCTATTACAAACTTAAATTTTGTAGTTGGAATGTATCGAAGAACCTAATTGTCAACTACAAAGTTAAGTTTGTCTTTCAATATTTCAACTTGTTATATTTTTTTTTGCATTCGCGCTCTGAGGGTTCCGTCCAACGGAACCCTCAGAGCACGAGTCCTACTCGTACTTGTCCGGTTTTTTTTTTAAATATACTAACGTGATAAGGTACCGTAGACTCTTAAGCATAGCTTGCCACTGATGAAATAATGAATTGTTTTAGGGTTCACTGAATGCGTACACTACAGCAATGAAGATCCTCAAAGAAAAGGTAGATGCAGACATCCCGGCAGAAATACTAAACAATGTTGCGGCGTTGCACTACAGACTTGGAAACCTACAAGAGGCTAAAACGTACCTGGAAGAGGCACTGGAAAGGTAAATGTTTTTTTTTTTTTAATAAATAATAGGCTTGCGTTTGAATACCATCACGCCTGATGTTAAGCGATGATGCGGTCTACGTTGGAGCACGCTTGCCTAGAAGAAACCGATTTGAATCACTCGTGATTTGAAGACACCCAGATTGTAACCATCGGGGAACACCCATTCTGGCAGCGCACCACAGACTAGCAGTTCGCATAATAAATGTGGAATCAAACCGCTTCGTACCCATCGTCGATCTGATGCCGGCGTCACGGTTTTATCATCGCACTAGCCGCCACCGCCTGAAAGTTCATCCACACATCATCGATCAGTGGAAATCGCACTCTGTGCGATTCACACGACCTTTCTTGCCTCACACCAGCAAAATGTGGAATGAGCTACCTTCCGCGGTGTTTCCGAGAAGCTACAACTTGGGTTCCTCAAAAGGCGAGTTAATAAAGTCCTTAAGGGTCGGCAACGTATTTGTAATGCCTCTGGTGTTACTGGTATCTTGGATATTAGAACTTGGAAAATTCATGGTATTATTATTTGGGCTCATCTATACTATAGTAAACGCATTACCATCTAAATCGTCAGGTCATAAATCATTGCTCATCTCATCTCGCACGCACCCACCCACATATCATATCTATCTCGCTCGCACTTACAGGTCTTATGGTATGATGTTTATTGCTCGACGACTTAGTTGGTAACGCGGTGACTATAGTCACCCTTGACAACTAAATACCAAGGGTATTTAGTCTAAAGTTAAATTTATAGCACCCCGCTGTTTGCGTCGTGGGTTAAAAAGAGTTTCCTTTACAGAGAGAAGGCCGACGCGGAGACGTTAGACTCCCAGTACTATAACTCCATTGCCGTGACTACCATGTACAACCTGGCGCGACTCAACGAGGCGCTCTGCGTCTACAACAAGGCTGAGAAACTTTATAAGGACATATTGAAAGAGCATCCAAACTATATAGACTGCTATTTGAGGTAAGTGCTCTTCTCAATGAGAGTTTTCATTCGCATAAGGCGAATGAAAACTCATTGTTTTCATTCGCTTTACGCGGATGCCTTAATTGCTCAATTTGTGCGCTTAGTGGCGCGATTGCATAAAAAAAGAAGAAAGCAAAGCCTTACACAAGGGGTCGCGGGTAAAAGAAAGAACTAAAATTTCAGTAAGAAGGCATATTTTACTTGTAAAGGGGTCGCGTATTCAAGAAGGTTGAAAAACACTGGTGTACACTATCATCCTGCCAAATTTTTATCAGCTTAATAGCCGTTTAGTCGTGAAAAGCGATCAGACATCCAGACAGAGAGACAGAGTTACTTTCGCTTTTATAATATTAGTAAGGATTTAATGTGTGCTTTTCATACCACTGGCTCTTCCGTGAAGGAAAACATAGTGAGGAAACCTGCATACGTACGGAGAAGGAATTCAATGGCGTATGTGAATCCACCAACCCGCAACTGGGCCAGCGGGTAGGCTAAAAGTCCAGCAGTGGACTGTTAAGGTCATAGCACACGTATCAACTCGGAAACGGATCGTAACTGTATCAACTCGAGCCGTTCAGTATTCTTTGTATGAAACTCCCTACTGCAAAGCACACTTACCGGAATCTTAACGTCAACGACTCGCCTTGGGACAAGCTCAGGAACCGCGGCGCAGCGAGTGGTCAACCAGCGGTCCCCGCGCTTACGGCTCGTCGTCCACGCACTTACGTATCTCCGTCGGCGCGCTTGCGTCTCTTCGTCCACACCTCCCGCGGGCTGTCCTGGTGCCAGCCAGCTCAACCAGCGGTCGGCGAGCCATAAGCGCGGCGTCGCCTAGCCGCACCCGAGTCCACGTATCGGAGCTGCTGATCCGCTTACGTTAGGTTGACGCCTGTTTGCCGGCGAGGTGAAAGGCGATACGGTGACGATCCCTTTCTGAGTTGATATAATAAATCTATATATATAAAAGCGAAATTCATCTACTCACTCACTCATTAAAAACGAAATCTCGAAAACTACTTGACTTGCGAAGAAGAAGCGAAATTTGACAGGTAGATTCCTTATGGGGTGTAGAGGTCCGCTAAGAAAGGATTTTACGAAAGGCCGAATTAAGAATGACAAAAGGGGGTTGAAAGTTTATATGAAAGTCTACGCGTACGAAGTCGCGGGCAACAGCTAGTAAATAATAAATAAATATTCGGGACATTTTTGCACACACGGTCATCTGACACCAAACTAATCAAAGCTTGTGATATGGCTGCCAGAGACTGATATACATACATATATAGTTTTAAATACATACTTAAATATATATTAACAACCAGATATAGAAAAAACACAAATGTTCATCACATAAATGTTTGTCCTAGGTGAGAATCGAACCCACGCCCCCAAGCTCAGAAGGCAGGTTCACTACCAACTGGACCAACGGGCTATCGGGTATATGTGTGCTATGACCTTTAAAAGACTGATCATGATGATTATGATGAATGTGTGCTTTTAGGTTGGGCTGCATGGCTCGGGACAAAGGTCAGATTTACGAAGCGTCTGATTGGTTCAAAGAAGCGTTGAAAGTGAACATTGATCACCCGGACACTTGGTCCTTACTTGGCAACTTGCATTTAGCGCAGCAAGAGTGGGGCCCCGGGCAGAAGAAGTTTGAAAGGATATTGCAGAACCCTTCCACATCTATTGATGCGTATTCATTAATAGCACTCGGTAAGCTTTGTTTCTCAATAATTTGATTTGATTTGAAATTATAAAAAAAAATCTATACCCGTTATTTTTAACTCCCTGTTATTTTTAACACCCGACGCAAACAGAGGGTTGTTATAAGTTTAACGTGTGTATCTGTGTGTGTCTATTCTATGGCATCGGAGCTCCTAAACGACTGAACTGATTTCGATTTAGTTTTTTTGTTTTAAACTTTACTTGCTCGAGAGTATTCTTAGCTATGATTCAATATCTGTTCAGCTGTTTTAAGATTTTCAGCTCTTTTATCGGGGTATTTATCACATCACATCATCAGCCAGTAAGCGTCCATTGCTGAACATGCCTGCCTCTTAGTGAGGAGTGTCGCTATAATCCCCACGTTTGGCAGGCGGCTTGGGGATCACAGTACGTTCACCGTGGACCCTGCTGCCCATCCTCCGGTGGTTCTGGTCGCAGTTTTAGGACATACCCGGATCCATGAGAACTTTATTTATTTATACTTGTTAATAAATCAAACACGTCATGTCCGATAACTTATTAGATCGTTAAATATTTTGTAAATTTTGTTGTAATACATTCCTTCATCAGGCAATGTGTGGCTTCAAACTTTACACGCGCCATGCCGCGAGCGCGAGCGCGAAAAGCGCCACCAAGAGAGAGCATTGGAAATGTACAAGAAAGTTCTCAGGACTGACTCCAAGAACATCTGGGCGTCTAACGGCATCGGATGCGTGCTCGCGCATAAGGTAAAATGGCCAATTCATGATCATCTGCACCCTTGTATTTTTAATTTATATTTAACTACAAAAAGCCTATTTTATTAAAAAAACGTATCATTATAAAAGATTAAAACTAAATGCGCGCCCCGTATTTGTGATGCCTCTGGTGTTACAAGTATCCATAGGCGACGGTGACTGCTTACCATCAGGCAGCCCGGCTGCTTGTTTGCCACCTATGGCATAAAAAAAAGCCAAAATAAGGTATTTGTACTCATCATTATGAACAACTTTTACTATGGGACCAGCCCTGAAATCGCGAAAAAAAATATCACCTGTTCTATAGAAAACGGTAATTGACACTCGACAAAATGTATGGAACAGCTGATTTTTTTTTTCGCATTTTTAGGGTTGGTCCCATACTAAAAGTGGTTCATAATGATGAGTACAATTACCTTCTTTTGGCTTCGAGAGTGTTCCCCTTACACCCTGTATACCTCCTTGAAGCAATCTCTTGGTAGCGACAGCAACCTCATTATTGGGTGTAGAGGTACGTTAAGAAAGGATTTTGCGAAAGGGCTGAATTAAGGTAGGCAAATGAAGGTTGAAAGTTTGTATGAAAGTACTTTGTTTTTGATGTTAGGGAAATGAAATTAGATATTCAGGTTAATGATTTGAAATTAAATAAATACTGTATTATTATTTTTCCGAAAAAGACGGATTAAGGAGGGGAAATGGGGGTTTAAATTTTTTGTTGATATTTTGTAACAACGAAGCAGAAATTTGGCAAGTAGATTACTTATGGGGTGTAGAGGTCCGCTAAGAAAGGTTTTTGCGATAGGGCTGAATTAAGGGGGCAAAAGGGAGTTGACATTTTATTTTCTTTCTTTTCTTTCTTTCTTTCTTTCATATTATGTGAAAGTCTACGCGAACGACGTCGCCGGCAATAGCTAGTAACCTATATATTTGTTTCTCTAGTTCTGTAGTTGGCTATTGCATTGTCTTATAATATTGTAAAAAAAAATATGTTGATCTCATATGTCGTAAGTTATCATTGTGTCTCACATAGTTTTTAGTTGGTAATTAGAATAACATTGAGTAATACTACGGCATAGATTTCTCATATGAAATGTTTTATTTTGTGTGCAACAGCTAGTCTAATTTATACTTGTTAATCATCATCATCATCAACCCTGACTGACCTACTGCTGGATATAGTTGTTAATCACCTGTTTACATCCAGGGTTGCGTAAACGAAGCTCGCGATATATTTGCACAAGTACGCGAGGCGACGGCTGACTTCCCGGACGTGTGGATGAATATCGCACACATCTACGTTGAACAGAAGCAGTATATCAATGCTATACAGATGGTGAGTTTACTTGGAATTAAGTTTCAGAATCAATTTTATTGACATTTGAGCTACTTAATCCAATAGGATCTACCAAGGAAGATGGACGAAGAGGAAAGACAATAGCGGAACATTAGAGCGTAGCTCGGAAATTTGGCTAAAAACGGCATAAACTTAGATGACACCGTAATTTGAGCTTGCTATAGTTTGTCTCGAACTTCCGTAGTCGCTGCAGTCAGATAGTGTCCGAAAAGGTTCTACAAATTACCGTAGCGCTAGTATCGCAGTCAAGATTCGCAACATTTCAAGAGAATAAAGAAAAGCGCCATCTACTGGTATGGCTTGTAAGATGTCATCATCATCATCAGCCAGAAGACGTCCACTGCTGAACATAGGCCTCCCCCTTTAACCTCCACACTGAACGACAGCCTGCCTTGCATCCACTGGATGCCCGCGACTCTCACAATGTCGTCGGTCCATCTAGTGGGAGGCCTCCCTACGCTGCGTCTTCCGGTTCGTGGTCTCCACTCCAGAACCTTTCTTCCCCATCGGTTATCGGTTCTTCGAGCGATGTGGCCTGCCCATTGCCACTTCAACTTGCAAATTTTAACAGCTATGTCGGTGACTCTGGTTCTTTGGCGAATATCCACGTTTCGGATTTTATCGCGCAAAGAAACTCCGAGCATAGCTCTCTCCATTGCCCGCTGTGTGACTCTGAGTTTTTCCAAAAGGCCAACAGTTAAGGACCACGTCTCAGTACCATATGTCATCACTGGCAACACACACTGGTCAAAGACCTTCGTCTTGAGGCACTGTGGTATCTTGGACGAGAAGTTGTTTGTATGCAACGCTATCTCGGTTTGTTGAAGTGTTACCTTCCACCAATCGAGAATAATATGTTCTCTTGTAGTGAATGGGTTCCCGGTAGATGTATCGTGCATGTTCCAGTACGAGAACTGCATCCGCAAGTTCCGCATGCAGCACGACGTGGAGTGGCTGACGTGGGTGGGGCGCGCGCACGGGCTGGCGGGGCGCGCCGGCGCCGCGCGCGCCGCCCTGCTGCGCGCGCGCCGCGTGGCGCCGCACGACCAGGCGCTGCTCTACAACACGGCGCTGGCGCTCCGACGCCGCGCCGCGCTCGTCTTGAAGGACGAGCGGTCTGACCTGGACGTGGTGCTGCGGGCGGTGCATGAGCTGCAAGTCTCGCACCGGTCAGTATAGCCAATGGGGAATGGGGATATGGGCAATCCCCATACATATATATATATATATATAATATATATATATACATATATATGTATACATATAAAAAAAACTGACATGGTTTTCACACATTTTATTTATATTACACGGGAATTACTCACGTAAGATTAAGCCGGTTACTCCGACCATAGTTTCAACCGCATTAGACCGCAATAACCGGCTTAATCTTACGTGAGTAATTCCCGTGTAATATATATAAAACTTCTGTCATAGCGCTTATTTAAAAAATTATGTATATTGATCATTAAGTCTATTGCTCAAAATGCTTTTGTAATTGAAGGGTCCACTCCACTGCAATAATGATGAATGCGTTATCTTTAGTTTTAAGATAATTGGGTTTTAAATTTATAAACGGTGTAAAAAATTATCATTATTGTGTGACCTTGAGCGTTCTAGCCGTGTAGCCAAAATATTTAAAACATATTTATCACGAGACTGCAAGCGATATTGCTAAGTTTGCTAACAAGATTAATAAATATAATTTCATCTGACCGATGGTATTACTCGTTAAGATTAAAAAAAAATTGACATTCATCATTATTGCAGTGGACCCTTCAATTACAATCTATAAAAAATAATTATGAACAATCACATGACATTATGACATTGACATGGCGCCACTGACTCTATCTCTTTCTCTGTATAGATATTTCCAGCGACTAAGCACGGCGGGTGCCGCCGGGGAAGGCAGCGAGCGCGCGCGGTACGAGCCGGCGGCCGCGGCGGCGGAGGCGAGGACGTGCGCCGACCTGCTCTCGCAGGCGCAGTGGCACGTGGGGCGAGCGAGACGGCAACACGACGAGGAGGTGACGCTGCGCGACAGGCAGCGTGAGCAGCGGGAGGCGTTCAGGAAGCAACAGGTGTGATGATCACATGTTTCATATCGCATGATTATAAATTAAACGAATATTCAGCAACTCGCTGGCTCACTATTACAAGGTTCTATGTTATTTTCTTACACATTCTGCAATTTAAATGTTTTTTTTTTTTTTGACTTTCCTAAATATTGACTTAGCGGGGTTTATGCTTGAGAGAGATATTTTCACTCAAGCATAAACCCTGCTAAGTCAATATTTCTGAAAGTCGAAAATTTGAAATTGAAATTATTGAACGTGTAAGAAAATAACATAGAACCTTATAATAGTGAGCCAGCGAACTATCTGGTATGGTAAAGTTCATACTACCCATAGACACAAGAAGGAATATAATAAAATAAAATTTAGCTAGTTCAGAGTTAAAAAAGGGGTTGTCTGTCTTCTCCTTTCGAGTCGATGTTCCGTAAAACATAATTATTTAAAATTATTAAAATAATCATTTATTTTAAACTTAATTAGGGTTGTCTGTAAAGTCGGGTTACGGAAGATAATTTTACGTGATAAAATCGATCGTGCCTCTATCGCTTGTTCCGCGATCTGGCCTGCACGATTAATTTTTTTTCGTGCGTGCAGCCGGCATTCATCGATTTATAAGACGTTATCACGTCAAAAACATATATACTGCGCATATCGAATACTCTATTACAAATATTTCGGCTTCACTTGTAACAAACCAACAATGTTTACAACTCTTAGAACTCTTGGGAGTCGTTAAAATCGGCTAAATTTTCGTCTCGATTTGAAATGTTGCAAGTATAATATATAATTCGGATCTCAGTACAATAATTTGGTATCATCGAACCACAGCATTCTCCTTATTAATTGTGTCATCGAACTGATCTGATGACTCTTTCCGGGTCATCATCATTATTAGCCTGTTAAGTTCCCAATGCTACGCACAGGCCTTCTCTCAGAGAGAGAGAGAGAGAGAGAGAAAGAAAGAAAGAATAGGCCCTAATCCACCGTGCTGGCCCAATGCACGTTGGTGAATGTCATAATTATGTTTTTGCACTTTTGAGATTCTCGGACATACCGGTTTCCTCACGATGGTTTCCTTCATCGTTGTTAAGCGAAGGCATGAAACTGCACATTATTTATTTAGGTACTAAATAAGTCATTGGTGCAGGGCCGATCGAACCGGGTGACGTAAGATTATGAACGCACATACTACCGCTGTCTTTCGCGTAACCCTGTAACCTCTGTGCGGTTCACGCGATCATTCTTGACTCACGCCTGCATTTTTTTTTAAATATTATAAATAGGCTTGCGCTTTGCTGCCAACTCGCCTGATGTTAAGCGATGATGCGGCCTACGATGGAGCACGCTTGCCTAGAAGAAACCTATGTTTCATGTGTAAAATGTGGAATGAGCTAGCTTCCGCGGTGTTTCCGAGAAACTACAACATGGGGTTCTTCAAAAGGCGAGTTAATAGAGTCTTAAAGGGTCAGGCAACGTATTTGTGACGCCTCTGGTGTTACAAGTATCCATAGGCGACGGTGACAGCTTACCATTAGGCAGTCCGCTCGCTTGTTTGCCACATATTGTGGTGATTCTTGTCAATAGTTGTAACTATGTATCAATATTTACATGGACGTGCTTATGTCCATGTATATTTATGAGTGTCGAAGTCAAAATCAGTGTCACTTGTCATTGGTTGTTGGCGATTGCAGTAGGAGGGGCTAATTTAAGTAGAGAGGGAAGTATATTATATTAGTTCGTACAGTGGCCGTCAGGACAGTCGAGCTGTGGATTGGTAGCCGAAAGGCTGAAGGATAAGTGCTGTGTAATAAATCAGTGAAAATATACTTGTGGAGATACCATATAAACTGCTATTTGCAATACTGTAGCATAAACAAGTTATTTACAAATGCCATTGGTTAACAGGAAGACGAGCGTCGCCTTCGTGAAGAAATGCAACAGAAGAGCTCAGTGGAAATGCTGCAGAAGCGACAGGAATACCTCGAGAAGACCAAAAACGCCATCGTGTTCTCAGACATGCCCTCGGAAGGCAAGTCGCGCGGGCGCGGCCGGCGGCGCGACGAGTATGTCTCCGACTCGAGTGGAAGTGACAGGCCCAGGGAGGGAGGGGAAGGGTAAGTGTTTTCTTACAAACAAAACTTCTTCAAAAAATATACATTTTCAGCTTTTTTCTTCTGATTGAGTTTCTTGATTAGTCTGATTTATTTTTGATACATTTTTCCTTACTTTATTTTTCATTAATATATACTTTTTTATATTGTTAGATTGATATGGCTTCAACCATTGATTATACAGGGTGTAAGGGGAACTCTCTCGAAGCCAAAAGAAGGTAATTGTACTCATCATTATGAACCACTTTTAGTACGGGACCAACCCTGAAATCGCGGAAAAAAAATCAGCTGTTCCATACATTTTGTCGAGTGTCAATGACCGTTTTCTATAGAACAGCTGATATTTTTTTCGCTATTTCAGGGCTGGTCCCATCGTAAAAGCGGTTCATAATGATGAGTACAATTTCCTTCTTTTGGCTTCGAGAGTGTTCCCCTTACACCTTGTGTATAATTATATTTTTTGAATTTTATTTATACTGTTTGATATTTGTTTTATTGCATTTGTTATTTCAACATTTACGGAACTGGACTATATCTCTGTTTTATTTGTGAAAACTTCTAAGGCTTGTTTACTCTTATTTTTCTTACTATGTCTTATGTTGTTAAAGCTGTTTGTTTTCCGTAAATAAATAAATATTTTGTATTGGCTTGTGTTTGACCGCCAACTCGCCTGATGTCAAGCGAAGATGCGGTCTACGATGGAGCACGCTTGCCTTTATTTAACTTGCCTTGTTAGTTAGGGTCAAATCTTGCAACTGAAATTTAAAACAGTTATCCCCAACCGATTAAGGTGAAGAAAGCATACACGTTTAGTTTGGATGACAATGCATGGTTAGTTAAGTGACGTCATTCTAAATCCAATATGGCGGACTTCCAAAGATGGCGGTTTGCTGAGAAGAATACGAAAAGTGAAATGACGTCATTTTTTTATTTTATTTTTTAAATACTTATACCTAATTAATTTCTAAACTAATTTTAATTTTGTTTTCGTTGGTGGGCCCTTTATGATCAGCTTTTTTATGAGGTAATACAAAAATATTAGTCATCATGCCTATTGTATAATTTTCTTTATTTTCCGACAGACGCGAGAAGAAACCGAAAAAGAAACGCGAAGGCGGCGGCGGAGGTGGCGAGAGCCGCAAGGGACGCAAGAAGCGCCGCGACCGGGGCTCCGGCAGCGACAGCGACCCGCCCAGGAAAAAGGGACGCAAGCGGGTACGGAACCACTCTGTTCAATTTAAGTTTAAAAAAATACAAACTAACTTCACGGGCTCTGGGTGAACTTCAATCAACTATGTTCATACTAGCAACGCACCCCAGCTTCGCACGGGTGTAAGTCTTATTTTTTACACCTTGGGTTACATTATTGGAGTTTTAGTCATCATCATCATCATCAGCCAGAAGACGTCCACTGCTGAACATAGGCCTCCCCCTTTAACCTCCATACTGAACGACAGCCTGCCTTTTGCATCCACTGGATGCACGCGACTCTCACAATGTCGTCGGTCCATCTAGTGGGAGGTGGTGGGTGGACCTACGCTGCGTCTTGCGGTTCGTTTAGTAAGGATCCCTATTTTTTTTTTGTTTAATATAATATAGTTATGTCACCCGGGAATAGCGAGCGTAGCTACCCAACAGTGAAAGAATTTTTCAAATCGGTTCTGTAGTTTTGGCCTATTCAATGCAAACAAACAATCAATCAAATCTCTCCTCTTTATAATATTAGTATAGATTCATACCCTAATTTTAGAGGTGGTTTATTTTTATTCAAAGTTAAATGGGACCACCCTCGAGATATAGGCGTCTATTCTGTCATCCACTCACTAAACTAAACCAATCTGACAGGACTAAAATTATCTGCCTCTCTTTTCATTTTAATATGTGAGAGAAGGATGGCAACAATTTTAGTGATACCGTAAGTGTGTCGGGACTTAGGTTCAAGTTCGAGTTCCAGTGATAACCGTAGCAAAAAACTAAGAAAGAGGGTAGATCGTTATGTCTGCACCTAACTTAGAACTGTTCTACCAACCACCCGCATTCTTCAGTCTTCCCCTGAACATGGTGCATGTAACTGCCCCGAAATATCGGGAGCTCATTCCACAACCTTACCACGGTAAATATCCCGTAAATAATCATATAACTTTAGTAAACAACCTTGATAGTTTAAAAGAGTGTTTAACAATTTTAGATCTGTTAAATTTAGTTTAGTTTATCGATCAAATAGATCGAATCGATGCCATAGCCTATTCGATAATAATTATCAATTTAAAAAACCGACTTCACAATTTTAGTGAAATACGCAAATTCGGTTACTTGGATGACAATGAATACTCCAGTTATTTTGATTTTGACCAAACTACTGATCCGATTTTGATTTTTGATCAATTTGAATGCATATCCTTTAATTTAATTGACAGGGTGAAAAAGGCATCGGCCGTCGCGAGAAGGCCAAAGCGAAAGCCGCCGATGAAAAGCTCAGCGCTAAACAACGCGCCAAGATCGTGTCGAAAGAGACCATCTCCACCGACGAGTCTGATTCGGACACTTCTAAGAAGAGTCGCAGCCGCAGCCGTAGCCGCAGTCGCAGCGGCAGTCGCAGTCCGCCCGCTAATAAGGGACGAAAGAGGATCATGTCCGCTTCGGATAGTGACAGGTAACGATGGATAACTTCAGCATCTTCATTCGAACGCTTCTAAGAACAGTCGCAGTCCGCCCGCTAATAAGGGACGAAAGAGGATCATGTCCGCTTCGGATAGTGACAGGTAACGATGGATAACTTCAGCATCTTCATTCGAACGCTTTTAAGAAGATTCGCAGTCGCAGTCCGCCCGCTAATAAGGGACGAAAGAGGATCTTGTCCGCTTCGGATAGTTACAGGTAACGATGGATAAAACATCGCACAAAAAATCGACACCGTTTTGTGGTTGATATTCCGAAAACCCGAACGAAGCGCTATGATTCCACTTTTATTGAGCGAACTGCTAGTCTGTGGAATGCGCTGCTTGAATGGGTGTTCTCCGAGAGATACAATCTGGGTGTCATCAAATCACGAGTGAATCGGTTTCTTCTAGGCAAGCGTGCTCCATCATAGTCCGCATCATCGCTTAACATCAGGCGAGTTGGCGGTCAACCGCAAGCCTATTATTTATATTTTAAAAAAAAACGCTTCTAAGAAGAGTCGCAGTGGCTAGCTACTTTTCCTTCCTGCCCAGAACTGCGGTGTGACCTTTTTTTTTTAATATAGTTTAGATCTACCGTAGGCACAATAGTAGTAACAATAAAAAATAAAGTTCTTGTGATGATTTCAATATAAATACCCATGTTTTTGTCTTCTCAGGTCCCGGTCTCGTTCAAAGAGTCGTTCGAAATCGAAGTCCCGCAGCCGGTCACGCTCGGGCTCCGCAAAGAGCCGCCGCTCGCGCTCCAAGTCCAAAAGCCGCTCCAGGTAAACACCAGTGTCACCTTCCAGTCAGGATCATCAGGCCAGCGACCTGGGGATGGGGGGGGGGGGTTAGACAAGACCCACTTTCTGTTAGCGTTAACGCCTGCGTAAAGATGAAATTGTATTAAAATGACATTGACAATGACATTAGCTTGAGAGATGTTATCTCAAGCTAATGTAATTTTTATACAATTTCATCTTTGACGGGTGAAAGTGGGTCTTGTCTAACTTGACTGCGATACTAGCGCTACGGTAATTTGTAGAACCCTTTCGTACGCTATCTGACTGCAGCGATTATGGAAGTTCGAGACAACCTCAAATTACGATGCCATCTAAGTTTATACCATTTTTAAGCAAATTTCCGAGCTACGCTCTAATGTTCCGCTATTGTATTCCACGGCCCCTATAGGATTCAGATTCCTTCCGCTGAACTCTACTGGATATTAATCTAAAGCTTGGAACATTTCAGGTCAAAGAGCGGTTCGAGGTCCAAAAGTCGGTCCCGGTCCCGGTCCAAAAGCCGTTCGAAGTCGAAGAGTCGGTCGAGGTCGAAGAGTCGATCCCGATCCAAGAGTCGTTCGAGGTCGAAAAGCAGGTCGCGATCCAAGAGTGTTTCGAGATCACGATCCAAGTACGTTTTCACTTCCAATAATGCCCGTTGCAGACGATGCGCAGTAGCTTGCGCAAGTACTTGCGCGAGTATCTACTACGATTCGTCTGCAACACTTTTTGCTCAGTGTAAGTGGCGGAGGAAGTGCTTAGTAACACTCGCGCTGGTCCTTGCGCAAGTGAAGCTTCATTTCGCTGCTATACTCGCGCGACGCCCACTGCGCATCGTTAGACCACTCGTGCGAGTACGAACTCGCGCGCGAGTTGTGCGCGTCAATGTGCGAGTGGCTCTTTACGATTGAACGCATACTTGTACTTGATACTTGTACTTGCAAGCTACTTCGCATGGTCTGCAACGTGCTCAAGAATAAGATACGACGTCGAGTCGTAAATTTTGACGATGAACATCGTAATTTGTCACAACGGCGACGCGACGTCATGCAATGCCATTTGTATTTGTTTTGGTCCCCCATTGAATGCGAGCGAAGGGTATTTTTATGGCTAAAATCTTCGATCAAAATAAAATGAATGGACGGACCATAACCATTGAACTTGCTCAGTAAAAACGATTCAAAACCGACGGAAATATTCTTCAACATCTAATTATAACCATGTACAGTACATTTGTTACAAATAGCAGTTTATGGTTTTGTTTTTACACTTCCGGAAAGCACACGAAGGCATAATTTTGTCAGATGTTTCGTTATCATGTAAGAAAAGTCATGTGTCGCACTTCCTACGGCTAGAAACCGACTGAAACGAAGTGAGCACCGGCGCTCATTTTGTAATCATCAAAAATGCGCTTCTTCTGGGCCCGTCCATTCATTTTATTTTGGTCGAAACCTAAAATGGGGAATTTCACTTAAAAAAAATAAGGAAAAATAAAAAAAATAAAGGAAGTATAAAATATGTGCATAAGTATTATACCATTGGTATTGTGTATAAATCTTCTTACACACAATACGCGCGTCGGATCACTTTTCGTTTACGCCGACATGCGGTGCGTAACGCATTTGTGGGGTTAACCACCGACCACAAGTATGCTTCTTGCTAACTAACTATTACTCCAATGTACAATTTTCTATTTCCAGGTCCAAAAGCAAGTCCCGATCAAAGTCCAAGAGCGTGTCTCGCTCCCGGTCCCGGTCCAAGTCCGGCTCCCGGAGCCGGTCCGGGTCGCGCAGCCGGTCCGGGTCTCGATCGGGAAATTCCCGACCAGAAACGCCCGTGTCCAGGAAGTCTGTGTCCGCTAGTGAGGACGAAGCTTAGCTTTATATGTAAATACCTCTCATATGAAATTTTGCAATTAGTTAAAATGTTATAAGTATGACTGTACATTAGGTATTACGAAACTTTATTTTCAATACTTGTTATGATACTTTTTGATCTTGCAGACGATACGTAGTATAAATAACAAGTAGAAGTAGCCATGATCCAAGAAAATAAGGTCTAGCGCTCCGGAAGTTGTCCCGCAATGACGTCACTGTCCAGTTGCCACTTTATTGTAACAAACAGATATTGGGAAACAAATTTGTTAATAATCTATTAAATAAAATACAAAAATTCATTTCAATTGTCATTTGGTTTGTCCGCTCAAGCAAATCAATTCAAGTTTAGCACAAATTGAATATATTAAATACAATATTTATCAAAACCACATTGATTTATTGGACGCCCACAGGTAATATACGGAAATTGGCGAGTTATAATTTCACGCTACTGTTATAACACAGAGCCCGCCATAATTTTGTGTATCATCGTCATCTCTCTCGAACTTGTTGTAAGTTACTTATTCTGCTCTTGCTTATGCACGTGTATGTGTATCCATGACATTGATGACATCATTGCGGGACACCCACGTGAAAAATTTTCTCGGAGCGCTATACCTGGCGAAGTATATTATTATACCATGGAAGTAGCAAAAACAAGTAGGCGTTGATACGATAAGTAGCCACTCGCGCAGTGACGCGCACAACTCGCGTGTGAGTATGTACTCGCACGAGTGTTCGAACGAGACGAACGATGCTCAGTGGGCGTCGTGCGAGCAGCGCGGGGAAACGAAGCTTCACTTGGCGCCAAGTAACAGCGCGAAGCACATCGTTGCAAATGATGCGCAGTAGGCACTTGCTACTTCTACTTGTTACTTGTACTACGCATTGTCTTCAATCGCCTTACGAACAAGGTAATCGAACAAGTATAAATTGACAATTTTTATAACCCCCTGATAAAATAAAAAATCACAATTAATTGGGGAATAATCTTCAAACGGCTGATGAACATATTTTCTTGAATCAGCTAAGGATACTCAATCAAGTCACCTTTCAAACAAACAAAATTTGTTCAGCCGTTTCGAAGCTACGATGTCACAGACAGACAGATACTCACACAAAAAGAGAAGTAAATATAACGGAAATGAGAAGGAAAATCTGTTACCAGGCATTATGAACCTTGATTGAAAATTCTTATTTAGATCAACGCGTCGAACTCCGCATCACAGCTAACTGATTTCGAATGACTGACGTTTCCTTTATATGGGTGCAACTGGCTACAACAAATTTCTTACAAAAATGCCTTGACAGTCGTTCTAATTTATTTAAAAAAAAAAACTGGATACACACGATAAACTTAGAACTACCCTTTGTTTGCGGCGGGGGCTAAGGGTTCAGATCATTAAATAATAATGAGAGGACAGACATATCATCAGGGGCCTTACGGACAACTGCTATTTGCGGCACCTAATCCGCTCAGTTGGAAAATCACGCGAACGTGAACCTTATCGCGCGCAGATACGGTTTGCGGTCGCGTGATTTTCCAACTGAGCGGATTAGGTGCCGCAAATAGCAGTTGTCCGTAAGGCCCCTGTAGTAAGAATGAGCAAAACAAATATGAATATTTTTATTCGGTTTGCGTGTGGAATTTTTTTCCTTCTCCATTGCCCGACTAGGGTCAATAGTGCTGGTTTACATGTGGCCTCCATATTTTAATGCATCTTCCTGATTTACTCGGATTATACCCTGGCTCCAAACAAACGTACAACACGACTAGAGCATGATCTAAGAAAACAAGGTTTAGCAATCTGGGAGTGGTCCCGCAATGACGTCACTGTCCAGTTGCCACTTTATTCAATCAGCTGTTACGTGGTGTATCGTCATCTCTCTCGAACCTGTTGTAAATTGACATCATTACGGGACGCCCACGTGGACATTTTTTCTCGGATTGCTATACCAGCAGACCTAGCATGGGCTGTGGACAAATTTTCTTTCCACCGTTTTTATCCCGCGAGAAAAAGACAGACGTATCCCTATTCTAGCTTTGTCGCGTCTAGGCGAGGATAAAAACGGTGGAAAGACAATTTATCTACAGTCCATGCTAGGCCTGCTGGTGGAGTATATTATTATACCATGGACTAAAGTTTACTACTTAATAATGTGACGCATTGTACGCTGGCAACGTTTCAGTTGGATCTTTTGGTCTCCTTTTACGCACATGGTTGACAGCAACGTACTATCTCTCGCGCTCTCTCTCTCTCTCTCTCTCTCTCTCTCGTCACATGTATTCTTTCTTTGTCTCTAGTTAACACACGCACTGGATACAGTGATACTAACTTATGTAACAGTGCTAACAGACGCACGAACGTGGCTGACCTCAACCGCCGTCTGACCAATGGGAGAAAAAGAGACGGAAATATGATAATCTCACTCTTTCTCTCCTGTTTGTTGGACGGCGGTCCGTCAGCCGCGTTCGAGCGTCTGTTAGCACTATAAGAATCCAATGAGAGTCGACGTTCCTTCTGGCCAATACTGACAGCCATCCCTAGTTAGAAATCAATTTTTTTTGTTCTTTTTTTTTATTTTTTTATTTGTTGGGACTGTCAAAAGCTGGTGTAGATCATGGAATAATAATATATCATTTTGAATGATATGTATAATGCTTTGATCATATAATGTAGGCTACCTTCATCGCTGAACTAGGGACTGCAATTTCATCAACCATTAACAAATCTTTGATATAAGATACTTGGCTGAGCATCGGTCAAGATTTTATTAAGTAGGTTGAATTATTACCAACTAGCTGCGCCCCGCGGTTTTAACCGCGTAGTGATGAAAAATGGTGATGATGATGAAAAGTAGCCTATGCCACTTTCTGACTCTTGAACTATACGCATGCAAAAAATCAGGTCGATCCGTTGTTCCGTTGCAGCGTGAAAGAGGAACAAACATCCATACATACAAACTTTCGCGTTTATAATATTAGTAGGATACAAAAGTCCGTAGTCCAAATTTTACTGCACCATTCTACTTTCTTCCATAGTTTTAATTATGAGAATTTATCGCAACTTATATTCCTTTAGTTCTCTCTACTATAGCATGTACAGAAACTAACGGGTTTATAGTAAAACGAAACTGTTGATCTGTAAGGTCAGGCCACAAATATATATCTTCCGATATAAACTAAAAAACTGATGTGTATACTGGAGAAATAAAATAGTTGGAAAATTGTTATATTCTTTTATTTGTTACGATATTTTTAATTTGGCGGCTTTTTGGCCAACGTCGACCACAACAGGTACGGAGCGCAATCGATGGACTCTCTTTTAGGGTTCCGTACTCAAAAGGTAAAAACGAGACTATTACTAAGCCTACGATGTCTGTCTATCCATCCGTCCGTCTGTCCTACCTATTAACGGCTGTATCTTTCGAACCGTACTAGGTTGCCAGTTGAAAATTTCACAGAATATGTAATGTTATGGCGGATTAACTAAGAAATAAAACGGGTTATATAAAAAAGTGAAAAGGAAAAGGAAGTTCCCCATACAATACAAAAACACGTTTGTTGTAACAAACGTGTTTTTGTATTAGCTCTAATGTAAAAACGGTAATACGTACAAACGTCAAACTTAGTATGATTATAGTACGCACTCTAAAGTATAACAACAAATAATGGCCTGCGGCCTTATTATAGAAGTTTGATCGTGATCGAGATTGCATGCACTCCCGTTCGCATCTATTTACTCGCACCACGTGCGTAAGTGAGATGGCACGCGATCGCGATCACGATCACGATCCGAATCATCCATAATAAGGCATCGGTAACAAATTTCTGCTCATTACCAAGTTATAATCAATTGTGTTATGAACAAGGAACATTATTACTCCTAGCGGAGGTTATGATTATAACCATGTATAACACAATTATAACTTGGCAATGGCAATGAAGAGACCCTCACTGTAGCAAAAATAACTATGTGACTGCGTAGCAATTGCTTCGACTATTTTGGAAGGCGTAATGGTAATGGTGATACGGAACTCTCAGTGCGCGAGCCAGACTCGCATTTGGCCGGGTTATTTTGATACCAAGCACGCTGCGTTATATACTAAAAATAAAACGATTTTGTCATGAAAACCTTGTATATTATCTATTTAGGTACAATTTAAAGTTATTTAGACAAATCGCAGGACACAGGGCAAAAATATTTTACTATGCATTTTGGAAAAGTAAGCAATCATTTATACGCAAAAATAATGTACTTAAATATACTTAATGTAATAATGTTTAACATAATTAACACAACCGTTTCTTTGGTGAAATAACATTATTCAAAATTACCTACGCTCTCAATTCCAATTATTTCTTCCCAATATAATAAGAGTAGTTAGATTTATCTAATGGACTAGACTTTACTAAACTTAACGGCGTCCCGGACATTGGGTCATTTCAATACATTTCATACAAAAGTACTGCTCAATTTTATTTTTTGCATTCAAAAAATAAAATTTAAGCAAAAAAAAATTTTTTTGATTTTGAAAAAAAATTTTTTTTTTTAAATTATCTCATTAGGTAATTCCGCTTCTACCTCGCGAAATGCCCTTCCCAGCTCTAGCAGCAGGTGCCGCGGCGCAAGAGGCAACCCCAGAGTGTGGCAGCATCTTGCGCTACGCCATGGTGCGTCTGGAGATACAGACATGGTGCATATGGCATCCTCAGTAACAACCATACGGGCTGCCGGCGGAGGCATCAGAAGGGAATTCACTGAGAGCTCACCACTGCGAGGCGGCAGCCAGAGCGACAATGGGTTGTAGGCGGTAGTAGGTGCAGGAGGTACTGAGGGGATATACAGGGGAGGGGGAACGGGAAGGGTCGTCCATGAAGGCCGGCCAGAGGGGCGCATACGACAGGAATTAATGTAAAGGGGCTTCATAATTAGGTTGTGGGGCTTCGTAATCTAATAGTGTTAACACTATAAATAAAGCTAACAGACGCTCGAACGCGGCTGACCTCAACCGCCGTCTGACCAATGAGAGAGAAAGAGAGGGAAATATGATATTCTCACTCTTTCTCTCCCGTTGGTTGGACGGCGGTCCGTCAGCCGCGTTCGTGCGTCTGTTAGCACTAGAAATTGAGTGGGGGCGTGTTCATGGCAGCTAATTTGCAGCAGTGGTCGTTAAGGTCGCAGGAGCTGATGCTGGAGCTAGTGCCGGAATTTGAGGTGGAGCTAGTGTCAGCAGTAAGATCGACTGTGGACAGGTCAGGATAGGAGTGGCGTCACTTTTTGAAGGGGATAGAGGATTGAGAGAGGCGTATGGGGAGGGGTAGGAAATGGTGTTGGGGTATTGGCTGAGTGGCAAGGAGAACAGACGGAAGCTTTGGACATCTCCTGACTGGCTCGAATTGGAAGAGGTGGCAAGTTCAAGTCGCAGATTGCTGTTTTGAGGGTACGTCTGATCAGGGAGAGCTATAGCCATTCAGTAGCATGGGTGAGCTCACTTTCAATGCTGTGAAGCGTCCTGGAGTCCCACAGATTAGAACCGGATATGGCGATGTGACGCCGTAACAAAGGAAATGCCCTGCCTCTTAACTCTTTTTTTGAAAAACCCCATGGTTTTTACCATCAGTTAGATAATTTTTCACGGAAGGTTTCCCCGGCTTCGCACGTAAATTACATCCGTGCGAATCCAGGGCGGGTCGCTAGTCGGTTTATAAATAAAGGAGTTCTGAGGTAAAAAAAAACAACCGTATTGAGAATCCCCTTTCCTTTCCTCCTATTTTGAAGTCGGTTAAAAATATCAAAATGACCCGACCTCCGGTCCCGCCTTAATATACAATAATACAATCTTAAAATGTAATAATTGAGCGTCATACATAACACAGCTAAAATTCGAGATAAAAATAACATTGTAAATAAAATTAAATCATCTAATACGAGATTCAAGGCATAAAACTCTGATTAAAAACAATATAAATAACCAATCACAGCTTATAAAGAGATCTATACTTATAGGTAAATAGAGAAACTTCTAAATCTTATACAAATCCAATACAATTTACTTCTCTCGTAGAAACTACATTAAAATTCCATACAAATGCATATCTTTGAGTATCCGCAATATAAAACTGGGTAAAAAATTCGAGAGTATGGCAGTTTCGTTTAGTAAGTGGTCAATTTATTGCTTATATTATGAGGTTACCAACTTTCTAGATTTTACAGTAACCGTCTGTAGCCAAGAGCCCTATTCTCGCCTGCTCGAAATTATCTCGTCTGCTCTCTCATTACAAAATTTCATGTCAGTGAGAATAATTTTTGACCACGCGAGAATAGAAATCTTGTCTTTGGTTAGAAGTCCAACACAATTTACATTCTTGGACTGCTAATAAGACAGACTCGAATCTATAGCACGTTATCAATCCAGCATATCGTTATCATTGCATGCTGTGGGTATATGCAACGTGCGTTCTATATCTCGTTTGCGCATTTCAACATTCCTGCCCCCCGATTCTACCAAAGAAATTGTTATTAAATTGTAATTGTTTCAATTTTATTTTTTAAATGATTGGCTCAAAATTGAGTTTTGAATTTTTTTATACTAAGTTATAATATTAGGTGGTGGTATTTTTCTAGTATATACAATAATTTAAAACTGTCAGTTTTGAGGCATATATTTATAAAAATAAAATTGAAATAATTATTATTTAAAAACAATTTATTTAGTAGAATCGGGGCCCTGAAGACAAAAAATACTGATTGTACTTACAAAAATCTATGAAAAACAAGTTTTCATACCTAAAAACGGAACCAAAATTATTTACAGCTACGTGACGTCATATCAATTTCGTACATTCTATTGGTCAATGGTTTTCTGTTTATCTTAGCCGAGTTTAACAGTGCTAACAGACGTCTGGATTTGGTTGACCGGACCGTCTGACCAACGGGAGAGAAAGTGTGCATCAGAGCTACATGACCTTATCCTGCCATCCCCTTTCTACTACAGGACAAGTAGAAAAACGGCCTTCTACCATCAATACTTTATGTACAGATCTTTATGTACCTATAGCCCTTTAATGACTAATAAACGTTTTTGTATTTGTATTGTATTGTATACATTGTGGATTTTCCTTGGACACGTACCAAACGTTTGATTCTACGTTTCTAATCCGTACGGCCAAAGATTGGAACAACCTGCCCGCTTCCTTGTTTCCTGAGATATAACCTGGGCCTTTTCAAGACCAGAGTGAATAGGTTCTAAGTTCTAAGTCTGCGTGCTTCAGCTTCGGCCACATCGTCACTTACCAACAGGCGAGTTGGTGGTCAAACGCGGATATATCCGCGATAAAAAAAAATGGAGAATATAATATTTCTCCTCTCCTTTCTCCCGTTGGGCAAACGGCGGTCCCAGCAACCAAATCCACACGTCTGTTAGCACCTTTATACTCCCATACCTCACAGCAATGCAAATGCAAAGCAATGCATGATTTGTTGTTATTTTTAAAGTCCTAGATAGTCCAACTGATAGCGTGCCATATTATTCACTGGTTACTTTATCATGTAATATTTATAGTTAACTTTACTGTGCGCTAAAAGTTAGGCGTATAACACTAGTACACTAGTTTCCTATATGGTTAGTGACTCTAAAACTACATAAAATTGGTGATATTCAAATGTTGAAAAAAGTACAATTCTTTATTTTGGGCTCGTATATAGCGGATATAAACTTCGAAAGGGATATATTTTGTTAGCAATAAAAATATGAAAAATTACTAGAAAAGTGTAACAAATATAGGGTAGATTTAATTATGAAATGCTATGTCGCGTTCCGAATCACCTCAACAGCGCCTACGACACCGACAGCACTAATTAGAAAAAATATTTGTGCAGTGATTAGGAACGCACCTCAAATTGATTAGTGTCCAATACTTTGTTATAATTATGGTATTGGAATCAATTCCGATGTGTAATTGTCTAAACTAAACTGAGCTTGATATCCTAAAAAATACTGCCGTCCTTTTTCTACATATTGAAATTAATTCGCGTCGCAAGCGCGAGCGCGTCAGAATCGAGTCCCAGGTTACAGTTTAAAGAGTCATAACTGAATCTATGTCACATATTTAATCAATATTTATCATGTAAAAGTGCTAACAGATATGTGGATTTGGTTGACCTCAACCTCCATCTGACCAACGGGTGAGAAAGAGAAGGAAATATGTTATTTCTCACTTCTCTCGTTGGTTGGACAGCGGTCCGTCAACCAAAACCACACGTCTGTTAGTGCTTTTATATGTACATTGAATTTTTCAAGGCCGATTTTGATGAAAACTAAAACTGCATCATTGTATTTTTTATTTTCATCCCATAATTTTAATAATTTTGTTTAAAATATAAAGCAGTTTATTAATATCAAACATTTCCCTTAAGTTTGCCGTATATCATTACTTCCCAGAATTCGATCCTTATTAGCGACGCTATGAAATGGAGTAATAATACGGTGTTTTTTTTTTTCGAAATCAACGGGTTCGATTCTTGTCTAGGAATATTGATTTTTCATAACTCCGACCAGATGCCTTTTCGTGATTCGGATCGTGATCGCATGCCATCTCACTTACGCATGTGGTGCGAGTAAATAGATGCGAACGGGACGGCATGCAATCTCGATCACAATCAAACTTCTATAATAAGGCCGCTGTTCAGGCTTAATCTTACGTGAGTAATTCCCGTGTAATATAAATAAAATGTGTGAAAACCACGTCAGTTTTCATAAGATTGATAAGATGCAGTTTTTGTTTACATCAGAATCGATATTTTTTTCTAATAGTTTCAGATTTGGTGATCCATGCCCATTTGAAAAATTCAACCTGTATATTTGAATTGATTTACTTGGTGTATTGTATAACCACATGTCTCATTCTTGCCAGTGTTATCGAGTCAATGGAAATATTGCTACAAAGGCGGAGCTCCATAGCTGGAAACATATCAGACACAGATCTATATCAGGACAGACACCGAGAGTTCACCTACTTTGTGTGTCTGTGGCCTGTCTGAAGTTGGATCAATACTCCAACTTAATTCAGTTTGATCGCGGTTGTCTCGGGAGTAGCTTGTCAGACTATACAAAAATCTCAGATTGCTCCATTGTGCACAGTAAAACCTCTTCGAAAGTAGTTGGCCGTGCTAATGGAACTTATGCCATGTGTCTCAATATCTCGCACGGGCATTTCAACATTTCCGTAAGATATAATATGACTGATAATATACTTAAAAATCTAAAAAATCTTAGACCTTGAGAATAAAATCAACAAATGTATTTTTTATTTATTAAATTGTTCTAAACATTTTTTTTGTATAAAAAAACAGCTTAATAAAAGGTTTGTTGATCCGCGAGCGAGATAGTGAACACATATTGAGGCAAAAGCTTTTAAACACCACTAAAGTCTATCCATTATGTTAAGTCGCTTTTAGGCAGCTCATACAAAGTGGACGACGTAACTTTAAAAAGAGTCTAGCTAAATAATAATTTATTTTAATTATTTATTTGTATAGGAAATCATTTATTACTCTTTACAAAGTGATGTCGTCACCTTTGTACAAGCTGATGATATCAAAAAGCGATTAATATAATGGACAGGCTATAAATATCTCTCGTGACGTCATAGTAGGTAAAAATGTGGCACGCTGTGTTTGCTTACAACTTGTCATGCGGTGTCTATCCTTATATAAGTCTATGGCATCAGACCTACTTATCCTACATTTACATCTTTGTATTCCAACATATTATGCATGAATGATCTCGAATTCCCCCACTCAGTCTCAAAATCCTAACTTATTTAGGCTCATGGAAGAGAGAACAAGTCGAATAACCGTACCAATAATCTAAACACGCGTCGGCGTTACTTATCCACGAACAAGGAATACAGGGTTATTGGTAAAGGGACATTCAAGTTTTACGTAAGCAGGATTTTTACCCCCCCCTGTCAACATAAGTATGCCCCTCTCCTATTCTTATATAAACATTGTTTTTTTAAATCTGGGCCCTGATTCCGTAACTTTAGCAGGCACGTAACGCGGTGCGTTAATTTAACATCTACAAGTTTGATCTCTATTTCCTAAGGAATAAAGGGCAATTTTTAAAGGTTAAGTTAACGCGTTACGCGAGTGTTTGAAGTTATGGAATCAGGGCCCTTTTCAGGTTTCTTGTTATTAATCGTCTCTAATAAACTAGCTGCGGAAGAGGAACTATGGCTTGAGTTTGACCGCCAACTCGGCTGGTGTTAAGCGATGATGCGGTTTGCGATGGAGCATGCTTGCCTAGAAGAAACCGATTCACTCTTGTTTTTTACTTTTTACTTCTGACTAGGTTAACGTTTGACCGCCATCTCGCCTGATGGAAAGCGATGATGCGGTCGAAGATAGCGCACGTTTGGCCAGTAATAACCTATTAACCCTAGACTTGAACACTCCAAGATTATAATGTAATTTGAAGACACCTAGATTGTAACTATCAGGGAACACCCATTCTGGCCCCCATTATTCACCCCCCCCCCCCATTTGGTTTGGTGCTTACGTTATACTTGAATACCCCCTAATTAGCTAAAAACCTTTTGCATGCTTCCCTACATCGTATTGACCATCTCTAGTTCCATCACTTAATAATTCCGACATTATTTATCTTTCTATACAAAAACAAAAATGTAGGTAGACTTTGCGTGGGGCCATTTCCGGACTAGACACAATTATACAGAGTGTTTGGTTACACGATGGACATATTCAACCGTACCAGTGTAACCCTGTATATACGGGGTTCACGGAAAGAGTATACTAAGGCTCATGGGTCCATTATACTCATCATTATGAACAACTTTTAAGAATAAAGAATATCACAGTTGCTTCATACATTTTGTCGAGTGTGAATGACCGTTTTCTATGGAACAGCTGATATTTTTCGCGATTTGAGATTGGTCCCATAGTAAAAGTTGTTCATAATGATGAGTATAACTTACCCCCTTTCGGCTTGGTACACCCTTCCGCGTAACCCTGTATAGCAGGCAAACTCAACCTTCCACCGCTGCCTAAGCCACTAACAGGAGTCTTTACTCCCTCCGTTCTGTTGTCCGAAAGTGGTGCAGACGGTGCCGTTGGGCGCGCTCTGAGGCCCTCCGAGGAACGACGTGAAGGTTGTGTCGCGAGACATCGGCGGCTCCAGCCCGTCGATTGGGATGCAGTCCAGGGTCGGGACTGTGTACTCCCTGGGGATAATGAGAACAGATTTCAGAGAGGTTGTGTATACAGTGTAAGTAAAACGTCTGGGTGTCTTCAAATCACGAGTGAATCGGTTTCTTCAAGGCAAGCGTGCTCCAACGTAGACCGTATCATCGCTTAACATCAAGCGTGATGGAAGTCAAACGCAAGCAATTTATAAAAAAATAAAAAATGTAGAGCTGGTGATTCATCACTATCATCATCAGCCAAAGGACATCCACTGCTGTACACAGGCCTCCCCTTTCAACCTTCACAATGAACGATAGCCTGCCCTCTGCATCCACTGGATGCTTGCGACACTCACAATGTCGTCAGTCCATCATCTTTCGATTCGTGGTCTCCTTTCTTCCCCATCGGTTATCGGTTCTTCGAGCGATGTGGCCTGCCCATTGCCACTTCAACTTGCAAATTTTAACAGCTATGTCGCAAGAGCTGGTGATTGCTGATACGATACCACAAAAAATGTGCTGTCTTATTAGTTTTTTTTTTAATATTCGCAATGTAATGCAAATAAAATATCAGCTGACGGTAAAGGCCAACGATCGATCACCGCCGTGCGTACGCTTGTACGCTTTACATTGTTGGTTTGCAAAATAAATCCCGCTGTACACAAGCTACCTAGTAATACATACATGGAGACGTTATCCTGCGAATGTGCAGTCGTTCACAAGCTGCGGCAGCGCTTGTTGAGGCGGGTCGGCGCCTGCCGGCCGCGTCTCGCTCCCTCTGTACTATAGACAAGCTACCCAGTAATACATACATGGAGACGTTATCCTGCGAATGTGCAGAGTCGTTCACAAGCTGCGGCAGCGCTTGTTGAGGCGGGTCGGCGCCTGCCGGCCGCGTCTCGCGCCCTCTGTACTATAGACAAGCTACCCAGTAATACATACATGGAGACGTTATCCTGCGAATGTGCAGAGTCGTTCACAAGCTGCGGCAGCGCTTGTTGAGGCGGGTCGGCGCCTGCCGGCCGCGTCTCGCGCCCTCTGTACTATAGACAAGCTACCCAGTAATACATACATGGAGACGTTATCCTGCGAATGTGCAGAGTCGTTCACAAGCTGCGGCAGCGCTTGTTGAGGCGGGTCGGCGCCTGCCGGCCGCGTCTCGCGCCCTCTGTACTATAGACAAGCTACCCAGTAATACATACATGGAGACGTTATCCTGCGAATGTGCAGAGTCGTTCACAAGCTACGGCAGCGCTTGTTGAGGCGGGTCGGCGCCTGCCGGCCGCGTCTCGCGCCCTCTGTACTATAGACAAGCTACCCAGTAAAACATACATGGAGACGTTATCCTGCGAATGTGCAGAGTCGTTCACAAGCTGCGGCAGCGCTTGTTGAGGCGGGTCGGCGCCTGCCGGCCGCGTCTCGCGCCCGCTGAATAAGAACACACCCACTATCGCCAGGAAGTACGATAGGAAGTACAGCCCGTGGAACTGTGGACAAGATAATGTTTCGATGGTAAATAAGTTGTCGTGTTTGTTAAGGGTGAAACTCTTCTAGCAGGTGCTTCGCGCTTAGAGTCTATCTGTATGCCCCGCGTCCCTGGTATTTACAGCACGCATCAGAATATATAAACACATAAAAAGTGCATTGCGAGCACCACGGCGCAATTCCGCGTGCGTAAGCATACCACTTAGAGATTCACTGTTTTAAGCTATCATCGTTGTTCATTACCTATGGTTAGTATGGTAACTATACTAAATGAGGTGTGCAGAAAAGCTACAGCATGAGGTTTTTAAAAAGCGAGTTAATCGAGTTCTAAAGGGTCGGTAACGTGTTTGTGATGTCTCTGATATTACAAGTATTTATGGCGACGGTGACTGCTTACCATCAGGCAGCCCGTCTGGTTGTTTGCCACCTATGGCATAATAAACAGTTATATGATTGTAACGGGATATTTATTGTGATAAGGTTATGGATAACGGTATATAATATCCTGTCAATAATCATATAACACCGCAGAACCTATGGCCGATGGGGCCAAAAGGTTCTGGATTGGAGACCACGGACTGGTAAGCGCAGCGTAGGACGTCCACCAACAAGATGGACAGACGACCTAAAAGAGACCGCAGGGAAACGCTGGATGCAGGCCGCTTCCAACTGGCCCTTTTGGAGATCGATGGGGGAGGCCTATGTCCAGCAGTGGACGTCCTATGGCTGAAATGATGATGATGATGATGATGATGAATCATATCTCTACATAGTATAAATTAAAGTCGCTTTCCGCGTGTCTGTCTGTCTGTATGGCCGCTAACTCCTCCTAAACCACGCAACAGATTTTGATGCAGTTTTCACCATCAGTTAGGTATATTCTCACGGATGGTTTATATATAACTAGCAACCCGCACCGGCTTCGCACGTAAATTACACCCGTGCAAAGCCGGGCGGGCGGGTCGCTAGTAACTGTATAAGTACAGTTTTTTTTTTTTTACAGTTAAGATATAAAATAGGCATAAGTTTATTAAACTCACCTTGAATTGAAAAATATACATGCCAGCTATGAGCGTGTAATAATCCGCTGATAAGAAAGACAGGTGCAGTATTATTGCTCCCGCATCTCTGAGCATAAAGCACTGTAGTATCTGAAACAGCGTCTGCACTCCGCAGTAACTTCCCAACTGCACTATCGTCTCGAATTCGTACCAGTTGAAGGAGACTAGTTCGTGGAACTCTAGGAAGAATGTCTGGGTGCAGGAGACGAGGCTTCCTATGATGCCTAGTATAGCCAGGTAGTTGGAGCAAGTGTAGGTGGTGAGCATCATTTCCTGGAGCACCGTCACTACGGCGAATAGAAGCGAACCGGCCAGGCAGAGCATGTCGCCGACCAGCTGGTTTTTACCTGAAAATATAATTACAAAAGTTAGGGGTTTACCAAAAATGTTGTGGTAGATTTTCTGCAACTTACAGAACAATGTGGTGAGTTCCGTGTAAAGAGTTTTAATACAAGTTTAGTGTCGTTTGAATCTGTGGTCAAAGTTTTGCCGCCGTTTTGAGTTGTGAATTGATGGACATACTACTTAGCACAAAGCACAATTATAATATGAATCATAACACAAGTCAAGCCATTTTGGAAGTTTTTCTGATATCTTAATGTGACTATAAAATTAATGCAAGTTATAACAATTAACATTGATATTATAAATTAATTGACAACAACTTAAAATCAAATATAAACAAACTAGTACTAAGAATATAACTAAACTAATCTAATCTAATAAACCCCTGTCAGCAGGCATCATACTCAAGATGCTGGTCACCAGTACCGGCGCCAGTTAAAAAGGGGCGCCATAGGCACCTATAAAGGGGTGCCGCAGGTATATAAAAATCTATAGATCTATTCTATCTAATCTAAATGGAAGAGGGGCTGGGGGGGTGCGGTGCGCCGTAGAAGTCTCGCCCAGCAGCACTGGTCACATATAATGCGTTGTACAAGATATCGGCCAGCATTAAGGTCACGAGATGCTTTAACCAGACGAATTAATAAATTCTGATAAGTTAGTTATAACACAATTTTAACGACTTCAAAAAGGACCAGGTTCATCAATTCGACTGTTTTATTTTTTTGTATGTTTGTTACGCGATTACTCCGCTAATATAGAATTGTTTAGTAAAGTTTGAAAATTTAATTTGTTGAATTAGACCTTTAAAATAAAAGTAATCTTTGTTTACTGTCTTTCTGGGATAAATAAAGTAAACTGTTTATCATTTAGAATGATTGAAATATATAGCTGAGGCTAGCATGAGCTGACCTGAGGCATTGTTTTCAGTTTCTTGAGTTTTGATTGTGCGCATGGTAAACATACACTTACCATCAGTAGGTGCGCCTTCGACATCGGCCCAGACGACACAGACGACTGCCATGAGGCCCATAGTAGCCCCTGCCACATGCGCCACGCCGAGCCGGCGCCCGCGCCACGCGCCTCCGACCAGCGCGGCGCCGACGCCGCTACACGCCAGCAGCTGTCAGCTTAGCACCGATGTGAACCGCTGAGACATCACCAGGAGCCACGCCGCTTCCACATCCAGTGTGCACGCCAGTATTAGGACCCACCATCTTCTGTGAAGTGTAAGAAAATTTCAGCACATCGCTTGCCAGAAATTTGTTCTTTTTTAATTTTTTATTTAACGGGCGGTTATCCGAGTCGCAATAGGCAACAAAACGCTCCCTCAGCCCCGCCAAGTTATAGCGACGATGTATATTGCCATGCTAGAGGCAGGACGCCCGCGGGGGGGGGTGCAACGACAAAAACGAGCATAAGTCCGACCTCGATGACGCTTGGCGCGGCACTGAACGCGGCGCGCACAAATTCTCAGGACCTTTTTACGGTTTTAATTTCACTAAAAAAACTAACCTATTCACTATCAAAATTCTATCCAAATAAAAATTTTTTTGAATAAAATTCCCTTTCAGTACATGCAATTTCCAGGTTGTTACGAGCTTTCATTAGAGCATAAAACGAAAAAAATTAACTGAATCGACTTTGTTTCAGATTTTTTTTTGATAGAGGAAAGTTTATCTATCGTGTTTTGAACCAAATCACAGACTAACACAGATTTATCTGTGACATGTATTTTTTTCCAGCTCAAATATTGTAATTTAACTGAAAAAAAAATGATTTAAAACCGTCAAATTTGGTATAAGAGGCTCTTAAAGAGCTTTTTCGCACATATGAATCATCATCATCATCATCAGTCAGAAGACATCCACTGCTGAACATAGGCCTCCCCCTTTAACCTCCACACTGAACGACAGCCTGCCACATATGAATATGCCGCTCTAATTATAATCATTTATTAATTAAATTATAATAAAAAATTACTATTATTATTAAGGTTCTGGAGTGGAGACCACGAACCGGAAGACGCAGCGTAGGGAGGCCTCCCACTAGATGGACCGACGACATTGTTAGAGTCGCGGGCATCCAGTGGATGCAAAGGGCAGGCTGTCGTTCAGTGTGGAGGTTAAAGGGGGAGGCCTATGTTCAGCAGTGGACGTCTTCTGGCTGATGATGATGATGATGATGAAAAAATTACTTTGGGACATAAACCTAAAAAAAACAAGTATTCCATCATTTCCATCACCAAGTAGTGTATTCCAGTATGCTTACAGAAATCACTTCATCAAAACTCACGTGAGGATTCATTATAAATTATTATAACACTGGCTTACACACCCGATTGAGTTTATCAGTTGAGACGATCGACCGGTTTGTTTACAGAAAGATGAAACAATTTTGACGCTTAATAGACCTACTTGTAGGTCTGGAGTTTTGTAACAGAGAGGACGAAGACACTAGGAATAATGGGTAAAATGAAAGCTCACAATAGTATTGCAAAGGCTGTTTCTACATGGTATTGATGATGTGATTCAGTTAAAACATTTTTCCCAATGTTTTAACATTATGACCAGGGCCTTAAGGCTAGGCTCGAAACAGCGCAGTGCGGAATATCACACAGACATGAAGTTTAACGGGCTGAGATACGGTTTGCAGTCACGCAACTTTCACCTAAACAGAATCACTTAAAACAGGTAGCCATAAGGCCCCTGGCATATCTAGTGCGACCATGAAGCATTAAGTCTTAAAGCTGGTGACTGCAAAACACCGTTGTTTGTCAGCCAGTGTCCTTAAAGGGGGAGGCCTATGTTAAAGGGGGAGGCCTATGTTAAAGGGGGAGGCCTATGTTAAAGTGGCAGGCCTATGTTAAAGGGGGAAGCCTATGTCAAAGGGGGAGGCCTATTATTATGGAGGAGGAGAGGGAGTTCAGCAGTGGACGTCTTCTGGCTAATGATGATGATGTCCTAAAGTGTCATTTCAGTATAACAAGTAGCCAGGTTGGCTCATGTTGATGCTGGTGGTACAAAATACACCCCAAGCAAGACGTCAGTGCAGGACTCATTGAGCCCCCATCTCGAACAAGATTCATGGTTTGGATGGACATAGTGCGTGTTTTTATTTACTACCAAACCATCCATTTTTCATTTCGTGCATATGACGTTAATGAGTTCCTAAAGGAGCAATTTTTTATTTTTTTTTTATAAATAATTGGCATGCGCTTGACCGCCAACTCGCCTGATGTTAAGCGATGATGCGGTCTATGGTGGAGCACGCTTGCCTAGAAGAAACCGATTCACTCGTGATTTGAAGACACACAGATTGTATCTATCGGGGAACACCCATTCAGGCAGCGCATTCCACAGACTAGCAGTTCGCACAATAAAAGTGGAATCAAAGCGCTTCGTTCGGGTTTTCGGAACAACAACTGTATAAAAACTATATATATAACAATAGATAAAGATACTCCATGTATTTTGCAAAATTTAGAGCTAAAATTACTGAACTATACATGCAAATCTGCAGTTGGCTTGCAATATTTAATAATTAAGTTCCGGTGGTCTTATAACTTTATAATGCTTGTTTAAAGTATAGCAAAAGTTATTGCATTGGTGATCAGTAAACCTTCTATGACTACATTATTATACACAGGGTTGGTATGTATGATTAAATAAAACTTACTTTGAGAGTTTCTCAGTCCCATTACAGAATAAGGTCGGGGTAAACAGCACGAACAGCAATAGATAGGGCACGACCAGTTGTCCTGTCGTTGGGAATTGCCAAGTAGCGCTCTGCAGTAACGTCGTTAGTATACACTTAACGCTCAGTAATAGGGATATCACCTGACCCAGCAATATACTCCGCCACACTTTCCTGCACATAACATAATACTAACATTTAGTTTCATGTGAATTTAAAGAGTGTAATAGCATTGCAAAGAAGATACTAGCCATCGCCCAAGTTCTGAAAAGTAAGACTCGACTTTATCACTGAAACTCGATCTTTCCATTATTTATGTGGTAATTTTCAACGGCCCGAGTGATAATAGTCACAGGAAAGGTAGCTTTTGAAGGTATTTCTCATGAATTTCCATTATTTTTCCACTAAAAAGAAATCCTGAAACGAAATGCAAAACAAATTTTGACATTTCTGGTTTTCGTTCAAAAATATTATTTTGTTTGCTACAACAGCCACAGATAGCAAAACGAACAAAAAATATTGATTTATGAACAAAAACCTAATAGCACAAAATGATGCATCCACTTTTTACCCCCGCCGCAAAAAGATGGGTGTTTTATCCAGTAAATTTGCACACGCATCACACGCGGTCTTCAATACTATATTGTATGTAACTAAGTTGCTACTATGATATGCTAGTCCTTCTTCTGAGAACAAGATAACAAAAGTTTTTGTCTTTAAGTTTTGAGTTTTTTTTTAAATACAACTTGACATTGACATTAACGCACCCTTGGCGGTTGCGCGGTTGGCGGTTGCTTGGCTTGTGTTGTGTTGACTTGACAGAAACGAAAATAAACAAACTGGTGGATTTTCTGTTCAATTGCATCTATAAATATAAAATAATATATTTATTATTTCGTTTTAAGAGCCAATTACTACATCCAAAATGGGAGACGGTAAGTGTTTATTAATAAAACAGGTGTGTGTATACCTATGGACACCATCGCTAAATCATAACCTACTTTTGTTTATTTTGCAGAAGATGTAATTCGCAGAAGACTGCTAATCGACGGAGACGGTACCGGCGACGATCGAAGACTTAACGTGCTCCTAAAAACATTGATTAAATGGTGCAATAGCACTGATGATAAACCTGAAGAGAGGTTAGGATTTTTGTAGGAATAATAACACCATATCTTTAGTTTTTATCTTAGTCCATAAATAAGTTAAATCTTCACAAACTAATTAATACAATGTTTTACAGTAAATCAACACATGACAGAATGCTGGCCCAACTCGCTCAATGTGAATTTGCTGTTACAAAATCTCAACTCGGCTCTGAAATGATGTTAGCAGAGTTAACAAGCTATGAAGCACTCTCGAAGATTCTAGAAACTGGCATAGAAGTAGCCAAAGGTAACATAGAGAAGAGCAAAGTTGATCTTGCTCAAGCTAAGACAGTAAGAAAGAACAGGACAGAGTATGATGTACTAGCAAAAGTTATAAGCGAACAGCCTGATAGGAAAGAGACGCTGGAACGTTTAAGTACTTTAAAAACAGATCTGTCAAGTTTGGAGAGTACTAAACAGCAGTTGGAGAGCAGATTAGCGTTAAGAAAGAAACAGTTTCATGTATTGGTGACTTCGATACACCAGTTGCAGGCATTGTTAGACGAACCTGATGATACGGAGTTTATTCCTGACGATGTGGAGATGAAAGAAGTTTCAACTGATTAGAAATAAGTAAACCCAACATCCATACTTTTAAATATCTTTGCATTAAACCTGTTCAGAAACAAACTCACTGCCTGTTACAAGATTAGAAGTAATAAAAAACAGTACCTAACATACAAACTTACCTACAACTATTTAAGGAGATAAGTATTTTTACAATAAAAAATACAATTCAAATGCATGTATATTCATTGAAGAGAATCTTGTCTAAAAATTCTTAAATTATGTATTTTGGCTTATAAACTGACATCAGGACTAGCCACTGGACTTTTTAAATAGATATAGCCGCATTATCAGCACTTCTTAAACCGGATGACAGTTTGATAAGCAGGAAGAGCCCCTTTAGTACTAGCAGCTAACAGCGGGATAACAATTGCTTTGGTATATGTTATTCCAGGGTAGGTACCTATACCCAATTTCATTTCACTGTTATAAGGTTGGATACAGACAAACATACTCTTACATACAAACTTTCGCATTTTAACCCCTGACCATCGAGATACAATTCCTATAGAGTCACAATCTCTCAGTGAAAACAGTCTATAAACATCTGAGCGTCATTGTACATTGTATCAATTATATACTTCACAATGCCACATTTACTCCAATTTAGACTTGATGTCGCTTACATAGTGTTCAGCGTTAGTGGTCCGCCATGTAATCGTAGCTCTGGCATCGCGCGGCGTTGTAGTCGGATCGCGGTTACCTTGTAACTAACCAAAAAGTCTGCGCAATTCGTAGTGTGCGCCGAGTTTTGCTCTGATTTTTTTTGGCACGGTTGTGACTATATGTTTTGTATCTCGATGCAAAAAGTGGGTTGTTGGATAGTACTAACAGACGAGACGTACTTGGTTGACGAACCGCCGTCCAACCAACGGGAGAGAAAGATAATTTTTTCTTTCCCACCCGTTGGTTGGACGGCGGTTCGTCAACCAAGTCCGTGTCGTCTGTTAGCATACTAGGTTTAACGTGTGTCTGTCTTTGGCATTGTAGCTGCCAAACGGCTAAACCGATTTCGATTTACTTTATTTTGTTTGAAAGGTGACTTGATCGAGAGTGTTCATAGCTATGACTCATTAAAAGATTTCAGCCGTTTGAAGTATTTTCTAACAGGCGATTTAAAAAAATTATAATTATTTATACTTGTATTAGTGTGAAGTGTGATAATCGCTTTTTGAACACAATGAAAAGCACCCATAAAAACAAAAGCTTACCAAGTATCTACAAAAATGATGGTTAGGGCTTAAGAAGTAATCTTTGCAAGTGCCATCCCCATTATTGACTGACAGGGGTTGACAAATACATGCTTCATTTAGCTAAAAGCGACCCATAGAATTAGTAGGTTATATTTTAAGGAATTGAGCATGGAATTTGATAGAAATCACACTATATATGCGAAAGTATATGTGTATGTGTGTCCGCATTAGGGTTGCCAGTTTTTTTTTGATCAATGGAAACAAAACGGAATATAAAAAAAAAAACCTGGAGCGAATGAAAAACATATATCATTTGTCCGCTCTTGCGCTTTTGCGCTCTTATTTTTGTGTTTTTTTTTTGCTAGTTATATTTTAAACACGATCGTGTAAGTTTTAACTATTATTTGTTTACTAAAGTTAAATGATTATTAACGGGATATTTAACTTAACCCCGTTTCATTTAACTTTAGTGAACAACCGTGATAGTATAAAACAATGTTATTATTTGTTTGATTTCACATATTTGTAAAATGTAATGCAGTTAGGTATAATCATAGTTTAAAATAGTCATTAATTCGCCCTCCACTCCTCTCGCTTGCTCTTCGTTCTTTATCGAATAATGTTGAAATACGGGACATGGTCTGTCCCGGCGGGACGTTTAAAATTATTAAACGTCCAGAATGCCAGACGTCCCGGGAAATACGGGACGTCTGGCAACGCTAGTCCGCATTTAACTCCGGAACAGCTGGTCGGATTTGGATATATGATTTGTTTGTTATGGAGGTAATATACCCTCGATTAGGTTACCATATCTAAATATGAAAAGTCCAGACATAATCAGCCTTCTAACAGTCCACTGCTGGACTTTTAGCCATATCCACCACGTTGGCCCAGTGCGGGTTGATGGATTCACATACGCCATTGAATTCCTTCTCCATACGTATGTAGGTTTCCTCACGATGTTTTCCTTCACCGAAAAGCCAGTGGTATGAAAATCCGTACATTAACTCCAAAGAGCTCATTGGTACGGGCCCGGGGTTTGAACCCGCGACCTCACGCTTTCAAGTCTAGCGGTCTCCTAAACAGCCTACCACGGCTTATAGTCCTGACCTAAAGCCAGATATTTCAATACAAGTCCGGACATTGTAGTTACAAAATTCAAACACTGCATGATATTCACATCTCATATAATTCACCCGCCTGATATTTCCTCTGAAACTGTACATTTCTCGGTGATAAAAGTAAAAGTAGTTTATACTACATACAATTAAAAAATAAAATAAAAATATACTTGCAAGTCGTAGCTAAGGATAATGTACAATACAATCATACGTAGGTATGATTACTACTTATATCATAAACTACTTATACCTACCTACCTAGTTAAATCAAAATGACAAATCAGTACAAAAAGTGTAACAAGTGTACCTACAATATTTTGTCAAGGATAATGTAAGTAATAATAGGCTAAGTTTTTTGAGAAATAAAATATTAAATTAAATTATCTTTACTATGTCACTATCCGGCCTTTCAACTCCCACTATGCAAAAAAATCCCGTCAATGCTGTCGCTGTGTTAAAGAAGATAAAAAAAAATTGCAATTTTAATATTAAGTAGGTATCACAATAATTAGTATGATGATCGTTCTGTCATTGATTGAAATTTAAATCATAACAAAACGTTTGTTTGCGGCATATCCAAACCGTTCGTTTGGGACAGAACACAACGTTCTGCCGCAAACGCTGTCAAATTTTCTAAGATCATTAGAAACATATGAATACGTCATTGGACTTAATGAATATCAATGATATTAGAACGATCATCATACGTATTGTGAATAGGGTATTTGACTGTATTAAAAATATAATTCATGCTGGTGTAATCCTAGAAGATTACTATTAAAAAATAAAGCACCGATGTTCAGAAAAAAAAATATTTTTATAGATCACGTGACTTGAAAGAAAGAAAGAAAAAGTTTATTTGTGACCAAATTAGGTTTTTAAAAAAAACAAACACTATGTAGGTCGAATGTCCTTATGACGTCACATGGCGAGAAGAGCTCGTTTGCTTATGTATGACGTCACTAATGTTATGTGACCCCATAAATTTCAAAAGGAGCGTTTACGCGGTAGTTTAATAATTTGAATTTTGATAATTATAATATTCATATGTTGAAATAATAATGTATGTAAGTATATGTAGGTATATTAGAGTGGAGCCTACAGATCTGCCATTTAAATCTCAAATACAATTTAAATACAAATTATGAGGACTAAATCAAAAGATTGTTTTAATATACTAAACAATTTAAGATATCAGCATCATAATCCGACATAAGACCTAAAATCAGTCAAATACCCTATTGTAATACTATGCGCTGGTTTGGGAATAGGCATGATGATTAACATTTTTTTATTAACTCATAAAAAAGCTGATCATAAACAGAGCACATCAACGCAAACAAAATAATAATTAGTTAAAAAATAAATGAGATGTAAGCATTTTAATTTCATGCTAGACAGAGAGCGCACTATACTGGCTCAGGTGCGCCATACAAATGCTATACTAACACACGCTAACAATGCGCAAGCCTATCTACTATAAAAAAAACGCTTTGCGAGAAAGGGATAAAGCATCCCAACTCTATCCCCACCTAAAACATTAAACGCTCATATCTCAGAGATTTATCTACCAATTAAAATATATTTTTCAGTATGTGTAATGTATTTAGTTATATTAATTGCTAGGCCGGTTATTTGTAATAAATTAAACATTTAGGACACATGTCTATTAAGTAATGAGTCCGTTTATGATACGAACTTGAATTACTGTTATAAATGTATATAAAAATTCTAAAGCCTACTTCACAACTATGCTATGTACAGGTACGCCATTCCCCGGCGCACGTAACATACCCACCAGACATTTTTATGCTAACAAACCCCAAGGGGCCAAAACACAAATAAATACAAGGTCACAAAAACAGCTAATATTTAGTAACTTTACACTCGGGCCAAGTTTTTTTCTCTGTCAAATGCAGAAGATTTTTAATAAATAGCTAAATTAAAACGGTAACTACTGACTACTGAATACTTTTGCTAGAAAAAAACTCATAGGCTAGATCAATGGAGCGTTTTAACCCGCTGGTGGTGATGCTAGACTTTTTGAATTGTCCCTAACATTTAAATAATAAATCTGAATGTGAGATTGCAGCTGGTTGCCCATAATTATAGTTTTGGTGCCAACATGAAAAAAACATGGCCTGCAAATTTCTTTGTAACGAAACAGACAAATATACTTGAGGACATGAAGAAAGAGAAATTTGCAATGTAATAAGATTTTAATTGAATTGAAGTAGAAACAGGAACCTCGAAGTATTTTGTACCGTGTGTACCTTTCATTTCATCATATCACTTTCCCAATATCTCGAGCACATGCAATAAATAATAATCCACCATTATTACACATTGTTGGCCATTATAGTAGGGCACATAGCACGCAAAGCAGATTGCCGGTGGGACCGAAAGATTCTCGAATGGAGACCACGGACCGGCAAGCGCAGCGTAGAAAGTTTACTCACAAGATGGACAGACGAGCTAATAGTGACCGCAGGGAAAAGCTGGATGCAGGCCGCTTCCAACCGGCCCCTTCGGAGATCGATGGGGGAGGCCTATGTCCAGCAGTGGACGTCCTACGGCTGAAATGATGATGATTACACATTGAAATTCGACATAAGTTTAGGAAAATAAGACTGCGACATGCTTTTTACACGTTGGATATTTTCTTTCAGCTTGTCAAAATGTTCAAGCAACTGTCAAAGTTAAAAAAAGTTTGACTGAGTACGATAGGTAGGAACAAAACACATTTTCGTCCTTATTAAATTTTTACTGGCCACATGTGTGCTGTGTACCTAAGGCCCGCGTATCAGACAACGCTTTTTAATATTACAAGAGACCTTACGTAAACGAGATAAGACCTCTTACAATATAAACATTAGAATGAAATGGTCGGCGGGCCACTTCATTCTGCATTCACGTTTAAATGGCATACTCAGATATGCAGTTTGATAACAAGGTTGGACTAGACGTATTGTGGTTCTACGAAACGTAGGTAATCTAGTTGCCAAAAATTAAAGCTGGGGGGGGGGCTTACGGACAACTGCTATTGCGGCACCTAATCCGCTCAGTTGGAAAATCACGCGAACGTGAACCTTATCGCGCCCTGATACGGTTTGCGGTCGCGTGATTTTCCAACTGAGCGGATTAGGTGCCGCAATAGCAGTTGTCCGTAAGGCTCCTGGACTTTATAATACTTGGACAAGCTTTATTTTAGTTATTTTAAACTGTCACGGTTGTTCACTAAAGTTATATGATTATTTACGGGATATTTACCGAAGTAAGGTTGTGGAATGAGCTCCCGATACTTTGGCGCAGTTACATGCATCATGTTCACGGGAAAACTTGCATATAACTGCGCCGAAATATCGGGAGCTCATTCCACAACATTACCACGGTAAATATCCCGTAAATAAACATATAGCTTTTATTTTAGATATATTTTAGTCTTTTTTGCTGTTGGAAGGAGACTAAACAAACAAATAGTAAATAGGTACCTAAGCTATATCTACAAGAGTATCTTCTTACTCAGCCTGCAGTGAATGATATTATGTAGATGATAATAGATCATAATGATTTTAAAACTGAGTAGGGTGTACTCGGTGGTAATTATCAGTTGGCCTTTATCACTTCTCTGTGACGCCTAAGATAAATTTAAGATAAATAACCTAAGCTCCAGGGCGGAAGTGTTAAATGGCATAACGGTGCGAGTAGCTTTTAGTGAAAGTGCAGCACATCTCGACCCCTTAAGCCGCTCACGCCAATGTTGCCTCTCCGGTGCCAATATTCCTCAGCTTTTATGGGGGGCCCATTTAGTGGGTGGCAAGGCACTACCTGTCTAAATATATTTTGATATGAGACAGGGTAAGACAGTGCCGTTTCTCATTCTATAGATCTGTTATCCCATCCACAAGTTATTCACCCCAATAGCCCAGTTTTTTTTTTCCTATACCTACTGCACATTGGTTTTTCCATTTTATACACAACCCTAAATTATATTTTTTACTCAACAGGGCCTCTTGGTGTTGGCTTCGGCCGATTAAATAAAAAGCTTTAATTCACCCGCGTAGTGATGGAAAATGGTGATGATGCTGATGATGCTGAAAAGTAGCCTGCGTCACTCTCCGGCCCTTGAATATGTATATGAATATATATCCAAGCAAAAATCAGGTTGATCCGTTGCTCTGTTGCTGCGTAAAAGAGGAACAAACAAACCAACAAACTCTTCGCATTTATAATATTAGTATGATTAATTTTACTAGTAGTGGTCAACGCGAAAGCGTTAAAAAAATAAAAGAAACCATATAAACCTACTTAGACGGTGGCCAGTTCATAGTAATGTAGCCATTAGCACATCGCGTGTCTGTTGAAACTATCCAAATACGGCGCGACGTTTGTACAATACATAGGTATACCTATTTGTATGTAAATTATAA
The DNA here is from genome assembly GCA_932305915.1 of Agriopis marginaria. Taxonomy (NCBI): domain Eukaryota; kingdom Metazoa; phylum Arthropoda; class Insecta; order Lepidoptera; family Geometridae; genus Agriopis; species Agriopis marginaria. The sequence goes on along the minus strand of OW029926.1, from coordinate 14,048,811 downwards.
ATACCCACTGTTGAAAAGTCAATAAAGCCAAATTTATTATTAATGGCACAAGTTCTACGGGCTCTGATATATCTCTTTAAATAGTGTTGTTAGCGGAGCGGAGCCATAAAGCTTTTAGCGGACTTAAGGTGGTACGTTTCACATATGGCGGGAAATACACATTTCATACAGTTTTCTTGTCCTTGTAGCTAGGTTGGGGTAATTATTGTAAATAACAACAAATATATATACAACTAGCGACCCACCCGCCCGGCTTCGCACGGGTGTATTTTACGTGCGAAGCCGGGGCGGGTCGCTTGTTATATATAAACCTTCCGTGAAAATGTATCTAACTGATGGTGAAAACCGCATCAAAATCCGTTGCGTGGTGTGGTTTAGGAGGAGTTAGCGGCCATACAGACTTACAGAACGACAGACGCGGAAAGCGACTTTAATTTATGCTATGTAGAGAAGAGAAGAGATAGAAAAGAAGAGATACAGTTATTTATCAGTAGCACTATATTACTTACATTTGTCAATAAACCGTTTGAAAGATCAAAAAATTGTTTATCGACAAAAGTAATGGTTTTACCATTAAAGATTTATATCTTTACATGAATTTGTAAAGGCTAATACTCAATTTGCGCAAACACCATGATCGTTTATAATAATTATCCGGCCTAGCTGCAAGGACAAGAAACTGTTTGAAACTTGAATTTTCGCTATAGGTGAAACGTACCACCTTAAACAATAATAATAATAGATTGGAGGCGAGAGTTGGTATGGTTTTAAAAATATAGGTCCATGGTAGGTTTCTGTCTATTGTCTTCTACATCTAGGTAGGGCTCTTTTGCAGTCTGCCTGGGAAAGTATCACACCTTTGCCAGTTATTTAACCGCCAAGTAGTAGTGGGCACACCTCAGATCAGACAAACAAGGGAGATATGCATTTAGTACAACTATCGTTCATGTATATTTTTTTATAATAGGATTGCGTTTGACCACCTTCTCGCCCGATGTTAAGCGATGATGTGGTCTACGATGGAGCACGCTTGCCTAGAAGAAACCGATTCACTCGTGATTTGAAGACACCCAGATTGTAACCATCGGGGAACACCCCATTTAGGCAGCGCATTATTCAGACTAGCAGTTCGCACAATAAATGTGGAATCAAAGCGCTTCGTACGGGTTTTCGGAATATGCGTGTATGTAACCATGCGTATGTAACCATAAAGCGGTGACAATTTTTTGTGCCCGCTCAATGTTAAATGTCTCTCATGTTTTATAAAAAAAGGCAACATAACGCAAAAACCTTAGGTACAAGCCGTACCTACTTACCTACTAATTTTTCATGAACACTAAGAACTTTTAGTTAACACCAATGAACTAACTAATATTATCTTACTAAAACACTGTTTTAAACTATCACGGTTGTAAACTAAAGTTATATGATTATCTTACTAATATTATAAATGCAAAAGTTACTCTGTCTGTCTGTCGCGCTTTCACGCCATAACTACTGAACTGATTTAAATGAAATTTGGTACACAGATAAGTAGAGCTGTGTTCTTCAATCTTTTAATGAAGCGACACCCTTAGTATGAAAAACATTTTCGCGACCCCCTACCCTCCACTGTTTATAATATGTATTTTACTATATTAGAAATATCAAACACCAGTGGATTTAGATATAGCAGAGATTATGTTTGGCAAACACGCGGTGGAAAAGCTAAAAAATATATGTCTCTCTGACAATTAAGTTCAACGCAGGATAAGCGATACATAGCCAAAACAGATCCTCATCATATTTTTTTTCTTCTTTAATGAGGCTTCGTGACCCCCTTAGAAAGCCTTCGCGACCCCCAGAGGGTCGCGACCCACACGGTCGTGAAAAACACTGGTCTAGAGCCTAAGAAAGGACATAGGCTACTTTTTAATGCGAAAAAAGAGTTGTAAGGCGTTGAAAGGGGGGGATGAAAAGTTTTATAGGAAGTTTCGTAATTTTTAGAGCTAAGCTAGAATTTTATTTTTTAGGTTGTTGATTCGATGTAAATAAATATGACATTCAAAGTTTGTAAAAGTTTTACCCTCAAGGGTGTAAAATAACAATACAGAATGGGAGATGAAAGTTTGTATGGAAATACGTAAAGCTATGATACATTTCCAAAGATTTGTAAGTACCTATAATTAGTAGTTCAGCCACATATCATAAGATCAGTGGAAATAGCACACTGCCTATCACGCGATCTTTCTTGCCTCACACCTGCAAAATGTTGAATAAACTAGCTTCCTTGTGTTACCGAGAAGCTACAACATGTGGATCTTCAAAAAGTGATTTTTAAAGGGTCGGCAACGTAGTTGTGATGCCTCTGGTGTTACAAGTATCCATAGGCGACGGTGACTGTGACAGTGAATACGATTCGTGCAATGTGGACGCCTCTACATAGGCTTCAGTAACGAGTTACGATGTATAGAAAATATCTAAGTATACGAACTCGGGTCAACCTCTCTCCCGCCCCTTCTATACCGAGATCCGCTCAGTTTTCATAAGATCTGCAGTTGTACCAACTCGGAATGAAGTCGAGCAAACAAACTTTTGTATCTCGTCTTATTCGAGTGGAGAAATAGGTCGGGAGCGGTTCTACTGAAGCGTACTGCAGCTAACAGGTTAGTGAATAAAACGATACAAACAACCGCTTCATACCTTAAAGACTAAAAACGTCCTTCTCACGTCCCAGTAAGTTCAGATTTGTTTATACATTTCAAAGGTTTTGTTATGAAATTAAATTAAATTGTATTTAACATAGTTACATATAGGTCTTTGGTATTTAATAATATTTAACACGGTCAAGCCAATAACATTAGTATCTCACAAATTAATAATTAAGCATATCAATAAAAAATAAGACATGAGTTAAATTAATAACAAAAACAAGCTCACAAAAAATAAATAATAAAAATACAAATGTCAATAACAATTAAGAATAAAACTCTAGTCAACAAATTACAAATGTCAGAGAAACAAAAACACTAAAAGTCCAAATAATCATCAAAATCTTATTGCATTTACGTGATCCCACTGGTCATTTAAATTTTCAAAATATGTTTGGAAAGATGCAATAAGGATCTTCCAGTTGTCAAATACAATGTCAAGTTCAGTGTTATATCGGTCGTCAAACTGTTATCCTGTTTTTTCATACCTATTATAATGTAACAACTTTCGTCTACAACGGTACTTACACGATACCTGTCCAAAAACAAACTTTTAAGGCGCAAGTCCGTGTAGACATCCACACGTTACCGGCGACTGTAACTTCAGCCGCCAAGGCACACGGAGCAAGCATCGCAAGTCGAGCGCACGCTTCGCCGCTTCACCCACTCGCGCGAAAAATGCCTTCATGGTGGGACTATCTCCACCTCAACCGACAGTACCAAAATAAAAGAAACCTAGAAGAAGGTCTCTTCCAAATCGCTTCCCAAACCTGCAATATCCTGGTAAAAGTGAATAACACGAACAATATAAACTTGACGAGAAATAACAGGAGCGACGAGTACGGGTGCGCTGGGCCGCCTAAAGGCAAGAGTTCCATGCAGGTGTGCGTGCCCAAGTTCAGGAAGAACTCCACCACATCGGGATGCAACCCTGGACTATCGGTGAGTCAACTTTACTGATCTCCACAAGTTTTGATTTTGTTTCTGAGACCTTTTCAAACTTGGCAAGAAAATACGTAACTATCTTACAACGGGAATTAGCTAAACGGGTGGTTTATTCTCTGAAAACAAAATTGTTTAGTATATCTGCATCTATTTTTAACTGACTTCAAAAAGGAGGAGCTTATCAATTCGACTGTATGTTTTTTTTTTTATGTTAGTTACGCGATTACTTTGCCTATTTATAATTGTTGATGATTCTTTTTTTAAGTCACGTTTTTTTAACTTTACTTGGACATCAAATATATAATATGGTAGCCCGAGTCAATGCAAACAGGGTTATTTTAAATGTACCGGATACCTCTTACAACTTACTAACAACTCATGTTCTATGACATTTTCACAAAACTTCACAAATGTATTCATGAGTTTCTTTTAGCTTTGTATTTTTCGAGAGTTAGCTCCTAAGAATAAACCGGGCCCCGATGTCCCCTCTCAAGCAAAACCGCGTAAAATTAATGCTAGAGCCCATATTTAAGTTGTTTTTTAAGCTCTTATTTTAATTTGGGGCTGTATCGAAACTTGGTCAGCCGATTGGTAGAGGCGTCGGGTATCCAGAATGCTGGCTTTTGTTTTCGCACAGAAATTCAGCATTGCCATCAAACGTGGCAATGCCGCCAGGATTAATTCTTGGGACCACTCCACTAATGGTGGTTTAGTTTTTATTTCGTTATTTTAAGTTTTAATTTGTATTAAAGTTTTCGTACGTTTTCTGTTTTTTAAATGGTAATTAAAACTGTAAAATATTGAATAATAATAAAAAAAAGTTGTTTCTTGTAAAAGTAAGGAAACTTTCCGTAAAATATTTAAATATTAAAATTCCAAAATGGCGACGCGCAGGATTCGAACCTTCGCAATCCGGGTTTGTGCCCCGAAAAACGTCCGTTTGTGAAAAGTTAATAAAAAGAATTAGTGGCATAAATAACAAGTGAACAGTATAATTTTTTCATTAGCCAAAAAGCAAGAAGTCATAAATCTAGTCCTGGTATGCGCTATGCAAAGATTCCCGGAACATTTAAAACAAATTATTAAATTTGGAAAGATTTCTTGCTATAGGTACTACGAGCCTATCCAATTTTTTTTTAAATTGTTTAACATCGGCATATATACACAACATGAGTAACATAAAAAAATATATGAGAAAATCTCCCTTTTGAAGTTTCACAAAATAAAACAAAAAAAAAAGTAATATTTCATGTTTTGTTGGGTCAGTTGTGCGAAAATTAGATCGGATGATCGGGACAAGCGCCAGCCTATTCAATAATAAAAAATACTAGACACTATAGAAACTACTACACAAGACTATATAGAAAAGATAGGTGAAGCCAAAACCTAAAACAAAAAACATCTGTGAGTCGTAACGTAAGAGTACAAGACTGCGATGCAACGCGTATATAGGTCTAGGTGGCACTAGGTGGCTAGTTAGACAGTGAAAATATTCGGAGATATAATTGTATTCATCATTACAAACAACTTTTACTTTAGGATGAACCCTGATATCGCGAAAAAAAATGTCATTTATACTAGAGGAAATGTATGGAACAGCAGATTTTGTGTTATTAGGTGTTGGTCTTATAGTAAAAGTTGTTCATAATGATAAATACAAATAATGATATCCCCGAACATTTTCACTGTTTAATCAGCCATCCAGCGGGGTTACTACGCCAAGCGTCGCTATTGCACTTGTATGGACATTACACCGCAATTGTATGTCCTTGTTTGTGCGTGAAGATGTCCTGCCTACGGCCGCGCGGCGACCAGTCACCTTTCACAGCCCACCGGCAATAAACGGTGTCCAATATATTGTGCGTACCGCGCTCCAAACGGCGCTGAAGCTTCTAGAAGCTGCTTTTCTTACAGGTTAGCTAGTTTTAAACTGCTTTTACGCTTTGCTTCTATTATAAAGCCAGTCTCAATGCGATCGTTGGCAGCATATCGATTTTAGAAGGAAGACATCGCGGCCGCTGCAGACGCCGTCGCGACCGACCTTGTTCCAGTTAATTTAACTTTATACTCGATATATGTTTCGGTGATATTGTTTTTAAATTTGAGCTTTTAGTCGCGTAGTCGGTACCACGTTCGGAAAATTTACAATTCACACATAGAGCTATATAGACTATGGAATTGATGTCGATTTTTTTAAGTCTCAGAATATGGCGCGTCTCTAATTCACTGGCACTTTTGATGTTTTTTTTAAAGATATAAAATGACTGTGTATTTTAAAAAAAATGTGCGTCTGTAATTTTGCGAAGTAAATATTTTCAAAATATTTAGAACTGGTTTTAATATTTTTTTATTATGACCACAAAAATGGGATAAACTGTTTGTCCAATTTAATATGGCCATTATAAAAAAATATTTAAACAATGAAATAAATAAAAAAAAGTAATATGACCGCAACACATTTTTCGAAAGTAGATTGTCATTTTATATGTAAATATCATTATTGTTTTCATAAAAAATATTAATAAACATAAAACTTTGTCAAAACTCAAAACTCGACGGATACTTTGAAATAAATTAAAAAAATCGAGCTTTTTCGTATTCTCAGCAAACCCTTTCATTTGATGACCATAATTTATCATGATGGTAGATACGAACTTTTTCTCCGCCATCTTGGTGCGTCCGCCATATTGAATTTATCATCTTGGACGAAAGTTCTTGAGAAGACAATTCCAATAAACCCAAACTCGACGGGGTTACGTCGTTTCGCTTAGGAGTTCTTATGGCCACCTGTCTCCATCATCAGACCAGCTCAATGGTACCATACGTTGCATTGTCACCGAACTTACATAAGTATACCAAAAGCTCAATCGGTTTTGGATAACTGGTCTAAACTTCAGTTGCAAGATACAAACACACACAAACGTGCGAACAAACATACTTAACTAACAAGGCAAGTTAATAAAGCTTATAAAAATAGAATTTGTGCTCATTTATTTTTCTAAGAAGATATCAGTGAATGGATTTTCTTTTGTTTAGTAAATTAAACCGCAATTTAATACACAAACACTATCGCCTGAGTCGCGCACAAATTACTGACTATCATGCTATGATAAGCCTTTGTTTCCACAAACTATGTGTGATTTTGTATTTCTCTATGTAACAAATGACTAGGTATACATTTTTATAGATACCTACTTAACTTATACAGGGTTACGCATATAGACTACTGAACCGAAAGGACAACCGAATGATTTACTTACTTATCATTATGAACAACTTTGAAACCAACCCTGAAATCGCGAAAAAAATACATTCCATAGAAAACGATCATTGACACTCATCAAAATAATTATATGGATCAGCAGACTTTTTTTAAACACATACTGTTTCATTGGTAGTTCTTTTCCATCTGGGCGTCTTTACCTAACTCACGAGTGAATCAGTTTTTTCTAGGCAAGCGTACTTCATCGTAAACCGCATCATCGCGACGAGATAGTAGTCAAGCGAAAGCCTATTTATAAATCGCAGTGTAAGAACCAGATGAGCGTATCTACGTTTTTACAATTTTACAGGAGAGCTAAAAAACCGTCAATATTTCACTTTTTTGAACTTTGAAGTGTTATATAAAAGATAATATACATTTGACGAATGAAAAAAATGTACAGAAATTCACTCATTATATTAGAGAACTCATAAGCATACAAGAAAAAAATTATTTGCACTTATTATAGAAGATATTTATATTTTTTCAAAAATTGGTTGACATACGTTATTTTGGCTCTTAATTATTCCGAAATAGTTTACATATGCGTATTAAGATATGTTATTTGGGAAGTTAATATAAGCGACAAAAAAACATACGCTAATATGGTTCATAAAATTAACATCGATAAGCAATAATTATTTTAAAGCCAGAATAAAGTATAAAGCTTATACGTTGTTAAGGCTTGCTTAAAATTGTCAACCGAGCAATAGTTTAAGATCCAAAGAAAGACTTTTGCCTACACGTTTTTTTTCATTACCTATGATATCAACCAATTGATTTTTTTACGGTATTCAAGTTACGTTCTTCTAGTTCAATAAAAAGTGTGTGTTTTTTACTATTACTTTACTATTGAATTAGTGTAATATTGACTGTACAGTTACGTCGTTTTGGCACATCATGCAGTATCACATTTAAGACACATTTATGAAAAAAAAACGATTTTCGAGTTTTTGGTAGATACGTTCATCTGGTTCTTACACCGCGAAATAAAAGTGTACTTGTATATTTTTTATCATGTGTAAGTGTGTAAGTCTTGATATAAACTTAGCCACCGACAAAAAACAATGAAAATACATTATTTTGAAATAATTAATAACTTTTAATAAATAATAACAAATAACCTTTTTAACCAGTGAAACGTGGTCTCTCACTATGGGCCTCATAAGCAAGCTCAAATTCGCACAACTACCGATGGAGAGCGCTGTGCTCGGGGTTTATCTACGAGATCGATCATAAATGAAAACCGTAGACGAACGAAAGTTACCGACATAGCCCACTGGATTAGCAAGTTGAAGTGGCAGTGGGCAGGGCACATAGCAGAACAGATGGCCGATGGGGCCGAAATGTTCTCGAATGGAGACCACGGACCGGTAAGAGCAGCGTAGGAAGCGAATGCAGACCGCTTTCAATCGGCCCTTTTTGGATCAATGGGGGAATACTATGTCCAACAGTGGACGTCCTATGGCTGAAATGATGATGATGATGATGGACCTTTTTAATTATATGAAGTAAAAATGTAGGCCATACCATTTCGTACTAATAGGTTTTCAGTAGCTGGGTCATTTAACTTTGGGTGCTATAATATAATATATACCATGTGGCATTCTGAATATCTAAAATTGTTTTAGTTTCAATCGTAAATTGAATTTGAAATACCTCTACACTCTAGGAGCACATTGAATTACGATTCTAATATACTTAAGCACACGTGTTTCTGAGCTTTTAAATTATTAAGCAAACTCCGAATACCTTTCGAATCCCTCGATGTAGCAATCCAATTCAAATATTTCAGGTATTTTATGTGAAACTTTCATTTGAATTGAAAAAGCGTAAAGGTGAAGTCTCATATTGAACACAACATATTCACGACTTGATTTATTACGGTCGATCACGTGAAATTGCACTTAGCATTAGTAACTGCCCAGGGAATTGTAATTTCAATGTATAAACCGACCTTTAAGGTTCCAATGAACTGAATAAAAGATTTAGTAGGTTATTAATGTGTGAGTATGTAGGCAAAATGTAGGATAGATATTAAACCTAAAGTATTTTTTTGTAAAATAGTACTTACATTACTTGACAGAACATTTCGTTTTCCGAAACTAGTTTCGAATGTGGCCGAACTGTGGGCCGAAGCGATACGAACACACACATTAGCCTGACAGATTACGAAACAAAACAACAACAACAACACTTTTTTTGTCATATACAGGGTGTAAGGGGAACACTCTCCAAGCAAAAAGAAGGTAATTGTACTCATCATTATGAACCACTTTTAGTATGGGACCAACCCTGAAATCGCGAAAAAAAAAACTGCTGTTCCATACATTTTGTCGAGTGTCAATGACCGTTTTCTATAGAACAGCTGATATTTATTCGCGATTGCAGGGCTGGTCCCATAGTAAAAGTTGTTCATAATGATGAATAATTGGGCCTTCTTTTGGCTTCGAGAGTGTTCCCCTGACGCCCCGTATAATTTAAGAAAAACAAATATTTGGTGCCGTCGTAAAAATACATGTCGCTATTATTTAGTCGTGGATATATGCTAAAACTTAGATTTTAAATTTCCATATTTATTTTGTAGTTGTTCTCGCCCGAATTCAAAATCCGTAAAAATGTAATTTTGATCTTTGTAGTGCTACATTAGCTTAGAATGTTTGTGTTTCGTGCTTTTTTGAAGTCGGTTTTTTAAGATAATTTATTCTTCTTACGGCAATAGGTACTGTGGAAAACACTCGTTTTTTTTTTCTTTGTCAGAATATTGCTAAGTCTGGTTACTTGAAATAAACAATTTGAATTTGAATTATTCTGTGGGAAAACAAGTCATTGGAAGAATTTTATCCAATCATCTTCTTAAGATGAACTAGGGTTGCTAGTATTTAGAATAATTTGTGATAGTGGCACCCCATTAATTTCTATTCTATTTTACTAAGCTTTGTTGATATATTTTTTAAACTGTAACCACCTTTTTCTTCCTTCCAAGTTGTGTTGTTTTTGCGTTTTTTTAGGGTTCCGTACCTCAAAAAGGATAAAACGGAACCCTTATAGGATCACTTCGTTGTCCGTATGTCCGTCTGTCAAGACCCTTTTTCTCAAGAACGCGTAAAGGTATCAAGTTGAAATGTATACTAAATACTTGGGTCTACGGTTTCTTTCGGCTGTAAAAAAATTAAAGTTGCAAGTTAACGCAATCAAATCGATATGAACGTTTATGTCGCATATTTTGCGATTTCACAGGGGAATCAAAACCTATAGGGTACTTCCCGTTGACCTAGAATCATTAATTTTGGCAAGAGGGAAGGTCTTACAGCACAATACATATAAAGGAATAAATCTGAAAGTTGTTAATTTAAAGTTATATCATATGAAGGGTCCACTGCAATAATGATGAATGTCCAATTTTTTTTTAAATCTTAACGAGTAAAATACCATTCGGTCACATGAAATATTTAGAAATCTTGTTAGCAAACTTAGCAAGATCGCTTGCAGTGCCGTGATAAATATGTTTTAAATATTTTGGCTACATGGCTAGAACGCTCAACGTCACCGGTGTTCACGACAATAATGATAATTTTTTACACCGTTTATAAATTTAAAACCCAATTATATTAAAACTAAAGATAAAGGACATTCATCATTATTGCAGTGGACCTTTCATATAAAAATATTGTTTCAGAATTACAAACTTACATTTAGTAGTTGATATGTATAGAAGAACCTTATTGTCAACTACAAAGCTAAGTTTGTCTTTCAATATTTCAACTTTAGTTTTTTTTTTTTTGGACACGCACTACGAGTCCTACTCTGTGTGAGGTCTTTTATTAATAGGCTTGCGTTTGACCGGCAACTCACCTGATGTTGATCGATGATGCGGGTGAAATTTTCAAAGAAAAATTAACCTATTTTAAGGAAAAAAACAAAAAAAAAGTATGGTAAAAAGTATTTATATCTTACTTATCTACTATTCCACTCATCTATTCCACTTTACTCACTACGTTATTTCTAGTAACGATCAAAACAAGCTATTGGGTATACCTACGAACCTAGAACAGCAGTTTATCATGCATCGAATGGGTAGTAATCGTCCACTTTTCGTGTATCCGCCTTGCCCTAGTTTCTGTGGATATTAGTCAAATACGTGTGCCACAACACCATTTGCCGAGATCCGGTTTCGGCTACACCTTTTTACTTGGCTTTTGTTTTCAGAGACTGAAGTAAAATAAGCTGCATTGAGCAATAAAGGCACTAAAAAACAGTTTCAAAATAAAATAAAAAATAATTTATTGCTAGAATATAAGTACAGGATAGGTCTTATGTTAAAATAAAGTTGCTTTATGTCCAACCTTTAAGGCGTGAAAATTACAATACACAATACCTTACCAATTACAATACCTTACAGATAATTTTCATCATAGCTAAACTATTAATGTCCGTTACGCATTACTTTTTATAAACTTTCCTTGCGATAATGACATTTTTAAATGTAGATTGAAGAAGCTTCTGATTAACAAGCCATATTATACCATAACTCATTATATAAGAGACAGGTAATAATGACATTTTTAAATGTAGATTGAAGAAGCTTCTGATTAACAAGCCATATTATACCATAACTCATTATATAAGAGACAGGTAATAATGACATTTTTAAATTTAGATTGAAGAAGCTTCTGATTGACAAGCCATATTATACCTTAACTCATTCTAAAAGCGACAGGTAATAATATTTTTTTTAAATTTAGATTGAAGAAGCTTCTGATTAACAAGGCATATTATACCATAGTTCATTTTAAAAGAGACAGATAATAATGTCATTTTTAAATGTAGATTGAAGAAACTTCTGATTGACAAGGCATATTATACCATAGTTCATTATAAAAGAGACAGATAATAATGTCATTTTAAAATGTAGACTGAAAAAGTTTCTGATTGACAAGGCATATTATACCATAGTTCATTATAAAAGAGACAGATAATAATGTCATTTTAAAATGTAGACTGAAAAAGTTTCTGATTGACAAGCCATATTATACCATAACTCATTATAAAAAAGACAGATAATAATGACAATTTTAAATGTAGATTGAAGAAGCTTCTGATTGACAAGGCATATTATACCATAGCTCATCGATAATATAATATGCAATTGTGTAAAAAAAAAAACAGAACATACGCATCGAAGATCAGATCGAAGCCCTATTCAGTTGTTTGTGTAGTTTTAGTTTGTTGTTTGTGTGATTTTCAATATCACAAGGCGAAATAGAGTACGACCGCGGTGAATTCCGAAAGAAAGTCTTTGTGGTGCTGCATCCTACTCTAGACTGATACTTACTATCAAAAGACTTTCTTGTTTTGACAGTTAATATTGTCTAAACAGATATATTACTATCAAAATGTATATTTTTTATAAAATGTATAAGACTTTAAATGGCAAAATTACCTAAAACTACTAATATATACAGTGTAAACCCTATATAGCGTCACTTAAGGGACTGCGCATTATATGGCGTTATTGAGAGTTGTCGTTAAAGGGAAATAAGAAAAATCCATATTACCTATATTACTATTATAATTTCCATTTACTAGTAAAGTATAAAATTTACAAACATTAATATTGATACAAATAATAACACTTGAGTTGCGTATAGTCTGTTTATCTTCGTTCACGTATGATGCTGACAGTCGAGGTAAATACGAGGCGTTGGAAAGTACTTATTATTGCTTAATAATGACGAATTTTTGTCGTTATTTGTAAATAACGACAAAAATTCGTCATCATACATGCTATATAGAGTGTATCATTGTATGGACAACAAAGTGCACCAAGCAAAGTCAAGTAATTTCGAAGTTTTAGGTAGTATAATTTTTAAATTATAAATAATAGGCTTGCGTTTGACCACCATCACACCTGATGTTAAGCGATGATGCGGTCTACGTTGGAGCACGCTTGCCTAGAAGAAACCGTTCACTCGTTCACTAGTTTGTCGTTAAATCGAGTGTCGCTATATAGTTTACACTGTGTATATTAAGAGACGAATTATTAAAGTCATGGAACAAAGATTGGAGTGTAGACGCCACAGATCTCTTTGTTGTCCAGAAGAAATGCATCCGTATCCTCGCTTATAACAAACTCCCAGACATCAGTATACCAAATTTCCATAGACCATATTTATTTTTATTTTTATTCAATATAAAATTATAACTGTCGCCTCTCTATATATATTTGAAAACTGTAAATTTGTTAGAAAGTACCCACAATTTTTTAGAAAATTAGATGAAAACCGAAACTATCGAATAAGGTCTAACTATAAACATAAATTAATCTTACCGACATCTAAATTAGCAATGCATAGCTCCGGCCCAAATCCAATGGCCATCAAAATATATAATAAACTACCAGTACAGTTATAGGATATAGAAAATGAAAATAAATTTGACAAAACCCTAAAAAACATATTGCTAGCAAAATGTTATTATAGCTTAAACGAGTATTTAGAAGACAAATCAATTATGGAATAAATCGATCCGCTCCGCACTATATTGCCATACCCAATCAGGGTTATTGTTATGTTTTACCTAATTTAAACATGCTACCTAACATCTGTATGTGAACTTCATAATAATTATGCAATAAATGATTGAGTATTGAGTATTTCCTATGTTTGTTGCTGCCTAAGAGAGTTCAAAAACAAGTTATAATAGTTCTTTTGCATTACCTAACAATTATTTTACCTTGTACTCTAGATCAATAACGTAATGTCTTAGAATAGATTCAAGTGTTACGCCCGATGCACATCGAGGCTTTCCGAGGAATGAATTGATAAGAGAGCGCGGATGAAGGTGAGTGAACCAGGTCAAGAACAACTCCAAGGCGACGCTTACTATCAAATTTTATAGTTCCCGTGCGTATTCGAGTATATGTAGGTTATGAGACACGGCACCCGTACCGATTTGTTTTTTAAATTAAAAACGTACGTCGCGGGCAACAGCTAATAATAATTTATATTACTTAATATTATAATGAGGAAAGATTTGATTATTTGTTTGCATTGAATAGGCTCTGAAACTACTGAACCGATTTGAAAAATTCTTTCACTGTTGGGATGCTGCACTATCCCCGGTTGACATAGGCTATATATCCCGGCTTCGCCCGTGCGAAGCAGGCCTACTAGTATATTATAATTCTGATCGCTTTACTACGGCGTAGATAAGTTAACACGTTGCGTGTCGGCCCCTCTAAAGCAATAACGATTAACTCTAGGCACGAGTACTATCTAGTATCTACAATGTAAATTGCTTCTGGGGTGGTTTACTTAGGTAAGAGTCGTTATTGGAACTCAATTTGAATTGCATTTAGTAGAATAGATTACAGTAAAGCGAGACATTTCTTTAACTATATCCTGTTTGGACCTCAAGGTACAGGCTTAGCCTAGTTTGAGGCCCTTAGGCAATTGTTTCTTTGTACCGTTATGTTTATGCGAAATAAATAATTTTGTATTTGTTTTGATTGTGCTGTACGATTGCGACGCCACGTTTTTGACGTAAAACTAGGGTTAACATTATCTCAAGTTTTTTTCTGAGATTTCCGGATTTTTAGACTCTTTTCAGGATTGCGACCGGATTTTGGCCGTTTTTTTTTTCTTCAATTATATAGAGTAAAATTTTCAGATCGTTGTATTACAAAGTTACATAAACAATAATAATCTATCTGTGCGCACTGTTCATGCGTTGTGACACCCACTGCATCAATAATAATTTATCATTTTTCCACAAAGTTGAAAATTCGCTTGCGACAAAATCTCAGAATTTTTCAATGTAAATCAGGCATATTCTCGGGACTTTTAAATTTTCCATCTGGCAACCCTACGTACAACCCCCTTTTAAGAGATTAAACTATAACCTTGGTTAGGACTGCGCTACGCTGCCGTCCGATTACTAAAAGACATTCCCACAATGTCACTTAACGGTATTTTAGTAATCGGACGGCAGTACGAGCAAAACTCATAGTTTTGTAGCAGGTGTATCGTAGCACGTCTACGAGTATCGTAGCTATTGCTACGCGAGTGCTACGAATGTTCCTCTAATGTATCCGTAGCACACCTATAGCTATAGATATTCGAAGACGTGGTATGATGTACACTATGTACAAAATTTGCAGTACTCTCGTAGAAATCTATACTATAATATTATAAAGAGGAAAGAATTGATTGTTTGTTTGTTTGCATTGAATAGGCTCCGAAACTACTGAACTGATTTGAAAAACTCTTTCACTGTTGGGAAGCTACACTCTCACCGGGTGACATAGGCTATATTACATTAAAAAAAATAGGGATCCTTACTAAAACTCCAATAATGTAACCCAAGGTGTATAAAAAAATAAGACATACCCGTGCGAAGCCGGTGTGCGTTGCTAGTAGCTAATATATTCGTAGACGTGCTACGATATACTGCTTCTTCGAAACTAAGAACTGTTAATAATAGTATACAGGTTATGAAACAGGATAATTGTTTTCTCCAAAACTTGTTTTTTGTCTTATTAAGTACATTACAATTGTCGTAGCATGTCTACGGATTCCGTCTACGACAGTCGTAGAAGCTCTACGCTACTTGCTACAAAGATTCCTATTTCTTATATATATATATATATTTTATAAATAATAGGCTTGCGCTTGACCGCCAACTCGCCTGATGTTAAGCGATGATGCGGTCTACGTTGGAGCACGCTTGCCTAGAAGAAACCGATTCACTCGTAATTTTAAGACACCCAGATGGTAACTATCGGGGAACACCCATTCAGGCAGCGCATTCCACAGACTAGCAGTTCGCACAATAAAAGTCGAATCAAAGCGCTTCGTTCGGGTTTTCGGAATACCAACCATAAAGCGGTGTCGGTTTTATGTGCCCGCTCTGGCAGTCCGATAGAAAAATGGGCTGGAGGGAATTAGATCATGAAGATCCGATGCACACTCTCCGAAATGTATTCGATTCCTATTTACTGGAGTCATCAAAAATCTTTCAGAGCGCCTGGTTAATGCGACGCGTGACCAAAATACTGGCGTGTTTCTGGCTCAACGCATAAGCATTGCCATTCAACGTGGTAATGCCGCCAGCATGCTGGGTACGCTGCCAACTGGTAGTGGGCTTGAGCATTTGGATTGTCTTTAGACCTTCAACGGTCTATGGGCAGTCTAACTGTATTTGTAGTTTTAGTTTTAGATTGTATTTTGTTTAGTTAATAAAGGCGCTAGCCCAGTAAAAAAAGCTATTAGCTATAGCTACGGAGATAGTATGACTAATGCATAACATATTTCAGTCCTGCACGAACGACATATCTTATTCCGTGTACATTATGTTTTGTTTTTCCAACTCGGTAGATATATTTTTTCTGTCTCTAACAACTCTGCTTCGTGCTAAATTTTGACATCCTTCCGCAGTACAAAGTTATAAGGACAGGCCCTAATTCTTCCACTATATTAGAGCTAGTTATTTTTAAGAAACCGCACAGTGTTGCATGTATTGAATATTAGATTGTTTCAAAGCGTGCGGCCTTGCCCCACTTCTAATCTAGCTGTATTTTTCGTATTTTGTATCATTTTGCAAAGCTGAACTGGGCCGCAGTGGAAAAAGACCAGCGGGTGAAGTTTCTGTATTTGTTAGGATGTGATACATTTTTCTTAGTCGTTTAATACTATTAATATATACGTATACTTAGTTCAATGATTTTGTAGATGCTTTTTTTTTAAATCTATTTTTGTAAAAGAAAAATACACTATGACTGACTATAAAACGGTTCTGGAATGGAGACCACGGATCGGTAAGCGCAGCGAAGGACGTCCACCAACAAGATGGACAGACGATGTAAAAGAAACCGCAGGGAAACGTTGGATGCAGGCCGCTTCCAACCGGCCCTTTGGGAGATTGGGGTTTGGATGGGGGAGGCCTACGTCCAGCAGTGGACGTTCTATGGCTGAAATGATGATGATAATGATATGATGATTCATCACGAAATCTTGAAAACTACTTGATCTACATTTTTTACAGAACACATTTTTACATTTTCAAAGGATTTTGCCAAAGGTCCGAATTAGGGGGACAAAGAAAAGTTATAATGTTGTAGGTGACGAAATGTTTTGAGCTATCATCAAAGATCCGTTTCTACTCACTAATAGGGCATTCAAATCTGCACATGATTTATCTAAGTTAGTTTTTTTTTTTTTTTGCCTTTATTAACTAAACAAAATACAAGCTAAAACTAAAACTACAAATACAGTTAGACTGCCCATAGACCGTTGAAGGTCTAAAGACAATCCCAATGCTCAAGCCCACTACCAGTTGGCAGCGTACCCAGCATGCTGGCGGCATAACCACGTTGAATGGCAATGCTTATGCGTTGAGCCAGAAACACGCCAGCATTTTGGTCTAAGTTAGTTAGTTTTTAAAATATCTTTATTTCGCATAATACATTTTTTATACATTGGATATATCTAGTGTTAGTCCTAGAGGTCCCAAGAATTAATACATGTTTTCTATACGTTTTCAATTTCAACACTTACTTAAACTTTTAGCTGGTGAGGTAAAAACAAGTTTAATTGTCTGTAGCTTAGATCTCCGAAACTCACAATTTGTGTGAAAGTGGTTTACTGTTACTAATTTTATATGCTATGGCTATCTTAATCTAGGCTTATGCTAAACACTTGACTCACCGACACAGCCACTTCCTGTAACGAAAGAATATAAAAACGCTAAGTAAATTAAACTTCTAGACTTCAGAGGTCATAAACTCATAATTATAAACAACTTCTAAAACAGTGCCAACCCTAATATCGCAACAAAAATTGTTGAGTGTGACTGAAATTTTTCTATGGAACAACTGTTTTTGTCGCAATTTCTAGGCTGCCCATTTTTTTTTACATTGGACTAGTCTAGTGTTTGACCGCGATCTCGCCTGATGGAAAGCGATGATGCGGTCGAAGATGGAGCACGTTTGCCCAGTAATAACCCTACCCTAACCTATCAACCCTAGACTTGAACACTCCAAGATAGATTGACTCCATTTATTAAAAGTTGTTCATAGTAATGAGTACAATCCCCTCCTTTGAGCTTAGTACACCCTTTCCGTGTAGCTCTGTATATAACACATCTAATAGCTATAATTATAAATATCAAAATAAGAGTTCAATAACTGCCCAAAATATCTCAACATCCATCTTTGTACAGAATACTCGCTAAGATCGAGTCCAATGTGACCAACTTATTTTGTAGACGTGGTCAAATAAAAGAACTAAGCATATATGACGGGCGACTGTCAGTTTCGGTAAGAAAATAAAATAGTGGCTCTCCCATTCTACTGCATAAATAAGTTGGTCGTTGTAAGTTGAAAGTGGGAACGTTTTCTTGTTTTTTTCGCGGAAACATTTTCGGGTAAGTGATACAAATGTGGCCGCTTCAAAACAAAATCGTGGCTCCTATCTGTTCTATTAAGGCTTGATACTAGTTTTTATTCTGTGGCAGGGGTCGGTGGCCGACAGTTTGGGTTTAAATCACTTCCGCTACCGGAGTCGGATTTGTTGTTTTGCTCCAGAAATTTAGATATCGTCGGAAAAGAGTTATTATTTTAGAATTAAAAATTCTAAATTTATGTTACATGAATTGTTGTTATATTTTTGTGTTTAAATGAAAATGTAGTTACGCCACTTATTTATTTTCAATTAGACTTTTGCACACGACTGTAATTATTGGTAGTTGGAGCACGAGGACTTGTAAGTACCCCGTGCTTCACCCAGGTGGAGAACTTAGGTGGAGCACGGCTCCAATTATTTGTACTACTTTGTAATGTTACAGTTAAAAACTGCAAATATCGCCATTTATTGACATTATGGTCGATGGTCCAACGCTAGGTTGTCAGGAGATGTCGCTTAAGTCATTATTGTTGAAATAAAATTTTTGTGTCTTAAATTGCTATCCAAATTTAACATTTATTTTAAATCGCAGCCTTTACTCATTTTTTAAGTCGGCTAATAACGACTTTAGCGCCATATCTTAACAATCTAGTGTTGGATCATCCACCTTAAAAGTATTAGGTACCTAGCTCATCAAATTTAGTGGTTCTTGTCAATATTTCCTTTCAGTCCAATCCAGGCGTATACAACCTTATAACCTTAGTTGTCAAACACAAACACAAGGACAAGGAAACGAATGGTGATTTTCAAAGCGTGATTTTCCAACTGAGCGGATTAGGTGCCGCAATTAGCTGTTGTCCGTAAGGCCCCAGGTCGTTCCGTACAAATAGTGCTAAAACAACGCTAGAACTACTACCTAACGTCTTGAACGTAACTTAGCGAGGTTTCAGTGACGCGAGGTTAATAGAACGGAAATGAGAAGGAAAATCTGTCACCAGGCATTATGACAGAACCTTGATTGAACATTCTTATTTATGTCAACGCGTCGAACTCTGCATCCAAAGAACTTGGACCTTACCTTTTTGAGTTATGTCTCAAAGTTCTATGTCCGCATCACAGTTGCTAATTTAGAATGACTGACGTTTCGTTTATATGGGTGCCACTGGCTACAACAAATTTCCAAATTTCTTACAAAATGCCTTGACAGCCGTTCTAATTTAAATAGCAAAAAATATTCTTTTCAGTGGTAATACCACTAAACGAAACGTCAGTCATTCTAAATTAGCAACTGTGATGCGGACATAGAACTTTGAGACATAACTCAAAAAGGTAAGGTCCAAGTTCTTTGGATGCAGAGTTCGACGCGTTGACATAAATAAGAATGTTCAATCAAGGTTCTGTCATAATGCCTGGTGACAGATTTTCCTTCTCATTTCCGTTCTATTAACCTCGCGTCACTGAAACCTCGCTAAGTTACGTTCAAGACGTTAGGAAGTAGTTCTAGCGTTGTTTTAGCACTATTTGTACGGAACGACCTGGGGCCTTACGGACAACAGCTAATTGCGGCACCTAATCCGCTCAGTTGGAAAATCACGCGACCGCAAACCGTATCTGGGCGCGATAAGGTTCACGTTCGCGTGATTTTCCAACTGAGCGGATTAGGTGCCGCAATTAGCTGTTGTCCGTAAGGCCCCTGGATTGTTTTTATAACATCACAATTTAGTATCATTACTGATATAACAATGAGTGATCCCTTAAAATAGTAAAGCAATTAATGTTTATAGAGTTCCGTACCCAAAGGGTAAAAACGGGACCCTATTAGTAAGTCTACGATGTCTGTCTGTCTGTCTGTCCATCTGTCTGGCCTACCTATTAACGGCTATATCTTTCGAACCGTAATATAATTATAGACTGTTGAAATTATTACAGAATATGTAACGTTACGGCGGATCAACTAACAAATAATAAAAAAGTCAAAAAGTCAAAATTAATAGGGGTCCCCATACAACAAACGTATTTTTGTATTAGCTCTAATGTAAAAACGATAATACGTACAAGCGTCAAACTTGGCACGATTGTAGTACACACTCTAAAGTATAACAACAAATAATAAATAATGGCCAAGTGCGAGTCGCTGACAAATTTCTGTCCATTACCATGTTATTATACTCGAGCGCCTGTAGCAAACCACTTTCGTTATTACTTTTTGACTTCTTTATTATTTGTTAGTTAATCCACCGTAACGTTACATGTTATATTCTGTGAAAATTACAACTGGCTATCTATTACGGTTGTAAAGATACAACCGTAATAGAAAGCCAGTTGTAATTTTCACACAAATGTTAATAGGTAGGATAGACGGACGGACGGACATACAAATAGACATCGTAGGCTTAGCAATAGGGTCTCGTTTTTGCCCTTTGAGTATGGAACCCTAAAAACGTGGCCTTCTAACATATCTGCCGCCCCTGCCTGTCACAAGAACATAAAAACCGGAGATTGCATCATGAACTGTGTGACATTTGATAAAATATCGACTCTAAACTGTTCAAGGTACGAAACATTCGCCCAACAAATCTGTAGAGTTGAAACTCGGAGCCACCATCGCATTTCTGCACAAATCTGAGAGCTATCCGGAGAACATGTTTAGTTCCATCTTTTCTCAAACTTTACATAAATAGGTTGGTTAGTCTGTCATTTGCTAGTAAATGTATTTCGTACTAGGAAAACAAGAAAGCTACCGGAAATGTAACTTCAAGTTTCCAACACGTGACCTCGGTTATGTCGTTTAATTCAATGTTATTGAATTGATTGTTGTTATTGATTGGAAATTGTACGGTTTCGTAACAGATTGCGTTGAAAACTATTGACTTTATTCATCATCATCATCATTTCAGCCATAGGACGTCCACTGCTGGACATAGGCCTCCTCCATCGATCTCCAAAAGCGCCGGTTGGAAGCGGCCTGCGTCCAGCGTTTCCCTGCGATCTCTTTTAGGTCGTCTGTCCATCTTGTGGGTGGACGTCCTACGCCGCGCTTACCGGTCCGTGGTTTCCATTCCAGAACCTTTCGGCCCCATCGGCCATCTATTCTGCGTGATATGTGCCCTGCCCACTGCCACTTCAACTTGCTAATCCGGTGGGCTTTGTCGGTAACTTTCGTTCGTCTACGGATCTCCTCATTTCGGATTCGATCTCGTAGAGAAACCCCTTTCCTTGACATTTTAACATTACGTTATTGACTTTATTACTTTTTCTTAATTAATACCAAAGACTTTATTTAATGTGTCTAATCCACCGTAGCATTACATATTTTGTGAAATTTTCTTCTAACTATTTATTACGGTTTGAAAGATACAGGTGACAGATGGACAGACAGATAGAAAGCGTAGGCATAGTAATAGGGCCCCATTTGGGTACGGAATCCTAAAAATAATATAACTATATGGACCAACGATATTGGGAGAGTCACGGGCATCCAGTAGATACAAAAGGCAGGCTGTCGTTCAGTGTGGAGGTTAAAGGGGGAGGCCTATGTTCAGCAGTGGACGTCTTCTGGCTGATGATGATGATAATGACCTATACATAAATACCAATCATAACTATGGAAGAAAACAGAAAACCAATGAGTGAAATACCGGAAAGTTTTGTCAGAAACCGACCTTGATATTTCAAACGAATGTTTATCTAGGGAAAACATTTTCATGGATATAAGGCTTACGCAGACGATGGCCCATGAAAACTGCGTGAACGAGCGAAACTGGATAAGAACGAACGAATTAGAGCGAAAGATATTCTGCCGGCTAAAGGCGCGTTCTGAATCACGATAGCGCTAATAAGGCGATCAAAGAAAACTTCTTTATTTCTTTGTGAAGTTTTTTTTTTTTTAATAAATAACAGGTTTGCGTTTGTCCACCATCTCGCCTGATGTTAAGCGATGATGCGGTCTACGTTGGAGCACGCTTGCCTAGAAGAAACCGATTCACTCGTGATTTGAAGACACCCAGATTGTAATTATCGGGGAACACCCATTCAGGCAGCGCATTCCACAGACTAGCAGTTCGCACATATTTTTTTCGTGATTTCAGGGCTGGTCCCATAGTAAAATTTGTTCATAATGATGAGTACAATTACCTTATTTTGGTTTCGAGAGTGTTCCCCTTACATCCCGTATATGCGCGAAGGTCTAATGCGTAAAGGTAAAGTTTTTTTTTTTTTTAATATATTCGAGTAGGTTTATAGGTATACTACCGGTCCGTCCCAGCCTCGCATGGGCACAGATGTTCCCCTTACACTCTGTATAATTATACTCAGTGAGTAGTACGTTGTCACCTGCGTCTGTAATGTGAACAGTGCCTAAGTCCGTCGTATCTTGTACTATTATTTATTCTGTTGTGGTAGTTCTAACTTTGTAATGTCCTCGTAAATTCAGTATTCTAATGGAATCTTAATGATGGCGGTTTGCGTGACGGCCACAAGAACGAATACTTCACTTGCTATTTGAAGGAATTATAGAATTTGCTTAATATGGCTTTACGGACTATTTATCTTTCAACCGGTGCCGAGGGAGGGCGTTTAACTTCGTATTGTAAGTATATTAAATTTGTGTAAAAATTTATATGTAGAACTAGCGATCCGCCCCAGCTTCGCACGGGTGTAGATTATTCATACTCATTTATTTTAGCATTCCACAAGATTATAGCCTGTTAACCGGAGATAGTGTAGCTTCCCAACAGTGAAAGAATTTTTCAAATCGGTTCAGTAGTTTCGGAGCTTATTCAATGCAAACAAAGAAACAAACAATCAAATCTTCCCTCTTAATAATATTAGTATAGATATAGATAGTATAGATAATCTTTGGAATCCGTAGGTGTTTTCAATAGGGAATATGCATGTGTTTTTTTTATATTTTTAATCAACTGTTAACATCGTTATATCATAGTAAAAAATATAATTACAGTTGGAAATGCTCAAATTATTTTTTAAAAAAATATTAAAAACGTCGAATAAATTTGAGCTGTATGAACGCCGCAATTTTTCGCGGGCTTTGGATGACGTCATAAGCCACGCTCTGTGTTTGTTTACTATAGAAAATACAGTTATTTCACACAGATTTTCAGTTTTATAGATATTCAGACCATGGAAGAAGCTAAAAAAACCGGAAAAGTACGATTAGGACTCGTGCTCTGAGGGTTCCGTTGGACGTAAACGTCTAAAGAGCACGAGTCCAAAAAAAAAAACTAACTGAAGTTGAAATATTGAAAGACAAACTTAACTTTGTAGTTGATATTAAGGTTCTTCCATACATAACAACTACAAAATGTAAGTTTGTAATTCTAAACCAATATTATTTTTAGGATATAACTTCAAATTAACAACTTTCAGATTTATTACTTTATATGTGCTGTAAGACCTTGCCTCTTGCCAAAATTAATGATTCTAGGTCAACGGGAAGTACCCTATAGGTTTTGATTCCCCTGTAAAATCGCAAAATATGCGAAATAAACGTTCATATCTTTTGATTGCGTTGACTTACAACTTTAATTTTTTTACAGCCGAAAGAAACCGTAGACCCAAGTATTTAGTATAAATTTTAACTTGATACCTTTACGCGTTCTTGAGAAAAAGGGTCTTGGCAGACGGACAGACACACAGACGGACAGACAGACGGACAGACAGACGGACAGACGGACAACGAAGTGATCCTATAAGGGTTCCGTTTTTTTCCTTTTGAGGTACGGATCCCTAAAAACAATTTTATTGGTATTGTCTTGTGCCAAAGTGTACAAACACTACTAGAAATACACCCGATAAGTGTTTTTTTCCCCATTCCAAGAGATGCGAAAATACGTAAGCAATGGTGTAAGGTTATGAGAAGAGATATCTCCAACATCATGTTTGCATTGTTGTGTAATTCATTTTAATGTAAATATGTTATATTTTGATAGCATGGTGTGATTTAGTCAGAAGTGTGTTTTGTTCCTATTTAATATTATGCACTCTGTACCAGTGCCGGTTTTAGCACTACCAGCGCCCTAGGCGAGACTTCTACGGTGCCTACTTTGACAAAACCAGTCTCAGTCATCGTCCTAAAGATTCCTAGTATCACGAGAATGCTAAAATTACACTATCTAATGGAAAACAATTACAGAAACTCAACATAAAACTATTTTTCTATCAAACACTACTAAAATTGTATGAATATCGACGCCGATAAAGAAGATGTTGTGGCTTTTGACGTCACGTTTCGTTTCGACCAATGGTGAAGCGTTTCGCAAATTTGAATTTCCCTCTTATATTTTGCACTTTTTATTTAATATTTTAAGCAATTATAATGCAACTAAATAAAAAAATATTTTGTAGAATATAAAGTCAGAACAATAAAGATTCGGAAAAAAATTGTTTCAACGATATTTAAACCACATGCATATTCCCTATTCATTTTTCTGACGTAGAGGCTCTACGAAACTGCTTCGACGCTACGATTTATTGGGTTACGTAGCATTTGCCTACGCAGCAAACTTCAACGGTTCCGTCATTCTATTTCGTAACATGTTTTCGTGTCATTTACTGCCAGTACCAAGGACCTTGGCCAGTACGGCTTTACTTAAAAACGTTACATATTCTGTCTCGTTTTCACCTGTGACATTTTCCGTCAGCAAGAAGTTGACAGAACAATTTTAAGCATTAACGTTTATAAGTAAGGCAGCTACTTACTCGCAATCTAAATATGTATCTAGACTAAACAAACACCCTAATATTCAAAAGTTTGACGAGCTATGAATTGCTTCGTGAATTTTTCGCGTAATAGAAAAATGTTACTTATGAAAGCACTTAATTTCATTGTGATTATAAGTCAGTCTAAAAATGGCTGTACACCTACAGACCAACACCCTCAAAAAATGGAAGTTTTATACCCACAGTTTTCCTATTATATATTATTTTATAACATACTGGCGGTCCGCCCTGGCTTCGCATGGGTATTATTAGAGTTTTAGTAAGGATCCCTATTTTTTTTTATGTAGTCTATGATACCCGGGGATAGTGTAGCTTCCCAACAGTGAAAGATTTTTTCAAACCAGTTCAGTAGTTTCGGAGCCTATTCAAAGCAAACAAACAAACAATCATCAAATATTTCCTCTTCATAATATTAGTATAGACTAGCTGACCCGACAGACGTTGTCCTGTCTTAGATATGTATAAGGGGCAAAAATTTAAAAAAAAAGGCGCAATTTTCTTAATTTTTCTTTCCGTAAGATCCTTCTAAAAAGTATCTAGAAAACTGTAGTCACTGTAGTGTGTAAGTACTGTGTCTGTGGTTATGAAAACTTAAAAAAAAGTAATACCTTGGTCTCGCCCTAACTTGAGATCAACTTTAACGATTTCATTCATCTTTTTACCTAGGGTAAATAGGGATTCATTTTTATATGCGTTTAGTAGATATCACAATTTTAATATTACGTTCTTATTTTGATTCTCTTTACCGAGAGATAATTAAACCCTCATCAGGGGTGGACGCTCAAAATGTGGAGAAACACAAAAGGGTTGGCGTAGGTACTAAGAAAAGGACGCCTGATAAGACCGCGTTTAGGCATCCGGGCCTTTTTATCTGGAGTTCTTTATAAAAAAAGGTTCATAAAATTATTCAAATGGAAAAAAGGGATTACTTCTCAATACTTTCGCTGCAGATTCACCCGCAAGGCATTCCCTCAAGAACGGTAATTTTGTTAGGGATAAAAAGTACTATAACTATATGATAGAAATGACATACATAAGAAAAAACTACTTATTTTTAAACTTAAAATTTGTGAAACAATTGGCGGCCTTTTAAGCGATCTCTTCCAGGCAACTTTAGTATAGAAGACATACAGAAGAGGTAAAGGACGGGGTGTGCTGTAATAATGGAATACGTTACATACATTATAATAATACACTAATACTAAAACAATATCATCATTGTTCACGCTGGATTGATGAAGTTTGCTGTAATCATTATTGTTCTCAAATTTCGCGCTTCTATGTCCTCCATACCCTCGACCAACCACACGTCGAGAGCCGACGACCAATCAGAGACGCACCTAATCTGTCAAAGTCAGCTGTCAGATCATCATCATCCTGCAAGTGCTTCAGTTAGGTTGCACGAGTTCGGTTCGGTACTTTTTGGTGGCAGCGATCGGCGGTTAATCTCGGTGAGTACAATATTGTTTTCAACTAATTTTATTGATCTTGCGTGTGCATAGGCTTTTTCACGATTTTACAGTCCACTAAGTCCAGCTTTTGCGGTAACAATCATCATCAGCCAGAAGACGTCCACTGCTGAACATAGGCCTCCCTCTTTAACCTCCACACTAAACGACATCCTGTCTTTTGCATCCACTGGATGCCAGCGACTCTAAGTGTCGAGGCCTACCTATTCGTGGTCTCCACTCAAGAACCTTTTAATTAATTTTAATTTAATTTACTACGCTCTTTTTGTCCCTCAGAAGCGGGGGTAGTAAAGCGGGGTAGTAAAGTGTGGTCGGAGAAAATTGGCCGAACTTTGTTGCACAAGTTTACCCCAGTTTAGCATTGCGGTTAGCTTATACGATAGCTCGCAATAGCGGTACTAGCTTATACAGTGTTTTGCATACTGTGTTCGTGATAAGTCGAATAAAAAGCGTTGTAAAATTGCATAAAATAGTCGTACCTAACGTTATCCTACTCTTTAAATAACGAGTGTCATTTTTCTTAATGATTTAGTCATTGCATTTGGTTGGTTCTTCTTTCATGGTAAGTTGTTTTAATGGTTATAGTGTCCTTTTTACACGTCACACACATCACATCATCAGCCATTAAATGTCCACTGCTGAACAAGGCCTCCCTCTTAGAGAGGGGTGTTGCCATAATCCCCACGCTTGGCAGGCGGCTTGGAGATCGCAGTACGTTCACCGTGTACTAACAGGACGCTGCTGCACATCCTCCGGTGGTTCTGGTCGCAGTTTTAGGACATACCCGGGTCTAACCCGGGTGCCTTTTTGCACGCTTTAGTTTTATTAAATTTACTACTAACTTACTGACTAACGTTATCGTTTTTTAATTGCGTCTTAGTGTATTTTCACAAGCTTGTTAGTTTTGGTCAAATCTTGCAACTTAATTTTAAAACAGTTAGTTATTCCCAACTGATTCAGCTGAAATTTTACTTACACGTTTAGTTTGGATGACAATGCATGGTTAACTAAATGACGTCATTATAAATCCAGATGCCTTATTATGGATGATTCGGATCGTGATCGCGATCGCGTGCCATCTCACTTACGCACGTGGTGCGAGTAAATAGATGCGAACGGGACGGCATGCACTCTCGATCACGATCAAACTTCTATAATAAGGCCGCAGTATGGTGGACTCCCAAAATGGCGCACTAGCTATTTTTATGCACCTCCATGATATAAGTAGGTATCATACGAAAGGGATTTCTGAGAAAAATACGAAAATTAATATGACGGTACACTAAATTAAATGTGCCGAACGCTACAAGATGGCGGACAACATTTTCTTATCTACCATCATGATATGGGTATCAAATGAAAGGGTTTGCTGAGAAGAATACGAAAAACTTGCTAAAAAAGTGTTTTATTATTAATAATTATTTTATTATTTTCAACAATGTGCGAAAGAAAGAGGTATAACCAGTCTTCAGGTCTTAAGTATTTTTCATTACGTAAACAATATGTAAGTAGAAACTTAAAAAACATACAAGCCTTCGCACTATCGACGATTTACATGTGATTCTTGCAAATTGATAGAATAATTATTATAATGAGGAAAGATTTGTATGTATGTTTGTAACGAGTTGGCTCAAAAAGTACTGGACCGATTTTAAAAATTCTTTCACCATTTGAATGCTACATTATCACTGATTAATATAAGCTATTTTATATAGGCTATTTTAATAGGCTTTATAACTATACCCGTGCGGAACCGGGACGGGCCGCTAGTCTTTTATAAGTTCACAATGCTTAAAAGCTCCCCTGATATTCTGTTTTTTATATCGACACAGGTACATTTATATACCTATACAGACGCTATAAAGTTTCTTGCTGATACCGCACCGTTCTGTGGCTTAATGACTGGTTTTACAGACGCCATATAAAAATTCTCAGATAACGTTAATGGTCTATCTGGATAGCTTTAGTGGGTGGAAGGAAAATTCATGCTCAAATACGATAGCATCGGGAAAGGCTTGGCTGGCCTTTCATGAAACTGTAAATGAAACATTTTTAATTTTTGTTAATTTCTAGATTTTGCAAAAAATTTCTTCGCCAGTTATGTTCAGGACTTCAGGCTCGTAGCCTGAGTTACAACGAGTTACGTTGGTCCAGTTGGTAGTGAACCAACCATCTGCGCTTTTTTTTAATTTTTTTTTTATGATGAAATGGGCTAGCGTTTGACCACAACTCACCTGATGGTAAGTGACGATGCAGTCTAAGATGGAGCACGCTTGCCCATTAGATGCCTATTCACTCTTGTCTTGAAGAGACCCAGCTTCCCCAGGGACCCTTGGGGGCGTGGGTTCGATTTCCACCTAGGACAAACATTTATGTGATGAACATTTGTGTTTGTTCTATCTGGGTGTTAATATTTATTTAAGTATTTAGTTTAAACTACATAATTATGTATGTATATCAGTCTCTGGCAGTCATATCACAAGTTTTGCTTATTATTATTTTTGGTTTGTTTTTATTGTGTATGCTATCGGTGAACATAATTTTCTCTTTGTTCAAATATTGACAGCTACAGAAGTAATACAATGAACCCTTGTCCAGATTAAATAAATGCCGATATGTGTGGCAACGTTAAACGAGTATTTGCTCATCGTACTCTTATAGAACAAGTAGGCAAACACGAGGGTTGCCAATTCAAGTATTCTTCAAATATGAATGAAAAGAAACGAATCTACAAGTACAAATAGTTTTTTAAACTCCTTTTAAAAGAGCTCATAATACTCTTAACTGATTTTCATGAATCATAGCTAATTTCAAGCTGTTGTTATAATGCATGACTTATTATCTATCAACTTTAGCGAATATATTTTTAAGCTTACATATTTGTTAAGTACTTACTAGTTAGTAATTATATTATGACGTAAATTAAGTTTACTACTTTAACTATAAAAAAAATCCTTGCATCATGTTCATATGATATGATAAATATCTATTACTAGCGGTCCGCCCCAGATTCGCACGGGTATAGATTATAGCATATGTCACCCGGGGATAGTGTAGCTTCCCGTCAGTGAAAGAATTTTTCAAATCGGTTCAGTAGTTTCGGAGCCTATTCAATGCAAACAAACAAACAATCAAATCTTTCTTCTTTATAATATTATATTATAGTATAGATTAATCCATGGTCAACGAAATACCAGCAGTATTTCAACTAGTTTATTTTTCTGTAGTTTATTTTTAGTACACTTCTTTTGTTTGAAATTTTGTTGTAAGTATACTGTTTATTGATCCTTAAATAAATTTAGAAAAAAAATCGGTTCACTCGTTTGTAGTTAAAATATATATTTTACTTGTTATATTTAATAGGCTTATCCCGTGGTTGGTTCCTGTCTTATCTATAAAAAATATTTCACCCTTAAGACTGGAAACTTAGTAAAAATCATTGCAGAGTCAGTGACGGTACAGTGGGTAATTAGATAATAGAGTTGCATCATATTTTTTATTTAATGGCTCATAAAAAGGCTGATTATAAATAGATCTCATCAACTGAAACAATATTGAAATTAGTCCAAAAATAAATAAATTATATGCATTTTAATTTCATGCTAGACAGAGAGCGCACTATCGCACGTGATGACGTCAAGCCGTGCGCGCGCCATACAAACTCTAAACTAACACACGCTTTGCGAGAAAGGGATAAAGCATCCACTCTCAATCCCCACTAAAAACTTTAAACGCTCAAGATTTATCAGCCAATTTAAATTATTTTGACAGTATGTGTAATGTATTTAGTTATATACTTCGCTGAGAATGTTATTTGTAAGAAATGAAACATTAGGACACACATTATGCCTATTCTAGTGTGACAGTATGTTACAAAGGAAACTAGCATGTAGGTAGTTAATTAAACATTGTAGGTATTGTACCACTCAATTACCCGGCCAAGGTCAGAGGTCGTTTTCCATCGGCCCGACACGCATTTGAATATTTGCCTAATTTTGTTATTACCCCGTCACTATGGCTACCGGCAACTGTAGGTAACAAGTACCATTTTGTACCAGCATATATCTACCTACCTTCATTTTGCATACGGCCTTGGTCTCTGGACCTCAGTACCCTGAAAATTGGTAACAGTAAATATTGAAAAATCCAATAAGGAAAACGTACGGCCATTCCTTGCATGGTGTGTCAAATAAAACATATCTATGTGTACAGAATAAACAACTTACTATATACAAGGTTACGCATATAGAATTTACAAAGCCGAAAGGAGGTATTGTACTCATAATTATGAACAACTTTTACTATGGGACCAACAAATACGAACGGTACGAATTGTCCCATACAAACCAGCTATTTCATACATGAGTTTTCTATGGAACAGCCAACGCAATAATAATATTTCGCTGGAAACAGCAGTTTTTTTTTCGATGTTACGGTTGGTCTCATTTAACCTAAACGATGTTCATAATAATTGTGAATACAATGACCTCCTTCCGGTGTAGTAGGTACAGTCTATGTATAACCATGTATACAGTAGCAAATCGTAAGCAATCGTTACTCTACCATCAACTTACCAAATGAGTCGTTTCTAGTCTTTTATGTTACCTTTTTAGCCATTTTCAAAATGAGAAGAGGTTCGTATGTTGATTAAATAAAACGGCCAAGTGTGAGTCGGGCTCGCGCACTGAGAGTTCCGTACCATCACAAAGTACAATAATTATCAACTGAAAAAAACCGACTTCAATATTAGTAAAATATGGTGGCATTTCGATTCGATGAGACGAAATGATGAGGTCGTCTAAGTAACAAAATACGTTGCTTAACTTAGTAATGAACAGAAATTTGTAATTGATTCACACTTGGCCATTATTTATTGTTATACTTTAGAGTGTTTACTATAATCATGCCAAGTTTGACGCTTACCGGGCACTTATTACCTTTTTTACATTAGAGCGACTACAAAAATACGTTTGTAGTATTGGGAACCCCCTTTAGTTTGTATGTACTAGTTTTTGATCTTTTTTATTATTTCTTTGTTAATCCGTCGTAACATTACTTATTCTGTGAAAATTTCAACATGCTATCTATTAGGTACGGTTCGAGAGATACAGCCGTTAATAGGTAGGACCGACAGACAGACAGATAGACAGACAATGTAGGCTTGGTCCCGTTTACACCCTTTGGGTACGGAACCCTAAAAACCCATCCCTGGATATCACCGAAAATTATGAACAGATATCGGTGACTTTTTCATTCAATGAGTTTGTCAAGTCCCATATCCATTTTGAGAAAATTGGACCATAAAATCACAGGCAGCAAACAACGCTTATAAAAAAGAAAACACTAAAAGCTTCCAGGCCTTTTACTAAATATTTGACAGGAGAAGAATACACGGACTTACTTAAGGAACCCCGTTATTTAAGAGTCCCAAGCGAGGCTTCCTTAACACATCTCATTGAATTTACAAAAACAAATAAGCGCTCTAACTTTCTTTGTGAGTCAACTCTTGAATATTATATATCTTGTTTGCTGTTACTTTGTCTGGAGTTTTTTTATGTTTACCTATCTTATCTCGCTCGTGTTTCTTGTTCCACGATATAAAGTAACAAAGACTGAATGTCGCAATGGTAAATTAATTTTTAGTGTAATTAAACGAGTTACATTTTCTCGCAAGGCATTTCTTTATAATGCTTACTTTTTTGTCTGTGGCATAGTGGTTAATACACAGACTAGGTAAAGCTACTACACACACACACACATAAAACACACACACACACACACAGAGAGAGAGAAAGATACACAGAAGTAGGGTTAACAGAAAAGAGAGGTAAATAGAACGGAAATGAGAAGGAAAATCTGTCACCAGCCAGGCATTATGAGTGAACCTTGTATGAACATTCTTATTTAGATCAACGCGTCGAACTCCGCATCACAGTTGCTAGCTGATTTCGAATGACTGACGTTCCATGCAACTGGCTACAACAAATTTCTTTAAAAAAAACAGTTGTTACAGAGTTAATTGGGAACGAACAAACACACCATGGCGTCGATTCTGTCATACCACTCACTAAACTAAACCAA
The DNA here is from genome assembly GCA_932305915.1 of Agriopis marginaria. NCBI lineage: Eukaryota > Metazoa > Arthropoda > Insecta > Lepidoptera > Geometridae > Agriopis > Agriopis marginaria. The sequence goes on along the minus strand of OW029926.1, from coordinate 14,016,224 downwards.
TCTGACATGACTAATCTGCCTCTCTTTTCATTTTAATATGTGAGAGAAGGATGGCAATAAGTTTAGAGCTTTCAGATTTCGTTTAGTTTAGAAGTACACCAGAATCGATGCCAATATAAATATCATATACAATATCTGGCCCATCTATTAAAAATAGATATTGAAGTTATACCAAACATCGATAGCTCAAATTGAAAGGTATACCGATTCACTGATAAACCTCGCGATTGAAATGTTTATAATCTTGTCCGACAACACGCGAGCGAGCGACCTTTTACTATCATCATCATCATCAGCCAGAAGACGTCCACTGTTGAACATAGGCCTCCCCCTTTAACCTCCACACTAAACGACAGCCTTCCTTTTGCATCCACTGGATGCCAGCGACTCTCACAATGTCGTCGGTCCATCTAGTGGGAGGCCTACCTACGCTGCGTCTTCCGGTTTGTGGTCTCCACTCAAGAACCTTTTTTCCTCATCGGTTATCGGTTCTTTGAGCGATGTGGCCTGCCCATTGCCACTTCAACTTGCAAATTTTAACAGCTTTGTCGGTGACTCTAGTTCCTGGTGACCTTTTACTACTGTGTGTTTAATTTATTATTGTCATGTTGATTACGTACCAAATTGGTGTACTTCAATGATGTTATACTTAAACAGAGGTAGATAACTACGTATATTTTTTTAACTCTGACAACTACATTAACATTGTAATAGCTGAAAGAAAATATTTTATTTTAATATTTCACTATAGTGTATCGGCTACTTAGGTCCTTTTGTAAAGTTCTCGTAGTATATCGTAGTAACTTCGTAGCACTGTGGTAAAGCTCAAATGCACAAAGCTCATCATCGTTCGATTATATTTTTTAGCTCTGACAACTACAATAACAATGTAATTTAACATTGTAATAGCTGAAAGAAAATATTTTATTTTAATATTTCACTATAGTGTATCGGCTACTTAGGTCCTTTTGTGAAATTCTCGTAGCATATCGTAGTAACTTCATAGCACTGTGGTACAGCTCAAATGTACAAAGCTCATCATCGTTGGATTATAATATAAAGTCCCATAACTTTAATAAAAATACTAGAGCAGTACCACCTACCTACTATTACGTAATAAGTGCCTACCTTTATTACCCATTTAGTGGACCAATACCACGGCGCTTACACGTGCGTTTCGCTACTTCTGTTTTTCGTATATTTTTCGTAAAGAATAGCTGTAATGTAAAATGTACCTCCATAATTATGAAATCTGTGTTTATTAAGATATCCTAGACACCATTTAGTAAATAGGCTTTTGAATGAATCCAAAAAAACAGGGAGAGAAGCCGAATCAAAGTACTTACCTAACTTATTTTTCTATCGAATAAAATGTCATTAATCGTGTCTTTACGGTTTCCTGGAACATTAATTTTTTGATATGAAACCATTTTTATAAATTTTTAAGCTAACCATGGAAGTAGATAAACTAAAAGTAGTATGACAAAAATTGCCCAAAAGTGGGAAAAGAGGGCCTTAAAGCCAGGGAAGCCAGGGAAGACAGTGGTGTGGCCAGCGCCGTTGTAGAGGGAAGGAAGAGAATGATCCGAGCATTTGCCGGAAGCGTTGCCTCGAGCAGGGTGCTAGAACACCTGTGCGTTTCTATGGAGAGCCTGGTGCCCTCCGTCAGGCACAGAAACAGGCCACCGAAGGTTCCTGTAGTTCATCATAATCAGCCTTTTTAACAGTCCACTGCTGGACTTTTAGCCTACCCATGAAAGGGTGATTGGGCCATATCCACCACGCTGGCCCATTGCGGATTGGTGGATTCACATACGCCATTGAATTTCTTCTCCTTACGTATGCAGGTTTCCTCACGATCAGGGGTGGATCCAGGATTTTAATTTTGGGGGCGGCCATTCTGAGACAAGTTTCGGAATCAAATAAATTTTGAGCAAATAAACGCTATTATTATTATCAATCAAACCGAATAATTTAGTCGAATGTTTGGAATTGCTGGATCCGCTAATGCTCACGATGATTTCCTTCACTGAAAAGCCAGTGGTATGAAAATCCGTACATAAACTCCAAAGAGCACATTGGTACGGGCCCGGGGTTTGAACCCGCTCACGCTTTTAAGTCTAGCGGTCTCCCAAATAGGCTACCACGGCTCCTGTAGTTACAATCCTATAATGGGTTACTCGGAATCGGTGTACTATACTGGGGCCTTACGGACAACAGCTAATTGCGGCACCTAATCTGCTCAGTTGGAAAATCACGCGAACGCAAACCGTATCTGGGCGCGATAAGGTTCACGTTCGCGTGATTTTCCAACTGAGCGGATTAGGTGCCGCAATTAGCTGTTGTCCGTAAGATCTCTGTTCCATACATTTTGTCGCGTGCGAACTGATGTTTTTTTGCGCGATTTCAGGGTTGGTCTTACATTAACATTTGTTCATAATCAATGACTATTATGGTTAGGTATATTATCTTTGTTCATAATGATGGATAGGTACCTACTATGGACCCCTTTCTGCTCAGTAGGTACATACCTACAGCTACACCCTTCCGCCTAACCCTGTATTACCGGACTATACGCCACTGCAGCCATCTTTAGAAGATTTCCTCCCCGTTCTAAAAAAGTACATTTCTACTTATAATTTCTAGTAACGTCTGTACCTACAAAACTTTTAAAACTAATAAAGGCTTTAAAGTGGGAATTTTAATGGCAGTAAATTACAGGATCAAGTAGGCAACCATGATTTATTTATCGAACTCGCCCTATTGTCGCTAACATTTCCCTTTATTTAGTTCACGTTCGAAATATTTTGTCACAGTGATATTCCGAAAGCTGACGAGCTAACACGATAGGAAGTTTAGTCAGAAAGCTTTGTGTTTACTATTTCCATTATACATGTCAATTATCGAACTTGTTTGTGTAGGTAGTTACGAAACGCTGTTGTTTGTTGTTCCAATGTGTATCTAATAGTGGAAAATCACGCAAGTACCTAAATAAATCTAAGTAGAAGTGTAAAACTTTTTACTCGGTAAAATAAGGTCCGGAATATGTAGGTTGGTAACCTAATCTAACAGTCAGTTATCGCGAGTGTGTGATAACTTCAAATAAGCTTCTAACTCGTTATTACAACGCGAAAAACGTATTATTATTATTATACAATGGCGACTACATTTTATCTTGCATAACAGTAACTGTTGGGGTAGTGCCCTGAATAGTTTTACGGTTAGTACTAACCTAGTATTTAAAATGCACATGCACAATGCGGTGGTTGTCGACGTCATCTGCTTTGCAGTAATATTTTTGCCACTAATGCGCCTGCACGGCTTGTAAAGAGACGCCAGGATACGCGAAAATGCATTTTATTAAGTGTTGTGCCGGTGATTGCTATCTTACAAGTTTATTCAGTGATTTTATTAATTTAATATTGATTGAATTATACAGTTTAGATACTGATATCTATAAATGGTAGGTTGAGTTGTTCTGCTTGAGATTTTGTTAGAAAATTTACTAAAACAATATTTATGAAAACAAAATCTGTCGCATGAAATCAAAATGTGTTCGAGTAAAAGTGTTGTGATTCAGGAGATTTTAAAAATACCCTCTACCCTACAATATTATTACTACCTTTGATCTACCTTTTATACTTTACGTCATTGACCGAGCCATGTCGTGACATTGCATCAGTTTCCAAAACTTCATGTTTTTTTTAAGTGGTAATGCTAAAGAAAAATGGTATCCGCAGGGACTAGACTAATCGGTAATAGTTGATTATTAAGTATTAAGTGTTAGTTTACGTGGTCGACTGTGGACAAGTGAAACGTATCCAATCGTGTTGTTTCCAAAACTCTAAGCTTCTATTAGTTTTCACCACTTTTCGCATGAATTGGACTTGACCGCGACTTACTTTGCTTGACTTTGTTAACTAAAACTTGTTTGACCAAACACTGGCAAATGCACAAGACGTGCAATGCCAAAATCACGTCAGGGAAAAAGAAAAAGTCAAGTCAAACTGTCAAAACTGTCAATGTCGAATAGTTTGCCAAAGCTGCCAAAGTCAAAACCAAAACTCATCAAAGAAAAAGCAAAAAAAAAGCCAAAAAGCTGTACTTACTCGCTTTACTCAGTACTACAAACAAAAACAAAAGAAAGAGGAAATCCAAGAATACTGAGTGAATTTGTTTAAGAATTAAGAAGCGTTGACTTTGTTTCCTATCTAATAATTCTTTCATTATATTTCTATTGTTTCACATGATTGGGAGAAAGATCCGACATGGGTTATCTTATTTCGCTTTGGATGTATATTTACGGAAATATAAAGGTAAAATTCTTTGGGTTGTCTCCTAAAATTTTAGCCGGGGTAATTGTAAGCCAGTAAAATACCCGTTTTAAAAAAGCCGTTTCCCGAAATTACAACAACATTCCCGCTTCAATCTTAACTAACCTAAAAATGCGTAGAAAATCAAAATATTTTTCCATGGTTTGTCGCAGACTGTACTAGAAACTGGGAGTCTGGGGAACGCTTCGTCGTCTGATGAAGAACTGGAGCAGTGGGAGCAAATATTCATGATGCGAGACGAAAATGGAAATAGCTACAATGACAAGTGAGTTAAAACAACTAAAAAGTATTCAACCATTGACATATAATTAGAATTCTTTGTATTCAACTGATTTAGTGCCTAACATTTATTTATTGTGGACTGTTAAAAGGCTGATTATGATGATGATGATGATGAAGCGTGCTCCAATGTAGACCGCATTATCGCGTAACATCAGGCGAGATGATAATCAAAGGCAAGGCTCTATTATTTAAAAAAAAAACATGGATTTTTTAGAAAGCAAATAACTTTCATAGCTATTCTTTTAAATGTAACATAATTAATGCAACTGCAACGCTGCCTCTGAGGAACAATATAATTTGAACAAACCCATAAGTAGTGCTTCAATTGCATTGACCGAGTTTAGATATGGAGAGTGCCAGAATAAATCAGGGTTTCTATGCTCGTTTGATGATAACTTCACTTTGCTGTTGTATCGATCTTCATGAATTTTAAGGCAAGTTGTTCATGCAAATACGCAGTGCCGGCTTTAGCACTACCAGCGCCCTGGGCGAAACTTCCACGGTGCACCCCATAAAGCCAAAGAATAGATCTATAGATTTTTATATACCTGTGGCGCACCTTTTTATCTGGCGCCCTGGGCGGTCGCCCCACCAGGCCCTACCCTAAACCCGGTACTGCAAATACCGTTTTAAAGTTTATATAAAAATAAAATTATAATTGGTCAAGAATATTTGATGATATAGGTATATAACTTACTGGTAGTTAGTAGTATCATCATCATCATTTCAGCCTATCATGTTTACACTGATGGGACACAGACCTTCTCTCAGAGAGAGAGGATGGGTCATAATCCACCATGCTGGCCCAGTGCATGTTGGTAAATGTCATATGGAGGTTCGTGGACATACCGGTATTGTAACAATGTTATCTTTACCGTTGTTGATAGATAGCATCGAAACTGTACATTGCCTAATTAAAGACTAAATAAGTCATTGATGCAGGGCCGAGGATCAAACCGGGTGTCATCAGATTGTAAAGCGCACATGCTACCGCTCGGCTACCATCGTTCATAGTGAATAGTATATTACAACTCAATTATTGTATTGTTTCAGACGAAAAAAAAGAAGCATCTGGTGTCGACCATCATGCATCCCTGTGTCGATAGTAATAATTCTAATAGTGTTGGTAGTGTTGGTACCACTACTGGACCAGCCCAACAACCCCCACTCCAACACTACCGCTGCTCCAGTTAGTTTACAATGCTCAGATGAGTGTAGGTGAGTAACACAATTCTTATAAGGTGTAAAGGGATACAATTCCAAAACCAAAACACTACTATTATACTATCTAAACTAGAGATATTACGGAGGTAGTTTTATCAGAACCGAAGTCGGATTCGGAGTATTCAAATTTGGCTTGTTGGAGTCTGAACCGGAGTCGAAGTCAGGTGGGGAGAAGAAAGATGTGTTAAGGGCACTTCTAATAAAATTAAACAATACAAACATTATAAATTATTATAACACCGGTTTGCACTCACGATTATGTTTTTATCGGTCGAGACGATCGATAAAAACAATAATAATATCGATTTATAATGAATCCTCACGCGAGTTTTGATGAAGTGAATACAAACGTTATATTGTATATGAGCTATGGAGAGGGCTATGCTCGGGGTTTCTCTACGAAATCGAATCAGAAGTGAGGACCGATATAGCCCAGCAGATTAGCAAGTTGAAGTGGCAGTGGGCAGATCACATAGCATGCAGAATAGATGGCCGATGGGGCTGAAAGGTTCTCTAATGAAGACCAGGGCTGGAAAGCGCAGCATAGGACGTCTACCCAAAAGATGAACAGACCTAAAAGAGACCGCAGGGAAACACTGGGTGCAGGCTGCTTCCAACTGGCTCTTTTGGATATTGATGGGGGGAGGACTATGTCCAGTAGTGGATGTCTTATGTTCCGAACAAGTTTATGTTTGTTCGTACACGTTGACAGCGGTCGCCACCGTTTAACACATCTGCTAGCAGAAAATATGCAGTCGATTCTTCGATTTCCATTCACCCTCTACAATCTACATAGAAGACTGTCTGGAACCCCAATTTTGAAGTGCACTGCCTGGGTGTTCCCCGATAGTTACAATCTGGGTGTCTTCAAGTCAAGAGTGAATTGGTTTTTTCTTTGCTAGCAGGATTCATCGTAGACATCGGTTGAGCCATTTTGGTTATAGGAGTTACATTAAGAATATACACCTGAAAAACCTATCGAAAATTACCTCTGGGCAGGCGAGTAACAATAAAACCCAATACAAAATTCAAATTTTATTAATATAAACTTATTTCATTTAGGTATGTGAATAAACTGATTACTATACATTTTGCAAGTTTATGTACCACTAAACTCTAAAACAGTCAAAATAAAGTATCATTTTCGTTGAGTTTCCATAAATAAGTCCACTATACACTGAACATGCAAAAACCTATTTAAGTCATTACTGCATAATATGCCTCTATCAAGTAAACAACTTTGAATTGCAACATAAACCATTATTTAAAGATTCAAATGTGATTTAAATTCACTGGTAATAAAGGTCAAATTAAATTGGACTACTAAAAGGATAATTAATAGGAAATTTGTTCTATTAAACCTACCTATGCATGCTTATAAACAACCTATGCATGGACTTTAATCGCAAGTCAATGTAACTTGATAGATAGATAAACTCTTTATTGTGTACACCAGAAATAAAAATTACAAACAGATAGAAAACAATTTTACTATAGAAACTGACGTGGTTTTCACACATTTTATTTATATTACATGGGAATTACTCACGTAAGATTAAGCCGGTCACTCCGACCATAGTTTCAACCGTATTAGCAGTCTTTTTCAAGGTGAATATGCGCGCGCAGCTGCGTCTCGCTTGGCACTGATAGAAAACACTTACGAGCTAGTGCCACAAGTGACGGCCTTATCGCTAAAAGCGATCTCTTTCAGGCACCCATTTGATTGCTTGAGTGATTGTTTGCATAAAATTAGTGATAGAATCAGCCTACAACATGGCCATTTCAGCCATAAGACTCAGCATTAAGACTATCCATTGCTGGATATAAGCCATCCCATTGATTTCTAAAAGGCCTGGTTGCAAGTGGCTTGCATCCAGCGTTTCCCTGCAGTCTCTTTTAGGTCGTCTGTCCATCTTGTGGGTGTACGTCCTAAGCTGCGCTTACCGGTCCGTGGTCTGCATTCGGGAACCTTTCGGCCCTGTCGGCCATCTGTTCAGCGTGCTATGTGCCCTGCCCGCTGTCACTTCAATTGCTAATCCGGTTGGCTGTCTTTATGGCTCAACTTTTTGCCACTTTAGCAGGTCATAATTATCTCGCAAAGGTTAGACTTGATAAAAAAAGGATGTATCAAACCTTACCTTTTTTTTAAAAGACCTTACAACAATACCTTACACGTAGGGTAGGGTAGTGTTGTAGGGTGTAGTGAAATATTATTTTTATCCTCATTTCACATATACCAGAGCCACTCCTAAAGTGTTTTTATTTTTTAAATTGAAATCTATACTAAAGCTGTAATTGTGCTAAGTTTCAAGCACTTATCTTAATAATTATACAAGTTAGGTTCTAAAAAACTTGGCCAGACAGAGAGACAGATCGACAGAACGAATTATAAGGGTTCCTTGTAGGATTACGGAACCCTAAAAATAGGTACAAGCAGCTGTACGAGCTATGCGCAGACGTCAGACGAGTTCTCGGACCTTTTGTGAGTAAGAAACCGTAAAACGGATTTTCCTTTCTGAAACGCTATCCAGATTTTAGATTCGATACTTAGATACTTGTTTAAATACGGGAACTAAGTTTTCTTTCTTTTTTTCTATATATTATTTATTATACTTCAACTCTCTCACAAGTCCAACGCTAGTGTAAAGTGCCACATAAAACGACCGAAACGTTATCAATCAAAATTAATACCAGTTATTTCACAATGTCGGAGTAAACATGACTTTTAGGAGTTGTGATAAATGAACAGTGAACACCTGCCCGTCGCTCCCTTAACATTTTCTACCTAAAGGGCATGGCCAGAAGCACTAACGCTAGTTTTTCTTTTTTGTTTTGGCGTTATTTGTCTGCCAATTTGTTTACTACATTTCATTCTAGAGGTCAGTGCCTAGAGGTGTAGAATTATAATTTGTCTTTGACGAATTTCCAGTGTAATTCCGCTTCTACGTCGTTTCGAGTGCAATAAGGATTTTTGGATTTTTTAGTTTATCCTAAAATCCTTATTGTACTCGAAACGACGTAGAAGCGGAATTACACTAGAAATTCGTCAAATACAAATTAGAAATGGACTTCCGCAAAGTAACGCCTGATTCAATCAACTGTGTATTATAAACTAGCGTGTAACTAACGTGTTATATTAAACTAGCTGCGCACTGCGGTTTCACCCGCGTTATATACCTCCTTGAAGCATTCTCCTCGGTAGAGACAGGAATCTTCTTTTTTTTTCTATGATGTAAAAATGTGTCAATGACTTAAATTCATGCTGTTTCCTAATCTAAGGCCGTTTCATACAAAATCTATGGGAAAATTAATTTTCTTCATAATAATTTTTTTCTTGAATTTTCTCCATCCAACATATCAGAAATCAAAAAATGGTCCAGCCGTCCTTGAGTTATAAATGGTGTAACTAATTCGACTTTTTTTTAAATATATATCTGGATCAATGATCTTATAGGGATATCAAAGAGGTTGTAACATAGGGATATGTTACAACCTTTGATTTAGAAATATGTTACTGCCGTCCGATTATGTGTACTACGCCTTGTTACAGAATTGATAATAGTACCTACTACGTAAGTTTGTGTAGGATGGGTGATTTTTGCAGCATATATTGCAGCACTGACATCAGAGTTTTCAGGCCGTCTAAGGGCCTTTCATATGGCTAGGCTTTTGTTCTTTATAAAACAACCGGGACCTACAATTCAACGCGTCATCCAACCCATAGTAGTGCTCAGTTGTAAAAGCCACTCGGTCACCCATCCGAAAATTGACCGGATCCGTTAAATAAGAACCCTCTCACATTTTTTGTTCAAAAAAGCAACGAAACCTTTATTTTTGGTTAACACACATGGTTTTTATTTTATGCCCGAAAATTCAGATACCTAAAATTTCACGACGAATTTTGTAATACCGCTCTTAATTTCGATGATCCTTAAGGCACACCTAGATAAGCTACGTCACAAGCGTAAACTTAAAAATAATAACTAGCTACGGTAATATATAATAGTACTGAACTCTGACCATGGCTATGGAGAGGGCTATGCTCGGGGTTTCTCTACGAGATCGAATCAGAAATGAGGAGATCTGTAGACAAACGAAAGTCACCGACATAGCCCACCGGATTAGCAAGTTGAAGTGGCAGTGGGCAGGGCACATAACACGCAAAACAGATGGCCGATGGGGCCGAAAGGTTCTTGAATGGGGACCACGGACTGGTAAGCGCAGCGTACGACGTCCACCCACAAGATGGACAGACGACCTAAAAGAGACTGCAGGGAAACGCTGGATGCAGGCCGCTTCCAACCGGCACTTATGGAGATCGATGGGGGAGGCCTATGTCCAGCAGTGGACGTCCTAGGGCTGAAATAATGATGATGAAACTGACCTTATTGGGAATGCATTTCAGTGAAATGTAATATGTTTTCATTGTTAATTCTAAATGGGCATCGTATTGGAATGCATGATGCATCAAACCTACACTAAAGATTGAATTACAATGCAAGTACTGATTTCGACATTCGAGAATGTGTTGTAAGTGGAACAAATAAGTGAACAAACACGTTGACTCTGCAAAAACTAACTAGGCTAATGTTTTGATGACGAAAGCTTAACTGTTTTACAGTTCAATAATTTTGGTAGTATTGCAACTATTATTGGCGGGTATAGCCCCATGATTTTTTTTCCGCTTGATCACCATCGTTCGTTACACACGACAAAATCCATTACTATACGTTACACACAACAAAACGGCTGAACCGAATCTGATCAAATTTGGCAATAACGTAGTGAGCATTTTATTATAGAAACAGACGTGGTTTTGGACCTGCCCGACACATAAAGGACCAAAAACAAACTTACGACCTACTATTACAAATTACAATGTCATGGAAGCGATTAAATGGTAGATATCACGAATTGTAGCGGCCCCTTGGAATATACATCGAAAAACCATGAAATGATGTTACTTAAAAAAAATACTGAGGATTTTGGCGTCACACTTCTTGTGTATTTTCCAGTGTCAAGTATACATAGTAGCTTCGACCAAATTAAAATGTTATTTTGGTTGAAGCATAGTAGTATAAATAATTTATCAATTTTGTTATAGAAACTGACGTGGTTTTCACACATTTTATTTATATTACACGGGAATTACTCACGTAAGATTAAGCCAGTCACTCCGACTATAGTTTCAACCGCATTAGGCAGTCTTTTTCAAGGTGAATGCACGCGCGCGGCTGCGTCTCGCTTGGCACTCAAAAGCGAGTTCCAGCCTTTTCAATAACCTGTGTTTTGTTTCAGGTTATCACTAGTGGAGAGTATTCCCGAGGGTCATATGTACCCGCCAAACGCCACACATCTGCCTACGAAGAATGTGTGGTTAGATTTAATAGACGAAGCTCAAACATCTATAGATATAGCATCATTTTATTGGTCTCTTAGGTTAAATGAAGATTATCCTTATAATTCCTCTATAGAGGTAAGCATTCCATTTCAAATCCTCAAAACTTCTGTTTTTATGCTTCATTTACTTGCAAATGCCTTTAGGTAATGTTGTCGCTGTCTCCGTAAATGTCTTTGGGTAAAGTTGGCGTTGTCTGTATTGAGAAAAAGTAGACTTCATTGGTGAAAATCTACGGATTGGTTCATACAAGTAGTAGAACTAACTATGCGAGCGACTTAAAATCTTGGCCCCATATTTTAGTGATAGTTCTCTACTATTAGCTTAAATAACATGTTTTTATTGTTTCAGGGAGAGCAAGTGTTCCAAGCTTTATATGCTGCCGGGTCAAAAAGAAATATTAATTTAAGAATTGCTCAAAATTGGCCCAGTAAATTATATCCTAATGTAGATACTGAATATTTAGTTAAAAAGAAAGCTGCACAGGTAATTCTACTTTATAATTGTTATACTAGTTAGTGAAAAGTTGAAAACTCGCTAAGATAAATCCCAACAACCTTGGTTATTGCTTTAAATAGGCTATTCCACGACATTGAGTTTTTTTTTAAAATTTATATTGCAACTCCTCGGACACCAGGCTCCGTGACTTTTATTATACTTCACTACAATTTTGTTAACTTAAATAAATTTACCTGTGATTTTTTTGTCACCGTCACTTCCATTCGGATTGCCATAAGTGCGACGAGGACAGAAACTAGAAACTATTGCATGCAAAAAAATAACCAGCTGGAACCATCGAGATTCAATACCTATAGAGTCACAATCTCTAAGTGAAAACAGTCAATAATCATCCGAGCGTCGTTGTACATACCTAGACATCAATTATATAGTTTGCAATGCCACATTTACTCCAATTTAGACGTTATATCGCTTGTATAGTGTTTAACGTCACTTGTCCGCAATGTCGTCGTAGCACTGGCATCGCGCGGCGGCGCAACTAACCAAAAAGTCGGCGCAATGCATAGCGTACGCCGAGTTTTGGATCGGATTTTTTTCGCAAGTTTGTGATTCTAGGTATTGTATCTTGATGGCTGGAACGAATTAAATTGACCCTAAAAGTATATCTTTCTCACTATATCTTTTACAATTATAAAAAAAAAAGTATGTTTGAAGAGGATTGAAGAACTTTTGGTGTTGTCTTATTCAGTTTAATTTCCTAAGGTGAGAAGTCTAAACTTCTCCAAGCTGCTGGGAAGTGGCGTGCTTCATACGAAGTTCTGGATAGTGGACAGAATGCACTTCTATATAGGAAGTGCTAATATGGACTGGAGATCTCTCACTCAGGTATTATTAACTTAATAACAAAAAAAAACGACTCGATTCGATTTTGATTAATTGTGTGATTCGACATAGAACCAAAGTTAGATTAGCAAGCTGAAGTGGCAGTGGGCCGGCTACATTTCCCGAAGAACCGATAACCGATGGGGTAGACGAGTTCTGGAGTGGAGACAACGTTTAGGCAAACGTAGTGTAGGACACCCTGTGGCCAGGTGGAGTGACGACCTGCGTAAAACGGCGGGTAAAAACTAGATGCAAGGAGCTGCCGACATAGCTCAGTGGCGAGAGGCCTATGTCCAGCACTGGACAGTTAGAGGCTGATGATGATGATGACGATGAACAAAAAAAAAACAGCTGTCCTCGTCTAATAAACCGCACTAAAAAACAGTTACACCGGGTTTAAAGGCAACGCTCTTGAAAACGAAAACTGGTTAAAGTGCTAGTGATTATTGATACGATTGCATTGCATTTCGATTCGTTGAAACGGTCGACGTTCGAATGATAAGGTCGTCCAAGTAACGAAATTATCAGTTATAACTTGGTAATGAACAGAAATTTGTCACCGACTTGCACTTGGCCATTATTTATTATTTGTTGTTATACTTTAGAGTGTGTACTATAATCATGCCAAGTTTGACGCTTGTACATATTACCGTTTTTACATTAGAGCTAATAAAAAATACGTTTGTTGTATGAGGGGTGTATATTGTACAATATCCCTTTCGTTTTTACTTTTTGAATTTTTCAGTATTTCTTAGTTATTCCGCCGTAACTTTACATATTCTGTGAAAATTTCAACTGGCTTTATATTACGGTTCGAAAGATACAGCCGTTTAAAGGTAGGACGGACGGAAAACGTAGGCTCAGTAATAGGGTACCGTTTTTTACCCTTTGGGAACGGAACCCTAAAAAATGAGACCACCAAAATGTGCGAAAACTGGCTATTCACAGAACACAACTTGGTTCATCATCATCATAATTTCAGCCGTAGGACGTCCGCTGCTGGACACAGGCCTCTCCCATCAATCTCTAAAAGGGCCGGTTGGAAGCAGCCTGCATCCTGCGTTTCCCTGCGGTCTCTTTTAGGTCGTTTGTCCATCTCGTGGGTGGACGTCCACCCACGATTATACCGTCCGTGTCCGTCCGTGATTGACGTCCGGATTAGCAAGTTGAAGTGGCATCTTGGTTACAATTTATTTATTTATTTTTTAGGTGAAGGAGCTCGGAATAGTGGCATTCAACTGCTCCTGCCTCGCCAACGACCTCGGGAAGATTTTCGATGTAAGTACACACAAACATAAACATATTTTTCAATTGACGAATGGTACGAGTCTGCTTTATGAGCTGGAGACCCCAGGTTCGATTCCCGGCCGTGCAGATGTTTGTATAGTGAATTTAAATATCTGGTCAGGTTTTTAGTGATAGAGTTGTCCGCAATGACCAGACAATCTTTAATAAAAAATTATAATATTAATATTACAAATAACAGGTCTAGGGAAGGATATAATTAAATATGTTACACATAGGTGCTGATAAAATTGAATTGGCTGATAAATTTCTGAGAAAAGAAAAAAAGGAAAAAGAACTGTTTTTTTATTTTCTGTTTGTTCTTTTTTTTTTTTTTTTTTCATTTTAAGTTTTTGGTGGATTTTGAGAGTGGATGCGCTGTGTCCCTCTCGCACAGGGTCTGTTAAAATTGGGCTAATTTATTAGATCTATCACACAACAACAACACTTCATCAAAATTCAACAACGTAAACCTATAACAATATTAATATATATTTTTTTCAAAGTTAGAACTGCACAATTGTTTAACTTATTTCAGTTAAAAATACAATATTTAGTAATGACAAAAAAAGGCAAGTTTACGATTTACTTTGACTTTACTGTCAAACGTGTTTTTTTTTTGCCTACGGCCCCATTGGTTTTTAGGGCTATTTTGCTATTAACAGTCAGGGAGTTGATATTGAGATTGTCTAAAAACGAGATAATCCTGGTTGATGAAACTACGTGATTATTTGCCCGACTTTAGTATAGCATTTGTATGACGAGCGCGCGGCTTGATATCATAAGGTGCTCTAACCCGCTCTTTGTCTACCATGAAATTAATTTGAAACAAATTTTAATTTGTCAGTCTTTGTGTGTGTTATATGGGATCATATCAGCAGCCATTAAACGTCCTCTGCTGGACAAAGGCCTCCCTCTTTTTTTTTGTTAGATTTTTCATGAGCGTGGATTCAATGTCCTATACTCGTAATATTAATCAGTTTACTTAGTCTTAATAGGGTCTAACCAGTGATAGTCACAGTCAGAGTCAAGCTAAGTAAGTCACGGTCAAGTCAAACTCATGCCCCTGTAAAGTGGTGGAGACTTTACAAGAGGCTCCTATGGAGTTTTGGAAACAACACGAAAAGATACGTTTCACCTCGTTGTATCACTTGGCCACACTCGAGCACGTTTACGAGCACTTAATGAATATTAATTCACCATTTAGTACACATTAACACTCGAAAATACACAAGTTTAGGAAAATAATCCAACGAGCCGACATGTTTTTTCCACATTGGCGCCAAAACTCCAGGCCTCCCTCTTAGAGAGGGGCGTTGCCTTAATCCCCACGCTGGCAGGCGGCTTGGGGATCACAGTATGATCACCGTGCTAGGACGCTGCTACCCATCCTCCGGTGGTTCCGGTCGCAGTTTTAGGACATACCCGGGTCCATTGTAAAAGTTATATGGGATCTCTGACATGGAATCCTAGAAGATAAAAATATGAATGTTATTATTTTCATAGCAATGTTTGATCGTATCAAGTTGTTTTGTATAATAACTAAAGAATAATAAATTATGTTAAGGCCGTGACTGGCGGGAAATATTAAAAGAACCATTAACAGTTTGAAGGACAGCCCCTATACAGGGTGTACCGCAAGCCAAAAATATTTATCATTGCTGCACTCTACTGTTTTTACCTCTTGAAAGGATTTTGACGTCGTCGTATTTGCCAGTGTCAAGTATTGAAATATTTAGTGGATTGAATCAGGAGTTACTTTGCGGATGTCCATTTTTAATTTGTATATGACGAATCTCTAGTGTAGAAGCGGAATTACAAAGGATTTTGACGTCGTGCGGCCTGTGCATTTGCCAGTGTCAAGTATTGAAATATTTAGTGGATTGAATCAGGAGTTACTTTGCGGATGTCGATTTTTAATTTGTATATGACGAATCTGTAGTGTAGAAGCGGAATTACAAAGGATTTTGACGTCGCGCGGCCTGTGCATTTGCCAGTGTCAAGTATTTAAATATTTAGTGGATTGAATCAGGAGTTACTTTGCGGAAGTCCATTTTTAATTTGTATATGACGAATCTCTAGTGTAGAAGCGGAATTACAAAGGATTTTGACGTCGTGCGGCCTGTGCATTTGCCAGTGTCAAGTATTGAAATATTTAGTGGATTGATTCAGGAGTTACTTTGCGGATGTCCATTTTAATTTGTATATGACGAATCTCTAGTGTAGAAGTGGAATTACACCAGAGATTTGTCATATACAAATTAATGAAATATATTTAAACTATAGCCGGAGTAACCGGTCTTATCTTACGTGGGTAATTCCCGTTTCACATACAGAAAAAGATATATCTCACTAAACGAATTCCATACGTTTATTTGTTCTGACATCTGCAATAACATAGCGGAATAAAAACATTTTATTTTAATATTTCACTGAAGTACCTGCACCTGCTACACTTTTACGTTCTAAAATCTAGCTAAAGTGATTAGAATTCGTGGTTTTCATTAGGCTTTTTACAGTTTTATTGCAGCTTTTAGAGCAAATAAACGAATGGAAATAGTGTAGGGTAATATAAGGGACATCCTGTACATGTTTTCACCTCCAAAGCTATGAAATAAATCACTGAACATTTCATAGAAAAGTTAACTTCGCCGAATCGCTTCGTAAATTCCTGAAAGTATATTGAAACATGATTTGAACCCAAAGAATTTACTCCGGTACTTTCTAATTCTAGCTTTTAATTACCTACTTTTTAAACGTTGAAAAGGACGTGAAGTGTGAACATTTGCCACAAACAATACCTAATGTCTTCAATGCTAAATATAATATTAGTGATAGAAGCGAGGCAGGCTGAGATGACTGATATTGTCTTAGCTCCATTTTTTTTTAAATCCCCTTTTAAAGCAATCTGTATTTTGAAGACAATAAGCTTTATTTCTCGCGTCTTGTGTGGAATACGCCCATTGACGCATCCATCCTCATAATTTTCTTATTTTGTTAAGTCTTGGGGAATCTTCCTTATAAGCCTCCTTGACATCAACATCTTTGCTAATTTATTTGGATGATTTTGCGGTCGTTTTTGATAAGTTAGGGCGTTCTTTCTTCTTCCAGCTCCCTTAGTAGAAGACAAAGCGGTCAACAAATTTTTACTATGGAAACTGACGTGGATTTCACATATTTTGTTTATATGACACGGGAATTACTCACGTAAGATTAAGCCGGTTACTCCAACTTTAGTTTCAAGTGTTTCAACCGCATTCGGCGGACTTTTTCAAGGTGAAACTTGTCACCGGTTGAAGCTGTAGTCAAAGTAAACGGCCAAATCAAACGTGTGTAATTTCCGTGTCATAAAATTAATTTAACTAATTCTTAAAAACTTTAAAGGCTAATGGAGAAATGTAAGTAAATAGCTTTACATAATAATGTAAAGAATAAGACATTTCATCGATTTTGCAAACACAGTGATCATTTTACAATACTTACCCGGCCCAGCTAAGAGTAAAAAAAAATCTGTTTCAAATTAATGAAAAAAGGTTTTAGGAATTTTGCGCTTAAACCATATTATACTAGAAAACTAACTTTTACAATGAGACTAACACTGCGCGGCTGTGGGGGCTCTGTTGCCGCCACAAGTTGTTCATAATTATGGGTATTATGGACCCGTTTCGGATTAATGCATCCTTTCCGCGTAACCCTGTATACTTACTACTTTCTATGAGGGCGTATCGTATTTACAAACTGGCTAATTACTCTCTTTGTTTGTTTTTCTCACATCGCTGGAATATTCGGAATATTCAGCGCCATACCAAGTAGAAAGTTTTAATTACTTCGCTTGTTTATTACGCGACGACCATTTTTAACAGCTCCCCTATACACACACGATATTAAAATAACAGAGTTTATTATGTTAGTATTTAATAACTTTTTTAACTTGTGTGGTAAATCACAATCCAGTTTTCACTTTTAAATAACTTTATTCATAACTAGCAACGCACCCCGGCTTCGCACGGGTGTAAATCTTATTTTTTTACATCTCGGATTACATTATTGAAGTTTTAGTAAGGAGTTACATATAAAAAAAAAATTGCCTATGTCACTCGGGGATAGTGTAGTTTCCATACAGTGAAAGAATTTTTCAAATCGGTTCTGTATTTTCGGAGCCTATTCAATGCAAATAAACAATCAAATTTTCCTCTTTATAATATAAGTATAGATTATTACTATTCTGTACTTATTACAGTTATCAGACCAATATGCTTTCGCTATGAACGCTCAAGCCAGACTAAAGTCCCTCTTGCCAACATCCTACCGCATTATCTTTTTCCTACACCCAGACAATCGTTCTTGGTTCGCACTATTGATGTGACCATGGTATAATAATATACACCGCCAGGTTTAGCGCTCCGACAAAAACAAAACACGTGGGCGTCCCGCAACTACGTCATCAAAGTCATGGATACACGTACACGTGCATAAGCAAGAGCAGAATAAGTAATTTACAACAAGTTCGAGAGAGATGACGATACACGAAACAATGGCGGACTCTCTATGAAACAGCAAATTTTCTGAGTTAACAGTAGTGTGAAATTATAACTTGCCAATATCCATATTATTATATTACCTGTGGGAATCCAATAAATCAATGTGGTTTTGATAAATATTGTGTTTAATATATTTAATTCGTGCTTAACGGCCAGCTATCCGAGTCGCGTAGGCAACATAACGCTCCCTCAGCCCCCGCCAACTTATAGCGACGATGTATATTGCCACGCTAAAGTCAGGACGCCTGCGGGGGGAGTGCAACGACAAAAACGAACATAGGTCCGACCTCGATGACGCCTGGCGCGGCACTGAACGCGGCGCGCGCAAATTCTCGCGACCTTTTTACGGTTTTAATTTCACTAAAAAAACGAAACTATTCACTATCAAAATTCTATCCATATAAAAAAAAATTGAAATAAATTGCCTTTCAGATGCAATTTCCAGGTTGTTACGAGCTTTCATTAGAGCATAAAACGAAAAAAAAAACTGAATCGACTTTGTTTCAGATTTTTTTTTGATCTAGGAAAGTTTATTCTATCGTGTTTTTAACCAAATCACAGACTCTAACACGGACGTATCTGTGACATGTATTTTTTTCCTTGTAATTTAACTGAAAAAAATTGATTTAAAACCGTCAAATTTGGTATAAGATGCTCTTAACTTGAATTGTTTGCTTGAGCGGACAAACCAAATGACAATTGAAATGCTTTTTGTATTTTATTTAATAGATTATTAACTAATTTGTTTCCCAATATCTGTGTTTGTTACAATAAAGTGGCAACTGGACAGTGACGTCATTGCGGGACAACTCCGGGAGCGTTAGACCTTGTTTTCTTAGATCATGGCTGTCGGATAAAAATTCTGTTGTACCAGGCTTAAACCTGTAGTCTTGTAACCAAAATGTAACATGTAGATTTAGAAGGAAGGAGGGTTTTCCTAGAATTACACAAAAAGAATTACCAGAAAATAGGAGGGTGTAAAAAAAGATTAAGTACGTTATTCATGTTTTTCTTGTTTGTTACCGTTCTCTCTACTAACGGCTGTACAGGCTGTAAAATCGCGAGTAAAACTATGTAGCTGACTTGTTACATATTGGTGCTAAAATAAACAGTTTTTTTTTACCTGAATTTCCCAAAAAATTAATGAATAGTGACTTGTGTGATTTCACCTTTTATGGAGTTCCATTTTCCGGAAGTGAACTAAAAAGAACGCGGCAAACGAACCGTTTTGATGTCGTGTAATAAATGAGTCTTTGTGCTTGTCGATCGTAAAGTTTTACGGCCAGCGGTAAAGTATCATAAATCACATTCATTTTATTGACATTAAGATATTTTTCTTGTTTTATCTGTCGTTATGGTACGTAAAACCGAACTTGAGTAATGCGTAGTAGCCTATTTTCATTTGAGTAACGATATTTAAAAGTACATATTTTGGAATCTTTTAACAAACGCATGCAATAATGTCATAAAAAATCGCATCACCGACGTAGCACCCTTCTGACTCTACTAGGAGCAAGAAAATAAAATAAAAACCGGCCAAGTGCGAGTCGGGCTCGTGCACTGAGGGTTCCGTACCACCTAAATACAATAATTCACAATTAAAAAAATCGACTTTAATAGCAATTTCTATTTGGTGAAATGATAAGGTCGACGTTACAATAAGGTCGTCCAAATAACGAAATTACTAGGTATAACTTGGTAATGAACAGAAATTTCCTCGCACTTGGCCATTATTTATTATTTTTTGTTATACTTTAGAATGTGTACTATAATCATGCCAAGTTTGACGGTTGTACGTATTGCCATTTTTAAAATAGAGCTTATACAAAAATATTCAGTTTTACTCGTATAACACCGCTGTCACCACAGAAGAAAAAAAAATCCTTATCTGTGGCTGTCACCACGGTGATAAACACGTTGTTACCGCAAAAGCTAGTGGACTGTAAAATCGTGAAGAAGCCTATGCACACGCAAGATCAATAAAATTAGTTGAAAACAATATTGTACTCACCGAGATTAACCGCCGATCGCTGCCACCAAATAGTACCGACCGAACTCGTGCAACCTAACTGAAGCACTTGCAGGATGATGATGATCTGACAGCTGACTTTGACAGATTAGCTGCCTCTCTGATTGGTCGTCGGCTCTCGACGTGTGGTTGGTCGAGGGTATGGAGGACACAGACGCGCGAAATTTGAGAACAATAATGATTACAGCAAACTTCATCAATCTAGCGTGAACACACGTTGTGATACGAGTGAAACCACCGAGTTCAAGGTAACAACTCATTTATTATAATCTACTTTCGAGTAAAATCGAATAACATAATCAGTACAATATGGGGCCAACTCGCCTGATGTTAAGCGATGATGCTGTCTACGATGGAGCACGCTTGCCTAGAAGAAATCGATTCATTCGCGATTTGAAGACACCCAGATTGTAACTATCGGGGAAAACACATTCAGGTAGCGCATTCCACAGACTAGCAGTTCGCACAATGCAAGTGGAATCAAGCTCTTCGTACGGGTTTTCGGAAATAAATTAAACCTCGTGACCATGTTTTGAGGGAACTGACTTCTTAGCTCGCACTTTATAGCGTGTATTTCATAGACTAAGTGGCAAATGTTTATTGTTGGCGAATTAACGTACAGTACCCGGCATTAAGTAATGCACATCGAGCTAAAGAGGGAGATAATAGGCTATGTGTCGGCTTTGTAGAGCGTCTTCTCTGTCGCATGATCAAAAACGTCACATAACGTACTAAGTGACAGAGACGACGCTATACGAACTATCGACGCTGCGACATTAGTCTATATCTCTCTCTTTAGCACGATGTGCATTACTTAATGCCGGGTACTGTATTAGCCAGACTGATACCACAAATGATCTAGTATGAATACAAAGGCTTTTGACCTCAGCATTATAAAAACTACAACTGTTTATTCTATGGTGGCATAAAAGACAAGTTATGTCTTTTGTACTGAAACAACAAACTTGTGCTTCAAGCTTTTTACATTTTTTAACTGGATCTTTGTGCTAGCGACATCGGCAGAGATTATAACGAGGCACTGCTCACAGTAGAGATTGTTCTGCGTTTTGAACACTATTAGCGTATAAAGAAAGTTCGTTTTAAGCCAAGGGCTAGCCCTTGATGTCAGAATTAGAAGCGTAAAATATCTAACATGCTTCATTAAAGGCATGCGTTTTCTTAACAAAATTAATAAATAAAGATCGAGCTTAAGCATATAGTCCACTGCTGAAGTTTGGCCTATCCCTGATAGGACGATTGGGCCATATCCACCACGCTGGCCCGGTTGCGGGTTGGTGGATTCACATACGCCATTGAACAAATTTTCCGTACATATGCAAGTTTCCTCACGATGTTTACCTTCACCGAAAAGCCAATGGTATGAAAATCCGTAGAAAGTCCAAAGAACTCACGGGCCCGGGATTTGAACCCGCGACTTCACGTAGCGATCGTGCTAGAACGAAATAATTTATCAGGTAAAAAGTAAAGTAACCCGATCAAGCGCGTATTTTTCGTACGCAAACATTCAGAGCAAAAACAATCTGTTACTAGCAACCACCTTAAACATTGACTACATAATTAACACGTGAATAGAGTGCACTTGTTCACCCCAGGGCAATGGTGGCTGATCTAAGATAAAATGCCTGATGGAATAATGACATTGCCGCGTCGCTTGCAAGGCCGGCTGACTCCAGCGCTATATTTACAGTGCTACGTAAGCGCTACGTACGTGCTACAGTGGCGTTATGCATGCCTTAGTTAAATATGCATTCATGTATCTAGCTTATTTATCTAATATTATGCATGGGAGTAGCTAATTAAACCTTACTTGTTCATAATTTATTTGAGGGGGGCAATGCTATGATGAAAATGGGTCTTGAGTGGAGACCACAAATCGACAAACGTAATGTGGGACGCCCTGAGACTGAATAATAGACTAATATATTCTTTGCTAATAGCGCAAGGCAGATGGCAATGTCAGTGTCTGTTAGTCAGTGTCTGTGGTGTCTGGTGCTTCATTTTCAACCAGATCCATCGCTTCGTCAAACGAGGGTCTATATGGTATTAAAAATATCGCAATTCAAAACCATAAGTGTACGAAGACTCCTAGTCTATTTCATTATTATTTAGGTAGTTTTAACATATCTTTGTAAAACTATGAAACTGTTGTCAAAGCATTGTTTTACAATAGTTTAGAACTTTACACAAAGCTGTATGTTCATGAACTTTGAACAATGCCACGACTACCTGCAGCTTTAGTCAGATAAACTCGACTGTTACCAAGAATGAGTAACTTAGAAACCTTGGTAAGTTGAGAGATTTATCGTTAAGAGAAGCCACGCTCCGATTACTCAAGTGACGCTTTCGTCTCGCAAAAAGTACTGATTATACAATGAACAGAGAAACGGCATTTGAGAGTGCAGTGTAGCCAGTGCCGGTTTTAGCCCTACAGTCTGGCTAATGAAAGTAGAGACTGAAAAAGCGCGGCAAATTTAAAAATATCAGCATGGAAACCCCAAAAATTAGTATGAAATGCCTGGAATAATATTACTTGATACTTGTAAGTTATTATCTTTTTACTGTAACACAGTCAGAACACAGAAATTTTTGCATTTCATAATAATTTTGGGGTTGCAATGCGGTTTTTTTTTTAATTTGGCGGGCGTTTTCATTCTCTTCTTTCATTAGCCAGACTCTACCAGCGCCCTGGGCGAAACTTCTACGGTGCAACCCTGCCATTCAAACCGAAAAAATCCAAAGAATAGATTAGATAGAGAAGATGTATAGATTTTTATATACTTGTGGCGCCCCTTTATAGGCACCTACGGCGCCCCTTTTTATCTGGCGCCCTGGGCGGTCGCCCCATCAGGCCCTACCCTAACGCCGGTACTGAGTGTAGCTACTATCTACTTGTGCAGCGATGTTTGCGTGCGGTGAGCGCGAAATTGGCGCTTGAGTTTGAACAATATTTCGCCTGATAGTGAGATGAAATCCACGATGGCCTACGCTGGCCTAAGCGCCAGATATTATTCATAGTACGGGATGCAGACACGAGCGCTCCTTCAAAGCAATTTCAACCGTAATGTAATTTTAATACGATACTTTGAGGAAACACACTTATGTGACTCGACAAAACAAACAGTCTCGAGCCTTGAAGAGCTCTACTATCTACATCCTGTCTCCATCATCAGATCTGTTTGATGATACCAAACTATTTTATTGTCATAATATGTCACCCGGATTACATATACTTGAAAAATTTCAAATCTATACAACAATAATTAGAAGTAGGGTAAAATCGACTTTTATTTTAATTTTATTTATTTACATTGCCATATAACATAGTTACAAGAGAAGCTAAAAGGTCCCACCAGGCGCACGTTACGCAGTTGCTTACATTGTATAATAAGGTCACTAAGGTTGAAATTGCTTTGTATAGCGCCCGCCTCCCATGCTGTGTGTGAGTGTGTGTGTTGCGCCTTAGCTAACAATTCACGTGCGCACCCTTTGCATCACATGTAGTGAAATAATGATCTTGCCAGCTAAAAATGCGCGCTCTCCACTAAATAATGCCATTCGGATGTTTCTCTGAGATTTTCTAATCAGCGTTTAAAGTTTGTAATGTAGCTGCCAACCACCAACGTTGTAACATTGTTCCTCCCAACTTACTAGTAATTGTCAAAGTTCAACTTTCGCGACTGGTACGTTAAAGCACCAACGAACTAGCGAAGTTCCATTTATATTATTTCTGCGATAAAAGGGGAAATTATGGTAGTTTGAAAGGTAAGTTTACAGTTTTACTGAGGTCCTTGGCATTGCTTCCTTTGTAAGTTAAGTGCGAATTTTAAAACTAAACTAAACCCTACCTAAGGCGCAGTTTGTCTTGTTTTCGACACCAACGTTGTTTATTTCTAGCGTATTACAAGTAATATCAAATACACAAACTACTAAGCCTATTTATTATATAACAGAATCATTGAATTGCCCACAGACCGTTGGTGGTCTAGAGACAATCCAAATGCTCACCCGCTATTAGTTGGCGGTGTACCCAGCATGCACCCAGCGTCATTACCACGCTGAATGGAAATGCTTATTATGCTGAGACAGAAAAGCGCCAGAATTTTTGACACGGACGCGTCGAATTAACCAGGAGCTCTAAAATATTTTTTAATGTGTTTGTTTTTGCATTCAATTTCTTAAGTTTATACTGAATCAGCCAAACATGTGCTGGGACACATGTCTTCTCTTAGAGAGAGAGAGAGAGAGAGAGAGAGAGAGAGAGAGAGTGAGGATAGGCTCAATGCTGGCACAGTGCATGTTGCTGAATGTCATATGTCTTAGATTTTTTGAGGTTCTTGGACATATCAGTTTCCTCGCGATGTTTTCCTTCACCGTTGTTTAGCGATAGCGTCGAAACTGCACGTAATATATCTCAGTTCTAAATAAGTCATTCGTGCAGGGCCGAGAATCGAAAAAGGTGCCGTTAGATTGTAATGCGCACATGCTGCCACCATCCAATTTCTTAGTCTACTTAGTTTCTATTCAAGAAATTTTCGGAAACATTTTCATCTACATTCTGACATTTCTCTCAAGGTAAACAAAGTATTGCAAACTTCTTCAATCTCACAGGTCAGAGATTCTGAATATCATAAGAGCTTATTGAATAGGCCTTATCCGAGCCGTCTCTCTTTTTCATCTCTGAACAAAACATCCGACCTTAATAAACAAAGTACTTATTCATTTCTATTATTCCCAAGAAGGTAAGGAAAGATCGTGATTTCTATTAGTAATGAGCAAAGAAATAAATAATGGTATCGCATCACCCGATACGTAACCCCGCTTGGTCCTTCGAGCTATCCAATATCCGAGATGAGAAATCTCGTCGAATTTCCCTTCGCATAGGTCGTAAATAGCTTCGTACAAAATGTATGCGGCTCGGAAGAATGCGGGCAAATCTCTCGCCGGGAATATTGTAATAGAAGTTTAATCCCATACTTTAACGCGAATGGAAAATAAATGGACAGCTGTTTTTGCACATTTAGATCTTGTGAGGCTTTTTCAATTGACTTCAAAAAAGAAGGTTCTCAATTTATCTGTATTTAGTAATTTTTAAACTTTCGTGATTTGAACACATGTTTTATGTTTATCGGGACTCATCACGTATCAATTGCGTCAAGAGTACCGAAAGCGTCGAGTTGAGTCGATTTTATATAGTTCCATAAAATTCCACCATTATCGGTTCCAATCGTGCGCTAGTTTAGAATTCAAGAGTAACCAAATGGCATGTTTTCGATGCCAATCCCAAATAACGATTGAAATCGAGTGTCAAGAGTAAGCCCACAGTACTCGCTATGATCGATTCTATGGCATTTTATCGAATTTGGTGATCGATATAGAACGGTACTTGCCCTGCAGAATCGCTTAAAACAGGTAGCCGTAAGGCTCCAGAGGGTATAAGTTATGTGTTTATTCGGTGCAGGTGTACTGGATGTTGGGCGGCGCGGACGCGTCGGTGCCGGCGCAGTGGCCGAAGGAGCTCGCCACCGGCATCAACCTGGAGCACCCCGTCAACATATCCGACTCGCAGCACAGCTACGGCGCGTTCATTACTGTGAGTACCTTACCTACCGTTATGGGGCATCATTATTATAGTTGATTGAATCTGGCATTACTTTGTGGAAGTTTATCTTCAAAGGTTCTTTGACGAATCTCTAGAACGGTTTGAAAGATTGAAACGGAAAACAGTAAAAAAAAAGAAATAGTCTTATCATGGTTGTTCACTAAGTAATATGATTCTTTACGGGATATTTACCGTGGCAAGGTTGTGGAATGAGCTCACCTCCACAACCTTACCACGGTAAATATCCCGTAAATAATCATAATTATAACTTCAATCTTATCATTATTAAACAAGTCTAAATAATTTAAAAATAACAAAAATCCTGACTACATCTATAACACTGAAATGATGTTAAAGCTGTGGTTAAAGTCCAATTAAAGAATAGCTATGCAATTGTTGATTGAATCAGGCGTCACTTTGCGGAAGTCCATTTTTATTTATATATGACGAATTTCTTGCTTAATTCCGCTTCTAAGTCGCTTCGAGTACAATAAGGATTTTGGGACAAATTATTCTTCTCTATAGATATTTGTGATGCAAATTTTAACCTAACCTGAAATAAAATATCAATTACATTAAAAAAGAGGGGGGAAAAAAGAGAAAATATTCACCTAAACTGAATTAAAAATTAATTAAATCTGTAACAAAAAATTCGTTATAATAATGTATACAAATAATATTAATTTTATGCATTTTTTGCAATGCATGTGACTGGCGCTCGTACTTCCCAGAGTTCGCTTTGGTTAGAGATTAATAAAAGTAGGATTTTATCTATTGTATTATATATCTGTACTAAGCTGAAAGGAGGGCATCGTACTCATTTTTATGAACAACTCTAAATATGGGATCAACCCAGAAATCGCTAACCTATATATTCCTATGTGGTTACATAGGTTAATGTAATGGTTAATCATGGAAATATGACGAGTTCTCATTCCAAGAATCACAACTGAAAACGGAAAACTCCATGTCAAAAACTGATCGTAACGTTATAACCGTCGTTAAAAGCTAGACATAATGGCGTTTTAAATTGGCAATAACGCGAAAGTGCTGCGGTGTCGTTCCGTTTTAATGCTTTTAGCGCCATCCGGCTGGCTTGCGGGTAAAAGGCGGCTGACTCATCGGCGCTGTGGACCTTTGTTGTCTGACAAACTTGGCCACTAAAGATACATTACAGCATTGGTGACACTGATGGGGAAGTGTTTTTTAACTAAACAAAATACAAATTAACACTACAAATACAGTTAGACTGCCCATAGACCGTTACAGGTCTAAAGACAATCGAAATGCTATTTTTTTCTGGAGTGGTGGAGTTTTGACATCCTCGGAAGTGAATGACAATTTCAGAGCAATTTGGAATACAAAAGCGCAAGATTAAAGAAACCTGTTATTAGATATTAAAAAAAACAATGTATCGAGGCCTATAACTACCGGCCGGCCCTATTAATGACTTAAAATTTAAAGGCTTGAGTTTTCCGCTACATTGTAATATTATATGCTTGATGTGCTCGAGATGATATGCAAGTTGAAGTGGCTGTGGGCAGGGCATATAGCACGTAAAACAGATGGCCGATGGGGCAGACAGGTCCTCGAATGGAGACCACAGACCGGTAAGCGGAGCGTAGGACGTCCACCCACAAAATGGACGAGACACCCTAAAAGAAACCGCAGGGAAACGCTGGATGCAGGCCACTTCCAACCGGCCCTTTTGGAGATCGATGGGGGAGGCCTATGTCCAGCAGTGGACGTCCTATGGCTGAAATGATGATGATGATATGCTGGATGAACTCCAATATAAAGTTTGAAGAATAATGTCACTTGCCACTTTCAAAGCATTGCATGCGCTGTTAGAACTAGTGGGCAATGTGAACGTACAGTAATCAAATCATCTCAGTAATTTCCGGGAAATCGCCAAAATCGCCTCACGTAGTTAATGGACGCCCCATTACCGCTTAGTTGATTTCCCTCGTCAGACGTATGAAATTCAGCAAAAAATATGGTGACATGAGATTGAGGTTGAACGTGTTTTCGTGATATCGACATTTTCGTGGAACCAATCTGTCTAGAGTGTTTCCTCTAATACACTCTGTGCAGTTTGTGACACGCTAGTCACCTAGCTTTATTTATGTGCCGTCGAACCAATCCGCAGATTGATTGCGACT
Source organism: Agriopis marginaria (assembly GCA_932305915.1). NCBI lineage: Eukaryota > Metazoa > Arthropoda > Insecta > Lepidoptera > Geometridae > Agriopis > Agriopis marginaria. The sequence continues at coordinate 13,988,009 of OW029926.1, read as the reverse complement.
GCCGCCACAAGTTCACAGTGGGTCTCTCGGCACCGTACCTCATAACGTGTAGGGCACACTAATTAAGGACTTGTCATGAGGCACTGTGGTATGGACGACTTGAAGACTTGACGGAGCTTACCAATAATGCCATGCCATAATAATCACTATTATATTATGACGTTTTAACCAGCCCGTATTTCGGCTTAGATTTTTTTTATATTTAATTTAACTTGCAAGATTTGACCTAAATATTGCAAGCTAATAAAAAGCTTGATAAAAAGCCAACTGCAAAATGTTGCCTATGACACTCCAAAGGTAAATATGCGACGAATTTAACGACACCTCGGGTCTTAAAATCTGTCGAACCGTTAGTGCTACAGAAAGTTACCTTACCACCCTCCACATATCCCTTCTTGGGCAGTCGGATAGCAACTATTTGATCGCACAAAACCCCAAGTTAATGAGCACCATTTACTGGCCCACTCGTAGGAATTAACAAAGGTCGCGAATCAGGTTAAAGAACAGTCTACCTGAGCATCCCTCATTTACCAAATTCTGAAGCTCAAGCTTTGGAACCCGAACATGCCACTTAGTCGGTGTTATCCTTAGAATAATTAGCCAACTGTGTAACTTTTCACTTACGGAGCGACACAGAAGTCTGTCACATTAATATTTAAAGTGATTTCCAAGGAGTCGGAATTCACCAAAGTTTATCCTTTAGCTATCTATCTTAATTAATCATTTGTATAAGTGCCTACCCAATCTCAAAGAGCGTTAACGGGTATACCGCTAACGCTGAAGAGGTGGGACTTCCATAGAGAAAAATATTTATGAAACGGGTTATTAAATACCGTACTATTTTTTCAATCTTATTAAAAGGATTTTGGCTTCGCACCTTTTTCGCATCAGCTAGTGTCAACCACCGCAGTCGTCTATTTGGCTGGCAGTAACAACATAAACTAGCTGTCTATCAAAGAGGGCATTACTCCCCAGTCCCCAGTAATTTGTCCGAGTTTTATATGGCAATACAAACATGTTGTGGCTGATTTTACGACACGCCACACTACACTCAAAATTTTACGGTTATTGATACAATGTACTAGGCGATATTGGATTTGGATTAAGATTGATTCAAAATTACTAGTTACCCTCTAAAACTATCTTGGCCGTATTCATATTGTAATTAACTGAAGTTTGTTCATATTATCTTGTTCCTTAGGCACATATTATGAAACTTGAAAAGTGATCTACGAAAGTATACTTACTTCCCAAGAATTTGCGTAGTAGTTGCATGTTATAGCTACATATACAACAAATATTTAATTTTGGTTATAAGAAATTTTGAACATTTGTCACCACAACTTTTTGGGTTCAGCGATAAAACTGAATCATACTAATATTATAAATGCGAAACGTTTGTTGGTTTGTTTGTTCCTCTTTCACGCAGCAACAGAGCAACGTATCAACCTGATTTTTTGCATGGGTATAGTTCAAGGGCTGGAGAGTGACAGCGCAGCTAGTAAACTAATAAATGAAGGAATAACTAATTATGAAACTAATAAACTGTCACAACTCTGAAATTTGAATGAGTCCACCAAGGTTCGTCCGTTCGAATTTTTCTATAAACGCCAATTTCTGAAATACTAATTTTACCACAATTTTATGTCTTTGTGTACGGATACTTCACCTTACCATACGCATTCATTGATACGCTCTTGACCAGATCTTTTAATATTTCACTGAAGTATATCGTTTACATGCTACCACAAAAAGAGAAGTAAATAGAACGGAAATGAGAAGGAAAATCTGTTACCAGGCATTTTGAGTGAACCTTGATTGTACATTTTTATTTAGATCAACGCGTCGAACTCCGCATCACAGTTGCTAACTGATTTCGAATGACTGACGTTTCGTTTATATGGGTGCAACTAGCTACATTTCTTACAAAAATGCTTTGACAGCCGTTCTAATTTAAACAATATTTTTTTAACAATCTTACGTTCATAAACCTAGCGAAGTTGTGATGAATTTTTTTGATTTCAATTTATTTTATTACAGCTGTCGGAACTAACAAACGCTTGGGCCGAGTTTAGTGTGATTACAATCAATCATGACATTAAATCGTTCTATGAACATTTAGGCTCTACTATGAATTCTATATCGCTATTTTTACTGTTTAAAGATGAAGATAATTTATTTGCACAAAACACGAATAATTCAAAAACACATTTAAAAACACATGCACAATAAATATTTGCCACTTTGTATCTTGTTTTGCTTGTTTTGTTTTGTAGGCGTACAAATCTAGAGAGATGGTATACCTCACAGAAAAGAAAAAAAAATATTGTTTAAATTAGAACGGCTGTCAAGGCATTTTTGTAAGATTTTTTTTGTAGCCAGTTGCACCCATATAAACGTAACGTCAGTTATTTGAAATCAGTTATCAGCTGTGATGCGGACAAAGAACTTTGAGACGTAACCCAAAAAGGTAAGGTCCAAGTTCTTTGGATGCGGAGTTCGATGCGTTGACATAAATGAGAATGTTCAAGCAAGATTCTGTCTTAATACCTGGTGACAGATTTTCCTTCTCATTTTCGTTCTATTTACTTCTCTTTTCTGAGGTATACCTAACTGTGGAGAAATCAAGATCATAAGTTGAGAATGAACATGCTTTGGCGGTGTTGGTAGGCGTTAGAAACGTCTAGTTTTTTGCCACCAACGTGAAAATAATTTATGTCGCCTCCATTGATGTAGGTAAACCCTTTTTAAAACAGTCATTGGTCGCCCCCATCGCCGTCGTCACAGCGGCGGCGCTGGGCTCGCCCGATCCGACTGCTCCTAGCAATAGGAAATACTCAGTTTTTGGTACAGGCGTCGGTTACCAGAGGCACACACACACACACAGCGATCCCGCCGGCGGGATCGTAGACCCTCGGGATGTTAGATTCTCTCCAAATAATCATTCAGTTCAACAAACCGCTAGGGCTCCAGGGCTCACCCCTTCTGGGGTGCCTGGGCAAGTCTGATTCCCACTCCTGGCGACGGCCCAAGCCGAGGTTCGTACCTTCGAGGTGCCCTTGTGCTAGTCGCCCAAAAAACAAAAACTTAAACCATCAAGTTATGCCGAACGCACTCTGCGTTCGCTAACTAGTCCGGTCCATCTGTAGAGGCCAAAAGGCAAACATTACAAGCCAATATCAAAAAAAAAAAAAAAAAAGTCATTGGTCGCCTCATTTATTATTTTCCTAAACTTACGTGTTTTCAAACGTACGTGTCCACGAGTACGTGGACGTACTCGAGTGTGTAAAAGTGATTTAACGCGGTTAAACATGTATTTTCGTGATGTTTCCAAAACTCATGTTAAAGCTTCTTGTAAAGCCTCCAACACTTTACTAGGGCATGACTGACTTGTCCGTGACTTACTTTGCTTCACTCTGACTGCAACTATGACTTGACTGAAAATATTTAATTAAATTTGATAATATGTATAGTACTGCTATTATACTTGACACTGGAAAATGCACAAGAAGTGTGACGCCAAAATCCTCAGAAAAAATAATTAAAAAAAGTAACATAATTTCAGTGGTTTTCGATGTATAATTCCAAGGGGCCGCTACAATTCGTGATATCTACCATTTAATCGCTTCCATGACATTGTAATTTGTAATAGTAGGTCGTAAGTTTGTTTTTGGTGCTTTATGTGTCGGGCAGGTCAAGGTTAGATCGTATGCTTTATGGCTTTTAACACTTTTATTATAATACTGAAAAGGTGACTGGAACTAAAAACGTGTAAACTGCGCAAGATTATTTTAATCTTCATATTTTCAATATTATTTATTATTTAATCCGCCGTAACTTTACATATTCTATGATTTTTTTAGTGGCTATCTATTACTGTTCGAAAGAAGGACAGACAGACACGCAGCGTAGGCTTAGTAATAGGGTCCGTTTATACCCTTACCCCCTTACTAATAAACGTGGAGTAGCCTTGGGATAGTTACTTAGTTACTCCATCTTTTGTTTTTTTTCGATCGAGTTCAAAACTTGAAAGAGAGAAAAAGACAAAACACGGCGTAACTATTTCAAGACTACTCCACGTTTATTAGTAAGGGGGTTAGAGTAAGGAAACCTAAAACATTTTCTGAAAAAACCTTTTAAAATAAGATTACAAGCTTTTAATTTTTATTTGGGCGGCCATTTTACAAATATTACAATATTTTGGGTTACAGCGATATTGTATTGTATTGTCGGCTAGCTGAAGTTTAGGTGATGAAAAAAAGTTTCGCGACCGCAAACCGTATCTGGGCGCGTTAAGGTTACCGTTCGCGTGATTTTCCGAACTGCGCGGTTTTAACGTTAGCTTGAGACCGCGTAAGGCCCCTGAACTTGAAAAAGTGTATGCGAAATTTCAGCAAAATCGGTTAGAAGGGATTGGATCTAATTCAGCTTGTAAGATTTGACCCAAACAAATAACAAACATTTGTTTCTTCGTTGCGTTTGTTCCTTTTTAAACATCTCGTTTTTTAAAGAATATCAGCGCTATCTTGACTGATGGAAGCACCCTGAACACACAGAGCTGGCCGAATCGTTTGCATAACTAGAATAAAACCCACCTACCTACTAATAAAATCACTCAGGCGTACTTTGCATAGTCTGTTCACTTAGTTCTAGGTGTTATGTAACCTTTAACTTTTAACTCTAGCTTTATGGGTGTAGACACAGTCTAGCGACCTTTATTGAGCGCAAATAATTTGATAATTAATTTCTAATTAATTTCTGTATCAAGCACAAGTTCGGTCGTGCATGCGGAGTACTGCTTTCACCTATGGGATGGATCAGCTAAGTATCAGCTTGGGGCGTTAGAGTCTATTGAGAAGCGTGCCAAGAGACTCATCAGCAACGAATTCCTGGTTCAGACTAAGCTCCTTAGTCTTGAGCATCGGCGTAAAGTTGCTAGTCTATCGGTTTTTTTATCGAATACATTTCGGAGAGTGTGCATCGGATCTGCATGATATAATTCCCTCCTGCCCATTTTTCTATCGGAATGCCAGAGCGGGCACAAAAAATAGACACCGCGTTATGGTTGATATTCCGAAAACCCGTACGAAGCGCTTTGATTCCACTTTTATTATGCGTACTGCTAGTTTGTGGAATGCGCTGCCTGAATGGGTGCCTGAATTACCCTATAGTTACAATCTCTAATATGGGTGTTTTCAAATCACGAGCGAATCGGTTTCTTTTAGGCAAGCGAGCTCCATCGTTGACCGCACCATCAGGCGAGTTGGCTGCCAAGTTAAAGCCTATATATTTTTTTTAAACATGGGGCGCTGCTCGTATTTCTTAGATTTTATATCTTTACTTTGTTAATATTTCTGTATATTCTAGTATAATTTAAACCCAACTCAAAGCTGTCTGGGCTCATTCACCCTGAATCAAAGATCATTCAAACTCTATAATAGTTATTATTTTGGTCCCAGCTGCAGCAGGTTTCAATTATAGTTTAAACTGTCAGTTATCCACTGTACAGACGCATTAAAGAAAATTTACCCTGCGCTATCCACCCTTGTGAATTTATTCAAAGGAATAACGAAGCGCCATCGCTTCATACAAGTACAACTTAATGGAGTACCTAAACTTCAAAAGTATACCTATTTTGTTTACTGTAGCACTGGTTTATACATCATCATCATCATCAGCTAGAAGGCATCCACTGCTGAACATAGGCCTCCCTTTTTAACCTCCACACTGAACGACAGCCCGCCATCTGCATCCACTGGATGCCTGCGACTCTCACAATGTCGTCGGTCCATCTAGCGGGAGGCCTACGTACGCTGCGTCTTCCGACTTCGTGGTCTCCACTCAAGAACCTTTCTTCCCCTTCGGTTATCGGTTCTTCGAGCGATGTGGCCTGCCCATTGCCACTTTAACTTTCAAATTTTAACAGCTATGTCGGTGACTCTGGTTCTTTGGCTAATTTCATACAATCAAGTAAAACTCGCCGAATTCACAAAAACAAAATTGTTGTTTTCCGTAGGAAGTCGTATAGGTTCGTTATATCCGTCTGTCTGTCTGTCCATCCGTACGTCCTAATTCTTTAGAACCTTCTAACTTCTACAGTTATTAAAATACAACAACGACACAAAAGTTGTAACTTTGCACAATTACAGTAGTAGGTTATAAATCTCAATTTTAAAAGTATTAAGAAATATAATTTTGCATTTTAGGGTTAGCTCTGGTACATGTGAAGGGGAGATGATTTTCGCTGCACCCCCTTGTGTGGTTTAGCTGAATAGGTCTTTTAAAATGAAGGTATTAAATGAATTCATACATTACTTTTTTATCAAGTGCCATAGCGAAATATGGGCCGCCAAAGTGGCAAAAAGTTGGTCCCTTTCCTGCAATTCTAAACTATTTAAACTATTAGACATAGAAACTTGCAACTTGCCATGCTGATAGGTGCTTTTTATCATTTAAAAAAACCTTTATTCAAAATTATGTCGAACTTTATCTAATGTTCCCCCCTTCCCTATTCCGTGGTATAACTCGATAACAATGATAAAGCAAAACAAAAAAGGTTATAGTGTTTCGTATACTCCAAAGTTGGGTAAAAATAATTGGGTTCACCTTCGTTCTAATTTACATTTTTGCGGTTCAGAATTGCAGACCTTACGGCCAACCGCTAACTCGGTATCAAACTAACGTTAAATCCGCTCAGTTGGAAAATCAAGCGAACGTGAACCTTAACGCGCCCTGATACGGTTTGCGGTCGCGTGATTTTCCAACTGAGCGGATTTAACGTTAGCTTGATACCGAGTTAGCCGTTGGCCGTAAGGCCCCAGGTGGCATATAACCGAGCCCCAACTGAAGCAGTTATTCTGCCCCAGCTTGCTTCAACCCTCTAATTATGCCGTCCAACCGAGCACATACAATAAAAAACATTTTAATCGTACGCCTATCGTTCTTATTTGCCCGTAACTATATCGATCGGCAATTCGACACAAATGGTGACGAATTTTCGACTGTGTTTACTTTAATTTTGTGATAGCTTGAAAATTGATATTCCGTCTACATAAAAACTAGAATTATGAGCTAGTGTTTGTTTGTTTTGTTGAGAGCGATTGTGGCTGAGCGGTAACATGTGTGCTTTATAATAACCAACCCGCCCGGCGCCCGATTCGATCCTCGGCCCTACCAATGACCTATTTAGTAATTAAATAAACTGTGCAATTTCGATGCCATCGCCCAATAACAATGAAGAGAAATATAGTAAGGAAACCGGTAGGTATGTCCAAAAACCTTAAAGTCCAAACATATATGACATTCACCAACATGCACTGGGCCTGGTGGATTAGGGCCTGTCTTCTCTGAGAGAAGGCCTGTGTCCCAGCAGTGGGAACATGATAGGCTAAACTTCTTTCTCATATCCAAAGTTTACCTACGATTTTCAAACGAAAAAAATATATTCTGTGAAACATATTGTCCCATATTTCAAACTCAATTGTTTTACTAAGACTTCTAGTACAATGCAAACAAAATGTATCAACATTTTATTTTTATTGTACAAGAATTACTTACGTTAGATGCCGGTTACTTTAACTATAGTTTAAGCTACATTCGGCGGTCTTTATTAAGGTACATTCCTATGTATATAAAACAAAATGAAGAAGTGTTGGTTTATTTTACGCCGCAGAAGAGAGAGAGAGAGAGAGAAGAGAAGATATTCCTTACGATTGACATATATTTTGTGAAAGCGAAACGAAGCTGCGTGCGCGCACTCCTCGTTGAAACAACCGCCGAATACGGTTAAAATTATAGTCTGAGCTAACCGGCTTAATCTAAGTTAGCTTCATCTTCAACCTCACTACCATCAACAAGTGAGTTGCTAATCAAACGCGGACTTATACGCAATAAAACAAAGTGAGCATATCCTACAGACTTTTAATAGTCTGTGGCATATCCCGTAAAATAAAAATAAAACAAAACAAACCACGTCAATTTCCATAATACTGAGGGTATTATGGAAATTGACGTGATTTGACGCGTATGATTATTGACATAGGATTTTTGCATATGATATTTTTTAATTAGGATACTTTTGCATATGGTAGTTTTACATAGGATACTTTTTAGTTAGGATGTTTTTGCATATGGTAATTTTTAATTAAGATACTTTTACATAGGGTAGTAAAAACTGCCCTATGTAATGTAATGTAAAAAAGTATGCAAAAACTATCCTATGTAAAAATATTTTTTACATTGGATAGTTTTCGCATACTCGTAATTAATTTTAATAATTAATAATAAATAATTTTTAATTAAGATACTTTTGCATAGGGTAGTAAAAACTGCCATATGTACCGCAATGTAAAAAAAAAGTATGCGAAAACTATCCTATGTAAAAATAATTTTTACATTGGATAGGTTTCGCATCTAAGGCTATTTTTTACATAGGATACTCTTTACGTAGAATACTTTTCACATATAGGACACTTTGTACATTGGATAGTTTTGCATAGGATAATAATTTTTACATTGGATAGTTTTCGCATAGGATACTTTTTTAAATAGGACACTCTACGTAGAATACTTTTCACATAGGTTACTTTGTACATTGTATAGTTTTCGCTAGGATAGTTTTTACATTGGATAGTTTTCGCATAGGATACTTTTTACACAGAAAACTGTGTAATTAATGATCAAATACGCGCCGGGTAAAACAACGGGTCAGCTACCTATACTCAACTACTAGTAAATTAGACTTCCATCATTGTTTGCTATTGTAAAAGACAGTGGGCCGCCGGCACGCACGTGAGCTTGTTTGTTATTGTGTATAAATCAACGACATACTGAACGCAAGTCGGGGCAACTTGTTTGATAAATGTATCGATAGGTATAATATATTCGTGCTACGACTTTGTTGATATTCTAATGACCATGCTATTATTATAGGCTTATGAATGTTCGTGTCGACAGCTATTTAGGTTCTGATAAGAAACTGAAGGGCACTGACAAGGCCCATTCGTAATCCTTGGAATCTACTTTTGTATTGACTTTTCTCTGTTTAGGAAAACTGATATTTCAAAGCAATCAAACGGGTCGCTTCTTTTGAAAACTGGCACTCACTCGGCGTTCAAGCTTTTTTTCCTTACGTTCCTAATTTATCGCTCTCAAAAGCATTGTTATGATGATTTTGTTTTACAGGCTGATTCTCGAATCACAATATTTATCAATTTAAAAACTCGACTTTAAAATTAGTAAGTGCAACAAAACAAAAAAACACAACAACATTGTGCTCGAACAAAATTTATTCCGGACGTTTTTTGACTGTTTTCACTGAGAGATTGTGACTCTATAGGAACTGTATCTCGATGGCTAAAATAGATATAACAGTCCCCTATAATTTTAAAATTGCATTTATTGTAGATTTTGTTAAACATCTTGATATTTCTAATTTATATATTAACGGATTTTATCGTGTGTATTTTAATTTTACATCATTTTAATTCCTAAAGTTTTGAACGCTTTGCAGCGTCCGTGGTCACAGATAGACAGGTGTTTTTATTTTCACTTCCCTCTCACGCCTCTTTCGTCTCTCGCTTGAGACTATTCAAGTGCCGAAATCGTTGAAGCTTACAAACGTGCAACCTGTGCCCAAAAAAGGTAGTCGTGCCGACCCTGCCACAGAAAAGAAGTAAATAGAACGGAAATGAGAAGGAAAATCTGTTACCCAGGCATTATGAGTGAACCTAGATTGAACATTCTTATTTAGATCAACGCGTCGAACTCCGCATCACAGTTGCTAACTGATTTCGAATGACACGTTTCGTTTATATGGGTGCAACTGGCTACAACAAATTGCTTACAAAAATGCCCTGACAGCCGTACTATTTGAAAAAAAAAAATACTTTTCTGTTGACCCTGGCAACTACAGGCCAATCACGGTCACATCCATACTCTGCAAGACTATGGAACGAGAGTTTATAAACACACTTGCAATGTAAGAGTGTGGGAGAAAAGAGTATGGAACGTTTTCGAGGTTAAACTTGTACATCAGTAGAAGTTCTGATATTCAAAGCCGAGCCCAAACAGAGAGTTCTCCATATGCCCAGCGGCGCAAAGCCACGGAACCCAAGTGCTAGATTGATTAGAGCAGTGGTTCCCAATTAGTTTTTCTTGCGTACCACTTCAAGAAAGACCTCAAACTCGCGCACCCCTCGAGCTCGGCTCAAGCACACCAAATGCAGTCCGCTGGTGCAGACTTAGTTTGTGAGGTCCAGTAATGTATGAAACGCTGTATGCAGTTGGACTGCAGACGGGGTACAAAATGGACTGCTTACGGTGTGGTGTGACGTCTTTCATAGAATTTCTCTTAGTCAGGAGATAACCGCGCGTACCTCTTGATGCAACTTCGCGTACCCCTAGGCGTATCATAATCAGCCTTTTAACAGTCCACTGCTGGACTTTTAGCCTACCCCCGAAAGGGTGATTGGGCCATATCCACCACGCTGGTCCAGTGTGGGTTGCTGGATTCACATACGTCATTGAATTTCTTCTCTGTACGTATGCAGGTTTCCTTCACCGAAAAGCCAGTGGTATGAATATCCGGACATAAGCTCCAAAGAGCTCATTGGTACGGGCCCGGGGTTTGAAGCCGCGACCTCACGCTTTCAAGTCTAGCGGTCTCCCAAATGGGCTACCACGGCTTAGTGGTACGCGTTAGTAGGTTTAGTGGCAATCGGGAACCACTGGATTAGAGTATTGTTTGTTTGTTTCAGAGCTCCCCGCCACCGTTCAGCCCTGCCGGCCGCACCAACGACGACGATGCGATAATAGCAACCATTGGAGCCGCCGAGCAGTTCGTGTATATCTCTGTCATGGAGTACCTGCCTGCCACACAGTACACTCCCCGGATCACGTCAGTACAACAACAAACTAGACCTTATTATCACTTACATAAAGTACTAGGTACTACAGCCTTGTCACCATTTTAATGTCAAACAAACAAGCCGTCTGATAGCTAACGATCACCGTCGCCTATACTTGTCTTGTAAACCTTGCTTAGAAAAACGTTAATATATGGGCCGAAGCCAGCATACGTGACTATAAACGCTCAGTTGCTGCCAATTTGGATAACCCGTTGGTGTTGGTTTAGTTGATAGTGAACCTGCCTTCTGCGCTTGGGGGCGTGGGTTCGATTCCCACCTAGCACAAACATTTGTGTTTGTTCTATATAGTTGTTAATATTTATTCAAGTATGTATTTAAAACTATATTATGTATGTTTATCAGTCTCTAGCAGCCATATCACAAGCTTTGCTTAGTTTGGGGTCAGGTGACCGTGTGTGCAAGAATGTCCCGAATATTTATTTATTATTTAATTAATTCAGTAATACATATCAATGGTTCCTGATAAGGCTTGTATAGTTTTTTCTGAATCATTGCATTGAAATTCATATTTTGGAGCATTGATATATTTTTAAAGTAACTTCTTTAAAACGTTGCCTAGCAACCGTACGAAATATATGTGTAAGTACGAAAAAAAAAACAAATGGCTATGGCTAGTACTGAGTCACACTACCTGGAAATATACCATACCTGTTACAGAAAAATCTTATATCCCCCGTTATCGTTTCCAGATTTTGGCCGAAGATTGATGACGCACTCCGCAAGGCAGCGTTAGAGCGTAAAGTTAAGGTGAAGCTGCTTATCAGCCTGTGGAAGCATACTCCGCCGGCAGAAGATTATTTCCTGCGATCACTCGCTGCCCTCACTGACTCCTATCCGAGATGCGACATACAAGTGGTAAGAGACGTAGAGAAGCGGCCCCTTTAGTGAATAAGAGAAGTGGCACTAAATACCTCAAGACACTCCTTTAGTTATATTTATGCTATAGACCTTGGGAAAACATGACGAAAAACGGCCCGGTAACACCTCCCTGAGATACCCCTTCTGCTATGTACGCTTCTATTAGGGCACACACACTTCACATAATAGTTATTTCTTAAAACGCATACAAAAACTTAATAATTGGTTAATAAATCTGACATTTATGTGGTAATTATTGGCATAAATGATGCTGGTGTAGTCAAGTGTATCAGAAGCTTTAATAATGTCAAAAGTAGTCATTTTAGAAAAGTATCCTATAAAGTCTCTGTTTTAGTTTGAACAAACGTGCCATCTAATAACTGCTTGATTGTTGCATAAACTGAGTGGCTGACTTCAACAACTTCCCTAACAATTAACCGAATGTCTTCAACAGTTAATCGATTGTACTCTCGTAAAGGGCAGACTGTTGATACTACTATGTTTTTACCATCTTCTGTACACAGTTTTACAATATATTATATCTGATTATGATTAAGCATATTGGCTTATAGCTATCATAAACTTGCTATTTCACCTGTACAGAAACGTTTCATCGTGCCTTCAACGCCGGACCAAGCCAAAATTCCTTACGCACGAGTCAATCACAACAAATACATGGTGACTGACCGCACGGCATACATCGGCACATCCAACTGGTCTGCAGATTACTTCTTAGACACCGGCGGCGTGGCTCTTGTCTTTGAAGACGACGGTTCCTTGAATGGTAACGTAACAAGAGATATAAGAAAAGACTTGCAAGATGTTTTTCTTAGGGATTGGAATTCGCCCTATGCTGTTCCGCTGAGGAGCTTATAGCGTTGATATATTTGTTTAACTGTTCTTTGTCATTGAATTTGTACCAGCAAAGTAAATTGCAAAAGTTGTGAACTTTGGTCCGATTGTAAACATTGAAGGATGGCAAATTTTGGGATGAATCATCTACTATTTGTATAGAACTATTGAATTTACAACAATATGGGAACACTAGTTTGTATTTATAATGTAAAAGTTATGAAAGGGTTCAAATCAACATAACCTTTTACTTATTTAGAGTTGAAGTGTTATTATTATAGGACGGGATTTCATTATCTTCCTTTCTAAAATAAAATGTAATTTTAATTAGATTTTAAATGGCGTGCAAAAGTTGTGTACTTCATTTTATGACAGTGATTTTTACTGATCTTAGTTTTAATTTTACGTAGTAATTTTTTATGACTTTTTTTGTATTTCTGTATTTTAATTGTCATTTTAAGTGTTTTTAAACGTGATTATGTCTAATGTAAGTACTTAGTAGAAGTTCTACGAGTAATTTAAAGTACTTATTAACCGACTTCCAAAAAGAGGCGGTTATCAATTCGACTGTATGTTTTTTTTTTTATGTATGTTTGTTACGTGATTACTCCGCTAATTTAGAATTGTTTTTGATGATTATTTTTTTGGTTGGTAGGTCATATCTCATAGGTGGTCCCATATTTTTTTTATCGAAATTGATTCAGCGCTTTTTGAAATATCTACAAAAACATGACGATAAGCAACAAATTAAATGTACATTGTACACTGCCACCAACTTAGCTGTTACGCTGGGCAAAATTGGAACTACAGTTATTTTTTGGTGAATTTCATACTTTGTTCTCCACTAGCGACGCTGTCAACTGAACACCAAACAGAGAACCTGTTCCTACAACAGAACTTCAAAAAAACAAAGTAGTGTCTCCATGGCGACCTGTTGTTTTTAGTTAAATTTTTCATGACCATGGATACAAAGTAATTCAGTCGTAATATTAGATAGCCCGTTGGTCCAGCTGGTAGTGAACCTGCCTTCTGCGCTTGGGGCGTGGGTTCGATTCCCACCTAGGACAAACATTTATGTAATGAACATATGTGTTTGTTCTATATCTGGTTGTTAATATCTATTTAAGTATGTATTTAAACCTATATATGCATGTATATCAGTCTCTGGCAGCCATATTACAAGCTTTGCTTAGTTTGGGGTCAGGTGACCGTGTGTGCAAAAATGTCCCGAATATTTATTTTATTTTATTTATTAAACAATATTTTCTACTTTTTAGTGTCAGTTTGTAAATGTAGGTAAAGTCATGAAGTCGGTTCTTTTTTTTTATAAAAATTCTAATTATTTACTATAAATATCTGAATATTTTTGAAGACGACGGGTGCCTTCGATTTTGTGTGACGAATTTGTACGTTCTGTCTTGCGTGATTGTGATCGTAGATTTTTATATACTTAGTAGTTAAGTTACTGAAATAATTAAGATGGTAAAAAATATAAATTAAACCTATGCACATGGCAAATTAGACGAACATTTAAAATGCATACAAAACATACATTGGCATCGATTCTGATGCACTCTAAACTAAACTAAATTTGACAGCCCTAAACTTGTTGCCATCCTTCTCTCACATATTAAAATGAAAAGAGAGGCAGATAATTTTAGTCCTGTCAGATTGGTTTAGTTTTGTGAGTGGTATGACAGAATAGGACTCATTGACGTCGATTCTGATGTACCATTCTCTAAACTAAACTAAATTTGACATCTCTAAAATTGTTGCCATCTTTTCTGGCGTATTGAAATGAAAAGAGACGGTGATAATTTTAGCCTTGTCAGATTAGTTTAGTTTAGAGAATGGTACATCAGAATCGACGTCAATATCTATGAAGCAATACTATAAAATTAAAAATTGCGCTCTACACATATCACTACAAAATATATAAATATTCTTTGAGTTTACAACATAATCGTCTTTAGATATATCGCATGTATTCGTAGAAAGAGTGACTTTCACAGCATTTTTTTAAATTACACATTAGGGTAATGTTATCTATTCCAAAGCAGCAGTACAAGTACCGTTCTTTATCGATCGTCAAATTCGATAAAATGCCATAGAATCGATCAAAGCGAGTGCATTGTGGCATTTTGTCGAATTTTACGACCTCAACTGTCAAATATGACAATCGATAAAGAACGGTACTTGCACTGCAGAATTGATAGTTTTAAAAAGGTGTTATATGCCATATGAACGTATGTCGAACAGCACTATCAAAATAAAACATTGTACAACAAGCTTGTTCGCAATATGCACTCTAGAGCAAAATGCACAACAAATATGCAAAATGTGCTAAAATTAGGGCTGGCAACCTCAGTGCCCTTAGTCCCAAATTTGATAGTTTACGAAAACTTTTTTCGTTTTCGTCTTGTTCCATACATTTCTGGGCTAAAAGGTATTCGAAAACTTGTTTCTTATTAGAGTGAAGCAATCTATACTGCCGATAACTGCCAAATTTAGTTCCTCCACGTTTCCGTTAGAGGCGCTTTACTAAAATGTATGGAACAATACGTAAACGAAAAAAGTTTTCGTAAACTATCAAATCTGGGACTAAGCGTACAGATCAAACAAACAAGGGAGATATGGCAAATTGGCGTGGCAGGTGCGAACACATCTTGCCTAAATCAAGCTCGATGCCTTTATTGAACGGCCTTATTTTGCATGTGGACTATAAGTTAGTTCACTGGTGTCGCTGCAAGTTTCTTGGTGTTAAAAAGTTAAGTGTGCCGTACTTACAGCTTTTGTGTTAAACGGTTTAAAGTGAAAAATGG
Source organism: Agriopis marginaria (assembly GCA_932305915.1). Lineage (NCBI taxonomy): Eukaryota > Metazoa > Arthropoda > Insecta > Lepidoptera > Geometridae > Agriopis > Agriopis marginaria. The sequence continues at coordinate 13,972,549 of OW029926.1, read as the reverse complement.
GTGAAACCGTCTATTCTCAGTATTTCAATCAACAGTTCAATTAACTAAACTACTCAGATTTTTTGGTGTCACTAGTTCAATGAAATAATTTTTCATCACAATCAATAATAATTGTATTAAGGCATATCTCCCTTGTTTGTCTGATCTGAGCTGGCAACTGTCAGTTACTAGAACCTTTTGTCATGACATTATTGTCTATAAGAAATTTTCCAAATACAAAATTGAAAAAAAAATGTACCTACATAACAGACCATATACAGGTAGGTGCATTTGTGCACTAATGTACCTACCCATATATTTAAGTTTTTGGGTGGTTCTGTGGACTACCCCATAAATGATGAGTTTCAAGAAATATGTAGAGCTATCAATACATTAAATCGTTACGAAAGACATGAGAGAATAATTAAAGTTATTATCTGCTTGATTATATATTGAATTCTTAATGTGAGCTAAAGTATGTTGAATGTTTTGGCTCATTTATTTATTTAATCAAGATTCTTACCAAATAAAATATGACTAGTATAGAGTAAAGCTCTCATCTGAAAGCAATATAATATTTTTATTGTATATTTAAGGAGTGAAACCAACTGGTATGTAAATAAAGATTTCATTTTATATATTATCTTTTGTTTTATACTTCTCCATACTCACACTAACTTGTGATCTCGTCCAAGTATACAATAGCACTGACATTGGCGTCGATTCTGTCATACTACTCACTAAACTAAACCAATCTGACAGGACTAAAATTATCTGCCTCTCTTTTCATTTTAATATGTGAGAGAAGGATGGCAACAATTTTAGAGTACATCAGAATCGATGCCAGTATGATCGGCCATTAGTCCTCATCACCATTTCAGCCATAGGACGTCCACTGCTGGACATAGGCCTCCCCCACTGATCTCCAAAAGGGCCGGTTGGAAGCGGCCTGCATCCAGCGTATTTATGATTCACTTCAACATGTATTGGACTTCCGTGGGCGGTAATGTCGGTAACTTTCGTTTGTCTACAGATCTCATTTCTGATTCGACCTCTTGGAGAAAACAGAGCATAGCCCTCTCTATAGTTTGTAGTGATTTAGAGCTTGCTTATGAGGCCAATAGTAAGAGACCACGTTTCACTGGACACACACTGGTCGAAGACTCGTCGACAGGCCTTCTCAGAAAGAATGGACCCTAATCTACCATGCTGGCCCAGTACATGCCATGTCTTAGAACCTTTGAGGTTCTTGGACATACCGGTTTCCTCACGATGTTTTCCTTCACAATTTTTTTGCGATGGAATCGAATCGGTACATAGTTTAAATACTAAATAAGTCATAGATGCAGAGCCGAGGATTGAACCGAGTGCCATCAGATTGTAAAGTGCATATGCTACCGCTCAACGTCACTCCTCACGGAATTCTCCCTGATAAATGTATATCTACATTTAATAAAACAATTTGATATCAAAAAAGGCATACACGTGTTTATAAAATTTATTACTTAAATTACATCTAAAAATGAATCAAAAAGATAAATAAAAAATTATATTTTGTTAATTAAACCATCGAGATATTACAAAAGACACTTATATTACAATCTCTAAGTGAAAACAGTCAAAAATCGTCCGAGCGTCGTTGTATATACCTAGACATAAATTACATAGTTCAGAATGCCACATTATTAGGCCAATTTAGACGTTATGTCGCTTGCATAGTGTTCAACGTCGCTTATCCGCTATGTTATTGTAGCACTGGCATTGCGCGGCGTTGTAGGTTGTAGTCGGATCGCGGTTGCCTTATAACTAACCAAAAAGTCTGCGCAATCCGTAGCGTGCGCCGAGTTTTGGTTTGGATTTTTATTGCACGTTTGGGAGTCTAAGGCTGTAGGTATTGGCACCGATGTACTCTAAACTAAATTTGACAGCTCTAAAATAGTTTAAAACTATCACGGTTGTTCACTAAAGTTATATAATTTTATTATTTAAGAGATATTTATTACCGTGAGGTATTTTTTTATTTACCGTGGTAAGGTTGTGGAATGAGCTCCCGATATTTCGGCGCAGTTACATGTACCATGTTCACGGGAAGACTGAAGAATGCGGGTGGTTGGTCAAACAGTTAAAAAGTTAGGTGCAGACATAACGATCTACCCTCTTTCTTAGTCTTTTGCTACGGTTATCACTGGAACTCGAACCTAAGTCCCGACAAAACACACTCACTGTATCACTGCGTATAGTATTTTGAACACATTTTGAACGCAAACTTTTATTTTTAAGGCAACCACCACAACCTTACCACGGTAAATATCCCGTAAAAAATCATATAACTCTAAAATTATTGCCATCTTTCTCTCACACATTAAAATGAAAAAAGAGGCAGATAATTTTAGTCCTGTCAGATTGGTTTAGTTTAGTGAGTCATCATCATCATCAGCCAGAAGACGTCCACTGCTGAACATAGGCCTCCCCCTTTAACCTCCACACTGAACGACAGCCTGCCTTTTGCATCCACTGAACATAATGCGATCCTCAAGCCGTCTGCCAAGTGTGGGGATTATGGCAACACCCCTCATTATGAGGGAGGCCTTTGTTCAGCAGTGGATGTTTACTGGCTTATGATGTGTGAAAAAATGCCTAAGGATGCCCGCGACTCTCACAATGTCGTCGGTCCATCTAGTGGGAGGTCTCCCTACGCTGCGTCTTCCGGTTCGTGGTCTCCACTCAAGAACCTTTCTTCCCCATCGGTTATCGGTTCGTATAGTAAGTGGTATGACAGAATCGACGGCAATATATCTCGATGTGTTAAACAAATAAAAACTATGCAGTTATGCATGAGTGGCGCTATCTTCTACAAAGTCCTTCGCTTCTTCCCTCGTCACACATTCCACGTGCGACACTTTGTTCCTGAACTTGACTCCGTAGAATTTGTGCGCGTGCTCTAACAGCTCCGGTCGGAAGGTGGTGGTGATGAACTGCGCTGATGATGAGAGCTCGTGGATCATGTTGGCGATGGCTTTACGGTGCTGAGCGTCCAGGGCCTGAAATTAAAAACTAAAAATTATTTATTGTAGCAAACGTGGTACATTGTGTTACAAACTAAAGTCCCTCACGTTCGGACGTTGCAAGTACATCATACAATATTAAATCTACATGATATTTGGGCAAACGTGCTCCATCTTCGACCGCATCATCGCTTTCCATCAGGCGGTCAAACGTTAGCCTAGTCCGATGTAAAAAAAAACTATATACAGGTACGGTATACGGGTCGAACCTGCACTAGATTAGCACAGGAACGAGGCAGATGGCATAGCAAGAGAGAGGCCTATACCCAGCAGTGGGATAAGGAAGGCTGTGGATGACGATGTAAAAACGGTAATAAGTACAAATGTCAAACTTGGCACGATTTATAGTACACACTCTAAAGTATAACAAATAATAAACAATCGCCAAGTGTGAGTCCGTGACAATTTTCTGTTCATTACCAAGTTATAACTGGTAATTTCGTTATTGAATTGTATGGTTGTACGGAACCCTCAGTGCGCGAGTCTGACTCGCACTCGCCGGTTTTTTTTTTATGCGTCCGAAGTCTTTCTTTGGGTGAGCACATTATGCTATTGTTGGCTTTTGGGAAAATTCAGAGCCACACAGCGGGCAATGGAGAAAGCTATTCTCGGAGTTACTTTGCGCGATAGAATCCAAAACGTGGATATTCGCCAAAGAACCAGAGTCACCGACATAGCTGTTAAAATTTGCAAGTTGAAGTGGCAATGGGCAGGCCACATCGCTCGAAGAACCGATAACCGATGGGGCAGAAAGGTTCTGGAGTGGAGACCACGAACCGGAAGACGCAGCGTAGGGAGATCTCCCACTAAACAGACCGACAACATTGTGAGAGTCGTGGCATCCAGCAGACATGCAGGCATGCTGCTGGATGCAGTCGTTCGGATGTGGAGGTTAAAGGGGGAGGCCTATGTTCAGCAGTGGACGTCTTCTGGCTGCTGCTGATGATGATGATGATTATGCTAGTGTACCTGATCAATTTCGTCGAAGAGGTAGAAGGGCGCGGGGTCGCACTTCTGTATGGCGAAGATGAGCGCGAGCGCCACGAGGGACTTCTGTCCCCCGGAGAGTTGGTTCATCTCGCGCATGTCTCCCTCGCCGCCCGTGAACGACACGCGGATACCCACGCCCGTGAACTGGTCCGCACTCGTGCGTTGCTGGAAACGATAGCAATAAATAAAATAAATATTCGGGACATTTTTGCCCACACCAAGGAAAGTCGATAACGGAACATTCCCACCTAGGACAAACACTTATGTGATGAACATTTGTGTTTGTTCTATATCTGGGTGTTAATATCTATTTAAGTATGTATTTAAAACTATATATGTATGTATATCAGTCTCTGGCAGCCATATTACAAGCTTTGCTTAGTTTGGGGTTAGATGACCGTGTGTGCAAAAATTTCCCGAACATTTATTTATTTAAGCGCAGCTCGGAAATTTGCCTAAAACGGTATGAACTTAGATGGCGCCGTAATTTGAGCGTGCTATAGGTTGTCTCGAACTTCCGTATACGCTGCAGTCAGATAATATACGAAAGGGTTCTACAAATTACCGTAGCGCTAGTATCGCACACTCGAGCACGTTCACGAACACTTAATAAATAATAATTCACCATTATTACACATCAACACTCGAAAATACACAAGTTTCGAAAATAATACAGTGAGCTGACATGTTTTTATCCACGGTCCTAATTTAATAGTTTGCTTAAGTTCTATTAAGGTGGCGGGAAATTCAAATTTCAAACAGTTTTTTTGTCCTTATAGCTAGGCCGGGTAATTATTGTAAAATGACAGTGTTTACGCAAATCGTTGGTTGTTCTTTACATTATCGTGTACAGCAATTTAACAGTAACTCACATTATAACTTACATTTGTCAATAAACCGTTAGAAACGGCTAAAATAAATTTATTGATAAATGTAAGTAATAATGTGCATTAGAGATTAATAGCTTTACATGATTTTGTATAGAATAATAATCAAATTTGCGCATACATCATGATCGTTTACAATAATTACCCGGCCTAGCTACAAGGACTAGGAAACTGTTTGAAATTTGAATTTTCCGCCATAGGTGAAACGTACCACAAAAATACGAAGAATGTTACCTGGTGGACCACCCCTAAAGAGGCCTTCCTTTTTCTTTAATCGACGCAACATAACACAAATAAGGATTATCATGATTACTTAGGAAAACCAACACACCGTCTACCGACTAGAGGACTCAAAACTGAATAAATTAATTACATTTCAAACGTTATAAGTCAACTTCAAATATTCTATCAAATGAATGTGAAACGAAATATGTACAGCATGAAAATGTTAGAATTTCATAATTGGTTCTTTATTAAAATGTTTTGAATCGAAAAATTCATATATCGGGCTCATTTTTAACTGTCTTAAATTTTTTAAAGGTGATTTTTTTCTTGAAACTGAGTTTCTTTATTGACTATTTTTAGGGTTCCGTACCCAAAGGGTAAAAACGGGACCGTAATAGATAGACAGTTGAAATATTCACAGAATATGTAATGTTACGGCGGATTAACTAACAAATAATGAAAAAGTCTAAAAGTAAAAACGAAACGGGGGTCCCCGTACAACAAACGTATTTTTGTATTAGCTCTAATGTAAAAATGATAATACGTACAAGCGTCAAACTTGGCACGATCGTAGTACACACTCTAAAGTATAACAATAAATAATGGCCAAGTGCGAGTAGGTGTAGGTGTCTCTGTTCATTACCAAGTTATGAATGGTAATTTCGTTATTGAATTTCGTGGTGGTACGGAACCCTCAATACGCGAGCCCGACTCGCACGTTTTATATATATAGATTGTTCTTACGTCAGCGGTAACTTCGGTCCCGTCTTCCTTTCCAACGCGCATGATGAGGCTGCCCCGACCAGTCGGCACCAGCTTCTTGAACACCTCCGTGAAGTTCTTGCTGACTTGCTTGAACGTGAACTGGATCGCTTCCAGTTTGCGATGCTCTAAAGTTTCGATCAGCTCTCGGATCTTTTCACCGCTGGAAAAGATTATAATTACACCGATTATCCTACTAATATATTACAATACTAATTTAAACATGATTTAAACTAGTCAATATTTATAATTCTACATTGCATTCTAGGCCTCCCCCTTTAACCTCCACATTGAACGACAGCCTGCCTTTTGCATCCACTGGATGCCCGCGACTCTGCAGCAGTCAGCAGTCTTTGTTCAGCAGTGGACGTCTTCTGGCTGATGATGATGATGATGATTGCATTCTGCTTTAATCTTTAAGTTCTATTAATAGTTTATTTATTTAATATGTTTTATGTTTAAGTTTAAGTGGACCCGGGTATGTCCTAAAACTGCGACCAGAACCACCGGAGGATGGGCAGCAGCGTCCTGTTAGTACACGGTGAACGTACTGCGATCTCCAAGCCGCCTGCCAAGCGTGGGGATTATGGCAACACCCCTCTCTAAGAGGGAGGCCTTGTTCAGCAGTGGACGTTTAATGGCTGAAGATGTGAGATGTGATGTGATGTTTAAGTTTTGAGTAGGTATTTATAAAATTGCTTTCGTGTTTGTATGTGTATATCATTGGTAATATAGTATTTTAGCAACGCACACCAGCTGTCTGACGTGCGTGACGTCACCTGTCGGTTCCAACGGAAGACCAGCGCTGGTTGTTTACAACCAGCATTACGCTGAGTTCGGCTTGTGACAGAAACTATTACTTTGTTGTTTTAATTTTATTGATAACTAGCGACCCGCCCGCCCGGCTTCGCACGGGTGTAAGTTACGTGCGAAACCGGGGCGGGTCGCTATTTATATATATATATAAACCTTCCTTGAAAATGTATCTAACTGATGGTGAAAACCGCATCAAAATCCGTTGCGTGGTTTAGGAGGAGTTAGCGGCCATACAGACATACAGACAGACAGACAGACGCGGAAAGCGATTTCAATTTATACTATGTAGAGATGTTTATATATTTTGTTTCTGCCATAAATAAATATTTTTCTTTCTTTCTTTTCTTTTACTAATATTATAAACGCGAAAGTTTGTATGTATAGATGTATGGATGTTAGTTCCTCTTTCACGCTGCAACGGAACAACGGATCGACCTGATTTTTTGCACGGGTATAGTTCAAGAGCCAGAGAGTGACGTAGGCTACTTTTCATCATCATCATCATCACCATTTTTCATCACTACGCGGGTGAAACTGCAGGGCGCAGCTAGTACAAAATAATTATATTATAGTATACAAATATGTATTATAACCTACTAGCTGATCCCCGAGGTTTCACCCGCATGGATTACTCTTTATAACAACATCTATCTCCCAGTGAAAGTCCCGTCAAAATCGATCCAGTCGTTTTGGAGTCCATACACACTACACACATCGCCTTTTATATTAAGACAAGCTGCGAAACTAAATACATTGCCGACCCTTTAGGACTCATAACTCACCTTTTGAAGAACCCCATGTTGTAGCTTCTCGGAAACACAGCGGAAGGTAGCTCAATGCCATTTTGCATGTGTAAGGCAAGAAAGATCGTGTGAATCGCACAGTGTGCTATTTCCACTGATCTATTATGTGTGGATGAACTTTCAGGCGGTGGCGGCGGCTATTGTCGTTTTGCTTCTAACATATCAGTGAGTCAAACATTTGCCTGAAGGCCTGTGTCCCATCAGTGGGAACATGATAGGCTGATGTGTGGATCGTATATGGAGTGTACATTTCTGCCAACACTTACCTTCTGCCACCCCAACTCTTTGGAAGTAGCGTCTGTCCAATAACCAACTTAGAATCAAACAACATGAAAATGTGAGTCAGTAAGTTTGTGAGAAATAACTCAACCGCATCGCTATGTTATTTGGGTTGGTTAAACAAATAAATATTTGAGGTACATCAAGGTTAACACATGGAGATTGACATAAATTAGAAACTGATTCATAACACGGCTCATTAACAACAATTTAACAAAGCCATTATATAGCTATTTGCTAAAATGTTCCATTAGGTCCATTTTAGAACAATTAACATCGTTTCACATAACATATTTGAGATAGCTTTGATACCGTCATAACAGGTGTCCGGAACATTACTTAAATTAGCGTAGGTTAACATGCGTATTAACTAATTCAATCGATAAGTTAACAACAAAACGAATTAAGAAAAACAGGTGAAGGAACCGTATATTTGAGAACGGCATTTTGTATTCGGAATGGCATTACCCATTGGCAACGTCGTGAGCACAGTTGTGTAAACATTATGTACTTTCGATTGTTGTTTGTGGCTCTGATAGCCTCAGCTAGCGGCCTTAGCCTTTGGGATGCTTTGATCGGCAGCTTCACGAGCCTAGTCGGTGGATTCGCACAGGTCTACAGACCGGTCGGGTCAGAAGAAGCTTATATGAGCATCAACCAACTGGCGGAAAAGTATGGCTACCCTCTGGAAACTCACTCGCTGGTCACTGAAGATGGATACATATTGAACATGCATCGGATGCCGAACGGAAGAAATGTGACGAGCAACGGTCGTGCAGTGTTTCTGATGCATGGAATATGGGACAGTTCAGACGGCTGGCTGCTACAGGGGCCGGACAAGTCGCTTGCGTACATCTTAGCCGACCAAGGATACGACGTGTGGATGGGAAACGCGCGAGGAAACAGACATACGCTCCTACATGAGACTCTCACCTCTAACATGCCACAGTTCTGGGAGTTTAGCTGGGAAGAGATCGGACTGTACGATTTGCCAGCAATGATCGATTACGTACTAGACTTCACGGGAGAAAAGAAGTTATTCTACGTCGGCTTCTCTCAAGGCACGACGGCTTTCTTCGTGATGAATTCAATGAGACCGGAGTACAATAATAAGATACGACTGATGTTCGCGCTGGCACCCGAAGCGTATATTGGAAACGCGAGGAACATTCTTCTCAAGATATTTTCACCCGCACATTCCTACTTGCAATATCTACTGTGGAATTTCAACATTTACTCCCCGAGCACGGATTTCTTCAATAGAATAACTCCATTCATTTGCAACGTTATGGTAAGATGTGACAATTTCTTTTTCTCCGTCGTTGGGTCTCATCACGTGAACGAAAGTTTGTGGCCAGTGATTCTGGGGCACGTGCCGACCGGGTCTTCCACCTTGCAGTTCATACATTATGGACAGCTGGCGAACTCCAGGAGATTCTGTCGTTTTGATTTCGGACGTGAAAAGAACATTGAGAGGTATGGCCAGGAATGGCCGCCAGATTACTTATTGGAGGCTGTGTCGTCGCCTATAGTTTTATTCTACAGTGGAAACGACTGGTTTTCCGATCGTCGCGATGTGGAACTGTTAAAGAAAAGGTTACCTAAAGTAGTGGGGTCATATTTCGTGAAACAGTTCGCTCATGTAGATTTCGTGTTCGCTGACGCAGCGTCCACATTAGTGTACTCTAATATCGTTAACCAAATCAAGAGCAGAAGTTAAACTGCAATAAAGTGATAATGATTCTAATTAAGGCCCTCTTTTCCGAATTTGAGGAATTTTGGTCATTCCAGTTTGAGTGTGTCTACTTCCACGGTTAGCTTAAAATAATAAAATAAATGTCATATCAAAATTTAACATTTTATCTAGGAAACCCCAAAGACCGAAACACGAGTACATTTCGCTCGATAGAAAAAAAATATAAAGTAACACAAATTTGCGCTTTTCTACGTTTTATTATTTTTTATTTATTCTAATATCTGTTTATTAAATGATGTCTACCATATCTTAATATGCAGATATCATAATTATGGAGGAAATCTCAAAGGTACATTTTACATAACAGCTATACTTTTCGATAAATATGAGAAAAACCTCAAAAATAGACGTAGCGAAATGCACGACTAAGCGCCATGGTTTTGCTCCACTAAATGCGACTTTAATACAATATATTAAGCCTTATGGTCATATGTAGTAACTAGCGACCCGCCCGCCCGACTTCGCACGGGTATAATTTACGTGCGAAGCCGGGGCGTGTCGCTAGTTATATATATATAAACCTTCCTTGAAAATGTATCTAACTGATGGTGAAAACCGCATCAAAATCCGTTGCGTGGTTTAGAAGGAGTTAGCGGCCATACAGACATACAGACAGACGCGGAAAGCGACTTCAATTTATACTATGTAGAGATAAGCGTTGCTTAAATGTGGGAAAACCTCGCCTTAAGTATTCTGTAAATAAAAACTAAGTTTGACGGCAGTAACTGATCTAACAGAGTTGACCTCAATATTATTATGGAAACTGACGTGGTTTTAACACATTTTATTTATATGACCTCAATATTTATTGGTATAAATTGTTTATAGGGGGTTAGGGGCCATCCATTAATCACATGTTTTTTTTGCATTTTTTAACCACCCCTCCCCCTTGGTGAGGTTTAAGACTATTGTTTGTGTATTGATTGTGATAGTTCGTGATTTTTGCTGAACCCCATCCCTCCCTTTTCAAGCCTCACGTGATTAATGGACGGCCCCTACTAAGCCGAAAGGTTACTATACTTATCGGTTACTGTAACAACTGTTACTATAGTAAACGCATTATCCTCCGAGTCGTCGAGCAATAAACGTCTTACCATAAGACCTGTAAGTGCGAGCGAGATAGACAGATGATTTATGACCCGACGACTTAAGCTGGAAACAAATTATCGGACGCGATATAAATAATGCATTTAGATAATGAGTGTACACTGAGCTGGAAAAACTACCGGACTTAAGTCGTGGACGTAACCTGGGGCTGACCTTGAGCGTTCGGACGTCCGACAGAAATCTAGTGCGACGGATATTTTTGTCAGCCGTTGTTGTCTTTTGAAAGACTGTGCACACTTATCAGTTGCGTCCGTCAGCCGCGTCCATCAGCCGCGTCCGATAGTTTGTTTCCAGCTTTAGACGATAATGCGTTTACTATAGTAATTTTATCGCTGCTTTTACTATGGGACCGAACCTACGATAAAACATTACAAAAACAAGAGTCACCTATACTGGGTTACGCGGAAAGGGTGTACTAATCCGAAAGGGATCCATAGTACCCATCATTATGAACAACTTTTACTATGGGAGCAACTCTGAAATCGGGAATAAATATCAGTAGTATCACCTTAATAAAAGTTGTTCATAATGATGACCACGAACCGGAAGACGCAGCGTAGGGAGGCCTCCCACTAGATGGACCGACGACATAGTGAGAGTCGCGGGCATCCAGTGGATGCAAAAGGCGGGCTGTCGTTCAGTGTGGAGGTTAAAGGGGGAGGCCTATGTTCAGCAGTGGACGTCTTCTGGCTGATGATGATGATGATAATGATTTATAACAGATCCCTTTCGGCTTAGTACACTATTTCCGCGTAACCGTTGCCCGATAGCTCGTTGGTCCAGTTGGTATTTACCCTACCTTCTGAGGTTGGGGGTTTGGGTTCGATTACCACCCAGGACAGGGCTATGTTCAGGAGGCCTATGTGAGGGGAAAAAGGGAGAGGCCGTCTGCCTGATGATGAAATTGTATCAATAAATACATACCCAACATCAAGCTCCTCTTTTCTTTTGTACAACTTCTCCTTCTGTTCTGAGAAGCTAATGAATTGGTCCAACGCTTTCTTGTTCACGTGATTGTATTTCTTCAAGTGCTGGTTCGCCTTTTCCAGTTCTTTGAAAAGCTGAAACACGTTTATTCAATAAGGTTCAGAATGTCATCGTTCTAATCATAAGCATTATATGCCTGTTTTAGTTAAAATGCTTTTTACAAGCATTTATTTAACTTTTATGTAACCCAGTATAAGTGGAGTCACCAGTTAAAGTCAATTATTTTTTTTTACTAGCGACCCGCCCGCCCGGCTTCGCACGGGGTAATTTACGTGCGAAGCCGGGGCGGGTCGCTAGTTATATATATAAACCTTCCTTGAAAATGTATCTAACTGATGGTGAAAACGGCATCAAAATCCGTTGCGTGGTTTAGGAGGAGATAGTGGCCATACAGACAGACAGACGCGGAAAGCGACTTCAATTTATACTATGTAGAGATAGAGATATACCGGTTTCAAAGACCTATATAATATACCTGTTTCAAAGACATCTTCTGGTATTTGGAGTGTAGCTCGGGTGCATTTGGCAGCGTGCCCAGGGCCGCGATCTTGTCCAGAGATTCCTGTATTTTCTCCTGTAGCAACACTTCTTTGGAAGCCATCTTCTCTAGGCCTTTAGAGTCTTCTTCCAGTTTATCTTGAGCTTCCTTTTCCTAAAAATATACAACCACACTGATGTTTAGACACGCGAAAGAATGGCGTCAATTCTGTTAAACCAAAACTAATCTGACAGGACTAAAATTATCCGCGTCTCTTTTCGTTTCATTACCTCAGAAAATCATGGCAACAATTTTAGAGCTGGTATTAGCTGGTATGGTGCAACCGAATGGATGTCCGGTAAGCGCAGCGTAGGACGTCCACCCACAAGATGGACAGACGACCTAAAAGAGACCGCAGGGAAACGTTGGATGCAGGCCGCTTCCAACCGGCCCTTTTGGAGATCGATGGGGGAGACCTATGTCCAGCAGTGGACGTCCTATGGCACCGACATAGCTGTTAAAATTTGCAAGTTGAAGTGGCAATGGACAGGCCACATCGCTCATGGGGAACTACCTATGATAACCGATGGGGAAGAAAGGTTCTTGAGTGGAGACCACGAACCGGAAGAAGCAGCGTAGGTAGGCCTCCCACTAGATGGACCGACGACATAGTGAGAGTCACTGGCATCCAGTGGATGCAGGCAGGCTGTCGTTCAGTGTGGAGGTATAAGGGGGAGGCCTATGTGCAGTGGACGTCTTCTGGCTGATGATGATGACGGTGATGAAAGGCAAGCATTCTTACATAAACCTTATTTCTCAATTTATCAAGCTACCACGAACCAGAAGACGCAGCGTAGGTAGGCCTCCCGCTAGATGGACCGACGACATTGTGAGAGTGTTTTCTGACCGATGATGAAAGGCAAGCATTCTTGCACATACCTTATTTCTCAATTTATCAAGCTACCACGAACCGGAAGACGCAGCGTAGGTAGGCCTCCCGCTAGATGGACCGACGACATTGTGAGAGTGTTTTCTGACCGATGATGAAAGGCAAGCATTCTTGCACATACCTTATTTCTCAATTTATCAAGCTACCACGAACCGGAAGACGCAGCGTAGGTAGGCCTCCCGCTAGATGGACCGACGACATTGTGAGAGTGTTTTCTGACCGATGATGAAAGGCAAGCATTCTTGCACATACCTTATTTCTCCATTTATCAAGCTCCAACTTCAAAGTCTTTTCATTCTTGACAGCGGCTATAACCTTCCGTTCAACTTCTTCCATGTCTTTGTTGATCTGCTTGATACGTTTCTCGGCGGCCGACAGGTCAGTCTTGCTGTTGGCGAGGCGCCGCTTGCGGTCCTCCACTGATATCTCTTGGAGAGCTTGAACTAGCTCGTCCTTTCGTCTGTTGGGGACGAGATAAAGGTGGTAAGAACATTTAGAAAAAGTCAGTATTTAATATGTTACATAATGCTTATATATACAGAGTGTGACGTAAAGAGTAGTCGACCCGTTACCTATGGTCGGTAAGCATTATGACTGAAAGGAAAATCAAAATTTGTGTGGTAAAAGTGTTATGTTAGAGTATTTTTGGCCTTTTTTAAATTTCATAATAATTACAGTCTTGGTCACTCTTTTCCTGATCACAAATAAAAGTACTTTCTCAGTCTGTTTTTAACCGACTTCCAAAAGGAGGAGGTTATTAATTCGACTGTATGTTTTTTGTATTAACTGTATGTCTATTACGCGATTACTCCGCCAATTTAGAATTGTTTTTGATGATTCTTTTTTTGGTTGATATCTTATAGGTGGTCCCCATATAAATTTTTTCGACATTGAATCAGCGCTTTTTGAAAAATCTACAAAAACATGACGATAAGCAACGAATTCAATGTACATTGTACAGTGCCACCAACTTAGCTGTTAAGGTAGGCAAAATTGGAACTACAGTTATTTCTTGGTGAATTTCATACTTTGTTCTTCACTAGCGACGCTGTCAACTGAACAGGAAACATAGAGGAACGCTGTTCCTACAACAGAACTTCAAAAAAAGAAAGAAAATGTCTCCATGGCGACCGGGCCCTGGTGTTATTCGTTAAATTTTTCATGACCATGGATACAAAGTATTTCAGTCGTAATATTAAACAATATTTTCTACTTTTTAGTTTCAGTTTGTAAATGTAGGTATAGTCATGAAGTCGGTTCTTTTTTTTCTAAAAATTATATCATTATTGAAAAGTATGTTTTGATAGATGTGCTATCCAATGTAAATTTTTGTTTTTATACCGCTACCAACCATAAGTAACGGGTTGACTACTCTTTACACAAATTGTTATACTGCATTTTTTTTTATTGTACCTCCGGTTCGTGAAATACATTCTAGTCGACTCGATTTCAAAGATTTACGAGTTAGTTGCTAAACGTAGATCTATTCTATAAACGTTGATCTTACTATATTTAAAAATGCATGTTACCTGATCAAGTTATTGGTGAGCAAGTTCTCGAGCTTGTTCTTGGTGGCTTCTAAGTTCATTCTGGCGCTGAACGCTTCTTTATTCTCCTGCGTGAGGCGACGGATCGCGTCGTTAAGCTCGTCTACCTTGCCCTGGTCCTGGGTCGACAGCTGTTCCATTAGCTCCTGTTCACAAATTAAAAGGTAAATGAGGAGATCCGTAGACGAACGAAAGTCACCGACATTGCCCACCGGATTAGCAAGTTGAAGTGGCAGTGGGCAGGGCACATGTCACGCAGAACAGATGGCCGATGGGGCCGAAAGGAAATTCTGGAATGGAGACCACGGACCAGTAACCGTAGCGTAGGACGTCCATCCACAAGATGTACAGACGACCTTAAAGAGCAGGGAAGCGCTGGATGCAGGCCGCTTCCAAGCGGCCCTTTTGGAGATCGATGGGGAGGCCTATGTCCAGCAGTGGATGTCTTATGGCTGAAATTATGTTTATAGCAATGATAGCTTATTAGTTGGTGCGTTAGAAATACAAATTGCAGGGTGTTGGTTTAAGTTCCAACAATGAGCTTTGGCTGCCGTCGAAGGAAAACATTGTGAAGAAACCCTTACGGCCAACTCCTTACGCGATCTCAAACTAACGTTAAAACAGCGCAGTTCGGAAAATTACGCAAATGTGAACCTTATGCGCCCAGATACGGTTTGCGATCGCGCAACTTTTTTCATCACCTAAACTGGATTGCTTAAAACAGCTAAGCGTAAGGCCCCAGTATAGTGGTAGGCGTTTTCCATAGTGGTCGGCTAGCTACTACCCTCTAGTTAATAAAAATCTGACAAGCTACTAACGATGTGTAACGGGTGGTGGGTACTTTAAAAAAAATATGGCCATAACGGAGACCTACGAGATAGATGTCCTAAAAGGGACCGCAGGGAAACGCTGGATGCAGGCCGCTTCAAACCGGCCTGTTTGAAGATCGATGGGGGAGGCCTATATCTAGCAGTGGACGTCCTACGGCTAAAATTATGATGACATTTTTTCAAATGGATACAGTTGTTTTATCTATCTCTACATAGTATAAATTGAAGTCGCTTTCTGCGTCTGTATGTCTGTCTGTATGGCCGCTAACTCCTCCTAAACCCCGCGATGGAATTTGATGCGGTTTTCACCATCAGTTAGATACATTTTCACGGAAGGTTTATATATATAACTAGTGACCCGCCCCGGCTTCGCACGTAAATTACACCCGTACGAAGCCGGGCGGGCGGGTCGCTAGTTAATAATAAAATGAGGGTATTAACATATATTACACAAACTCGCATGCTCCCAAATATTTTTGTTAAACATAAATTCCTGGGCAATGTTTCAACAGTCCAACCCCACATGGGAATGCGGGTATAACTGCGTGGCAATACTCAGACCTACTAACATCTTGACAGTTTTTGCATGCTTTATTTTTCTTTTTTTTTCTTTGTACAAAGCTTATCGTCACATGACCAACCACCTCTGTTCGGCGGAGGGTATTGGTATGCCATCTCACAGGATTTCCTAGTTTGGGTACCAATGCACTTCCACTAGAAATATTAATATGTAATGACACCATGTATTACAATTATTATTCACATATTTATTTTCCTTCTTAAATTTACGTTTTTTTACAATATTTCCTATAAAAACAAAATATTATAAAAAAAACCTAAACCTAGAGTGCCGTCGGCAGCGGGGCAGGGCCCAAGCTACCGGTGGTTAGGGCTGCAGAGTGAGGAACCTCCTGACAATGCGAGCCGTGTCAAGGATTACCGCCTTCTGCATCTGACCCTTGACCCAACCATCTAGCGAGAGCCTCTTAAGGTGTTGGTCGAGGCTCTTCGCTATAAGACCGTTCACCGTAACGACTATCGGGACAATGATCGTCGAGTCAACATCCCACATGGCGGTAACCTCGTGAGCCAAGTCAAGGTACTTGCTGAGTTTGTCCTTCTCGGCCTTCACGAGGTTCTCGTCATGCGGGATGGTGATGTCGACGAGCACTGCCCGGCGCTGGGACCGGTCAACCAACACGATATCAGGCTTATTGGCGACAATAGTCCTGTCCGTGATGATAGAACGGTCCCAGTAGAGCAAAGCACGACCATTCTCGAGAACTGGCGCTGGTGCGTACTTATAGTACGGCACCTCAGACTCGACAAGGCCGTATCGAAGGGCAAGTTGCTGGTGGATGATCCTGGCCACCTGGTTGTGCCTGTGCAAGTACTCGCCGTTAGCAAGATGCGAACAACCGGAAATGATATGTCGGAGAGACTCTCCAGGACGGTGGCATGCAATTATTATTATTATTAAGAGGACGTTTGTTATCAATAAATTTTCTTTTCATTTCATATTTTAAAAAAACATCAAATACAGCGAGGTCGCTGCAGCCAGTATTCTAGCAAACGTGTTCATACCTGGTGTAGCTCAGACTCCAGTCCTTCCTTGGTGGCCTGCATCGCCTCCAGGCTGGAGCGGCACTGCGCCAGGGAACGCTCCTTGGGTCCGCGGAACCGCTCGATGGAAACCAACTCTTCTTTCATCAGACGGATGTCAGCTTTTACTTTGTCAAATATGTCCCTGGAAATAAGAGAAAATACAACTTTGTTGACACCATGAAAGGACATTACAAGCAGTACCGGCGTTAGGTTAGGGCCAGGTTGGGCGCCAGATAAAAAGGGGCGCCACAGGTGCCTACAAAGGGGCGCCCCAGGTATATAAAAATCAATAGATCTATTCTATCTATTCTTTGCCTTTTTTCTGCAAGGCAGAAGCGCAGCCCATACCAGTAGATGGCGCTTTGCTT
Source organism: Agriopis marginaria (assembly GCA_932305915.1). Classification (NCBI taxonomy): domain Eukaryota; kingdom Metazoa; phylum Arthropoda; class Insecta; order Lepidoptera; family Geometridae; genus Agriopis; species Agriopis marginaria. The sequence goes on along the minus strand of OW029926.1, from coordinate 13,955,116 downwards.
TATTATATGTATATTATTATATATAATGTTGCGAAACTTGACTGCGATACTAGCGCTACGGTAATTTGTAGAACCCTTTCGTACGCCATCTGACTAAAGCGCTTACGGAACCTATATCACGCTCCAATTTAATTCTTACTTGTGTCGAGTGAGCAATACATTTAACTCCACTGATACGCGAATCGGCTTAGACTTATTCTGTACTAACATTACATCGGCCAGGCGGTTGTTGAGCAGTGAATTCTTTAACTAATTTGGTTATTATTATCTGTTTTCTTTTTTAATTTAATTCAGTTTTCTTTTCATTATGTATTTATCGGCTTAGACTTATTCTGTACTACCATTACATTGGCCAGGCGGTTGTTGAGCAGAGAAATTCTTTAACTAATTTGGTTATTATTATCTGTTTTCTTTTTTAATTTAATTCTGTTTTCTTTTCATTATGTATTTATCGGCTTAGACTTATTCTGTACTAGCATTACATTGGCCAGGCGGTTGTTGAGCAGTGAATTCTTTAACTAATTTGGTTAATATTATCTGTTTTCTTTTTTAATTTAATTCTGTTTTCTTTTCATTATGTATTTATCGGTTTAGACTTATTCTGTACTAGCATTACATTGGCCAGGCGGTTGTTGAGCAGTGAATTCTTTAACTAATTTGGTTATTATTATCTGTTTTCTTTTTTAATTTAATTCTGTTTTCTTTTCATTATGTATTTATTGTATCCTCAGTGTTCATTCTTAGATATTATTATTACTATATTTCTATCCGTGATGACCTGTAATTGGCTTTGTGCAACTATTTTAGTTTATTTATAAGATATTTGTAAACAAGCTATTTGTCGTCCTTTCAAGCAAAAAAAAAAACTAATTTCGGCGCTATCTAAGTTTATACCGTTTTAGGCAAATTTCCGAGCTACGCTCTAATGTTCCGCTATTGTCTTTCCTCGTAGTCTATCTTCCTTGCTATTACTCACTTGGCTTTCCCCTGTTTAGTCTCAGTTCTCTGCATCTCCGAGACGATGGTATTGATGCTGGTCTCAGTTTTGTTGAGCTCCAGTCGGAGAGTGCTCAGCTCTTGTTCTAACGTAGTTATCTGTTCCATCAGCTCGGACCGGGTCTTTTGCATTTCTAAACGACTCCGGGACTGATTGAAATATCCTCCCGTTAGGGAGCCTTTCGATGATACCTGGTAAACAAAAAGTTTTACTTACTAAAACGCTCTGTTAACCCACGTGGATGCTTGAAAAACAGTCAAAACTGTGTTTAGAGAACAAGCTACTTATGCTGCAGTCAAAACTATCCTAAAACCTGTGTGGACTTATGGAATCCAGCTCTGGGGAACGGCTTCAAAAACCAACCTAAGAATTCTGCAACGGTTTCAGTCAGTGCTACGAATGATAACCAACGCTCCCTGGTATGTCACAAATGAGACTACAAGGACCTGGAAATGCCCACAGTGGAAGAAGAAATAAGAAATAACGCTCTAACTTATCAAAAACTACTGCGAAATCATCCAAATATATCAGTAAAGATGTTGATGTCAAGAAGGCCTCCAAGGAGGCTTAAAAGGAAGATACCCCAAGAGTTACAAAATAAGAAAGATTATGAGGATGGATGCGTCAATGGGCATATTCCACACAAGACACGTCACTTAAGACAACAGTTCAAAAAAAAAGCTCTTCAAGAGACAGATTGCTTTAAAAAGGGATGTGAAAAAATGCATAGTTTCAACTATGTAATTTGGCTAGTTTTCACTTTTAGAACTTTTAGTTAGCGGGGCGTTGTCAAATAAAGGGTCTTTCATTAAGCGCTTCCTATCTTTAAATTTAAATAAAACAAAGTGTGTGTGTGTGTGAGATATCATCGAAATTTTTTGTGATGCCGCTGTGGTTTGTGGCTTATTCGCATAGACTCAAGTCTATGCGAATAAGACATTTCGGATGCGCTCCACCCAGAGAAGCCTTCGCGGACATTTGAATGATGTTATATTCCATACATAATGGCATCGATAGGTCTTTCAAACGAATAAATAATATCGATAATATCTCACACACACACTTTGTTTTATTTAAAGATAGGAAGCGTTTAATGAAAGACCCGTTAGCTTTAAACAGTTAATTTAACTAAATTAAACTGGATGGAGACTTACTTGATCGCCCTCCAAAGTGACGCAGTCCAAATGGAACTGCTTCCCCAGTTCCGTGGCACACTCCAGGTTTCTGCAGATGAGAGTCTTGCCGAATATGTACTTCATTGCTTTCGCGTACTTCAGGTCAAACTTAAGTTTGTGAACCATGGCTATGGCATTCTGTGTGTGTAGGAAAAAGAAAAGATGCATAAGTCAATACAAACTCAATACAAAAGTAAGCGCGCGTTCACATTGAGTTCGCGGGTGCGGACGCGGCGGAGCGTGCGGCGGACTTGGTGAGTTCGTGTTCACATTGGCCGCCAGGCGTTTGCGCGGGTGTCACGTGCTTGCAGTGGTTATAAACATGGATGCAAAAGGTTCTGGAATGGAGACCACGGACCGGTAAGCGCAGCGTAGGTCATCCACCACCCACAAGATGGACAGACGACCTAAAAGAGACCGCAGGGATACTCTGGATGCAGGCCGCTTCCAACCGGCCCATTTGGAGATCGATGGGGGAGGCCTACGTCCAGCAGTGGACGTCCTATGGCTGAAATGATGATGATGATGATGATGATAAACATGGATGAAGATGATTTTTTATTTTTAATGGAAATTCTTACCTAAAATGGGAGACTTAATAAGAACGTTTCTATCCATATGATTTGGGTGTTTGCTTTGGCAAATTTGAATTCTTACCTGAATAGCACTTAAAAACTCTTCTGTATTGAAAGATATGATTCCTGTGTTACTCTAGCGAAAAGCTCAAACTGGGTGAACTTCCCTGAAGCCGCGCGCGAATAGCGTGTTTTGCCGCTAGTTCGACGTGAACACACATAAACAACTACACACTTTTGATATTGCGCAAGCGCGTCACGCGCCAGTCGCGAACTTGCCCGTTATTTCTACAGCACCTGCGATATTATTGATGATTCGCACCCGCGCCCGCCACCACGCCTTCGTGTTAACGAGAACAAGCACTTATTCATGTTTTTCTTTTATTTTATTTTTTAAATTTAATAATAAGCTTGCGTTTGACCGCCAACTCGCCTGATGTTAAGCGACGATGCGGTCTACGTTGGAGCGCGCTTGCCTAGAAGAAACCGATTCACTCGTTATTTGAAGACACACAGATTGTAACTGTGGGGGAACACCCATTCTGGCAGCGCATCCACAGACTAGCAGTACGCATAGTAAAAATGTAATCAAAGCGCTTCGTACGGGTTTTCGGAATATCAACCATAGAGCGGTGTCGATTTTTATTAATGATGTATTATTTTTCTCGTTTATTCGCTACAACACTACTAAACTGCACAGCTAGCAACACATAACATAGAAGAAAAATAGGGAGTTTTTTTTTGGCGGCAACGTTGAAAAAACTTGTTGGCTCGTTGGATAATTTTTCTAAACTTGAGTATTTTCGAGTGTTAATGTGTAATAAATGCGAATTATTATTCATTATGTGCTCGTAAACGTGCTCGAGTGTGGGTAAGTGATATAACGAGGTGAAACGTGTCTTTTCGTGTTGTTTCCAAAACTCCATAGGAGCCTCTTTTAAAGTCTCCACTACTTTACAGGTAAGTCACGGTCAAGTCAAACTCATGCCGAGTTTGACTTGACCGTGACTTACTTAGCTTGACTCTGACTGGCTTGTTTGACGCTATAAGGACTATGTAAACTGTTTAATATTACGACTAAATGACATTGAATCCACGGTCATGAAACTTTTAACAAAAAAAAATATAGGATGTGTATATACTTACATTGTCACTAGGGTATGTCATATCCCGCACTTGCAGTCGGTTCAAGGGCATGAAAGTGACCTCACCAGGCAAGCTCTGCCGATTCATCTCCTTTAGGATCTTTGTACCCACTGTGTCAGATTCTACGATGTGGTGGAATAGACGGTTACCAGCCGTTACCTGTTGATATAAAAGAACAGTATTTGCTTATTTTTTTGCCATAAAACACAACTGTCATATCAAGAGAGAGGCCTATACCCAGCTGTGGGATAAGGAAGGCTGTGGATGATGATGATGATGATGAAAACACTAATAATTAACGTGTAAGAAATCGAATTCAAATTACATCAATTTATGTCCGAATAGAATCCGGAATGTGGATATTTACCAAACACAGAAAAGAGAAGTAAATAATATGGAACTGAGAAATATCTGTCGCCAGGCATTATGACAGAACCTTGATTAAACATTCTTATTTATGTCAACGCGTCGAACTCCGCATCCAATGAACTTGGACCTTACCTTTTTGGGTTAGGTCTTAAAGTTCTTTGTCCGCATCACAGTTGCTAACTGATTTCGAATGACTGACGTTTCGTTTATATGGGTGCAACTGGCTACAACAAATTTCTTACAAAAATGCCTTGACAGCCGTTCTAATTTAAAAAATTTTTTTTCTTTTCTGTTTTGCTATACAACTAGAGTTACCAACAGCTATTAATGTTGAAGTGGCATATAGTAAATAGAAAGAAAAATATCGCAGTAAATAGAATCTTGCGAGAGCAAAGTGAGTGCGAAATTGTTTGACTACGTATGGCACAGGAATCTTTGCAAGTTGAAGTGGCAATGGGCAGGCCACATCGCTCGGAGAACCGATACTTGATGGGGAAGAAAGGTTCTTGAGTGGAGACCACGAACCGGAAGGCAGGTAGGCAGGTAGGCCTCCCACTAGATGGACCGACGATATAGTGAGAGTCGCGGGCATCCAGTGGATGCAGGCAGGCTGTCGTTCACTGTGGAGGTCTAAGGATCCTGTTGGAATGTCAATAAGGGTGGAACCATGGGGCACTGCTAGTTTATAAAGAATTACCTCGACAGCTGTGTAAATGGTCTTCTCACACGTGAAGTTTTCAATAACAGGCCCGTAGTATTGGGTCGCTATTTTAGCCCACTCTCCTCCTTTTTCTTGGAATGTTTCTAGTACTTTACGAACACTGTCTCTTCCATTCAGGATTGGCTGCAAAGGAAAATGCACTTTAACGCACAGCTATATAATATATAGAATATAGATAGCCCGTTGGTCCAGTTGGTAGGGAATCTAACTTCTTAGCTTGGGGGCGTGGGTTCGATTCCCATCTAGGACAAACATTTATGTGATGAACATTTGTGTTTGTTCTATATCTGGTTGTTAATATTTATTTAGGTATGTATTTAAAAATATATATGTATGTATAGCAGTCTCTGGCAGCCATATCACAAACTTCGCTTAGTTTAGGGTCAGATGACCGTGTGTGCAAATATGTCCCGATTTATATTTTACTAGTGGTCCGCCCCAGCTTCGTACGGATATAGATTATATAGCCTATGTCACCCGAGGATAGTGTAGATTCCCGTCGGTGAAAGATTTTTTCAAATCGGTTCAGTAGTTTCGGAGCCTATTTAATGCAAACAAACAAACAATCAAATCTTTCCTCTTTATAATATTAGTATAGATGTGTGTATGTGTGGCCGCGCGTGTGCGTGTGTGTTGTTTTTCGAGGACTTGGCAGCCTTGCAAAACTTTTTTTCTGATGTAAATCATTCGCTTTACGGTGCCGAGCATCGGCCCAGGCTGGGTAGGCTCATATTTCGTGTTTCAGCGCGTCTGCTATGAGGCCGAAATCAGCAAGTTTTGCCGGATAGTGGTACGTCGGAACTGTATTTTATACTTAGACAGAGAAGTAATAAAGTTCAATATTGCGTACCTTTCCAGCCATGGAACGTAGAGCTTGGTCAGCCTTCGCCAAGTCTTCCTTGAGCGATGATAAGTTTTGAGTTAGGGATGTTTCCTTGCGCCAGAGTTCACTAAAATATGGAATTAAAACAATTATTTATCAATGAATTATTGCCAATATTTTTTAAAATTTTTACTAGATTAAAGTGCAACACGTTAAGATTGCAGCCATAGCCACCAAACTAGGTGTGAAAACACCTGTATTTTGGTGGGTAGCATTCCTATTATGATCTTTATTTTTTGTATCAGATTATAAGAATGAGTGAACAAAGATGTGAAATATAAACAAAGAAAGAAAGAAAAAGAAAAGGCAAAAAAAGAAAAGAAAATTTGATATTTTTTGTTGCAAGCCACAAGTATTTGTTGTGTATGTGCAATAAATAAGAAAAGTTCTTGCTAGTCCTTTAAATGACTTACTTCCTAGCACTTTGCTCTTGGTCCTTTCTCTTCTTACATTCGTAATACTGTTTGTTGTGCTCGTCTATGGCCACTCTCTGGCGCTCCATTTCTTTTGTGGTCTCTTCGATTTTCTTCTCCAGTTCGGTGAGTTTCTTGGCGTCGCGGTTCAGGTCATCGCGGAGTTTGGTCTCGTGGTCTTTTTTGTCCTTTATTTGCTTATTTAGAGATCTGCCAACGAAAAGGGTGTTATCACTTATCATGAAATAACTATTCGGTTTTTCCTCCGAAGTATAATTTGGACTGCTTCAAACGAAGGGTGAAAAGAGTCCTCAAAGGTAGGCAACGCACTGACAATACCCCGGGTATTGTAGGTGTCTATAGGCAGCGGTGACCACTTACCATCAGGTGGCCCGTAGCATGTTTGCCACTTATTCTATATAAAAAAAAAATGAAAACAGTAGAACTGGTACTTAAAATTACTAGTTGGATTTTAATGAAACTTAGTATAAGTTATTAAAATTGGCAATATGAATTGACTTCTTAGAAAAGCTCAAAAAAGGTTTTTAATTTTCTCATCATCATCATCATCAGCCAGAAGACGTCCACTGCTGAACAAAGGCCTTCCCCTTTAACCTCCACTCTGAACGACAGCCCTACCTTTTGCATCCACTGGATGCCCGCGACTCTCACAATGTCGTCGGTTCATCTAGTGGGAGGCCTACCTACGCTGCGTCTTCCAGTTCGTGGTCTCCACTCCAGAACCTTTCATCCCCATCGGTTATCGGTTCTTCGAACGATGTGGCCTGTCCAGTGCCACTTCAACTTGCAAATTTTAACAGCTATGTCGGTGACTTTGGTTCTTTGGCGAATATCCACGTTTCGGATTCTATCGCTCAAAGAAACTCCGAGCATTGCTCTCTCCATTGCCCGCATTTCATTTCTTCACAAGTGTTTTTTTTTTATTGAGCGACGACGAATCATTACGATCAAGTCACTAGCCTGGTAGTAAGCGTCACGCTGGTCTATAACAGTGCCACTCAGTGTTTTCAATGTCATCTGACAGAGAGATGTATAAGAGAGAAAGAGGTATGCTTTACAATACTTACTTCAGCTAGCGCATAAATCCGTTCGTTTCTATTGTTATTGTTAAAGCCACAAAAAGTATACCTTTCTGTTCGTCCATATGCGGATGGGAGAGACAAAAAACATTTAAAAAAATACCCAATTCAGCTTCTTTTCAATCCAGTTGTCCCATCGAGATAAAATACATATAGTCACAATTGTGCCAAAACTCGGCGCACGCTACGCATTGCGCCGACTTTTAGTTAGTCACAAGATAACCGCGACCCGACTACAACGCCGCGCGATGCCAGAGCTACGATGACAGCGGACAACTAACGTTGAACACTATGCAAGCGACATAACGTCTAAATTGGAGTAAATGTGGCATTGTGAAGTATATAATTGATACAATGTATTTACAATGCGCTTGGACGTTTTTTGACTGTTTTCACTGAGATATTGTGAGGAATTGTATCTCGATGAGTTATCACGTTTAGAGGTAAACTGAATATGTAACTCCTGCCCATGGTATAATAATATGCTCCGCCAGGTATAGCGCTCCGAGAAATGATATCACGTGGGTGACACTCACTGACGTCATCGATGTCATCGATACATGGATACACGTACACGTGCATAAGCAGAATAAGTAATTTAGCTCCGAGAAATGATATCACGTGGGTGACACTCACTGACGTCATCGATGTCATCGATACATGGATACACGTACACGTGCATAAGCAGAATAAGTAATTTACAACAAGTTCGAGAGAGATACACGAAATAATGGCGGACTCTCTATAAAACAGCTGATTTTCTGTATTACCAGTAGCGTGAAATTATAACTCCCCAATCTCCGTATATGACCTGTGGGAATCCAATAAATCAATGTGGTTTTTATATAAATAATATAAATTCGTGCTTAACTTGAATTGCTTTGCTTGAGCTGACAAACGAAATGACAATTGAAATGTTTTTTGTATTTTATTTAATAGATTATTAAAAATATTGTTTCCCAATATCTATGCTTGTTGGAATAAAGTGGCAACTGGACTGTGACGTAATTGGGTGTCAGCTCCCGGAGCGCTAGACCTTGTATTTTGCATCATGCTCCTGATTCAAGATACAAGGCTTCTATTACGTTATATTACATTATAGTTAAAGCCATCGAAAAGTATACCTTTCTTTCCATATGCGAGTGAATGTATGGGTGCTAGTGAGAGAGATAAATACATGTTTCACAATACTCACTTCAACTCCCTCTCAATCCATTTGTCTCTGTCTTGTTTGGAAGTAAACTGTGTTCCCCGTCCTTGTTTAGCGTACAACTCCTGCCGTTTCTGTTGGTTCAGCGCCAATGATCTGGTGCATTCTTCCTCTCGTCCCTTCATCTCTTCGTATTTAGGCTTGAGTTCTTCTAATTCGCGCTCCTTTTCAGATATTTGTTGCCGTAAACGGTCGAGTTCGGCTTCTGCTCTTTCCTATTCAAAGAGGAGAGGAAAATTAAAACGCACGCGCTAGGTTAAGAACAAAAAGCAATATTGTGCTCTAAAGGTAGACTTCCGTGCATAGCGGCCGATCGCCGCCATGTCAACAGAAATTTTTTACCGACTCGCACTTGGCCATTATTTATTATTTGTTGTTATACTTTAGACTGTGTACTATAATCATGCCAAGTTTTACGCTTGTACGTATTACCGTTTTCACATTTGACCTAATACAAAAAGAAACGTTAATAAAATACCTTTGTTGTTTGTGTCCCAACACAAAATGTAAGTTTGTAATTGCAGAACAATATTTTTTATATGATACTTCACATTAACGACTTTCGGATTTTTCCCTTTATATGTGCTGTAAGACCTTGCCTTTTGCCAAATTTCATGATTCTAGCTTTACGGGAAGTACCCCATAGGTTTTGATTCCCCTGTGAAATCGCAAAATATACGACATAAACGTTTTCTCTTCAAAAATCTTTTGATTGCGTTGACTTACAACTTTAATTTTTTTTACAGCAGAAAGAAACCGTAGACCCAAGTATTTAGTATAAATTTCAACTTGATACCTTTACGCGTTCTTGAGAAAAAGGGTTTTGACAGACGGACAGACAGACGGACAGATGAACAACGAAGTGATCCTATAAGGGTTCCGTTTTTTTCTTTTTGACGTACGGAACCCTAAAAAGATGAATTCAGGTTTAATGGTTCTTAAATTTATATTATACTGGTGTCTTGTTTCCTTCCATTACTTACCTTGGACTTATTGTCACCGTCCACATCGTCACTCAAGTCCTTGATCCCAAGTTCTAATTTAGTCTTTTCACGTAACAGCTGCTGTTGTTCCGTCGATAATATGTCCTTCTCTTCACGGGTCGCCACCACTTCTTTACGGGCTTCTTTCAGTTTCCTACAGGCATACGAATACAAGGTTTAAAAAGTGCTAATATTTAACTTTATTATGAGAAACAAATCTATGCAAAGTGCTTTCTCAACGTCTCGTTTACGAGAATAAGGTTGGAAAAGGCCTAATATTATACTGTATTATGATAAACAAATATATGCTAAGTGCTTTGTCAATGCCTCATTTACGAGGAGTCGTTACGAAAGGTCTAATATTATACATTCCTTATTATGAGAAACAAATCTTTGCAAAGTGCTTTCTCAACGTCTCGTTTATGAGAATAAGGTTGGAAAAGGCCTAATATTTTACTTTATTATGCGAAACAAATTATTATTACTAAAGAATAAAGTTTGAAAAGGCCTCATATTTTGAGAAACAAATCTATGCAAAGTGCTTTCTCAATGTCTCATTTACGAAGCTTGATTACGAGAATAAGGTTTGAAAAGACCTAATATTATACTTTATTATGAGAAACAAATCTATGCAAAGTGCTTTCTCAATGTCTCATTTACGAAGCTTGATTACGAGAATAAGGTTTGAAAAGACCTAATATTATACTTTATTATGAGAAACAAATCTATGCAAAGTGCTTTCTCAACGTCTCATTTTCGAGGCGTGGTTACGAGAATAAGGTTTGATATTAGAAACAAATCTATGCTAAGTGATTTCTCAACATCTCGCTGGCTCACTATTACAAGGTTCTATGTTATTTTCTTACACGTTCTTACAGAGAGATATTTTCTCTCAAGCATAAACCCTACTAAGTCAATATTTATGAAAGTCAACAATTAAAAATTGAAATTACAGAACGTGTAAGAAAATAACATAGAACCTTGTGATAGTGAGCCAGCGATCTCATTTACGAGGCGTGATTACGAGAATAAGGTTTGAAAAGACCCAATATTATGAGAAACAAATCTATGCTAAGTGCTTTCTCAACATCTCGTTTATGAGGATTTACAACTACTATGAGAGCAACACTAAAACCGGGAAAAAAATATCAGCTGTTCCATACACTTCATCGAAAGTTTATGATGATAATTGTTTTGTAAAACAGGTGACTTTTCTCGCGATTTTAGAATAGGTCCCATAGTTGACTAAAATTTGTTCATAACTCTGACATCAGACCAGGTTATTCTTGTGCATGCGATATACTTTCTGTCTCCCTCACACTTATGTCAATCCAAGTCAGAGTGACAGAGACAAAACTAATATTGCAGGTCTTGGGATTACCTAACTAACCTAGTCCTTGCCTATACGAACTTGCGGACTTAATTTGGTATTAAAAGCACGTGTTTTAATACAAAATTGTTGCGTGTGTTACCTGTTGGCTTCCCTGACGTGGTCCTGTGCTTCCTTGACCAGGTTCGCGTATTGTTTCTGCTCTTTGCCGCTGTTCGAACGCTGTTTCTCCAACTAATGTCAAAAAGAAACACATTAACTAGGCCATCGGCGTATATAGTAGGCGGGTCCGGCCTTCCCTCATATTTCACGATTTTTTAAGTCGGTACGGTTCCCGACGAAAAAATACGTGAAAGATTGGATAGATGGAATGTAAAATCTGTGTCTGTGTCTGACGACATTGTGAGAGTCACGGGCATCCAGTGGATGCAAAAGGCAGGCTATCGTTCAGTGTGGAGGTTAAAGGGGGAGGCCTATGTTCAGCAGTGGACGTCTTCTGGCTGATAATGATGATGATGATGATAATCTTTGTGGTATATATACATGTGGGAACCGCTCTGTTGTCAAAGCAACGGTTCCTTGCTTTGACTACGAACGATAGCTAGTGCTAAATGCCATTTTCTGCACTTACAGTAATTTTTTTGTACCCACAGACAAAATTGTGAAAGCTATAGCTTCGCCCATTAACGAGGCCTCGAGATCGGTCAGGTGTTCGGTTTGTTGAAAATAACAGGCTTAATTAAAAATAGAATTAAATATAATAATAATACCGGAAAATATATTTAAATACGATTATAAAGTTTTGCGATATAAGTCTTTTAAGTTTTTGGTCGATAACCGTTGATGTACAATGATATTTTTTTAATTTTTTTTTTTTATAAATAATAGGCTTGCGCTTGACCGCCAACTCGCCTGATGTTAAGCGATGATGCGGTCTAAGGTGGAGCACGCTTGCCTAGAAGAAACCGATTCACTCGTGATTTGAAGACACCCAGATTGTATCTATCGGGGAACACCCATTCAGGCAGCGCATTCCACAGACTAGCAGTTCGCACAATAAAAGTGGAATCAAAGCGCTTCGTTCGGGTTTTCGGAATACCAACCATAAAGCGGTGTCGATTTTTTGTGCCCGCTCTGGCAGTCCGATAGAAAAATGGGCAGGAAGGAATTAGATCATGATATGTACATAATAAAGACATAGCATACTTTTATTTTTGATTAATAAGCCGTGGTAGCCCATTTGGGAGATCGCTAGACTTGAAAGCGAAACCCGGGACCGTACCAATGAGCTCTTTGGAGTTTATGTACGGATTTTCATACCACTGGCTTTTCGGTGAAGGAAAAAGATCGTGAGGAAACCTGCATACGTACGGAGAAGAAATTCAATGGCGTATGTGAATCCACCAACCCGCACTGGGCCAGCGTGGTGGATATGGCCCAATCACCCTTTCGAGGGTAGGCTAAAAGTCCAGCAGTGGACTGTTAAAAGGCTGATTACGATGATGATACTTTTATTTGTGATTGCTTCGGGAATCGAACTCATGAGTTCCCGCGCAGAAGGCATGCGGACGTACTACCAAATCCCGCTATACCACTATGGTCACCAGATAAGTTCAATATCGACATACCTCCTCCAGTTTCCTCTTATTCTCCCGATGCTCAGTGTCATGTATGATAAATTCGAGCACGCGGCGCGCCCGATCCCACTTCTGATACTCTTTCAGCTCCTCCTTTTCCTCTTCTAGGGTCTTAAGACGTTCCTCGATGGTTTGCAGGAACTCGTTGATTTTCTCCACCTGATAGAAAATAATTACTAATGTTATATGATTATTTACGGGATATTTACCATGGTAAAGTTGTGGAATGAACTCCCGCAAAATAAAAATTAAAAAAAAAACAAACTACACGATGTGGACTAGAATTATGTCTATATTTTTATTAGAATTTAAATTGTTTTTTGTCCTTTCTCTCGTTTCCGAGGTATTACTACTGATTTGGCCAAACAAAAAACAGGTTCCTACTTATTATTGTAAGACGATAAAAAATTCCGAACTACCGGCATGACTGTGTTAAGTATTGCCGCTTTCTGTAAAGCGGAATACACACCAAAACCGCAGGCCAGACCAATGTCGGCAATTTTTTGTCGGCGGCTTCACTGATAGCAAGTCGGTGTGTCGCCGAGCAACTGAGTGCTTGCATACGAAAGCCACCGACATGCCACTAACAAGTCGGCGTGCAGCACGCGCGGGCGCATATTGCCAACATGATTCTTTTCATATAGGCCTTCGCGTTGTGTCGGCAAGCTATGTCGGCAGGTCGGTGGCTTTGGTGTGTATTTATGCTATAAAGGTTTGTTAGAGACTCCTTAATAATGAATACGATACCACTTCAGTTGTTGAGATGACTATAGGTATTGTCACAGAATACATATTGGGTATTGTTTTAATACATATAATTAATATTTAACAATTAATACATGTCACAACACAAACTACTTAATTCTAATAACAAAAAAAATTGTCTAATCAAACAGCCCGCCCCGGATCGTTCCTGCTGCAAAAGTGCCCATAACACTGGCAGCATTCCCACGCTAAGTGACAATGGCCAATCTTTGCACCAGGAACGAGCCAGAGCGGGAGTCGCCACCGTTATCTCGTATTCTGCGGCCAACTTCTGCAATCAAGCTCTTGGTCTCAGTGCCCCAACTGCCCATAGTTTCCACGGCAATGGGTACAAAATAATACTGTGGCTCCATTGCCGAGTCCAAGATCCGCGATCAGCGCATTGTTTTAATTAAAATGCACTTCAAAGACTCGTTTACTTTGCTTGTTACAAGTGAAACTAATAAGTGTGTTAAAATCAAGTAAAACTCTATACAGGGTGTAAGGGGAACACTCTCGAAGCCAAAAGAAGGTAATTGTACTCATTATTATGAACGACATTTAGTATGGGACCAACCCTGAAATCACGAAAAAATAATCAGCTGTTTCATACATTTTGTCGAGTGTCAATGACCGTTTTCTATAGAACAGCTGATATTTTTTTCGCGATTTCAGTTCTGGTCCCATAGTAAAAGTAGTTCATAATGATGAGTACAATTACCTTCTTTTGGCTTCGAGAGTGTTCCCCTTACACCCGTATATATAAAAGAAAGTTGTGTTAGTTACACTAGTTATAACTCAAGAAGAGCTGAACCGATTTGGCTGAAAATTGGTGGGGAGGTAGCTTAGAACCAGGAGACGGACATGGGCTACTTTTCATCGGCATCATCACCATTTTTCATCGGTGAAACCGCGGGGCACAGCTAGTAAACGATAAAATAGCTGATAATCTTTAAACGGCTTGACAGATTTTCTTGAATCATAGATATGAACACTCTCGTTGAAGTCATCTTTCAAAAAAAACTAAATCAAAATCGGTTCAGCCGTTTGGGATCTACGATGCCACAAAGAGACTCGAGAGTGAATCGGTTTCTTTTAGACAAGCGTGCTCCATCGTAGACCGCATCATCGCTTATCATCCGGCGAGTTGGCTGCCAAGAGAATGCCTAACTAATTAAAAAAACCACGAAAGAGACATGTTTAACACCCCTCTGCGTCGTGGGTTAATAAAAGGTACAGTTACACAGAAGCTCGTAAAATTAAGACTCAAGATAAACAGTATATTTTCTACCTAATCCCACATGACATACAGTAGTCATTCACAGTCATTCCCTTACTAAATATTTACGTAATTACGTGCACATCAAATTATCCTGTCATAAATAATAAAAAAAACTTTTAGCATTGTGTAACAAAACATTTTTACAAGGGATTGTGAAAAGAAACCGGAGTTTATTTTCACATGTAATCTACATGCTGTACTCATTATTTGCATAGTATTTAAGTATTTATTCACGATTTAAGATGCTAATTATAGAATTAAGGTTAATAAACTGACAACACTGACTAATGGATGTCATCAGTTTTGATTCAATGCTATGAAATTAAGATATGTATTTACCTTACGTCCTTACTAAATAAATCATTTTATAAAGCAGATTTTGCAAGTTATGATTACTATTACTTACGTAGAGTACAAAAATATTTTTTTTTTACATAGACTAAATTAACAAAACTCAGCTACTATGAAATTCAGATTTTAGATACTTATTACATATTTCAAACTATGGGTAGCAAAATTGACAATTTCAGCGCTCAAGAACGTCAAGAAATTGCATAGAGTTCAGGATTATCAGTGCTTACTGTTAAGTCTTCAAAACAATCATATAAACTGGCTTATTGAAAGAATGCTAAGTCAACTTAGTTTATTTTTATCACTTAGTAGTGTTGGCTTTGACAGCCACCTCGCCTGATGCTATGCCATGATGCGGTCTACGATTAAGCATGCTTGTTTAGAAGAAACCGATTCAGAAACACCCTTGTTGTAGTTACCTTGCCAACAGTTTCCTTGAGTATAGTGACAGATTCCTCTCGCCTCTCATCATATACCCTGGTCCCAGCCACTTCACGAAGCAATTTCAACCTGTGTGAGTCTGGAGCGATAGCCATCTGGTTGATCTGCAGACAAGTAATATTATAATTAAAAAACCGGCCAACTGCGTGTCGGGCTCGCGCACTGAGGGTTCCGTAACACCACATATCTTATTAGCAGTAAAGTAATTTTTTTTACAAAAAGACAACCTCTCATCAAGTCGTAGGTGGTCACCCATCCAAGTACCGACCGCGCCCGACGTTGCTTAACTTCGGTGATAGTACGAGAACCGGTGGTAAACAGAAACTTGTCACCGACTCTCAGTTGGCCGTTATTTATTATTTGTTGTTTTACTTTAGAGTGTGTACTATAATCATACCAAGTTTGCACTAGCACATATTAAAAAATTAAAAATTTCAACTAGCTATCTATTACGGTTCCGAAGATACAGCCGATAAAAGGTAGGACAGACAGATGGACAGACAGACAGATGGAAAGACAGACAGACAGCATAGGCTTAGTAATAGGGTCTCGTTTACACCATTTGTAAGTAGAACCCTAAAAACCACAACCAATTCAGAAAAGAGTATAATGTTAGACCAATATCAACTGAAGAAATAGATTTGCAGAGAATGCCGTTTGTCCAGGCCTGCAGCAGAATTTTCACATGCAACAAGGAATGTGTTCATGCCTTCAAATTGCATTAAATTATTTGTGACCACACACACACCTAGAAGAAAATGAAAGATTTAATTTAAGTACTCACTTTTCCCTGTTTGACAATATAGTAAGGATTGGAGTTGGAGAGACCAGCACTCTCCAGAAGGTTGAGGACTTCCGATCTCGGCACCACTTTCTTATTAAGGAAGAACTGATCCTTCTTTGAGCCGATGACTCGACGGAGAAAGATCTCATCTTTTTCAATCTGAAATGAATTTAAAGATGAATCAGTAGTTTATGCCTTGTACCAAGACTATACATCCTGGTTAATATCTAGTACTAGTAGGCCGCCCCTGCTTCGCACGGGCGAAGCCGGGATATATAGCCTATGTCAACCGGGGATAGTACAGCATCCCAACAGTGAAAAAATTTTTCAAATCAGTTCAGTAGTTTCGGAGCCTATTCAATGCAAACAAACAAACAAACAATCAAATCTTTTCTCTTTATAATATTAGTATAGATAAAAAAGGGTATTAAAAATACAGGACTAACAGAGGAATATAAACTTTAAAAAAATATTTTTTTTTAAACAAGTTTTTTCGTATTCTTATACCCTTTCATTTGATACCCATATCATGATGGTAAATAAGAACATTTTGTCCGCCATCTTAGGGCTTTCGCCATATTGAATTTATCATCTAGGACTGAAGTGCTTGGGAAGAAAAATCCAACGAACCCAAACTGACGGGGTTACGTTTAGGAGTTCCTTTGGCCATGTTCTGTCTCCATCATCAGACCAGCTCCATGGTACCATAAAATTGCATTGGTACTAAACTTACATAAGTTATGCTAAATTTCAACTCAATCGGTTGAGGATAACTAGTCTAAAATTAAGTTGCAAGATTTGTCCTACACTAACAGGGCAATTTAAATAATGAAGTGGTGTTGATATGACTGCAGTAGGTCAATTTGTTTATCATACAATTATAGTAATGTCTATCTGTTGACTATTTAAATTAATAACATCATATCTGAACTTTTGAAATTATTTCGATAGTTAATTGAACTAATATACATTTTTATAAAAATAATTCTTACGGTATTTTTATACCATCTCTCTAGATTTGTACGCCTACAAACTAGCCAAAACATGTGACTAATATTTTAACCCACCTAATGTGCATGCGTTTTTAAATGTGTGTATGATTTACTCGTGTTTTGTGAAAATAAATAATCTTTATCTTGTAAACAGAAAAAAATTACAGACAGTTCCAAAACAAACTGAAGTAATTAATAATAATAAAAGTTCTACCAAAAAATGGACAAATTTTCAGAAGAAAAATACTTTACAAACTCAAAAAAATATTGAATTATAAAAACATTTTGTAGTGTTTGTTTTAGTTAAGTTTATACACAATGTTTAGTGTACAGGTACTATACTACTACTTAAATAAGTATAATTTTGTATTATTCAGTGTTTGCAACACCCTATAACCAGGGTATTATGTGTAAAGCAGTGCATTTTGATAATGTAACTAGACATTATGTGGCAATGTTAAAAGACACAGGCCAGAAAAGATAAGAACATTGTGACTCATCTTATGGCTGAAATGATGATGATGATGATTAGGACATCTTCACCATAATAATAAGTGAAAAACTTTTTTTTAATTGTATAACAAGCTTGCGCTTGAATGCCACATCGCCTGATGTTATGCGATGTCTACTGCTTTGCCTCTGGATGGCCCCGAAACCAGATTCTGCTGTACTTACAGGAATTCTATTATCGGAGTTGTCAAAGATGATCTCCACAAAGGCAGATATGACCCTGGGCCCTGTGCCTTCATGTAACAAGGCCAGTCTCTGCTCAGGTCGTAGGTGAGAGAACTCATCGCTCAGGACAAATTGAATTGCTGAAACAATGTAGTCTGCATTATAGTTTTGCTATCATGTTGTTTTCATGCTTGATGACCTGAAGTTAGTCCAGCGGCCCGGGCTGGAGATATCACAGCACTTGCAGTGTTATCTCAAGAACCTACACTATTGTGCCTTCTGAACATTGCATTCTTCTGAATGCATACTCACATTTATATACGACTCAACCATGAGTAATCACGAATTGCAAGAACTTGTGGCAATCATAATTGTTTTGTTGAGAAGTAACCAAAATTTGTCATAATATTATTAACTACATGTATTAGAGATTCATAACAACAAATCGCGGACATATGCACCGTTTTAAATTCACAATTATTATGTACAACGTATGTTATATGAAGCTCTACGCTACCGATTAGAAAGAGATGTATAAGAAATTAGGGCAAGATATTCTGTAACAAACATGATAATACAAACCATGAAAGAAGTTGCTTTTTCCAGAGCCATTGCGTCCGACTACAACACTATGCCGTTTGTCGAATGGTTCCACCACTATTTGCTCACGATAACTCTTAAATCCTTGGATAATAACCTGTGAAAACATACAAAATAAGCGTCAGCATTAACAACATCTACAAAACTTCATCATCGCACACTGCACTGCACTGATTTCAATACTACAATACGATTCAATAGTCCCAGATTATTAATTTACCTGTTTTATGTACATTTTGAGTAGTTTTTGCACAAAATAACAAGTTTTTGTTTATAAATTTTTAGAAACATTAATTGACCGCCATTTCACAAACGTCAAACCTCTTTGCTTTTTTTTTTTATTATAATTCGCCCATCGGGCAGGCTCAAGCCTTTAAGGCCATACCGCCTATTCTTCTGTTTTGTATTATAGTCTTAATAACGTCAAACTAGTCATAGTCACAGTCAGGGTCAAACTCATGCCTCTGTAAAGTGGTGGGAACTTTACAAGAGGCTCCTATGGAGTTTTGGAAACAACACTAAAAGACACGTTTCACCTCGTTATATCACTTTCCCACACTCGAGCACGTTTACGAGCACTTAATGAATAATAATTCACCACCTAGAACACATTAACACTCGAAAATACACTAATTTAGGAAAATAATCCAACGAGCCGACATGTTCTTTTCCACGTTGGCGCCAAAACCTCCCAAACCTCTTTGCGTCAAACTTCAAAGATGAAGTGAACCAGTGAGTGACTGAGTGAAAAGAACGGAACAGTTTTTTTTTTGTTAAAATTTTCATGACCGTGGTTTTAATGTCCTTTAGTCGTTATATTAATCATGTTTATTAAATATATATCGTATTCATAGCTTCAAAGAAGTCATATTCACAGTCAGAGTCAAGCAAAGTAAGTCACGGTCAAGTCAAACTCATGTGCTCATCTCTGTGGAGATTTACAAGAGGCTCCTATGGAAAAAGTTTCCTCCTAGTTTTGGAAACAACACGAAAAGACATGTTTCACCTCGTTATATCCCTTTTCCGCACTCGAACACGTTTAAGAGCACTTAATAAATAATAATTCACCATTTACTACACATTAACACTCGAAAATACACAAGTTAAGGAAAATAATCCAACGAGCCGACATGTTTTTTCACGTTGGCGCCAAAACCTGACTTATAAAGAAATATTCATTACCCACAGAAAAAAAATACTTGTTATTGTTTGGATACTGAAATTAGTACAAAACCAGTCATGGTGAACGCACACTGATTCAACACGAATTCAACGATATCAAACTTTTATGACCTCTATTCTAGGATGTCTGTTGTGCAGCCATAAGCCAACAGTGGTGGATCAGGGGGGCTGAGTAAAAGCCTAGAATAGTACATTTCGAGAGCGACAGTTTTATATAAGTACATATTTATTAGAATCTAGCTACATAATGAATGTAGAGACTGAAAAAGCGCGGCAAATTTAAAAATATCAGCATTGAATCCCCAAAAATTAGTATGAAATGCCTGGAATAATCTCACTTGATACTTGTAAGTTAGTATTTTTATTATAACACAGTCAAAATACAGTAATGTTTGCATTTCATTTTAATTATGTGTTTGCAATGCATATTTTTTTTTAAATTTGGCGGGCGTTTTCAGTCTCTACTTTTATTAGCCAGACTTCTACAAGTTTTTTTTTGGTAGTAATCCACCCAACTTTTTTCCATCAATATTAAACAAAATTAGCTAATGCATTTAGCAAATCAAGTGAAGCTGATGATTATGACGGAAAATAATCGAGGGAACTTCTCAACAGCTTAAAGTTGCAGCTCGCACATTGCACCTCGTGTTTGGCCTTCTCATCAATATTAGTGGTAACTTTAGATCTAGCTACTATTAACTATATTATCATTATTTTATCGATTCCTGTAGTATTTTCATCCCGGAAAAATGAACTGTTCCTTAGGAATGGTCAAAACAGTTCTCGCTCGCTTTGCTCGCACATAATTCTAGTTGCAGGATTTTTTATGGCCTATCATGTAGGTACCTCCTAGTTACCTACTTATATCTGGTCTATATAAATTATGTAAAGGTATGGCAAAAAATTATCGATTTATTATTATTAAATTATCGAAATTATCGACAAATTATCGCGCTAACTCCATTCGCAAATTTTTGCTGCTATTATTCATCATAATCATCATCAGCCAGAAGACATCCACTGCTAAACATAGGCCTCCCCACTGAATTTAACCTCCGGACTGAACGAAAGCCTACCATCTGCATCCACTGGATGCCCGTGACTGTCACAATGTCATCAGTCCATCTAGTAGGAGGCCTACCTACGCTGTGTCTTCCGGTTCGTGGTCTTCACTAAAGAACCTTTCTTCCCCATCGGTTATCGGTTCTTCGAGCGATGTGGCCTGTCCAGTGCCCATTGCTACTGCAACTTGCAAATTTTAACAGCTATGTCCATGTCTCTGGTTCTTTGGCGAATATCCACGTTCCGGATTCTATCGCGCAAAGAACCTGCGAGCATATCTCTCTCCAGTGCCCGCTGTGTGACTGAGTTTTTCAAAAAGGCCAACTTTTAAAGACCACGTGAACCACGTCTCAGTATATATTTATGTCATTACTGGCAACACAGAATTACAGAATTAGTACCTATACCTATTCATCGGCTACTATTTTTACAAGAAAAAATATCGATTCCTTTAAGATAGCTCTTTTCACCCCGGAAAAAACGAAGGATTCCAGTGCCATACGTAGTCAAACAATTTCGCACTCACTTTGCTCTCGCAAGATTCTATTTACTGCGATATTTTTTACAACTTATCATGTATTTGAATCTGATCTACCTTGCAACAAATCAATATTACGACAAATGTTCACAATCTCTCCGCTCGCGCATTTTTGCTGATATATTACAAACACTGAAAATAATAATTATAAATTAAATTTATGCCGCAACAAAATAAAAATAAATTTAAAGTTATTTTTTTCTTTGATATAAATACCTACTATTCTAGGTAGGTAGGTAGTTAGCTAGTTAGATGACTGGTATTCATCAGAAGACACCCATAATAACTGTAATCATAGTTAAGATAATTAAAATAAATTCATACTTAAGTAGTATCTGGTCGTAATAATTCTTACCTAAGTACATATATGATTTTTTATTATAAAACTAATATAATAATAACCGCACAGCTGGCTGACATTATGTTTCTAAAAAAAAAACCATTGAATATCAGCAAAACATTTATTGGGTTATGTGATAACCAGTTATTGTTACTTTAACGACTGACTGATTTTTTGTCTACGACTGGAATATTTTATTATGCTCGAGCCAATAATAGAATTTGCACTTACGTATGGTCTAGGTAGATATAAGTACATATAATCAATATTCAATTTAAAATCCCCTATTAGCATTCAGTCCTACAAGATACTTGGCAACGTATACTCACGTCCATTTGTTGCTAGTAAAAACCTATACGATATAATGCACTGCAAAAAATACGTCATTTAATTCTCTAAACCAATGAAAATATTTGCTCAACTGTGTTTCGTGGACACAGAACCGTGATACGTAGACAAAATTCGTTAACGTATTTAACTGTTTCACTCAATGTCGGAAAATATATATTGTGTCATTGGCAAATATTGTAAAATTGTTCGTGAAAAGGATTGTGAAGTTCATTCATATCTAAGACGTGGAAGAAGCGGAGCCCTATAATGAAACTGTTCCTTTTTTTCATATAGTGTTATCTTTGCATTCGCCATGGCAAAGTGAAATTTAAATAATAATTCGCTCCATAATAGACACTTTTCTAATTTGGTCACAAAATTAGAAAATAAACAATTTCTTAAAATTTAACTAAGAAATAAAATATATTTATTTTTTACTTTCAATAAAGTGGAACGGGTTTGATCGCAATTTAAAACAGAATTGTGCATTGGTGCATTTAGGAAAGAATGGCAGCTGTGAATGAAAATCAAAGAACAGACTCTCTTGGACAGTTACAAAATTTTGGTCTTTTCCAAAAAATACAATATTTTCTTGTGCTGTTGCCTCTGGTTGTAGTGGCCATGTCAAACGTGAACTACATTTTTGTCGCAGAAGATGTTAATTACAGGTAAGTTTAAATGATGTATGTAAATGATTAATAAATTATTTTTCGTGGGCCTTGCATTTGGCCGCGAGGACAAAAGACATTATTACATAACACGAAAAAGGAGGAAGGTTCTCAATTCAACCCGTTCATATATGTTCTATGTATTGTATGTACGTCGATTCCACCGGCATCAGTGAACCATTTTGCGAGTTTCTTTTTTTATCATTTAGAAGTAACTCTCGAGGTATATAGGTCCCACAAAATTTCATTGATTATACCAACTTTTAAAATTGAGATATACCTATAGGCAATGAAACCGTAAAAGTTTCATTCGGTTCCCTTAATAATTATAGAACTTAGAAAGATCTAAAGGTTTAGGATGGATGGACAGAATGAATTTATTAGGGTTTCTTGTAGTAGTAAAAAAAATCCTTATTTTTTTGTTAGGTACCTACGTGGAATTGTAAAGATACTACAGGTATATTAAATGCTTTCTTTGGTACTAGAATAGTCTGCGCCTTCTGAGAAAAATACCACTTATTGATTGAATAACGTAAATAAATGAATTAGTTTGTGAATACGTTGGCTAAACTGGTTTAGCTAAGGTTAAGGTTGAACCATTATGCGAAATAACATCTTGAGCATCACACACTACAAATATGACGTAGATGTACCTCATTTGTATGTATATTTACGAACATGATCTTAAAATCGTAAAATCCTGAGTTGTCAGAAACCATTACCAAGTCCGATTCATTGCAATTTTTCACTACTATAACGAGATCCATGATTTTGGAAAAAGCCAATGTGATAAAATAAACTTGACAATAATTATTTTTCTTGCGTGGGTGAAAACTAAGAAACATTTATTAATTTATGTAATACTTTAGTGCACATTTACAAATAATGTAGAAACATACAAATGGACGCTTAATGATAAGCATTTTCTACCAGTCATCCATCAGGTTGGAGAGAATCACACGTACTTAGGTGTGCATCAAAAATTACAAAAAATAAAAATTTAATTAAATTTATTGGTCAGGTTTAGTTTGAGACTTATTTAATAATACGATGATATTTAATTCACATAATAATAATAATGGCATAGGTATTTAAATACATAAATAGGATTACTTAATAATTACGTAAATCACTAAAACTAGCATCCTCGACCTATATTAACAATAGGTACTCGGATATAAGTAATAATATTCTGAGCCATGAGCACGTATGTGAATGCATGTACTTACGAAGAATATCTAAATTTATCTATATACGTAATAACCAACATCTGGACAACCTAACATCAAGGTATAGATATCGAGTAGATATCAATTATGGTAAGTTTTTGTATAAATTTTTGCCAAGCTCTTTGTTTTTAACTGACAGTGTTTTTTGCAAATACGCCAACAATGTTCAATTATCTGAGTAACAAAAACAGTGCAAAGTGCAAATTTAAGCAAATTGACTAGGATATTTCGATACTAAAATCAACAATAATATCTACTATGTCTAGAGCTTTGTCTCAGATTGAGTTTAATTGATGCTCAGATTTATATCAATTGAACACGATGGACAAACGATAAAATATGTACCTGGATAATAGATATTTATTATACATCTACATGTTATGTTATTTTTAAAATACTAAATGCAAACTAAAGTTATATGATTATTTACGGGATATTTACCGTGGTACATATAACTTGAGTGAACAACCGTGATAGTTTTTAAATATAAACTGATCAACGAGAATAATTTAATATTTTCGTATACTTATCTATTTACTATTTATGATAATATTATATTTACCTACGCTTGTATCGACCATATAATTATCGACGATCCTAAATAAAGAATATAATGGTAGTTAAGTTGAAATAGCTAATAACTTAGTAAGAAATATATTTTTAAAAATATCTAGAAATGTATACAAAATATAGGACAAAATTGTTGAAAATTAGAACGTATAACGAAAGCAAACCAACAAACTTAAATCTTATGAGTTCTTTGATCTTTGTCATTGACTTTGAAAGAATCTGGCTCAGCTGTAGAAGTCATTGATATCTAAAATAACGCAAAGCAATAAAAATTATGACGACTGCATCTATATATTTTATTTGTTTTAGTATAAATACTATCAAGAAAATCAACATGTAACAAAAAAATTACCCACCTACTTCATGTTTGTTCTGCCTATCAACAATTAAGGTGGTTCGTTGCACAAATGGCGGGAAATTCAAATTTCAAACAGTTTTCTTGTCCTTTTACCTAGGCCGGGTAATTATTGTAAACAACCATGATGTTTGCGCAGATTGATTATTATTCTTTACAAAATCATGTAAAGCTATTTATCTATAATGCCCATTATTACTTACATTTATGAATAAACAAATTTTTGCTGTTTCAAACGGTTTATTCACAAATGTAAGTAATGTGGTGTGTTACTGTTATAATTGTACATTATAATGTAAAGAACAGCCAACATTTTGCGCAAACAATGTGTTATTTAAAAATAATTACCTGGCCTGGCTTCTAGGACCAAAAAAACTGTTTAAAATTTAAATTTCCCGCCATAGGTGAATCGAACCACTTTAACTATAAACTTATAAATCTAGCTATACATCCTGAGCAAGATAGTCGATAGTCAAGGATGAGAACAGTGCCGGTTTTAGCACTATCAGCGCTCTGGGAGAGATTTCGACGGTGCATTCCCCCAAATCTGCCAATTTGCCATTCAAACCGAAAAAAGGCAATTTATAGACGCCTTTGGCGCCCCTTTTCATCTGGCGCCCTGGGCGGTTGCCCAACCAGGCCCTACCCTAACGCTGGTACTGGATGAGAATAACCATAAAGAAAATAAATATCATTCGCACATTTTCCTAGGACAATCACTACATAGTATAAAACAAAGTCGCTGTCGCTGTCTGTCCGTCCCTATGTATGCTTAAATCTTTAAAACTACGCAACGGATATTGATGCGGTTTTTTTTATAGATAAAGTGTTTCAAGAGGAAGGTTTATATGTATAACTAGCGACCCGCCCCGGCTTCCCACGTAAATTACACCCGTGCGAAGCTGGGCGGCCGGGTCGCTAGTTTCTTATAATATAATTTCATTTTCATTTTTTCATTTCATACATTTATTCCAATATTTATAATTTTACATTTTTTAACCTAACATTTTTAACAAGTCTAAAATTAACATTTATAAATAAGTACCTCTCTGTAGGTGTCTCGTAAGCAGCTGTTCTAGGAAGACCTGTGTTACAGCTGTAATGTGTCTTAAAGTTAACTTTTTTTTCTTTCTTTTAGATGTCGCGTTCCAGAATGTGAATATGGAAACCAGTCTGTTGACAGACCATCATGGTGGCCAGTGGATGTCGATACAAAATGCCTAAAACCAATTGTGAATACAGAGAAATATGGTTTAGAAAATAACACATGCACAAATGAGACCTTTTACGAAACTTTAGATGAATGCCATGAATGGATTTATGAAAACAACAACTCTATCGTTGCGGATGTGAGAATAACTAATTTTTTATATTCATAGATCATTAAAATCATCGACGGCCTTACAAACAAACATTAGTTAAGTTAATCTACAATTAAAACTGCTCTGTCAACCGCTGACGGAAATTGTCTGCGTGAACACGAGACAAAACCAACGTTTTTATTAAATTAAGTCAGTATAATATCATTAAATCCACAAAGACGATGGTTAAAAATAAAATGACAATAAGTACATGCCGCAATATTTTGCTCTAATTAATTTTAAGAATTCATATTTATTCAATTAGTTTTCTAAACAAACTGCACATGACGTGGAATGGCATGGCGAGGCAGTAGACAATGTAGTAGTATGTATTCTACGTGAACTTCACCTTTCAATAAATAAATCTGTTATTTAATTTAGTTAGGCAAGTGTAATGAAATCTCAAATGACTTGATTTAATCTTAGCAATAATAGAATAAAAATAAATTAATATCACATAATAAGCTAATAATAAGTATGTATTATGGTAGGAAGTTATCATAGAGAAATATACGGTAGTTACGCAACAAGGTTGGTGATTGTGTGGTTAACGCTAAAGTTCAGATGTCTGGTGTGGCTGGTATAGATACATTTTATGTTGGTATCAAACCTGCAAATGAATAAATTAAAACGATAATAATATACTTACATTATGAAGTGGAGACTAGAGACTGATTATCTAGTAATTGATAGGTAAAGTTTAAATATACATAAGGATATAAATATACCAGTTCATCAAAAAAAATGATTAAAAAAAAGATATCTGATATAAATATATATTAGACACGACTAAATGTGTAAGGTACCTGCAACATTTTTATATGTAATATTAAGTCATTGTTCAATTCAAGTTATTTAAGTGTAAAGTAATGAATCTTATTTCAGCTCAATCTCGCATGCCAGCCTTGGAAAGCTACACTCGTAGGAAGTATACACAATGCCGGTATGATTATTTCGATGTTGTTCACGGGATGGTTCGCTGACAAGTAAGGATTGTATTTTGATCAGTTCTAGTTTTTAATACTAAATATTTACTAGTCTAATGCAAAGCTTATATAATTTAATAATTAACTGATATTTACTAAACATTGATATAAAATAATCAATTTGATTTTTGATGATAGGATTTTCTACAATAATATATTTTTTTTACAGAATCGGTAGAAAACCAACCACAATAATATGCTCAGTATGTGGTTGTATAGGAATATCTAAAATATTTATAACTAACTATTACGGTTATTTAGCGGTTGAATTTTTAGAATCATTACTAGCATCGGGTCTCTACACAGTTGCAGTTGTTCTTTGTGAGTACAATTACTTAATACCTACCATACATTAATAATATTAAACTGTTATTATTTAATTATAACAAAAAATCTATTTATGAATAATTAATTTTATTTACCTATAATATTTATGGTATGTATGCAATACTGCGTATTTAATGTATATGCCTATGTATTTATACATATTTATTTATATTTTATGTGCACCACCGACCGTTTTTCAATTTCTTTAGTCCTGTCCATCCAAATGTTGTCTGGAAGAAATCGCTTTAGGCGATAAGGCCGCCCATTATACTACCGTATATTTGTTTTATGCTAGTTTAAGATTCATTTTGTATTATAGGTGTATAAAAAAGAAATATTGTATTGTAATTTAAAAACATATTCAAAAGTTTAATTTTAAAAAGTTGTATTTTATTTAGTAATATTAAAGCAATACTAGTTAATTCATACCTACTAATTATTAGGAATATCAAATTTACGAAGTAAATTTATACATATTTTAAGGATATAAGTACCTTCCTGATTATAATTTTGAATTTTCTTTCTATTTCAGTAATAGAAATTGGTGGAGAAACTAAAAGAGTTTTTACTGGCGTCATCTTTTCGTACGCAGTTTATGTAGGTGAAGTTCTATACGCTATTATTGCAATGGGATTCGTTAACTGGAAGTCTATAATTTTATCAGTTTACGTCCCCATGCTTTTGTTTCTTTCATATATAATGATATTAAGAGAAAGCACAAGATGGCAAATGTTACGGGGTAAAATGGATGAAGCCAAAGCGACACTGAAATTGGTGGCCAAATATGACAAGTCTAATGTGACGGCTGTTGAAATTGAAAACGCTGATTCTGCAGTTATAAGAACAACGTTCAACGTTGAAGAACAAAAAGAAAAAGAAACTATAAAGGAAATACTTAATTCCAAAGAAATTATGACGAGATTTGCAGTAACTGCATTCTGCTTCTTCACGTCTAGTTTTCTATACTATGGAGCTCTGATTTATTCAGTTCTTTTACCAGGAGACCGATATACAAATTTCATATTGGTGTGCCTAGCATCTTTCCCTGGAGACCTATTGGCCTACTATGCATTCGAAAAATTTGGTAGAAAAATTACTTTACAGTATGGATACCTGTTTTCAGCAACGTTTCTCATTGCACAAAATTATTGTCCAAATAGTAAGTTTTATAGACTAAAAAGTAAAATTATATTATTTATGTAAATATAATTTATAAGTACTTACATAATAATTTTAGAAAACTGATTTTCATAATGTTATATTTTTTTTCAGCAATCATTTGGTTGAAAGTTTTACTATTCTTGATGGGGAAATTCGGAGTAGTGATTTGTTTCACGGGCATTTACACGTACAGCTTGGAGTTGTTCCCAACTAGTGTCCGAGGATCACTTCTCGGGTGGGGAAACACCGCCGCACGTGTAGGAAGCATGTTGGCACCTCTCACTCCATTACTGGTATGACCTTGAGTCGTTATTTATTTTTATAGTTTTTTTTAGTTTTATCTTAGTTTTATTTGGGTGTCTTCAAATCAAGAATGAATAGGTTTCTTCTAGGTAAGCGTGCTCCATCGTAGACCGCATCATCGCTTTACATTATGCGAGTTGGAGGCCAAACGCGAGCTATTTATAAATTTAAAAAAAACTGATTACACAAACAAGACTTGGCGAGCATGGAACCAAAAGATTTGTTTGACATAGACCAAAATAGACCAAAGTCATTGATAAATGGTAATTTGCTACAACCGTAACGTTACCAATAATTAAGTACATTATAGTTGCTATATTTCTAATTTAATATTTTGTTATGAACGAATAACGATTTAAGCCTGCCTGCCTCACATTGGATATCAATCCTTTACAGGGAGCTATCGTTGCTTCTATATGGCGCTATCATTGCTTCTTCTATAAAATGGTGTCCACCATTTTATTAATATTAAATATTATAAAGATGTCAGGTTATTATCAATATTAAATAACTACACCTAGTCTATCTTCCTTGGTACTTACACCTAACCTGTATCTTCATCATAATCATCATACGAATTGCCTACAGTACGAATACAGCCTTCTGCTGGACTTTTAGCCTACCCCCGATAGAGGGTGATTGGACCATATCCACCACGCTGGCCCAGTGCAGATTAGTGCACATACGCCATTGAATTCCTTCTCCGTACGTATGCAGGTTTCCTCACGATGTTTTCCTTCACCGAAAAGCCAGTGGTATGAAAATCCGTACATAAGCTCCAAAGAGCTCAGTGGTATGGGCCCGGGGTTTGAACCCGCGACCTCACTCTTTCAAGTCTAGCGGTCTCCCAAATGGGCTAACACGACTATATCACCTGTATCTTAAATCATTTTAATTATGCAGTAGGTACATAGTTAGCTGCGTATTCATCATACCTATAATACCTACATGCTTACAAAAGGAAATTAAAACCGAATATAAAATAACGTAATTTTCTTTTCAGATAACAGAATGGGAATCGCTGCCGTCAGTATTATTTTCATCGACTGCTTTGATATCGGCTGCACTCTTAACATTTTTACCTGAAACTAAATCGTTACCCATGTTTGACACCATTGCACAGATCGAAGCTTATATAATTAAAAATATGGCGGAGTAGCAGGAGATAGAAATATTGTATTTATAAAAAGGTCAATAGTGGCATATATTTTTATAAAATATTTGTATACATTTATATTTACGTACCTATAAAGAAAAATACAAGCATGGATGCTAAGTTTAAGAAAGTTCATAAATTTGCTAATATGACTTATATTTTATTATACCTACTCAGGCCCTGACCTCTAACAATCAATTTCTATTTTTAATCTAATTAATAAAATTACGATATTAGCATGACTTCTCAACATGACCAATCTTTAATCCTAGAGGAACGGGGTGCTTTGGTTGTCATTTCTTGCCCTGGAAAATCGAAGATTCAATATAATCCTTACTTTTAGGTTTCCGTTCCTTTCTAACATAGCAGTATTTGAACAACATCATAAATGTGTAAAACAGGTTGTTGCTTTTTAAATGAGGTTAAAAACCCGTCGAACCTGTCCAGTACCAAATACTGCGATCGAAAAATCTGTATCTACCTAAACTTTATACAAAATACATTTATTTTTTATTTTTATAGAGGCATGCGGTAGGGTGAGATAGGATAATATTTAAAGGTCCGTGAATCTCATTGACCGAATTGGGTTCTGTCTGTCCGGGTTCTGTTCATTAAGTATTTGTCAATTCTTACAGAATAGCTCTTCATCCTGGAAAAAATCTTGGCAAGATTCCTGTAAGATATTAAAAATAAGTATTTCGTGCTCGCTTCGCTCGCGCGCGAGTCCATCTCTGTGGTATTATTTTGTGATCATAATATTATAGCTCAATAATAGATTAATTTATTTAAATTCAACTTGGCGTCGAGCTAGTTTATATCCAAAATAACGCTAAGCCAGTCACTGGTTGCCGACTGGTGAGATGTCCTTGACTATGTGATTGATGATAGTGTTGGATGACATAAAAAATATAATTATCTTTTGATGTTTTGGTAATCCAATGTTGTTTAAAAATAAAATTATGCACTGCTTGCCACCTGCACGTAGGATGTATGACGTTTGACGAAATCGGGGAATTTTTGCCCGAACCTAACACTTCGAAGGGTTGACAGGTGCGTCTTCAGAGAGCTAAAGAGATCTGAAAGAGGCTAAAAGAAGAAACCAATGTAGTAATATTACTCAAACCCGGCAAGTAAGATACTTATCGGTAAGTAAGCTATTTTCTAAAACGCTGGTACCTACAGGCTACACTCACCGTATATAATTATATCCCAGTCATCCCAGTGTTGGAAATATAGCAAATTAGAAGTGCGATTATACTAACTTACTGCCGCCCAAAATGATAAAGTACCGACATTTTTGTAGCTGACAATGGCATCTCTAAACTACAGCTCTAAAATTGTTGCCTTCCTTCTCTCACATATTAAAATATAAAGAGTGGCAGATAATTTTAGTCCTGTCAGATTGGTTTAGTTTAGTGAGTGGTATGACAGAATAGACGCCAATGGCGTTGATTCTGATGTTCTTTAAACTAAACTTAACTAAATATGACAGCTCTAAAATTGTTGCCATCCTTCTCCCACATATTAAAATTAAAAGAGAGGCAGATAATTTTAGTCCTGTCAGATTGGTTTAGTTTAGTGAGTAGTATGACAGAATAGACGCCAGTGTGTGATAATAATGGACGCCTTTTTCCACCACATTGACCACATATAGTATGGCAGCTGAGCTGTAGGTATGTTTCTTGAGCTAGAAAATAGCGATTACCTACCTACGAGTTGGTGGGGCGGGGGCATCTACTATAAATATTCAACTTCAATATAATGAGCCCGTAAGCTTAGAAGACATAATAGACACCGTAAGTATGAGTTACAAAGTCGATAATATTATATGTGTAAAAAATAAAGTTTTCCCGCTTTGTCAGCATAAAATCAGTTACTAATTACAAAAATATCAGTGAGTATACTACTAAAAATGTCAGTTTACATTGTGATTATACCATAGACTCAGTAGGTATAAGATTATACAATAATAAATAATGTTAAATAAGTAATAATAATGATATTGATAATGAATAATGTTAAATAAGTAATAATATCATAAATACTAATACATATTTAAAAAAAAAACTTAAGAAGTCATCTGGGCAATAGGTTTATAAAGAAACTAGCCAAGTAGTGATTCAAGAGGAAGGTTTATATGTATAACTAGCGACCCGCCCGGCTTCGCACGGGTGTAATTTACGTGCGATTTGCGAAGCCGGGATGGGTCGCTAGTTATACATATAAATCTTCCTCTTGAATTACCTATTAAAAAAAAACGCTTCAAAATCCGTTGCGTAGTTTTAAAGATTTAAGCATACATAAGGACGGACAGACAGCGACAGCGACTTAGTTTTATACTATGTAGTGATAATACATTGAGAATTTGAGACTGTTTTGTAGCTATAACCTTAGATCTTTGAATATATAAAAATGTTTGAATTTGCCATAAACTCGAGCTTGTACTGAAAAAAGTCTGCCAAAAACGGAAGGGGGTAAGGTTAACACTTAATGCACACACTGACATATTTTTACTAGTTCTAAAAACGCACACTTCAATAATGAGCGGCACACACGCGGCACACGACTGCAAACGAGATGACAAAATGTCATCAAAATGGGGACCACGGGAGTAAGTGCTTAAGGAAAAACTGTAGATTAACACTTCCATTTATTTTTTCAGAGGCTCTTAGGTACAAACAATAAAATGTAAATACCTGTGTGTTGAGTGAATAGGTACCCCTAAAATAAAAAGTATAGTGTATAGACATTGATATTAAAAGCGTAGGTACGTAATGATTATAAAAACTCCTTGTTTTCCTTGCCGCCAGCGCTGCCGCTATGAGCTGCACGGATCATTGCGCGCTGTGCGTTTACCTTTAGGGGCGTGGCATGGCGTCGGAACTCTTAAAGCACCAAATCACTATCCGAACATACTTTATTAACTGTGCAAATAATGTTCACTCATATTCTGTAGAAATACGATGGAATTTTGGCCACAGACCTAAAATAGAGGCTTTGGTTTGGCGCCAAAATGTCGTATATTATTTTCTTAGCTTAGGCTTGTGTTATTTCGAGTATCAACTATAGTATCAAGTCAAATTAATGTGTATTAGTGGTGGAGTATAATTTATTATGTGTTTGTAAGAGTGTGGGAAAGTGATAAGAGGTTAACGTGTCCTTTTGTGATGTTGCAAAACTATTGGAAACTCAGCTTTGTACTTTTTCATATTCTTTCCTCTTGAGAGGGTTTTGGCGTCGCACTTCTTGTGCATTTGCCAGTGTCAAGTATTGAAATATTATCATTTATTTCATTATTATATTCGGTCAAGTCATAGTCGCAGTCAGAGTCAAGCAATGTAAGTCACGGTCAAGTTAAAGTCATGTGGTGGAGGCTTTAAAAGATGCTTCTCAGTTACGATTGTTTGAATTTAGAGAGTACGTATTGACTGTTAGAAAGATAGCTATTATTATAAGTCAAGTGTTAGCATTCAGTGTCATAAAACTTACCTATGTCTGTGCCTATGTGCTAATTTGAGTACCTAATATTTTACATGGGTACTATGGGACCTTGTAGTATTACTCAGATCAAACAAGTATGGGAGATATGGTAAGGTGGCGTGACGAGTGCGAACGTATCTGCATGGCCTAAATCAGAATTCAGGATTGATGCCTTTAGTCGATGTCAAACTCACCCACGACTTTGCTTGATTTTTATTTTATTTTATTTTTTGCTTAAAAGGACGACCAACAGATTGTTTTCAAATATCTTATAAATAAACTTAAATAGATACACAAAGCCAGTTACAGGTCATCACGGATAGAAATATAGTAAGAATAATATCTAAGAATGAACACTGAGGATACAATAAAAACATAATAAAAAAACAGAACTAAATTAAAAAAGAAAACATTATAATAACGAAATTACTAAACTTTAAATTACAAAAACATAATGAGAAGAAAACAGAACTAAATTAAAAAAGAAAACAGATAATAATAACCAAATGAGTTAAAGAATTCACTGCTCAACAACCGCCTGGCCGATGTAATGCTAGTACAAAATAAGTCTAGGCCTATTCGCTTATCAGTGGAGTTAAATGTATTGCTCACTCGACACAAGTAAGAATTTTGCCTATAATTTGTATTGACCTTAGAAATGTTGATAAGGAGATTAAACCGAATACGAATGGAGGAACAATTTAGCTTTAGCATGCTAAGAAGCTCGGGGCTATCAATTAGATTTGATGTTAATTAACGAGGAATGTAACGTCTGCTATTTCTCTTCTTTTAGAAAGCGGGAGTAGATGAAACTGCTTACAGAGAATTAAATAATCAACGGAATTGTAAGGGATTTTTAATCGGAAACATATATACTTAACAAACCTTTTCTGAATACGTTCAACTCGTGCAATATACTCATCATATCGAGGATTCCTTACCTGGGATGCATACTCCGAACAAAGGTACAATAAAGAATTTTGAAGGTTTTAACTTTACTAAATGATGCAGAGATCTGCATAACATAGCATAAAGCCCTTGACGCTTTTTTTGTTATATGATCAACATGTTCGTCAAATAATAGCTTGGAGTCATGTATAACACCTAGATCTAGATATTGTCGCCCTTTTTATTGAATGTCCACATGCAAGTTTTTGTTAGTTCATTGGTGCTGCAGGTTTCTTAGTGTGCGTGAAAAATTAAGTTGTTGCCCGGTATAATACATTTTTTTATATTTTTTTTCGAGGGGGAAATCTTCCAATCTTCCAATCTACCCGGCTGCATTGGGGTGCAGCCAGCTTATGTGGGATTATACCCACTAAAACCCCCCCGGTGACCAGCCTTAGTGCTTGACAAGAGGGCTCCGAGATCTCCAGAAGAACGCATCGGAGCCCTCGGCACTGCGCTACGACTCCTCCCGAGACAACTGCGTTATCTCAGCCCCTCCGCCCACGACAACGTTGGTCACACAACATTGTCGTTCTCTCCCTGGGCACGCCAGAGCCCCAACTTTGACCATCCCGAGCCTGGAGGTCCTCTTTTAGTAGCCTCTTACTACAGGCAGGGGTTACCGGTGCCGTATTCTATTGCCCCGGCGCCAGGGCTAGCCCGGTATAATACCTAGTGATTTTTAGGGTTCCGTTTCCAAAGGGTGAAAACGGGACCCTATGACTTAGCCTACGCTGTTCTTCTGTCCATCCGTCTGTCCTACCTTTTAACGGCTGTATTTTTCGACCCGTAATACAGAGTTACGCATATACTCTGTACTAAAACGAAAGGAGGTAATTGTACTCATCATTAAGAACAACTTTTACTATGGGACCAACCCTGAAATCGCAAAAGAAAAATCAGCTGTTCCATACATTTTGTAGAGTGTCAATGACCTATGGAACTGCTGTTTTTTTGAATGTTTAGTAAAAGTTGTTACCACCTAAGAAACATTGCGGAATAATGAAATAAATGATTATGTTCATAATGATGAGTACAATGACCTCCCTTCGCCTTAGTAGGTATAGGGTATAAAATAAATTATGCGTAACCCTGTAGATAGCTAGTCGAAATTTTTACAGAATATGTAGGTAATGTTATCAAGGAAAGTTTATTCCATCGTGTTTTGAACCAAATCATAAACTCAAACACCACAGCTAGATGTATCTGTGACATGTATTTTTTTCCAGCTCAAATATTGTAATTTAACTGAATAAAATTGATTTAAAACCGTCAAATTTGATATAAGAGGCAGTTAAATTAAAACGTTTGTTGTATGGGGATCCTTTGTGTTTACTTTTTGACTTTATTAGATAACTAGCGGTCCACCCCAGCTTCGCACGGGTATAGATTATAGCCTATATCACCCGGGGATAGTGTAGCTTCCCGTCAGTGAAATAATTTTTCAAATCGGTTCAGTAGTTTCGGAGCCTATTCAATGCAAACAATCAAATCTTTCCTCTTTATAATATTATAGTATAGACTAGCGGTCCGCCCCAGATTCGCACGGGTATAGATTATAGCCTATGTCACCCGGGGATAGTGTAGCTTCCCGTCAGTGAAAGAATTTTTCAAATCGGTTCAGTAGTTTCGGAGCCTATTCAATGCAAACAAACAAACAATCAAATCTTTCCTCATTATAATATTAGTATAGATGAAAAAATAGAGACATTTTGAACACGAACGATAATTGTACTAAAGCATATCTCCCTTGTTTGTCTGATGTGAGTCAGAGATACGTCATACGTATATAATTATGTATTATGTTTTCGTAAATAAAGAGTTTGTTCTACTTTCAATTCAGTATCCTCTCAAAGCTTGTGAACGTTTCTGTTCGTAATTAATGATACAAAAAAAAAATGCTCTTGTAAATATAATTTTAAACAGTTTTAGATACAAAAAATCCAGTGTAAATAAAAAATATTTTTGAGTTACATACCTATAGGTATATACTTACTTGAATTTAAAAATATAAAAAAAAATATTAGAATGGCAGTAGAAACTACAATAGAAAATTCTAAAGTGCGCGCCCTGAGCGAATTACAGAATTTTGGTATGTTTCAAAAAATTCAATACTTCCTAGTGTTGCTGCCTGTAGTTTTTGTGTCGATGTCAAATTGTAATTATATTTTTGTTGCTGAAGATGTAAATTACAGGTAAGTTATGAAATAACCCAAATAACTAAAATAATAATATTTTTTCAATGAAAAAAAAAAAAGAATTCCACCTTTTTTATCGGACCGCCGATACGGCGCGGTAGGCACGAAAAGGCGACACCGTTGGTTGATATTCCAAAAACCGTTATGAAGCGATTCAATTCCACTTTTATTGTGCAAACTGATAGATTATGGTATGAGCTGCCTGAATACTGTCAATAAAAAATTATGTCTATAAATAAAACAGTCTAAAAGTCAAAACGAAAAGAGGCCTTTCGTTTAGATTTTTTTATTATTTCTTACTTAATCCGCTGTAACATTAAATACCTTTTCTGTGAATATTTCAACTGACTTCCTATTTATTACGGTTCGAAAGACACAGCCGTTTTTAGGGTACGGAACCCTAAAATATAAGAGAACCTATGTACCTACTATAACGGTAAACTTGTTACTTACCTTAACTTTCTTCTAGGCAAGCGTGCTCCAACGTAGACCGCATCGTCACTTAACATCAGGCGTGATGGTGGTCAAACGCAAGCCTCTTATTTATATATATATAAAAAAAAAAAAAAAAACTACCTACCAGTTAGGAAAATGTATAAGTTCAAATATTTATAATGTCACTTTGTAAACGAGTATTCCTCATAAAAATCATTACCAATTTTACTCATCCATTGTTTCTTAAACTTTTTTGTAGAAGTGGACCACACATTTTTATTTTGTTTAGAAATTTAGGTTTTATTAGTCAGGACTCGGGAGAATAACACATGCAGCGCTCGAAATGGACCGGAACGCACCGGAACGTCGTTCCGGTTTGTGAAATCACCGTTCCGTTTCGTAAAGGAATCCAACGATATCTCGCTCGTCAAAATCTCAAAATTGGTCAAGCCGTTTAGGCTACAGGAGGTACTACAGGAACCCTGAAACATACTTACATGCTCACATACAACCCAAAGACATTACCCTCCTCCTTGGACAGTCGGTTAAAAGTTAGCAATGTTTGAAAGGAAATTGCATTCCAGTTCGTGAGTAAGTCCAATTCGACCACTGGTCGTGTTTAACAATATTGTGTTAAATAAAATCAGGGAATGTCAAAGTTTCAAAGTATTTTGGTACCTACGTTAAATTGAGGATTTGTTTTTAATAACGCAAACAGTTATTTTTAATGGAACCCTTATTGACGTAGGTACATATTTTATCTAAGGTAGGTACATAATGTAGATACAAACGGAATTAAGATGGATATGACGTCACTCGTCTAATAAGGCCTTGTCCCAAAGAAAAAGAAAGTGGGTAACACATGGTTGGTAAACTCATTTCATTGAATTCAGCACGCAATAGGTACTTTTTGGATCTCAAGCATATGAAATCATCTATAGCAGGCTCTTCATCATAAACGGTCTTAGTCAGGTTTACTAAGGACTCCTGACAGACCCGTTTTTTGAACCTCAGTAAATCTACACGGGGTTAAAGTAAACCTATTTCTTGTTTTTAGATGTCGCATCCCTGAATGTGGAAATGGAAACCTTTCTGTTGCAACACCGTCATGGTGGCCGGAAAAACTGGACACAAAATGTATGCGGCCTGTGGTGGATCCCATGAAATATAGTCTGGCAAATGATACTTGCAATAATGATACTTTTTATGAATCATTTGAGGAGTGTCATGAATGGATCTATGAACATAACAACTCGATAGTTGCGGGAGTAAGTAAAAAATTTCTAGTAATTGTTACAACTAGGTAAATAGGGTTACGCGATATTATGTCTGCACCTAACTTACTATGCACATATGCATATACCTACTATGAAATGAAATACTAAACGAAACACGCGAAAGCCCGTTGGTCCAGTTGTGTCAAATGTACGAAGCCGAAAGGAGGTCATTGTATTCGAGTTGATGTTTCGTAGATTATTATTTTGTTTTCAAATTTAAAAAAAAAATTACCAAAATTTTGCTACCCCCAATGGCCCTCACCGTGGCTTCATTTGGTCGTCTACTGCGCAAGTTGTAGGACACGCTGCACAGTCCATCAAGAGTGGCATTGTCTGAGGGTTCACACCACAAAGACATTCGTCATTTGTGTTACTCATCATTATGAACAACTTTTACTGTTGGGCCAACCCTGAAATCACGAAATGAAATAGCAGGGTTGGTCCCACAGTAAAAGTTGTTCATAATGAGTATAATGACCTCTTTTCGCCTTAGTAGGTGCAGGGTAAATGTGCAACCCTGTATAGCACTTCTATAAGGTTATATGATTATTTACGGGATATTTATCGTAGTACGGTTGTGGAATGAGCTCCCGATATATCGGTGCAGTTATATGCACCATGTTCACGGGAAGACTGAAGATTGCGGGTGGTTGGTCGCACAGTTAAAAAGTTAGGTGCAGACATAATATCCCGTAAATAATCATATAACTTTAGTGAACGACCATGATAGTTTAAAACAGAGCACTTCAAACTGCACTGCACATATACTGCAAATATGCACTGCCAATACATTACCACAGAGTCACAGACCTATAGTTCTGTGTATACCTACATTACACATACTTAAAAATAATTATATTTAATTGGCTGATAAATTTCTGAGATATGAGCGCTAAAAGTTTTAATTGGGGATAGAGAGATTACTCTGTCCCTTTCTCGCAAAGCTTGTGTTTGTATAGCATTTGTATGGCGCGCCTGAGGCTTGACGTCATAGCTCAGTATAGGGCGCTCTCTGTCTAGCATGAAATTAAAATACTTATAACTTATTTATTTTTTAACTAATTTTAATTGTATTTTCGACGATGGACTCTATAATCAGCCTTTTTATGAGGTAATAAAAAAAGATTAGTTCATCATTCCTATTCTTTTGCTAAAACCATACTATTTCTTTTGCTTTTGCTAGTATCCATAAGTGACGGTGACTGCTTACCATTAGGCAGTCCATCTGCTTGTTTGCCATTACACATGGCTTAAAAACATACGTATTATAGACAATAGACATGTCACACGAATTATTTATATAACTATAACTCAATTTGTATGAAGCAATTCAATTCTTTTTTTACAATACTAGCTGCGCCTCGCGGTTTCACCCGCATAGTGATGAAAAATGGCGATGATGCTGATGAAAAGTAGCCTATGTCCATCTCCTGGTTCTAAGCTACCTCCCCACCATTTTTTTTGGCAAATCGGTTCAGGTCTTTGTTGAGTTATAAATAGTGTAACTAACACGACTTTCTTTTATATATATAACATAGAAGATTATAATATAACACTAGCAAAGCACCCCGGCTTCGCACGGATGTAAATATTTTTTTTACACCTTGGGTTACATTACTGGAGTTTTAATAAGGATCCCCATATTAAAAAATAATAATATAGCCTATGTCACCTGGGGATAGTGTAGATTCCGAACAGTGAAAGAATTTTTCAAATCGGTTCAGTAGTTTCAGAGCCTATTCAAGGAAAAACAAACAATAAAATCTTTCTAATAAAATTCTAATTTTATAATATTAGTATAGATAAGCGTGACGACCACAGACAAGAAAAAAATAATTCTCTTTTCTGTGGTGACGACGTCATATTTTACAGATCATCATCATCATCATCAGCCAGAAGACGTCCACTGCTGAACATAGGCCTTCCCCTTTAACCTCCATACTGAACGACAGCCTGCCTATTGCATCCACTGGATGCCCGCGACTCTCACAATATCGTCGGTCCATCTAGTGGGAGGCCTCCCTACGCTGCATCTTTCGGTTCGTGGTCTCCACTCCAGAACCTTTCTTCCCCATCGGTTATCGGTTCTTTGAGCGATGTGGCCTGCCTATTGCCACTTCAACTTGCAAATTTTAACAGCTATGTCGGTGACTCTGGTTCTTTGGCGAATATCCACGTTTCGGATTCTATCACGCAAAGAAACTCCGAGCATAGCTCTCTCCATTGCCCGCTGTGTGACTCTGAGTTTTTCTAAAAGACCAACAGTTAAGGACCACGTCTCAGTACCATATGTCATCACTAACACACACTGGTCAAAGACCCTCGTCTTGAGACACTGTGGTATCTTGAAACAATAATGCAATATAGGTACCTACCTACACATAAGCGGATGTAAAAATGGCCTTGTCAATTTTGCAGCTGTAAAGACGCTGTCAGTCTTAGAACATCTAGACCGTAAAGAATTTGTAAACCTATTGAATGCTTTGAGAACACTTATAGATACTAGGTTTTCTAGTTAGAGTGCGACTAAATTATCCATAGAGTAAAATTAAAAGCCACCATCGTTTTTAAGGTTCCGTACTCAAAGGGTAAAAAGGGAACCCTGTTACTAAGCCTACGATGCCTGTCCGTCTGTCTGTCTGTGCTACCTATTAACGGCTGTATCTTTCGAACCGTAATAGATAGCCAGTTGAAATTTTCACAAAATATGTAGGTAATGTTCCGGCGGATTGACTAACAAATAAAAAAAAGTCAAAATGTATAAACGAAAAGGGGCCAAGTGCGAGTCGGGCTCGTGCACTGAGGATTCCGTACCACCATAAAAATTCAATAACGAAATTACTAGATATAACTTGGTAAGGAACAGAAACTTGTCACCGACTCTCACTTGGTCATTATTTATATTTAAAAATGTGTACTATAATCGTGCGAAATTTGACGCTTGTACGTATTACCGTTTTTACATTAGAGCTAAGAGCTAATACAAAAATACGTTTAAAACACGTTTTTTGTATGGGGAAGTGGGGACACCCCCCTTACGTTTTTACTTTTTGACTTTTTTATTATTTGTTTTTTTTCCTGGGCAAGTGCCTTTATTAACTAAACAAAATACAAGCTAAAATTAAAACTACAAATACAGTTAGACTGCCCATAGACCGTTGAAGGTCTAAAGACAATCCAAATGCTCAAGCCCACTACCAGTTGGCAGCGTACCCATATTATTTATATTATTATATTATTTGTTAGTTGATCTGCCGTAACATTACATATTCTGTGAAAATTTCAACTGTCTTCTATTACGGTTCGAAAGATATAGCCGTTAAAAGGTAGGACAGACGAACGGACAGACAGACAGAAATCATAGACTTATTAATAAATAAATAATTATTATTTTATTGTATTTACATGAAGCCTACTTACTAAATTCCTTCTATCAGCTTATTTATAGTTATAGATAGCCCGTTGGTCCAGTTGGTAGTGAACCTAACTGCTGAGCAATGGGGGCGTGGGTTCGATGGATTGGACTAATTCCAACTCTAAAGTTGTTTTAATATTTAGATATAGAACAAACACAAATGTTTGTCCTATGTCCATAGGACAAACATTTGTGTTTGGTCTAATCTGGTTGTTAATATATATTTAAGTATGTATTTAAGACTATATAATATGTATGTATATTATATCAGTCTATGGCAGCCATATCACAAGCTTTGCTT
This sequence comes from Agriopis marginaria, assembly GCA_932305915.1. NCBI lineage: Eukaryota > Metazoa > Arthropoda > Insecta > Lepidoptera > Geometridae > Agriopis > Agriopis marginaria. The sequence continues at coordinate 13,913,086 of OW029926.1, read as the reverse complement.
AGTTTGGGGTCAGATGACCGTGTGTGCAAAAATGTCCCGAATATTTATTTTTTCATTTTATTAAGTTAAAACAACTTTAGAGTTGGAATTAGTTAAAGTGTTTATTAGTTATCACATATTAGCATATTTTTTTCAGACTAACGCCTTCTAAAGCAAGATCAATGCTCTTTTTATCTTATATTCACCTTCAGAGTTTAAAGATGGTCATTAAGATGTTTTTAAAGATGCTCTTTAATTTTCAGCTTGATCTTGCATGTCAGCCTTGGAAAGTTACTCTTGTGGGAAGTATACACAATGCTGGCATGATTCTTTCAGCGTTGTTTTCGGGGTGGTTGGCTGATAAGTAAGCACTAGTACTCGTTTGTCTGTTGACCTGTTCTTTAGAAATGATTCATCAAACAAATATTTTTTACAGTATAGGCAGAAAACCAGCTACAATAATATGTTCAGTTTTTGGTTGCATAGGGGTTGCCAAAATATTTATAACGAACTATTATGGTTATTTGGTCATTGAATTTTTGGAGTCAGTGATGGCATCTGGTCTTTATGTTGTTGCAGTTGTTCTTTGTAAGTACCTATAATGTTAGGGGGCGTCCATTAATTACATAAGGTGATTTTGACGATTTTGCGACCCTAGATTTGTCTCGATCCCCTCACCCCTTAATCTCATGAGAGATTTTTCAAAATTTATTTTTTTATTGAGTTACACAAAACAGGATACAGTCATAATAAAAACTAAATTAAGTGTGTTGACAATTGAATTAACGTATTTACACTAAAAATGCGTATTTTTAGTGTAAATACGTTAACCTGTTATAGGTACGTTGTAGCCATATTTTATTGAAGAAACATGTTTTACTTAATCTAACCCAATTTACACGAAATTTTACACTTTTTTTTTGCGCATAATAAATTAAGCGATATTTGTCTCGACCCCCCCTCTCCCCCACATGAGATTGGGTGAGATTCGGCTCAACCCCCCCTCCCTCCCCCCCGCTCCCAAACACCTCACGTAGTTAATGGACGCCTCCCTTAGTACAGGAATTATTTGTGTGATTTATTTTTTTATCAAATTGTTTCGTGTTTTTTCCAGTGTTGGAGGTCGGTGGAGAAACTAAAAGAGTATTAGCCGGTGTTATTTTCGGATATGCTGCTTATGTAGGTGAAGTCATGTATGCCTTTGTTGCGATGGGGTTAGTGTATTGGAAGTCAATCGTGTTAGTCATTTATGTTCCCATGATTGTATTTCTTGCATATGCACTAATTTTGAATGAGAGCAACCGATGGCAAATGCTCCGAGGAAAAATGGACGAAGCTAAAAAAACGCTTAAATTGATAGCTAGATTTAACAAGTGCAATATTACTGCTGGTGACATTGACAGCACGAGTCTGAAAGATTTAAGACATATATTTAATGTTGAAGAACAACAAGAAAAGGAGAGCATAAAAGTAATTTTCGAGTCCAAAGAAATAATGACAAGATTAGCAGTGTCTGCATTTTGCTTCTTTACAGCCAACTTCCTATACTATGGGTCGTTGGTCTATGCAGTTCGTTTGCCTGGAGACAAATATATTAATTTTGTATTAGGAGCAGTTGTGTCATTCCCTGCCGATTTGTTGTCATTCATTTGTTTGCAAAAGTTTGGAAGAAAATTGACGATGCAATATGGATTTGTGTTCTCAGCTGCATTTCTGATTGCTCAGAATTACTGTCCGAATTGTAAGTATATCTATGATACAAATATATTTTTTAGGGTTCCGTACCAAACGGGTAAAAAACGGGACCCTATTACTAAGCCTACGATGTCTGTCTGTATGTCCGTCCGTCTGTCTGTCCTACCAATTAACGGCTGTAGGTACCTTTCTAACTGTAATAGATAGCCAATTGAAATTTTCACAGAATATGTAATGTTACGGCGGATTGACTTACAAATAATAAAAAAGTCAAAAAGTAAAAACGAAAGGGAAACCCCATACAACAAACGTATTTTTTTAGGTATTTTTGTATTAGCTCTAATGTAAAAACGGTAATATTCACAAGCGTCAAACTTAAATGATTATAGTACACACTCTAAAGTATAACAACAAATAATAAAAATGGCCAAGTACGAGTCGGTGACAGTTTTCTATTCATTACCAAGTTATAACTGGTAATTTCGTTACTGAATTTTGTGGTGGTACGGATCCCTCAGTGCGCGAGCCCGATTCGCACTTGGCCGGTTTATTTGTAGTCCGTCCGTCCGTCTACATGGTTTCATCATAGCATCTCATCATGGCATATAAGTAGGTACATGGGCCCCGGCAGGGGGGTGCAAGAGGTGCACATGCACCCCCCTGCCAGTAATGTAAATATGTACATTAAAAATACAGAAAAATAACATTGTTTTTATAAGGTTACTGTTTTAATAAAAACTGAAAAAAATAACTTTTATTTATCTAATAATATATGTATAATTCTATATTTTATACAAGTTAATTTCGACCAAAATAAAATGAATGGACAGGTCCAGAAGAAGCGCATTTTTGAAGATTACAAAATGAGCGCCGCAGCGCTCACTTCGTTTCAGTCGGTCTCTAGCCATAGGAAGTGCAACACGAGACTATTGTTACATGATAACGAAACATCTGACAAAATGATGCCTTCGTGTGCTTTCCCAAAGTAGGTATAAATACAGAACAAAAACCGCTATCTATTTTTTGTAACAAATATACTGTACATGGTTATAATTAGGTGTTGAAGTATATATCCAACGGTTTTGATTCGTTTTTACTGAGCAAGTTCAATGGTTATGGCCCGTCCATTAATTTTATTTTGGCCGAAAGCGAAATTCATCTACTCACTCATTTACTCATTAAACACGAAATCTCGAAAACTACTTACGAAGCTGAAATTTGGCAGAATCCTTATGGGGTGTAGAGGTCCGCTAAGAAAGGATTTTGAGAAAGGGCCGAATTAAGGGGGACAAAGGGGGGTTGAATGTTTATATGAAAGTCTACGCGTACGAAGTCGCGGGCAACAGCTAGTAGTATATAATGTGTAGATGCAGATGAACGTCCCTGAAAGTAATCCTGGCGGCGCCCATAAGTACTACCTAAATGTCGCGGTATTTTTATTTAGAAACTATAGATGCTATTAGCGTGTAACTTCTGTAATAATAATAATAAAAACGCAGGGGCGGCTTTATGGCGAGCCGTCGGTGAGTGGCGACACCGCGTACCCCGATTCCATGGGGCTAAATGAGACCCCGACTCCTGGCCTGCCTTAACTGGCCGTCTGGGGGTGGAAACCGCAAGAGCTAAGAACCTAAACTCCAGGGTGAAAATGTTAAAGAGCATAACGCCGCTAGTAGCTCTTAATGAAAGTGCAGCACACCTCTCGACACCCTAAGCCCACGCCAATGTTACCTCACCAGTGCCAATTTGCGGCAGTCGTAATGGAGGGCCCATTTAGTGGGTGGCAAGGCAAGTCAGCACCTGCCTCAATATATTTTGAGATGAGATAGGATAAGGCAGGTGCCGTTTCTCATCCTATAGATCTGTCCTCCTATCCATTAGTTGCTCACCACAATATTATAGTCCATATTTTTAAAATCCTGTTCTGTACAATAGTTTTATATTTCACTTGAACGTGAACCCGCGCCCAGATATGGTTTGCGGTCGCGTGATTTTCCAACTGAGCGGATTTAACGTTAGTTTGGTGACGCAATAGCAGTTGTCCGTAAGGCCCCTGAATTGCACTTTATTGTGTAGTAGCAAGAGTCACTACTTACCTATAGTGATTTTGCGGAGTGAATCTTCTGTACCTACTTGTACTAACATAAAGATGCTTTCTGTGTCCTTATCGCGTTACCATGACTTTTTATTTTTTTTTGCAGCAATTACCTGGTTGAACGTGGTTTTGTTCTTAATGGGAAAGCTATGTGTCGTAATATGTATGACGGGCATGTACACGTATAGCATGGAATTATTTCCTACAAGTGTTAGAGGATCGCTTCTTGGATGGGGGAACACCGCTGCTCGAGTTGGAAGCATGTTGGCCCCCTTGACTCCATTATTGGTTGGTATTCTAGTCATCATCATTATAATCAGCCTTTAACAGTCCACTGCTGGACTTTTAGCCTACACACGAAAAGGTGATTGGGCCATATCCACCACGCTGGCCCAGTTGCGGGTTGGTGGATTCACATATGCCATTGAATTCCTTCTCCGTACGTATGCAGGTTTCCTCACTATGTTTTCCTTCACCGAAACTCCAAAGAGCTCATTGGTACGCCGTGCCCGGGGTTTGAACCCGCGACCTCACGCTTTCAAGTCTAGCGATCTCCCAAATGGCTACCACGGGCAGTATTCTAGTCAACATCGTCATACCAATCATCACTATCAATAACATCTCGTTATAACAATATACTCTTTAATGTCATCTACTTCCCACATTTTTGTTATAAATAAGCTACCTACCTACTGAGGTTTGTTTGTTATTAGGGTTCCGTACCCAAAGGGTAAAAACGGGACTTTATTACTGAGCCTACGCTGTCAGTCGGTCCACCTGTCCGTCTGGCCGTCCGTCCTACTCGGATGTATCTTTCGAACCGTAATAGATAGCCAGTTGAAATTTCACAGAATATGTAATGTTACGGCGGATTAAATAAAAAAAAAAGGGGCTAACCGCAATGGAGTCCAGGCGCCTATATAAGCCACTGCTCAGGTTAAAAGAATTGAATATATTTTGTACCTATTTTTTTTATTGTTTCAGATGTCGACCTGGGATTCTTTCCCATCTGTTGTGTTTGCCTCATTTTCAATAATCGCAGCAGGACTAATGATATTTGTACCTGAAACAATGTCACTACCTATGTTTGACACCATTGCACAGATAGAAGCCCATAAAAATAAGAATCCAAACACCACGCAATCCTAAATTAATTATGTTAGCAGCAGCTGACATTGAAATTACTTATTGAATTACGAACATGTGTTAATAAATTTATATTGTGCTATATAGTTTATATTTTATTACTTAGATAGATGCCTACCTAGATATACATATTATAGAGAAACTTTTTAATTGTGTACACCAGAAAAGTTGTTTTTGACGTGATAACGTCTTATAAATAGATGAACGCCGGTTGCTCGCATGTTTTTTTTTACTTTTTTTATTATTTTATTTTATTTTATTTTACACTATTCGGAAAACAAACAGCTGAAACTAACTAATTATAGTAGGTAGATAGTAGAAGGAAGCCATAAAAAGTTTTCACTTATAAAATCGAAAGATGATTACGATCCAGATCTAAAGACAGAGATATAAAAAATAATAGCTAAACAGTAATTACTATATACACAATTATAATGATATACTATATGAAAAGAAGCCACATCAGCCCACCGAGGTTTATAATAGTACAGCGTAGAAAAATTAGTAATGGTTTATGTACTAGTTTCGAAGAACGTGGTACATGCATACTGTTTGAAGAAATTCCTTTTAGCGGTAAATAAGTCAACATGTTCGGTATACTTAGCATTAAAGGTGTTGCAAATTCGGATAAAGTACGAGTTATATCTGTAGTTTGTCGAACACGAGTCAGCGTGGAGTTTAAGACATTTGCGCCGGGTGTTAATACGACTGGGTATTTGTAGGTTTATTTTGGAAAGAAGAATGCTACTGTCAACATTACTTAAGACCAAATTGTGAAGAAAGGTTAGATCAGCCACTTCTCTTCTCCGAGCTAAAGGAAGTAGATGGTGGTGTTTACAACTGTATTCGTAGCTGGCGACATGTATCCTGTGCTTATAGTTGATAAAGCGCAAGAACTTTCTTTGTACTTTTTCAATTTTATCTATGTACAATTCATAACATGGATTCCAAACTTGGGACGCATAATCCAAATGACTCCTTACTAAAGAACAATATAGAATTTTTAATGTTTTTAATGATTTGAAGTTTTTGGTGATTCTAAAAATGAAACCAAGCGATTTAGTGGCTTTACTGGTAATGCTTTCCACGTGCTTGTCAAAAAGTAGCTTGGAGTCAAGGATGACGCCAAGATCTCTGACGTGGTCAGTACGTTGGAGCGACTGATGATTTAAAATATAGTCAAAAATTTGTGAGTTAGGGGACCCAGTGAAGGAGATGCAATTACATTTAGAAACGTTAAGGTCTAATTTGTTAACATAACAGTACTCTTGTAGTCTGTCTAGATCCTGTTGCAGTAATAAGCAATCATAAATTGAGTTAATTTTTTTGTATATTTTCATGTCGTCTGCAAATAGCAAAAAGTTAGAGTTGACGAAGCATTGATGTATATCGTTAATAAACAAAATAAACATCAAAGGTCCCAAAATTGAGCCCTGTGGGACACCCGATGGTATAGCAGAGAGACAGGAATGCGAGGCAAAGCCATTCAATACCACAGTTTGGCAGCGGCCATCGACGTACGAGCTGAACCACCTAATTATATCTTAATTAATCTGCCGAAACATTACATGTATTCTGTGAAAATTTCAACTGGCTATCTTTTACGGTTCGAAATATACAGCAGTTTTTAGGGTACGGAACCCTAAAAAATAAGAGAACCTAGGTATGTACCTACTTACCTACCTACTAAAACGGCAAACTTGTTACCTTATCTACGTACCAGTTAGGAAAACTTATATGTTCAAATATTTATAATGTCACTTTGTAAACGAGTATTCCTCATAAAATCATTACCAATTTTACTTATCCAGTGTTTCTTAAACTTGTAGAAGTGGACCACACATTTTTTTTGAAGAAATTTAGGTTTTATTAGTCAGGGGCCTTACGGACAACAGCTAATTGCGGCACCTAATCAGCTCAGTTGGAAAATCACGCGACCGCAAACCGTATCTGGGCGCGATAAGGTTCACGTTTGCGTGATTTTCCAACTGAGCGGATTAGGTGCCGCAATTAGCTGTTGTCCGTAAGGCCCCAGGTCTGCACTCAGGCGAATAACAATAACATGTGTTAAAATCAGTTAATGCCAAAGTTTCAAAGTATTTTGGTACATTAAATTGAGGATAACGCAAATAGTATTGCCGTGATAACGTCTTATAAATCGATGAACGCCGGCTGCACGCACGAAAAATTGCCACGTTCCGCCTGAGCCGCGCGTGCAAGCGAGAGCGTGGAACAAGCGATAGAGAGGCACGATCGGCCTAAGCGTTATTACGTAAAATTATCGTCCGTAAACCGACTATACAGATAGCATAGAATAACATAAGGGTTTTATATAATTATACCTACCTAAGGTATAATTATATAAAACCCATACTCGCTAGATTGTTGGCTTACTTAGCTTTTTACATACAGAGTTACGCGGAAAGGGTGTAGGTAAGGTGTAGGTAAGGTAGGGGTAGCCGAAAGGGGTCGTTATTACTTACCTATTACCCATCATTATAAACAACGTTTACTATGGGACCAACCCTGAGACTGAAATAGCTAAAAAACCGGACAAGTGTGAGAAGGACTCGCACCCTGAGGGTTCCGTACAAACTTAGTAAATATCTGTATAATAGATAATATGTAGATAGTTCATCGATCCCGGGAAGCGAGACTCGAAAGTATTGATGGACAAAATTAACTTTGTAGTTGGCAAACCAGTGCTCCCATACTTTATAACTACAAAATGTAAGTTTGTAATAGCATATTTTTTTAAATGTGATATTACTTCAAATTTAAAATTTTCGGTTTTTTTCTATTATATGTGCTTGTTTCTTGCCTTATTTTCATGATTCAATTGGTCAACGAGAAGTACCCTATAGGTTTTAATTCCCTTTTGAAATCGCAAAATATGCGACATATTATGTACTTATTTACCTACACGGTTTTTTTCATCGCGTTAGTTTACAAGTTTGAATTTTTCTCTTTCACAGCTGAAAGAGGCCTTAGATTAATAAATTTCAACTTGACGCGTTCCTGAGAAAAAGGGCCTTGACAGACGGACAGACAGACAGACATCGTAGGCTTAGTAATAGGGCCCTCGTTTTTATCCTTTGGGTACGGAACCTTAAAAAGGGTCACTTAGATAAAGGTTCCGATCACCATAACTAGCTACCTACCCCCACCTCAGAGGGTCACGATTTCTAATTATAATAATCACAGAACCTTAAATATAGGTCTGCGATAATAATATTATTTAAATTCTTTGTTATTTTATGGTTACCATTTGGTATATAATTATTGAATAACAGTCTTTTTATTAAAATGGCGGTCGGAAATTTGTTGACTCGGTAGTCTTTGCAATAGTGCGAACAAAGAACGATTGTCTGGGGGTTAATAGTGAGGTAGGAGATTGGCAAGAGGGAGTTGCTTGTGGCTTGATCGTTCATAGCGAAAGCATTTTGGTCTGATAACTGTACTGATTATTGGTCTGATAATTATGAATAAAGTTTTATACCCCCTATAAAATAACTCCATTGCTTGTGAAGTCTCCACAGATACTAACACGAATGGTAATGCGGTATGGCCTTAATAGCTTTAGCCCGTACTGTATTCGACGAAAAAATATTTTTGTTGTCATTATCAATTTTGTCATTGTCAAATCAAATTTCATATTTGTTTAACATAACCTAAAACGTTAAAACTTGATTTCCAATTTTCTATTTCTCTAAAGACTATTTCAGTTTTGCTCACCTGATCACAAGTTTCTCTTAAGATGGAAGGCTTCGAAATTAGAATATCCAACAGTAAAAAGGTAGGTACTTTTGTCCATGTTTTGTCACTATTCACATAATTATCTTTTAAATATTTTACTATAATAGACGTGTTTTTAGGGAAAAGCTCTATTTGCAACGAAAAAATATGAACAGGACGATGTTATATTGGAAGAGGAACCTCTGATTTCCTGTCAATTTTCTTGGAATGCCGCTTACAGATACTTGGCGTGCGATTTTTGCATGAGGTATGTAGACCTATGTATTAGATGAATTTGAATGTTGTTCCTATTTATTTGAGCGTTATTACAATGCAAATTAGTCTGTAAGTCAAACATTTTAAGGGCTAAGCGATTCCCTTGCCGGTCCGGTTAGCACATAAATTAATAACTTTGAAGAATGTGCTTCAGGACTACAACTCCACTTAAACCAAAACATCATTGTCATGTAAAGTCATTTTATTCTTTTTTTGTCATATTATTGAGTTTTCTTTTATCATTGGGTTTCTGCTTTGCTGCTAAGCTCTTCTCTGCTTTCTTTTTTCAGTCAAAAGTAATTTTATAAAAAATTACTTTTTAAATTACTATAAAGGTTAAGTTACTTAGTGATTTTATTTGGCTCAGGTGTGTTGTTCCATGCTGCGTGTTGTATGTGTTCTAGGAATTGTATTACCTCTTCACATATAATATTGATATAAATAACAACACTTACTATAGCATATTATAGCCTGTTATATTCGTCTGAATTTTTTTGCTGCTCCAGTATATTATTTTATAAATTTTAAATACGAGGTGTTAGAAAGTACAGTTTATTGCTTAATAATGACTGTATTTGTCATAATTAGAGTGGGTGTGATGCTACATAGAGTGTTTCATTGTATAAACACCAATGTAAACCAAAGTCAAGTAATTTTGATGTTTCATAGAGTTTGTCGTTAAATCGAATGTCACTATACAGGGTGTAAGGGGAACACTCTCGAAGCCAAAAGGAGGTAATTGTATCATTATGAACCACTTTTAGTATGGGTCCAACCCTGAAATCGCAAAAAAAAAATCAGCTGTTCCATACATTTTGTCGAGTATCAATGACCGTTTTCTATAGAACAGCTGATATTTTTTCGCGATTTTAGGGCTGGTCCCATAGTAAAAGTTGTTCATAATGATGAGTACAATTACCTTCTTTTGGCTTCGAAAGTTCCCCCTTACACCCCGTATAGGGATTACAATGTATATTATACACATCTTATCTCAACCTACAAATAATTTCATTACACTTGGTTTCAGGCCTTTAGAAACCCCGGAACAGAATGTACGCCGTCTTGCGTGCAAGCCGGACATAGTCCTGCCACATTCAGACTGCTACGAGACCAACTTAGACAGTCTGACAACTTGCGATCACTGCCAAGTTTTGTACTGTTCAGAAAGCTGCAGAAACAGAGCATTCGCTACGTATCATAGGACACTGTGTCATGACACGACTGATGCTCAGCACCCTATTATGATTCTTGTGGAGGTTTGGAAGTAAGTTGCTTTAAAAAAAATACTCACTCTGGTCCATCTGACGTATCGTATCTGTTTTTAGGGTTTTCAATTCAATTACTTATCCTGTGGACCTACCTATAGAGGACTTTGTATGTTTGTCATAAGTCAGTTAACAGTTGAAACTTTCACAGAATGTATTATGAGGTCAGATATATCCAGATAAATAATCTCTACATAGTATAAATTGAAGTTGCTTTCCGTGTCTGTGTGTCTGTATGGCCGCTTACTCCTACACTACGCAACGGATTTTAATGCGGTTTTCACCATCAGTTAGATACGTTTTCAAGGAAGGTTTATATATATATATAACTAGCCCCGGCTTCGCACGTAAATTACACCCATAAGAAGCCGGGCAGACGGTTCGCTAGTAAAAGTATAAAATTAGGGGAGAGGGCAAACTCTATTTAAGAATGAATGTGTTTTTTCGGCTTTTCGCAGGGTCAATTGACATAATGCATATTTTGAATTGGTCTACTGGTCATGTTGACAAAGTTTGTAATTTGTATAGACACGGAGAAAAGTGTTTACCATTATTTCACAGTATCAGTACAGTAAACTGTGTTTAGATAGAATAATATTAGCGTTACAGCTTCGGGAGCGTTTCCCTTACACCAGGTAGGTATATCCACTAAACTCGCAACTCAATAACTTTCAGGCAAATGCATTACCCTCCTGAGACGACAAGCATAATGCTTCTCGTACGTATCCTGGCCTCCATACAACAGAGTGCAGACCCTGCGGCCGCAGCGGCGCAAATCAAGCAGTTCTGCCATCGGACAGTAAACGAAGACGCCGAGTTGGTACACAAGCTGCTTGGAGAACAGTTCTCAGATCAGCTGAACACACTGAGGGAGCTGACGGCTAATGTTGTTAGCGGAGACCATGTTCAAGAGGTGAAAACAAAAATAACTTTATAAAGGTGTTTTTAGGGTTCCATACCCAAAGGGTAAAAACGGGACCCTATTACTAAGCCTACGATGTCTGTCTGTCCGTCTGTTCTACCTTTCAACGAACCGTAATAGATAGCCAGTTGAAATTTTCACAGAATATGTAATGTTACGGGGGATTAACTAAGAAATAATAAAAAAGTCAAAAATCTAAAAGCTAAAAGTAAAAAATACAATAAATGTATTTTTTTACATGTTTTTGTATTAGCTCTAATGTAAAAAAAAATTACAAGCACATTGTACAAGCGTCAAATTTATTATAGTAATAGTATAAGTTTATTATAGTACACACTCGAAAGTATAACAACAAATAATAAATAAGGGCCAAGTGCGAGTCGGTGTCAAATTTTGGTTCATTGCCACGTTATAATAGCTAATTCTTTACCTGGATGACCTCTTCATCATTTTCTTCATCATCAATTTTGTTTTCTTTATTGATAATTATTGTATTTTGTGGTGTGTGTACGGCACCCTCAGTGCGCGAGCCCGACTGGCACTTGGTCGGTTTATATTATACTCGCAAGAAACTAGGTGCTCATAAGCAAAATTTATAAAAAAGGAATTTGTTTCATTCAAGGCTTTTATTGTGTGCATGGGAGTTTGTGAGATTTCAAATATAATACACAGAACTGAATGTGCACTATACATTACGCCATTGTGTATGAAAAGATCAGTTCTTTTTATACACAATGGCGTCGATTCTGTCATACTACTCACTAAACTAAACCAATCTGACAGGACTAAAATTATCTGCCTCTCTTTTCATTTTAATATGTGAGAGATGGAACAATTTCAGAGCTGTCAAATTTAGTTTAGAGTACATCAGAATCGATGCCAATGCAGACCAATTTTTTTTGTGATGATATTGGTTAGCGTTTGACCACAACTCACCTGATGGTAAGTGACGATGCGGTCTAAGATGGAGCACGCTTGCCCATGAGGTGCCTATTCAATCTTGTCATGAAGAGACCCAGGTTGTACCTTTAGGGAACACCGAGACAGGAAGCGCATTCCATTTCTGTGCAGTTCGTATTACGAAGGAATTTTGGAAACGCTGCGTGCGGACTTTACCAAAGTTCACGACGTAATGATGGAATGTCTGCCTCGATGACCTATGGCGGAAATTGGTTGATGAGATCAAAAAAATAAAAAATGGGCGTTTTTTGCCTTCTCCAAAATGAAGTCGATACAAAATGGACAGATAAGCTACCTTCCGCCTGTACTGGAGGCAAAAAAATATTAGAGGCACGCTTGATCTATTTTGGTTAGTTAATTGTTGTTGCATTTGCTTTACTTATTTTTTTCTTCTTTGTCTCCACCATAAAGCATTCCAAACAATTTTTTTAATAAATTCTTCCCGTGTACATGGTGCATGTAACTGCGTGAAATATCGGGAGCTCATTCCACAACCTTACCACGGTAAATATCCCATAAATTATCATATAACTTTAGTGAACAACTGTGATAGTTTAAAACAGATTTTTCTTAATGTAATTTAATGTGTACATTTCCAGTTCCTGACCCCTGAAGGTTTCTGCTCCCTCATGGCTCTGGTCGGCACCAACGGGCAAGGCATTGGCACCAGCCCCCTGGCCATGTGGGTGAACGCTGTGCTTGAACTCACCATGTCCGATGATGAACGTCAACAACTCGACCTGTTCATTGATAAGCTATATGAATATGTTGGAGAAGGTAAGGCAGAATGGTTTAACATATCAAAATAAACCGGCCAAGTGCGCACTGAGGGTTCCGTACCACCACAAAATTCAATAACGAAATTACCAGTTATAACTTGGTAATGAACAGAAACTTGTCACCGACTAGCACTTGGCCATTATTTATTATTTTTTGTTATATTATAGAGTGTGTACTATAATCGTGCCAAATTTGACGCTTGTCCGTTCACCCGCGTATTGATGAAATTGGTGATGATGATGATGATGATGAAAAGTAGCCTCTCTGGCTCTTGAACTATACCCGTGCAAAAAATCAGATCGATTCGTTGTTCCGTTGCAGCGTGAAAGAGGAACAAACAAACCAACAAACTTTTCACATTTATATGTGATATATAATATTATATGTGTATAATACTAGCAACGCACCCCGGCTTCGCACGGGTGTAATTTTTTTTTTACACCTTGTGTTGCATTATTGGAGATTTAGTAAAGATCCCTATTTTATATAATATAGCCTATGTCACGCGGGGATAGTGTAGCTTCCCAACAGTGAAAGAATTTTTCAAATCGGTTCAGTAGTTTCGGAGCCTATTCAATGCAAACAAACAAACAAATCTTTCCTCTTTATATTATTAGTATAGAATAATATTAGCATGATTATTTTGCAGAATCGGGGACATTCCTAAACACGGAAGGTTCAGGTCTGTTCACGTTGCAAAGCGCATGTAACCACAGCTGCGCTCCAAACGCGGAAGCTACCTTCCCGTTCGGAAACCACCGAGTACAGTTGAAGGCGACCAAGGATATCTCGCCGGGGGACGAGATCTGTATTAGCTACCTGGACGAGTGTGCGCTGCGACGGTCGAGGCATTCTAGGCAGAAGGTTAGAGCATATTGACATTCTAGGCATATCACTACATAGTATAAAACAAAGTCGCTGTCGCTGTCTGTCCGTCCCTATGTATGCTTAAATCTTTAAAACTACGCAACGGATTTTGAAGCGGTTTTTTTAATAGATAGAGTGATTCAAGAGGAAGGTTTATATTTTTTATTGTTTTTTATTTCCGTATATATTATAATTTTATTGAAGTTATACTTCTTATGCGACTTGCAACAAGGTTGCGTTAAACGTTTAACGCTACCATGGAGGGGGAATTTTTCTCTCGGATGGTTGCGAAATGCGTATCCTTTTTGCCTGCGACTAGCAGACCCGGTAGTGTAATGGTATCGCTAATGGATTGAGAAGCCTAAGGAGCTAGGTTCGAATCTCGAGAAAAGCATGTTTTTAAATTGTTGATATTTTTGCCCTAGTTATAATTTTAGGGTTCCTTGTTGAAGTATAACTTCTTCCGCGCGGAGGGACTCCACGCACTATTTTTTTCTATTTGGATTCTATTTTAAATGTTGTATATTATCTGTATACATTCTTATATATAAATATTACAATTGCCTGACCTGTAAACATATGTTTATTAATAAATTACTTTGACTTTGACTTTAGAAGAAACCGGTTCACTCGTGATTTGAAGACACCCAGATTGTAACCATCGGTGAACACCCATTCAGGCTGCGCATTCCACAGACTAGCAGTAGATCTACCGTAGCGGTAGATCTCTACCTATGTTCAGTACGCTTAGTCCCAGATTTGATAGTTTTCGAAAACTTTTTTGGTTTACGTATTGTTCCTTACATTTTAGTAAAGCGCCCCGGAAACGTGGATTAACTAAAATCGGTAGTAATCGGCGGTATAGATTGCTTCACTCTAATACGAAAAAAGCGTAGGACGTCCACCCACAACATGGACAGACGACCTAAAAGAGATTGCAGGGAAACGCTGGATGCAGGCCGCTTCCAACCGGCCCTTTTGGAGATCGATTGGGGAGGCCTATGTCCAGCAGTGGACGTCCTATGGCTGAAATGATGATGATGAATACGAAAAAAGTTTTCGAATACCTTTTAGCCCAGCAATGTATTGAACAATACGAAAACGAAAAAAGTTTTCGAATACTATCAAAACTTGTACTAAGGGTACTGACAAATAAATAATTTGAATTTGACAGGTTGTATAGAAAATCATTAACTTTTGTTTTCAGGAGCTGGCTCAGAACTACCTTTTCGTGTGTTGGTGCCAACGCTGTATGTCTGAAGGTTCGCAGCCAGACTGCACCAGCGAGGAGGAAATGAGTGATGAAGACGTGGACGACTGATGCTCCAACCTGCTCGCGCTCTGTCTGCTCGGCTTGTGAGCCAGCGATGGAACGCGAACATTGTGAACTTTACTATTGGAACTGACGTGGTTTTCACACATTTTATTTATATTACACGGGAATTACACACGTAAGATTCAGCCGGTTACTCCGACTATAGTTTCGGGGGTGCGTAGAGAAATATGTTGCGCCGGCGCACACTGGAGGTCTTCCTCACTCGAATCCGGAGTCTCGAGTCGGAGTAACCGGCTTAATCTTACGTGAGTAATTCCCGTGTAATATAAATAAATTATTGTGAACTTTACTAAAAAACAGTTATGGTACCAGTGTTAGTGAACATCATAGTGCTGTGTTTCTCATTGACGGTTCTGTTTGTGTCTTCTGTCTGCTCGACGTGTGCCACCAATGGTAAGCGAACATACAAGCGACACACGGATTATAAAGTGTAATGATTCGTCACAGACATCTAAGTAGACGCCACAAGTCGACCTACTTTTCGTGCCATATTTCTAACTAGCGACCCGCCCGCCCAGCTTCGCACTGGTGTAATTTACGTGCGAAGCCGGGGCGGGTCATTAGTTATTTATAGAAACCTTCCGTGGAAATGTATCTAACTGATGGTGAAATACGCATCAAAATCCGTTGCGCGGTTTAGGAGTTAGCGGCTATACAGACAGACGCGGAAAGCGACTTTAATTTATACTATGTAGAGAGTAGAGAAGATACAACTACGATAAATTGTCGTATTTGAGTCCGGCTAAAACCAGTCTGCTCAATTGGTGCCGCGACAACACGAGTCAGTTAAAAAAAAAAGGTTAATTATGCAATACAGAGTTGTAAGAATACCACAAATAGAGTTGGCCGACAGAATTCAGATATTTCATTTCACAGGTAAGTACTTTTAGGTACGAAAAATTCGACACGCTTTGTTTTCATACTGTTTGGACCGCTTGTGAAGTCTACTTAGATATAGTTCTGTGTGATTCGTAAATACTGACATTTTGGAAATGTAGTCAAATGCAATGCTATTTAAATATGACTTCTTCTTAGTCTTTTCGCTCTTGGCAGAGCGGTCGTGGTCGTCATGAAGTAGTATTGGACGGGGCAGATAGGATGCGCTTCACGATGTCTCGCCATCTCTCTCTGCTGGAGGTCATCCTGCTGCACTCGTTTAAGGGACCACCCACTGCAGACTTGATCTGGTCGGTCTATCTCATTGGCGACCTCCCGCGCGGTCTAGTGCCTTCCACCTTTCCCTGGAAAGGTTTCCCTAAATATGACTAAGAAGTTTTAATATAGACGTACTGCAAACTACGTCATTTAATCAGTAATCAAGACTACCAATTAAGGGTAGGATCAATTTAATGTTGTCAAAAAAAGAAATAGTGCAATTTCATGCCTGTATTTATTCTAATTAGATCTGATAAAAAACAATACCATATTTTGATAATGAATTGGAACAAAATACAAGACGTGCAAATTCGATTTTGCAGGCTTGTGTAGCAATAATTAGCGTAAGTACAGCTAGGCGAAAAAGAATACAAAACTATTTTTTTTTGTTCTTACAATACTGTGGAAAACACGTCACTACAGGGTTGCTCTTCGACCAAACCAACCACTTATTTGGTACTTAAATTATGTGCAGGTTCGATGACATCGCTTAAAGAAGGGTGAAGGAAACTGGTATGTCCAAGAACCACTAAAGTTCTAAGACATTGGCATTCACCAACATGCACTGACAATAGACAAATGGCACAAAAAAACAAATGCCAAATCAAAAATAAGAAAAAAAAAAATAAAGAAAAAAAAACTAGAGTTGATTGAATCAGGCGTTACTTTGCGGAAGTCCATTTTTAATTTGTATATGTTGAATTTCTAGTGTAATTCCGCTTCTACGTCGTTTCGAGTACAATAAGGATTTTGGTTAAACTATTTACTTAACTAGAGTTGCCAATTTTTTGGATTATTCGTGATATGGCAATGGCAATGACACTGGGCCAGTATGGTGGATTGGAGCCCATTCTCTCTCTGAGATAAGGCCCAGCAGTGGGAACACGGTAGGCTGATAATGAAGATGAACCCCATTGCTAGCGGCAAAGTACAAAGTACACGGTATACTAATAAAATATTTATATATTCGTCCAAATAAATGGTTCAAAGAATTCTAGTAAGCTAGTTTACGAAATGTTGCAGGTCCAAAATATGATAAACGAAACAGGATTGGAGAATAGGCATGATGACTAATATTTTTTTATTGCCTCATAAAAAAGCTGATCATAAATAGAGCACATCAACGAAAACAAAATTAAAATTTGTTCAAAAATAAATAAGATATAAGCATTTTAATTTCATGCTAGACAAAGAGCGCACTATACTGAGCCGTGACATCACGGCTCAGGAGCGCCATACAAATGCTATACTAATTCACGCTTTGCGAGAAAGGGATAGAGCATCCCCTCTCTATCCCCACCTAAAACTTTAAACACTCATATCTCAGAGATTTATCAGCCGATTTAAATATTTTTTTCAGTATGTGTAATTTATTTAGTCATATTAATTGCTAAGCCGGTTATTTGTAATAAATTAAATATTAGTCATCATGCCTATTATATTAACTACCGAATTATTGTGACCCCCAGTCTAAGAATGTCGGCCTAATAATATAAATGTTTAAAACATAGTTTCTAGTGTATTTTAGTGTCAAATTAACGCAACGAGAATGCACAATACTAGGGTAGAAAGAAATATTGGAGTGGAATTAGTGAAAAAAATACTAATGTGTTAAGTATTTTATTAATAAATTGAATATAATATAAATTATAATTATACTTATGCATACAGGGTTACTCGGAACATAATGTGTAAAATGGCCTCCTTTCGGCTAGTGCCACGTTTCCGGGTAACCCTGTATAACTAAGATACGAATATAAAATCTATTCAATAATATTTTAAGCTAAATTGGACCGCCCTTAAATAGCTGCCATACTTTTCTTACACACTAAAAGAAAAGAAATGTAATTTGAGTAGAGTCATATTAATTTGGTCGGTCACTAAACTAAAATATTTGCTACTCATTTAATTTCAATATGTGAGAAAACGCTGGCAGCAAAAGCTGTCTTTGGTCTAAATAATTGTACAACAAAAAAAAAATGTCAAGCTATTGTCAAATAAAAAAAAATATATGCATGCTATGAATTAGATTTTGAATCTAGACACGTTTACTTAAAATTTGTAGTAACTTAGAGACTTTATCATTTCTAATAGCGTAAATTTACGATGTAAAATTTAAACTAATATTAGGTAATTATATATTTTGCCTCTTATGCATAAAAAAATGTCTCGCTTTCATGCATTGCATTTCTCGTCGAGATGTCAGTTTGATGTTTGATATACAAATACAAAATTTATTTATTGTTACATAGCGGTAGCACTAAGTACAATTTGGAATACCTGTGAACTGTGTTGCAGAAGTCAGTGTCTTCTTCCAAATAATATACAGGTGTAAGAGAAACGGTCCTGAAAAACGAAGACTGATAATAGTGGTGGTGATTGCCGATACAATAAAACAAAAATTATGTTTTATAAATAAATAAAACATCTGTTTTAAATGTTTATCGGGACTTATCACGTATTATTTAATATAGGTAAAAATATGTACCTTTCGCTCGAGTCAGCTCGTGACCACGGCCATTGTAACATGGTCGAAACGTCAAGCGAAAGGTACATATTTTTACCTATATTAAATAATACGTGATAAGTCCCAATAAATATTTAAAACATGTGTTCAAATCGCGAAAGTTTAAAAATTACTACATAAAACATCGCAATGTAATGCAAATAAAATATCAGCTGATGCTAGAGGTCAACGAACGTCTTGCGACGCGATGAGTCGCTTGTACGCTTTACATTGCTGGTTTGACAACAATGTCATGCTGGTTTGTCAATAAATGATTGAGTATTGAGTACTATCTAAACACAATCTAATACCAATAGCCATTTGCCTTAAATTTGTTGTTTTAGTTTTGTTGTTGTGGTTTAGAATTTTGCAAACCAGCAATGTAAAGCGTACAAGCGGCTCAACGCGCCGCAGGTCTTTTGTTGACCTCCTAACGTCAGATGATATTTTATATGCATTTTAAAATAAAACAGCTTTTTTTTGTGGTGCCGTATCAACATTCACTAGTCTAACACTGTTTTAAACTATCACGGTTGTTCACTATAGTTATACCATGTTCACGGGAAGACACATGAACATGGTGCATGTAACTGCGCCTAAATATCGGGAGCTCATTCCACAACCTTACCACGGTAAATATCCCGTAAATAATCATATAACTTTAGATTCACTCGTCTTTGTTTTCGGGAGTGTTTCCCCAGATTAGCTTACCGGGCGTTTATGCATAAGAGGGGTAGCTTCGCTGTTGTCTAAATTATTACTGTTTTATAAGTTTTAATGTTAAATTATCTACATGGTTAGTATGTTGTTTGATTTTTAATTTTGCTGTTACCGCTGCATTTAAATTTTGTTAGTACATACATACTTATTTTTAAATATGGCAAGCTTAAAAAGCGATATTGTTGACGCATCGTTCACGTTACAGACATGCGACCTACTCAAAGACAGCTGAGTTTATTAATTTTTTTAGTTTATTTCAATATTGATAAAGTTTTCGCAAAAACAAACAAAATTGCCGAAGTATGCACATGGGCCTTACGCCCAACTCCTTACGCGGTATCAAACTAACGTTAAAAGCGCGCAGTTTGGAAAATCACGCGAACGTGAACCTTAACGCGCCCAGATACGCGTTAAGGTACAGTTTTTGAGAAATATGACCCCAATTCCTTCAAGCGAAGAGTGAATAAATAGTCTTCAAAGGTAGGCAACGCACCGCCAATGCCCCTTGTATTGTAGGTGTCCATAGGCGACAGTGACTACTTACCATCAGGTGGCCCGTCGCTTGTCTAACTATTACATTAAAAAAAAGATACGGTTTGCGGTCGCGCAGCATTTTTTCATCACCTAAACTGGAGTGCTTTAAACAGCTAGGCGTAAGGTTGCGTATTTTGACAGTACTGGGGAGTACTGTCAAAATACGCAACGTGCGAGAGACAAACGACAAAACAAATTTGGTCCTAAGGGAAATTCAAATAAAGGCGAGAATAAAATATACATACAATTATAAATTGTGCCAAAAAAAGAATTTAACGTATAAAAATAAGTTTAATTGATAAAATCATAACCCCATTATGAGCAGGTTTTCATGATATTATTCTTCATGTACGGTCTACGTATTTTTATGGATAAAATATATAAAATTGTCACATGTTGCATTTTTTAGATAATAAACGTCATGTGCTTTTAAATTTATCAATATTGTGTTTCTTTTATTACTAATCATATTCAAGCCAATTTGTTTAGGATTAAAATTAGGTGCGGCCTTTGAAAGAATGCGTCTGACAGGTGTCATTATAATTATTGTAAAAAGCTAAACGAAAACAGTAAAATCTGATCACTTTTACTAGTTTTTTGAACGTTTGAAGATTGTAGCCAATGACCTAGATACAGCAAAAAAATAAAAAAAAACATTAGATTTTTCAATGTTTTTGCAGCTGTTAAACGCATTTTGGCCGGACTAGTTACAGTAGGATGTACCTATGAATCAAAATAATCTAAACTATTAATCAAACGAATGGGGTAGATTGGTAGATTTTTTTATAGATGGGCGTTTCACGTATTGGATATTTCGCGAACCGGTTATTTAGCGACAGCTGGTCAATTTGCGAATTGGACATTCTGCGCCTAAACGCGCTTTCATCGACTAAACACGCAAGATTAAAGTAATAAAATGCTCTGCTTAATTATTTTCATGATCAACTTTGAATGAAAACGGCATAATATATTTTCATTTATTGCGCCAGCCAGGCCCTTTCTACGGGAAGGAAATTCCCTAATGAAGAGTGTTTCAAACTTTCGCGATTTTACAAGAGAACCTCGTTCGTTTCAAAGAGCATTGATGCGAATTCGCTAAATGGGAATGATTTTGTGCTTTTTGAATGGACTATATTATAATATTTGAATGGGGATTCCGGGAAATAAAGATAATTTGTGTGAATGGAAAGTTGAGATGGAAAAGTTTTATCTATATAGGTACCTACTACGGGATGGCTATGCTCGGGATTTCTCTACGAGATCGAATCAAAAAGTACTAGTAAATTAAACTTAAATGGTAAAATTCGCAACAATGTCTCGTCCAAAATACCTCAGTGCCTTAAGACGAAGGTCTTCAACCAGTGTGTTGCCAGTGATGACATACGGCATAGAAACGTGGTCTCTCACTATGGGCCTCATAAGCAAGCACAAAGTCGCACAACGAGCTATGGAGAGGGCTATGCTCAGGGTCTCTCTACGAGATCGAAACTGATATGAAGAGATCCGTACACGAACGAAAGTTACCGACATAGCCCAACGGATTAGCAAGTTGAAGTGGCAGTGGGCAGGGCACATAGCAAGCAGAACAGATGGCCGATGGGGCTGAAAGGTTCTAGAATCGAGACCACGGACCGGTAAGCGCAGCATAGGACGTCTACCCAAAAGATGGACAGACGACCTAAAAGAGACCGCTGGGGAACATTGGATGCAGGCTGCTTCCAACCGGCCCTTTTGGAGATCGATGTGAGAGGCCTATGTCCAGCAGAGTATTTTCGCGTAGGTATTAATAAGTCACGAATTATAAACTCAAAAGTTAAGATAAGATCTAGTTATACCTAACTTGTACCTAGTTAAAATTCACACTGCATCTTGAAGTTGTGAACTGAAACAAGCAAGTCTTGAGCTTGATTAATTTAGAAGTTCTCAATACAGGTTAATTGTTAACGAGGCTCTTCAGATCACTCCAAGACGTCGGAGTTATAGCAGCTAATCACTATGGAGAGGTAAGGGCAGGGATCAACTCGCACTAGAATGATTTGAAAGTACGACGAATTTTTTGAGTGATATATCGGCGACAGCGCCCACCCTAGCCTTTGATCTGGGTAAAGCGAGATTTTCTTTCGGCGCATTTCATTTCTGAAAACTATCGTGATAGCCCGTTGGTCCAGTTGGTAGTAAACCTGCCTTCTGAGCTTAGGGGCGTGGGTTCGATTCCCACCTAGGACAAACATTTGTGTGATGAACATTTGTGTTTGTTCTATATCTGGGTGTTAATATATATTTAAGTATGTATTTAAACCTATATATGTATGTATATCAGTCTCTGGCAGCCATATCACAAGCTTTGCTTAGTTTGGGGTCAGATGACCGTGTGTGCAAAAATGTCCCGAATATTTATTTATTTTATCGTACAAGAATTGGTCATTTTATCGGAATAAAAATTTGCGCATGTGCTAAATCCAGGATGTAAACAAAACTATTACCACTTAAAAAAATATGATGTTAGTTACACGCATATTAAACTTTAAATTCTATTCAGAGAGCGTAGGTAAAAGTACAAGGTAGGAAGAAAATATAGTACTTACCTAACAAGAAAAATATCACTATATGGCATAGTCATGTTGGGAATTATAGTCAAGAGCCATAGTGATATTTTTCTGATATATAAAAATATTAAAATAAAATAATATAATTATTAGAAGAAAAATTAAAAACTGTTTTTTTATAGGTGTATTATTTTTGGTGGAATACCGTGGATACCAAATACGGTTGCATGGTCGTAATAGGTATGTACAAGTAGATCTGTGTATGTACATATTGTACATACCAATATCCAATTTGCAGCTACACGGCCACCGCGGCGCGAACTGGAGGCCGCGCAGCTGTAACCATGGTGTGGCTTTACCCTAAATATCTTAGAAATTCAGTTGTTGTGGGAAAATTATAAGTAGATGAAACTGTTCTCTTGTTCAAGTAGCTGAATTATTAATAACTGTCGATAAACAATTTTGGTTAATTTGGCTCCTGGCAGAGTCTCAGATCGGATCGAAGTTGTCTGACCGTCATCAACACTATTCATACCTAGGTATCGTACCTATAATGTAGACCTTTTAAATTTGTTGCAGCCTCTCTGCGAAGTAGCCTACGTAAGTAACCTACCACGCCTTTGCCACTCAACCATCATCATCATCATCAGCCAGAAGACATCCACTGCTGAACATAGGCCTCCCCCTTTAACCTCCACACTGAACGACAGCCTGCCTTTTGCATCCACTGGATGCCAGCGACTCACTATGTCGTCGGTCCATCTAGTGGGAGGCCTACCCACGCTTCGTCTTCCGGTTCGTGGTCTCCACTCAAGAACCTTTCTTCCCCATCGGTTATCGGTTCTTCGAGCGATGTGGCCTGTCCATTGCCACTTCAACTTGCAAATTTTAACAGCTATGTCGGTGACTCTGGTTCTTTGGCGAATGTCCACGTTTCGGATTGACAAAGAGCAAAAGAAAAGCCACTAAACCACCAAGCATTAATGTGAACTACTTAGTTGTTATTTGGCAACGAGTAGGTACTTGGTACAAGTGAAGGATCCTAAGATTAAAATATAATCCTGTAGGCCTATAGCATGGGCTGTGGATAAATTGTCTTTTCACCGTTTTTATCCACGCCTAGACGCGACAAAGCTAGAATATGGATACGTTTGTCTTTTTCTCGCGGGATAAAAACGGTGGAAAGACAATATGTCCACGGCCCGTGCTGCGCCTGCTGAGCATAGCTATGGATTTAATGGGCACGAGACGCATAAAATATGCAGTCTGGTGCAACGTTATAACATTTCACGACAGGTACCTAATCTAAGCATTTCACCTCTAGCTAGGAAAATATTTTCTTATAAGATTAGAACCTCCTTGAATTAAATTTGAGATGCTATTCAAAGAGGTCTGAATGGTTTAATAGGTTCTGAGTGGACGTTAGACTATAGTTACGTTTGATTTACTTACCTAATGGGCCCGATTTTGAAGGCACACTTTAATTTTAGTTTAGCTTTAAAACTTGTTATATTTAAAAAATCTAATCGGTATTCCAGAGGCACCACTTAAATTATAATAAAAACGTCAAAATCAAATTTTTAAATCGAATGAACGAAATGTGCCGTAAATTACTCAATTTACGTTTAAATGCAGTTTTGCTATTCTGAAGGCACATTTTAAATGATTTTAAATCGTTTTAGTTGCCAAAACAGCTGATATTTTAACTTTTAGGTTAGTTTTTTAAAGAGCACCATTTTTGGTCCTCTTTAAAATTACTTTAATTCCAAAGTGAGATTAAACTCGTTATTTGTGTTTTTTACTTGAAAAAACAAATGTGTCCTACTGATCAACATACAGATAAACATATCAAAGTCTAAAAATCGTATTAGTTCCACGGGAAATGTGATCAAACACGGATCAAACATGATCTACTTTTTGCGCGAAACAAGTGGCACCAGCAATAGAAAAGTAGATTATACTTATCTGCTTTATGGTTGAAAACAATACAAGACAAGACATATTACAAGACCGAGATGCGTGATGGACCCTGAAGATATAATTATTATGCATCTCGAAGATACGTTTATTCATTGCAGTTCTGTAAGAAAACTGCATTCTCCTGCACAACACAGTGAGTCGGAGCCAAGGAGAACACATTAAGGTAAGCACCTACCAATAGGTATGAAGGATTCGCGGCGCCCGGCGGTTTTACAGTTACCCCTAATTTCCTATACTAAAAAAAATATTTTGTCTGTTCGCATAGAGCACTCGACTTCTCTGTTAAATTTAATCAAGATTGGTTCAATGGTTTAGTTCAGTGGTTCCCAATTAGTTTTACTGGCGTACCCCTCGACCTCGGGTCAAGCACACTAAATCCATTTGCAGTCCGGTCCAGTGCAGACTCAGTTTGTGAGGACCAGTAAAGTATGAAATTCTATGAAAGACGGAAAGACGTCACGCTGGACGCAGACGGACTACAAACAGACTTCATACGCCTCACAAACTGCGTCTGCACCGGACCGGACTGCAACTGGAGTTGGTCCGCTCCAGCCTTTATTGCAGAAACGATAAATAAATAAAAATTGTACTAGTACCGGGACACTGATTAAATTATCTTAGTTAAGATATTGCCGCCGGATGAGGGAAGCGGAGATGAGCAGACGTCTGTAGCGGAGACGAATAGACACATGTAGTCATGTAGCAGAGACGAGTAGAGCACTTAATAAAAACCTCATGTTAATTAACGTGTAAAAAAATAATTTTAAGTAACTACTTAAAATTATTTTTACTTCCAGGTGCTGCTTAAAGCTACACAATCTCAGCATCACACATCACCCCCATGAATTAGTACAGCAAGGAATATACTACTACTCTCTACCGAGTAGTTCAGCTATCTGCCGCCTGCTGGTCCGTCAGTCTGCTGTGACTTCAGAGTGATAAAGATTTGGGTAGATTCTAGCAAGGTTCTGAATGCAAAATACATTAACAAACTGGTGGAACAACAAGAGGCTTCTGTGGAATTTGGTAAACATCCGAAAATACATGTTTCAGGTCAATAAATCACTTGTGTACACTCGAAAACATTCAATAAAACTTATTAAACAATAATCCACTATTATTTAATAATAACACGCGAAATAATACAAGTTTAGGAAAATAATACAATCAGGACACATGTTTTTTTTTCCACGTTGGCGCCAAAACTCCTTGAGCCGGCTACAGATAATGAGTTGCCATAGCTTTGAAATCTGAAATTGAGCCTTTTTTTCCTCAAGAGTGTGTTTTAATTCGCAAACAAATGTCTAACTTTCATTACCTGTGTTTGTTTTCCGTTGAAAAAGTGTCCCTTTGAACTTTAATAAATAAATTTACTATGGTAGCGATAACTTTCTTGTACTTTAGTGAAGTTTTGTAACAATTGAACAATGTGTGAACTAGTAACATGTTTCTCTTAAAAATTAACCTGCAGAATAGCTGTAGCACCCGTCGGATACAACTAATAATATAAAAATTTATGAAGTAAAATATTTACTAAGAATAATATTAATAAGCATTTTAGGTAAAAAGCTTGCAACACTTGCTATTTGCCTAATGAGTGACACCACAGGTAATCAAGAAATTGGAACGAAATCGGAAGGATATCGGTCCGACATTATTCAATGTACCGTGAATGTACCGGTTTTTTAAAGAGGTTTTTTCATCTATTTATTCAAAATAAATGAACGAAAGGAACTCTAATGCCGGTCAATATTTTAGTTTGTGGGTGCCTCTAGAATACCAATCGTTAGAAGTTAAACTTATAATTAGAAATTTTAGTTAGCTTTCTAATTTTAAATGGTGCCTTCAAAATCGGGCCCACTTTCCGCGTTAAAGCGGGTAAAAATACTTATGCGCGCTGATTACGATATGTCTTTTCTAGCTGCGAGGTGAAATAATATTATGACCATTCACACAGTAGCTTCAGCAAAAAAAGAGTTCCATGTTTTGCAGGAAACTTTTTAAATTTAAAAATAGCGAACATGTTTTCTGGTGCAATAAGAAATTCCTGCTCTACGTTTGCTCTTTACTTCTAAATAGTGAGATTTAAAAGAAATGGAAAATGACGGTAGTTCCTGAAAGGAACAACCCGTGCATTCCGTCCAATTACCTCAGAAATCCCATTTCTCAAGGAACATGGGAAAATGCAGTTGAATAGACGAGACAAAGTCTTCCATAGGAGAGTCTAAGCCTGGCTCAGAGTAAACATTCATTCGTTCCCCCACTTCAAACGTCGTCTATCCTTAGAAAGGGAGGAGAAAATTATCTCGTGAATAAATTATATTTCTTTCCCCTTTATAAAGACAGCTGAAGTGCATTTTCGTTTATTTTTTTCTCTTGTTTGACTTAGATCAAAGACATTGCAGGAATTCCGCCTGAGCCTCGCAGTCTCGTGACCCCGCAAAAATGAAATGAATAAAGAATTTAATGTGACTTGATGTTTTAGGATAATAACGTTAAAGTGTTTTAGAATGTTTCTAGGGTGAAATGTTTGTTTTTGTAATTGGATTTGTTTCGTGGGATTCTGTTGGTTTGTGTTTTTCTGTGACGGATGCGATTTTTTTCAGAGCGGGGTCAATAGACTGATTGTTTACATTGACCATTTTATGCCCGCTTTGGTTTGGATTTTTATTCCAGAACTGAAGAACGTCTTCATGTGAGCATAATCGTCTGAGTGTACATTAGTAATATATTTTTGGTTAAAAGGTGCATTGATCATTAGCTTGAAATGGATTAGCTTGTGCGCGTGCCTTGTGGTACGTTCGTACGTGACGTCACCTGCCGGTCCCAACGGAAGACCAGCGCCGGTTGTTTACGACCGGCATTATGCCGAGTTGGAGCAGGTTTATGACAAATAAATAGTTTTTTTTTACCATTATAAATATTGTATTTTTTGCCACAAATAAAATTTTAATGATGTCTATGATCTGTCTACACAAATTTCCACCAATAATTTTAATAAGCCGGCTGAAATTGACAGTCGCTAAGGGACGGTAATAACACCCTTCTCTTTGATTTACGCCACGTTCCTAAAGTTCGACAAAAACCGAGTCCGATGATCCTCTGGGGCTTATAATCGGTCTGTGGTTTTCCAAAGCTGGACAACCCTAATTTAGAATATCTGCTCGAGTGAGCAACGGTTGATACTTATTTGATAGGGTTCGGGAAATATAATGGCAATAGGCAATAGCGCACCACCCATGGAAGACTGGCGTAAACACATTTACGTCAAATATTTTTTATTTCACCATTGTATAGAGGAAAGACTAATACACGTACTCAATTTTTTTCAAATTTTTATTCCAATAAATTACGGATATAATTAGATAAAAAAAATCGGTACGAAAATATATTTTTCATAAATTCCCTGGTAAACTTATGTAAGTTTTGTTACGCTTATTGCTTTTATAGACTTGCCTTTTAATATTAGCTCAAACGAAGTAAAGCAATTATTATACGTCTTTCTAAAAAAACTTATTTGCATAAATGAACTTACATATATTTTCCACTTGATAAAGCACAGAAATATACGCTTATATACAAGTTACTATAATTAAGGTGCGCAGAGTCATATGTCTTTTGTGGCAGAGTCGGAGTTTTGGCGCCAACGTGTAAAATACATGTCGCCTCATTGTATTATTTTAGCAAGCCTAGCAGATATATCCATTTATTTTTCTTAAGGTGGTTCGTTTTACAAATGGCGGGAAAATTCAAATTTCAAACAGTTTTCTTGTCCTTGTAGTTAGGCCGGGTTAATTTGTAGGTACCATAATGTTTGCGCAAATTGATTATTATTCTTTACAAAATCATGTAAAGCTATTTATCTCTAATGTTTTGTGAATAAACTATTTTTTGCTGTTTTAAACGGTTTATTAACAAATGTAAGTAATATGGTGCGTTACTGTTAAATAATTATACGTTATAATGTAAAGAACTACCAACATTTTGCGCAAACACTGTGTTATTTAAAAATAATTACCTGGCCTGGCTACTAAGACCATATAACACTGTTTAAAATTTATTTTCCCGCCAAAGGTAAATAACCACCACCGGTGGTAATCGTATCACCTTAATAGGGATGTTACAGAGGTTTGATTCCGAATATTCCGATTCCGAAAATTCGGAACTTCCTATTGATATTAGGTACACTCCCGAATCCGTCTTCGGCTCCGACATTTTTGATTAGGAGGTTGTACCTAATCGGAGTGTACCAGTGGCAGTAGGCAGGGCACATATCACGCAGAACAGAGGGCCGAAAGGTTCTCGAATGGGGACCACGGACCGGTAAGCTCAGCGTAGGATGTCCACCCACAAGATGGACAGATGACCTAAAAGATACCACAGGAACACGCTGGAAGCAGGCCGCTTCCAACCGGCCCTTTTGGAGATCGATGGGGGACGCCTATGTCCAGCAGTGGACGTCCTACGGCTGAAATGATGACGATGACCTAATCGGCGGTGCGATGCGAAACGATAATGACGTCTAGATTTTGTTTTTTCTACCTGTGATCACAGACACTGCAGTGTTCGAAACGTAAGGAATTAAAATATTCAAAAAAAAAACACGAAAAAAAATCAGTTAAAAGTTTTAGTTTCAACCTGAGTAGGTATATGCTTACGTAGGTACCTACGTACGACTAAAGAGGCAGATTATCAACATATCTAATATCGTAGAAACCACTGAATTCATTCACGTCAATTCACATTAAATAGATTAAAAATAGAGTTATAAAGTAAGAGCCAATACGGGATTGTAGTCGACAGGGACGAGATTTAAATTAAAATCGTCCCCTTTGAAGAAATGGCCGGGAGGGTTTAATTGTTGCCCATTCAGAATATCGGTGCTCCACTAACGCCATATAATTGGCACAGAAATGTTGCCAGTAGGTATTGAAACTTGCAATATTATTTATGTAAATAACCTATAAGTAAGTAGGTAACTATATAAAGTAGTGTAACAGTTCTAAAATTGCTTCCGTGCATGCATAGCAAATGGCACGGACGCTGGTAGCCAAACTAAGAAATAAAAAAGTTTTTAGTAATTTCAGTAACCACATCTGTGTCAGTAACCCAAAGATCTTATATATACCCTTGCAGTACCCTACTTGGTTTATCATTTTATATAATTGTTTTTTTTTGCTCTTTTCGAGCAGGCCTTCGTCTCGTCTTCCGTATTTTATTGCCACAAGTATGCCCCAGTAAAGCAGTGGTTTTGGGATATAAATAAAAATACACGTTCGTCATACACGTGCACCATTATGTCACTTTTCCACACTCGAGCACATTCACGAACACCTAATAAATAAACACCATAATAATACAATAACACTCGAAAATAGACAAGTAGGTACCTATAGGAAAATAATACAATGAGGTGATATGTTTTTTCCACGTTGGCGCCAAAACGATTTTTGTATCTTTTTAGGGTTCCATACCCAAAGCCCTATAACCATGATGCAACATCATGGTTATAGGGCAGACAAGGATTCAAAATTTTATTTTGTGCCAATAATGTGTGTTATTTTATGCTTGAGTAACAATAAATACCAAAATATTGTATTTTGAAGAAAAAAAAATACAAGATTGATTTGTCTTACCTTATCTATTCTAGTCAAAAGCTTTACCCGACTCAATGAAATTAATAGAACTAAAGTTCTCCGGAAACCGTAAGTCACGCCGAGTCACGCTCACGTGTCACGCTCTTTAGTCCCTTCCAGGGAGGGCCTGGACGGTCCTCACTTATGCCAACCTGCTTATTCACTGTGTCTTCATTACTTTATTTGTAAAGCTGACACAGATTAGCAGCAGTTTCTTACATCATCGTTAGCAACCTTTTTCATTTTACCTATACAAAAAGTATTATAGCCAGTAGGTACTTTCGGCAGAAATTACAAGAATATTTTTTTTAGGAATTTTGGCGACAAACATTTTGTTTATTTGCCAGCGTCAAGTATTGAAATGTTTTCAAGTTTTATTCAAGTAAACCAAACAAGTCACAGTCAGAGTCAAGTAAGTCACGGTCAAGTCTAAATCGTATTTTATTTACTTACTCCGCTTGCGTAGCTACCCGAAGTGGGTCATGGCCACCAAAACAAGAGAATACCATCAGTCCCAGTCTCGTGACCTCTCGCCAGTCGGCGACTTGGAGCCCGCGCAAGTCCGACTCCAGTCCGGCGATATCTAGCCGAGCAACTGCCATTGGGAACTCCACGGAATAGGGAAGGGGGCTTTTCTGTGGGGAACACCAAGATAAGCCTTCTTGACATTCTTGCGATCCTCCGACCATTTCAGCAGGTTTTTCAATAAAGTTGGTGGGACCGAAGCCTACACCAAGGCGGCCTGTTTAATATAAAATACATTTGAGGATAGTGTGAGAAAAATGGAACGAATAATAATTATAATAATTATGAGTTAGCATTACTAAAATAGAATCTGCGGTTGACTAAGTAGATAAAAAGCATTGTTCTAACCGTACCTATCATTCGTTTTATTCCCTAATCGATTGAAATTTACCATTAGGTTTTTAGAGCTTTATTTTATTTCATACAAATTATTATACTTAATTTTACTAAAATAACAACGTATTTTATATGTATCAAAGTCTGACGTGCTACTGCTAAGACGACGAAGATCAAACTGTATTATGAGGCGTGCAAGTTAGATCATTGATCCAACTTAAGACTAGTCACAGATATGCAAAAAAAGTGAACTTGCGGTAAGTATCTATATCTTGGTAAACGTCTGTGAATAGCACCAACGAACGAAAACACTTAGTCCTCTATCCACAGTGTAGATAAAGAAACAACAGACTCCAAAATAGAACTGTAGCCGTAAATTGAAAACCACGGAGGCCTCCGACAAAGCATTCTCCAAAATAAAAACACGAACGAAATGAAAATAGGTTAAGCGCGCCCCTGGGAAACTGGAGGCCTAGAGTCGGGGACGTAACTAAGGCAGGAACATGAGGGGGTTCATCTTTAAATATTTTTCTGAAGATTATCTCTTATCATAACCATCTTTATCAGGCTATCATGTTTCCACTGCTGCGACACAGGCATTCTGAGAGAGGATGGACCCTAATCCACCATAGTGCATGTTGGTAAATATCATAGTGACTTTGAGCTTTTTGAGGTTCATGGACATACCGTTTTTCTCGCAATGTTTTCGTTTTCGTTTTTAAGCGATGTTATCAAAACTGCACATGATTTATTTAAGCACAAAATAGGTCATTGGTGCAAGGCCGAGGCCCGAGGATTAAACCGGGTGCCGCCAGATTGTAAAGTGCACATGCTACCGCTCGGCCAGATAGTCTTTATGCCATAGAAATGCTTTCAAAAATATCCTATTTATGGTCTTCATCTTATTTTACAACTGACGGCTTGCAAATCAATCGCTTCTTAGGCCTTCTAACTTATAGAAGGTTTAAGCGTGCTTTTTTATCTGTAAGACTGACGCACCACGTATACGATCGACGCGTGGGCAGCGCGAGGTTTACACGCCGATAAATCCATATACGTCATTTGAAATTTAGCTGTGCTTGTACAGAGCTACGCAGAAAAGGTGTACTAAACTGAAAGGTGTCCATAATACCCAATATAATAAACACCTTTTACTATGGGATCAACCATAAATAAAATAAAAAACAGCTGTTCCATGAATACGGCCTTTTATTCTGGACAAAATGTATGAAACAGCTGACATTTATTCGCGATATCAGGGTTGTTCCCATAGTTGAAGTTGTTCATAATGAAGAATACAATGAACCATTTTTTGGCTTAGAACACCCTTTCCGCGTAACCTCTAACAACATTCAATGGCATAACCAAGACAAAACCATTGACAAGAAACTAAGGCTTTCCAACTCGTGCCTCCGGAGAGTAATAAAGTTCATTCCGGGGATCCGAAAGCCTAGTGACTAACTTCCAAAAAAATATTGTCACTGGGAAAATCGAAGATAAGAGATCAAGAAGAAGGAACTGTACAATGCGCTGGACATACCAGATCCGCCGAACAATCAACATTGACGTCACCAAGGGTTCATGCTGCTGAAATCTGGAACAGATGGTGAAACATCATACGAGAGAAGCTAACCCCGATGTCCGAACCCCAGCATTGCGGAATAGACGCAAGGAGGAGGCATTGCTTTGGTTTTATGGGCCCGGTGCCATAGGAACAGCTTCCGTTGTTATTTCCCCCTAAAGAAAGCCTGAGTCCGTCCCGCACCGATCGGTTTTTGTATCAACGTGAGAATACGCCACTTTGTAACTCGGCACCCTAATAAAAATTTAGCAACGCATCGAATTGGGAACGGTAAGGTTTAAGTTCTTTACGTGATCGGATTAGTCAATTATATGGAAGCCAGTTTTACTACCGAGGTTTTGATAATGCATAACATTTGCGGGAATGGACTGGGCGCGGAGGGCTTTCCTATCTAATCATAAAAACGTTTACTAAGCTATTTGTTGGAATAAATAAATAAACTCGAGACTAGACATCAAACTATAGAGCCGTCGAAATTAATATATTGGTACCTGACTGAACTTTTGGAGAATCTGCAGAAAAGCTGGTTCCGTCAAGCAATTTCCGCCATAGGTCATCGAGGCAGATATTCCATCCTTACGTCGTGAACTTTGGTAAAGTCCGCACGCAGCGTTTCCAAAATTCCTTCCTAATACGAACTGCACAGGAATGGAATGCGCTTCCTGCCTCAATGTTCCCTATAAGGTACAACCTGGGTCTCTTCAAGACAAGAGTGAATAGGCACCTCATGGGCAAGCGTGGCCCATCTTAGACCACATCGTCACTTACCATCAGGTAAGTTGAGGTCAAACGCTAGACCATTTCATCATAACAAAAAAAATAATAATAAAATATAATCATCTAAGCTAAGTCATGCCACCTGCTGAGAATGGGAGAGAATCGTTCAAGAAGGCATAATATGTTGGAGCTCCCATCGACCCATTGTCGGTCTAGATATCGCTAGAAAGATACCGTAGAGTCGGACTTACGCTAGCTCCAAGTCACGGACTGGCGAGAAACAGCGCGAGACTGGGACCGATGGCATGCTCTTGCGTCAGAGTCCAAGATCCACTTTTGGTTATTGCACCAGCGGAGTAATTAGTAAGTAAACTGCCATGTCGTAGGCTTTCAGGTATATTTTGTACTAAGTTATTTTCTGCACATCGGGTGGCGTAAAAACCATTGGTTTTGGTCCCATCATCATCGTCAGCGTGTATCGACCCACTGCTGGGTAATAGACCTTTTCTTCTTTATACCATTAATCTACTTCGAGCGAAGTCCATCTACGTGTTCGAATGTCGAAAAAACAAGCGAACATCGGGAAAACTAATGAATGTCAGAAAACAAGCGAATGTCAAATAAACAAATACCTATCGTCCTACCTGGGAGGCCTGTTTACTAACTTTAGCTCTTTCTGTATGGTCCAACTGGTTGGACTGAAGAGTTAAACAACCACCTTGCACCCTCCGATGGTTGGTTGGCCACTCAGCTTTCACAAAACTTAAGTTACATTTAATTTTAAAGTGCGATAGATAATTCAATTACAGATAATTCGCACCGGTTAATAAATTGATGACACAAACGTTGCTTCTCATTTACTGCATCAGTTTTAATCCATTAAAGTCTCTTCTCACTTTCAAATGGTACAAAAATATATGATAGCAAACAAGCTAGATGGAATCTGTGTCAAGATTCCTTGCGGTTCTTTTATAAAGAAACCCCTCGGGCCGCTACTACCTGGCACAATTACATGATGCTTTTTCAGTGTAAGTTCTTTTGTCTGTAAGAACTTCCTTGTTTGCAGAGTTTAATGAAGCTTATTGGGTTATTATGAAATTATAAAAACGGTGAAAGAGACGAGTTCAGGTTTTTTTCCGAAGCATAATCGGGGCCGCTTCAAACGAAGAGTGAATGGAGTCCTCAAAGGACGATGCCCCGGGTATTGTAGGAAGTAGTGACCACTTGCCATGAGGTGGCCCGTCATTTATTTGCCACTTAGGCACAAAAACATTCAATCACTTACAAAATAAATTTACAGGTATTTAAAAAACTGAAACATATCTTAGTGTTTGGATGGGTGACCAAGTAGAATAAAAAAATTTAAAAGGCCTAATCATCGATATCCTACACGAGGGGCCGTTTGGGTATCGTTGAATAGTTTTGTTAAACTTCGCACTTCTATTTATCATGTAAAAACTTAAGGATTTTTGGAAGAATTCGGTTGGCTTTTAGTATTGTCTATTCACTTATGGAAATCTGCAATAACTATTGAAAGATACAAAGGGTTGATCGGAAATATCAAAATACGTGATCAAGATACCTCCATATAGTGACGGATGATCGGGAAACACCCCTTCCGAAGCCCTAATCGTATATCACAAAACAAACACAATAACATCAAGCTCGACCCGACTATCATTCTTCAGACACTAGTGAAGTGAAAGATAAAACAAAAAGAAATAGGTTTATTGTCCCGTTGAGATACAAAGTGCGAAATCCTTTTAAGGGTCCCGTATAGAAACGGCGATGTTTTGTCAAAACCGTTCCACTTTTTAGGTCAGCGCTGTGAAAATTTGATGCGGTCCGGAGGTACCACTTTAAACCCGCTTCTTGAATATTTTACATTAATCTCACTTTCCAGGTGTTGTTTTTTAACTTTCCATTTTGATAATGAAGAAGTTTCTTGCTGGTATTTTTGTTGTCTCAAAACAAAACAATTTGCTATACCAGCCCTGCTCTTACTCATTTTTAAGAGCCCAGCGAGCTTTTATCTGGCTTAATTAGGTAGCTAATGATGTCGATTCTCATGCACCATTCTCTAAACTAAACTAAATTTGACAGCTCTAAAATTGTTGCCATCCTTCTCAATGAAAAGTGGCAGATAATTTTAGCCTTTCAGATTGGTTTAGTTTAGTGTGTGGTATGAGAGAATCGATGCCAGTATTTGTCATTTGTGACCTTTAGAGAGGAGACAGTAACTGTCACTTGTAATCATTCATTTCAGGTTATAATTTTCCCTTCTCAAGTTATGTACTCTGGGCTTCTCTCAGCGAGAGAGAGAGAGAGAGAGGGGATGAGTTTAAACCACGGAAACCACCATGTTGGCATAATTATGTCTTTGAATTTTTGATGTTCTTGGACATACCCATTCCTTCCGTTGTTGAGGTATAACATAAAACTGCATATTAATTTGTTAAGTCATTAGTCCGAGGATCGAATTGAATGCCGTCAGATTGTAAAGCACACATGCTACCGCCCGGCCACCATCCCTCAGTGGTTCTTGCGTTCGAACTCTAAGTCGCAGGGTCTAGATTCAAATCCTAACAATGGGCTTGAGCTGCAGGTGAAAGGAATTTATATTTTGAGGAAACCATAGCATGGTGAAGATAGGGTCTTTTCTAATACCTACCCGCCCGGTAACCATCACTCTCAAGTGGAAAATTTGTCACCAAACATCTAACTGCGTCTTCTGGCAGCCTCACTTAAGAGCCAGTCACTATTCTAGGCTAGGTTTGTCACCCAACTTTGATCTCACCGTCAATTGAGTTGTGGTCAAAATCCTATAAAAATCTTCAAGTATCAGCCCGACGATGCTATATTAAACCTACATAGATCAGCGAGGTAACCCTTATATGTTTCATGAATTTAATTGGCAACCTGCTCGTTAACATAGCATTCTGTCACCTTGACAGATCTAAGAGACAAAGGGCATTACCATGGCACCCGAGTTGGTAACGAGATGACTTTCGATTCGTCTCCGGAAAACTCATCGCAATTTGATCCCTCGACCCTCCGAGATAGGACAAACAAATCACGATTAAAGGGCCAAGTACAGTTTCATCCCATTAATGTCCGTAGACGCATTTAATTAAAATTCACCCTAGCGAGGCCCGTCTTTATCTTGGCTGGGTTTTTCGATCTCGTTATTAGCACATTCCTTTGGAGATACCGTCTACACCCCAACTAGCTCACGATTTGCTCCGAAATATTGGACTTTAGATGCTTTAATTTGATAATAGTTGTGTAAACAAGAGATTTTAACGCCCTTATATAAAGTGAAGTTAAAATTGCTGAGGAATTTTTCTGGGAATAAAACCTTTGGTACAAGAATTTAATCAAAGTTTGAAATGTCACGATTTTCTCCATTAAAACTAGAACGCTCCAAGCATAATTTTGTGGGTGCAAACTCATTTCATGTCAGAGTCTTTATTAGCAAATGAATTCTAGCCTACCATTAATGTAGGTGAAAGTTAACTAACCTATGCTTTGTCAAATTAAGGATGATTATTTTGACAGCTCACAGTAAGGATGAGGCTGTGTATAATCGTAAATGAACCTATTCGATTCTTATTATTTCAAAACCGATTTTTTATAATCTGTGCTTGTTCATTATGTCTCGCACTTCAGTAAGTGGGCGGTACCCAGCAATGAAGTATAACATTATTTTATAGTACACTTACCGGAAAAATACGAAACTTCATGGGCGAGACCTGCTAAAAATTATCATTCTATATATTTGACAAACTATATTAAGTTCCAAGCAGCCTACGAACAATTTCTAGAGGTTGAATCTAAACCAGAAACCTGGACCTTTGCCCTCTGGGTACGTAACCCTAAACATTTGTCGGTAGGTATGTAAGAGTACGATTCTAATTAAAGCCCAATATGATAATAACACCAAATTTACAAGCAACAAGCACACTTGAACAAAACTGCGTCATTCAGTAAGTACGACCATTCTACTTCATGTCAGTGTCGGTAAAGTATCTTCCTTTTTGATTTATTAAAGTGGAGTGGTATTATGGGTGGTGGCTACTTCCAGCTTAAAAATGGAGGTCTAATCCACGGTTACATTTTCTGTGATTATGCGGGTTTGAGCAAGATTGATGACGCCGGGTAAGCAACGGGTGGCGGCCGGACTTAGGCCGGAATCCCTGGATTATGAGGCATAAATAGCAATTCATGCTTGTCTTTCGGATACTTCAACGTTTGGCCGAGTTTTTAGAGAGATTTTGAAAAGAGGGTGATGTTTTTATTCAATTGTATGAGGATGTCTTGCCAGTCATAGTTTAAAGAACTGTTTAATTTTGTGTTGTTATTTTAGCAGCGCAGTTTAGTAGCGTCTTGCAGTTACATCCGTTAATTTTACCAGAATAAAATAATATTATGCGACGCAGCGTAGGGAGGCCTCCCACTAGATGGACCGACGACATTGTGAGAGTCGCGGGCATCCAGTGGATGCAAAAGGCAGGCTGTCGTTCAGTGTGGAGGTTGAAGGGGGAGGCCTATGTTCAGCAGTGGACATCTTCTGGCTGATGATGATGAATATAATATGCGTTATTCTTGAGTATACAGGGTTACGCGTAAAGGCTGAACTAAGCCGAAAGGGGTCTGTACCCTGAAATCGCAAAAAAGTATCAGCTGTTCCATTTTGTTATGTGTCAATGACCGTTTTCTATGAAACAGCCGATAGTCGCTTCTACAGTAAAAGTTGTTCTTAATGGCTGGAACCATGGACATCTTTCGGCTTAGTACACCTTTTCCGCATAACCCAGTACGGTACGTAAGCTACCTCCATGCTATTTCCATTACCATTACCATCCAAATCCGTAAAGCCGTTAATTAGTTAAGTGGCTTACTCACTCACACAATTTTCACATTTACAGTTTTAGTGTGTTTTGGTTTTTCATTTCGTCGACGTTTAGTTTCGTTTAGTTTCTCTTTATTAAAATCTAGAAGTATCTAGAAGTGGATATATCACTGATTTGATCGTCTGTGGAAACGCTCACGAAACAACAAGGCAAGATTTTCTCGCCTTTGTATTTGTGACTTAAAACAAGTCTCAAGCACAAAATTTCAAGTTAACCCATTAAAGCGGCAAAATACGTTTGACGGATTAAGGCCACAGTTTTGAAGCCGTAGGTTTTCTCCGTACGTCGTGTTGGGCCGTATTTTAGTAAGGGCGGGGATTACTGAGGTTGGCTCTTAAGCTTAACAAACGTTGCTCGAAATCGGCATTATTTAGCGGGAACCCTAATTAAGGGATATCCTAACTTTTCTTGACGTCGCAAGTGGAGCATACGTGGAAGGTCTGAGTAGACAGATTGTTTGGACAGTCGATAGGATGTATACGGATTTGGGAGGATTTACGAGGCGTTTGTTTGGAGTTTCACGCGTTGTCTTTTGGATTTATTGTTTGTACAATATTTTCTTTTAGCTCGGATACTTAGTAGTCGATTAGGGGGATTGCGCTGCGGTCGTGCGATATCTTAAAATATAGGTAATTAAATATATTGATAATAATATATATTTTTTTGCGTCGCGGGTAAAAAGTACAATGGATACTTGCAATTTTTTTTTTCGTCAAAACTGAAACATATTTATTATTCAAAATCTCAGTCAAATTACAATTAAACTAATAACTATTCAAATAACTCACCCCTGACCGTTCCCGGCGCAAAGGTACCCAAAACACTCGCTGCGTTACCGCGTTGGATGGCAATGGCCAACCTTTGCACCAGGAACGAGCCGGAGCGGGAGTCACCACACTTTTCCTTTAGCCTGTGCCCTATCTCCGAAATGAGCTTCTTGGCCTCAGTCCCCCAACAAACCATGGTCTCCACGGCAACGGGCACAAAATTGTAAAGCGGCTCCAAAATAATATATTAAATATTTAGATATGCCATGTACCATGTTTTTAATTACCTACGTATTGGGATTTATTAGGGTTCCGTACCCAAAGGGTAAAAACGGGACCCTGTTACTAAGCCTACGCTGTCTATCCGTCCGTCTGTCCGTCTGTCTACTGTCTGTTATCTGTCCTACCTATTATCGGGTATATATTTCGAACCGTAATAGATAGACAGTTGAAAGTTTCACAGAATAAATGTAACGTTACGGCGGATTAACTAACAAATAGTAAAAAGTCATTGCACAATAATGTTGTAAAAGTACAATAAAAAAAGATAATTTCATATTGCGAAAGTTTAACTTACGTATATACATAAATGCCATGAAACGTCAGCTAATTTTAGAAAAAGTACCTACTATAGACTCTTAACCCTTTGCTAATTAATACGTGGAATCTTGACAGCAGTTCTAATTTGAACAAAAAAAAACTTTTCTTTGCGTGGAATAAATAGCCTTGGAATAGTTACTCCTCTCGTTAGAGAGTAGTATATTCCTTGAGTTACTCCGTCTTTTGTCTTTTTCGATCGAGTTCAAAATTTAAAAGAGAGAAAAAACAAAACACCGCGTAACAATTCCAAGACTATTCGTAAGCGGGTTAGAAAATATAACATGCAACCTTTTTCGCATATTAGATAATATGAGAGCATAATAGCACTAAATATTCATTTCAGTATCCCATATTTTTTTACCTCTAACGCAACAGAGGGATGTTGTAAGTTTAACGTGTGTGTCTGTGAGACTGTCTGTGGCATCGGAGTTCACAAACAGCAGAACCTATTTTGATTTAGTTTTGTTTTTGTTTGAAAGGTGACTTGATCGAGTGTTCTTAGCTATGATGAAAGAAAATCTGTTCAGTCGTTTAAAAATTATCAGCTCATTAAGCGGGAGTTTTTGAAAAATTTACAATTGATTCTTGTTATCGGAAACAAATTTGCATTTAGCCACAAAATTCCATGATGAATCGTTCGACCAAAATAAAATGAATGGACGGGCCATTGAACTTTCTCATTAAGGAGTCAAAAGCGTCGGACACATTATACTTCTATAATACACCTAATTATAACCACGTACATAAAATTTGTTACAAAAATAGATAGGTAACGGTTTTTTGTTGTGTATTTACACTTTGCGAAAGCACACGAACGCATAATTATCTCAGATGTTTCGTTATCATGTAACAGAGTCTTGTGTCACACTTCCTACGGCTATAGACCGACTCAAACAAAATGACCGCTGGCGCTCATTTTGTAATCCTCAAAAATGCGCTTCTTCTAGGCCCGTTACTTCATTTTATTTTGGTCGAAGGATGAATACAGAAGAACTTGAATGTCCTTTTCAAATAGCATGGCACTTGACAGGTGGTTTGGCAGTACGATAGAATGTAACGCGATTCATAAATATTGAATATGACGTCACCGCACTAAATTAAAGATTTACATTTTGCGGCGAAAACATATAGCTAAGGCTGCCTGGAAGAGATCGCTCTTAGCGATAGGGCCGCCGATTGTTGCACTAGTTTTTAAGCTGTTTTATCATGTACTGTGTATGATAATTATGTGTGGTGTGAACAATAAAGAGTTTATTTATCTATAGCTAAGCGCTACTATAAAAACTAGTAATAAAAACTAGTTTGTCAGTGGTGGTTGTCAAGTGCCACACTATTTGAAAAGGACTATAAACTAGACGCAACGTAGTTAGCATCTCTGAAGAAACAAGGACTCAGAGATTTCCATTTATATTAGAACACATCATCAACCCATGCATGTATTGCAATATGAATGCAATATAGTTGATGCATATTCGCAATATGGGTCACTAGACCCTCGTTACCCTATTTCCATATAGACCCGGAGTCCGACGCCGGTCATGCGAGAGAATTGAATATCTTCTACATCTTACCACAAGCGACTTTAAACCTCAGGAATTTGGCAATAGAGCTGAGAGTTGCAGAGCTACAGGTGGGTTCTGTGTTCTTCGTGGCATGTCAATATAAATGGACAAGAGTGGGGTATGTCAGCGCCTGCTATGCAATTCGGCCCGGATACAGGGCAGAATGTAAGACGAAATATGAGGGATGGAATGGTACGTGTTGAAAACTGTGAGAATTATTACGTAGATATCGTGAACGTGCAACGCAACATTGTTATGTGAAAGGTAGCGTAGTAAAACTTATTTTTATGGATTATTTCTAGATCAAGCCGTGGTAGTCTATTTGGGAGACCGCTAGATTTTGAAAGCGTGAGGTTGCGGGTTCAAATACCGGCCCCGTACCAATGAGCTCTTTGGAGTTTATGAACGTATTGTCATACAACTGGTTTTTAGTGAAGGAAAACATCGTGAGGAAACCTGCATATGGGTTCGATTCCCACCTAGGACAAACATTTATGTAATGTACATTTGTGTTAGTTCTATATCTGGTTGTTAATATGCATTTAAGTATGTATTTAAAACTATATATGTATGTATATCAGTCTCTGGCAGCTATATCACCAGCTTTGCTTAGTTTGGGGTCAGATGACCATGTATGCAAAAATGTCCCGAATATTTATTATTATTATTATAAATATGTAAGGAAAAGAAATTCAATAGCGTATGTGAATCCACCAACCAGCAGCTCCAGTCCACTGCTGGACTTACGCCTACCCCCGAAAGGGCAATCAGGCTTTGTCAACCACGCTGATTCAGTGCGGGTTGGTGGATTCACATACGCCATTGAATTCCTTCTCCGTACGTATGCAGGTTTCCTCACGATGTTTTCCTTCACCGAAAAGCCAGTGGTATGAAAATCCGTACATAAGCTCCAAAGAGCTCATTGGTACGGGCCCGGGGGCGCGCCGGGCTGATCTGAGTTACGAACAGACAAAACACTTTTTTTGAGTGTAGGTATGGGTTATCAATGACATTTAGGATATACTATTTTTTTTTTATTTTTTTTTTCATATAATTATATTTCATATTATTATATAATTATATTTCCTTTTTCTTTTTTATTTTCTTTATTTGTTATACTTACATATGTATATAAATATAAAATAAAAAAAAATTATATCATTATATACACATAATTAATCTAAATTAGTACCGAAAAACTAAGTTGTGTGTATCGATACTAAGATTCACTAATACGCACTGACATAATAATACTTACAAACAAGTACTTAGGTACCTGATTACCTGATTATTAGGTATATGATTTGTTCACTCGTATTAATTATTACGCCATCATTAAAATTGGAGACTTACAGTACTGTCTAGACAGCATCCGGCAAAATGAATCCAATGGTCTCGGTCATTGGAGGCTTAATCATCATTATCATTTCAGCCCCAGGAGTGCATGCGAGTAATTATCCTTTACCTATGGTGTTATTCGATTGCCGTGATCAAAATCTCAAATCGTTTTTCATTCTTGGGGTGGCCATTTGTAAGCAATAAAGAATGCAAATTGGAGAATCCAATTTGTAGTACAAAATGGTTCGTTCAAATATGCAGTGGGGCCAAGAAAAAAATTGCTGCAACGTCCAAAAGTGGGGGCGTGGAGTGAATGAGTGAGGGTCGCTTTATACTGCCAGGGTTGCAATAAAAAACTGGAATTTATTACTTAATTTCATCAATACATTACGCTAAGGTAAGCCTGGGCAGAATTTTTAAAGATTCGGGATGGGTTATGCGGGCATGTTAACGACTTTGGGTGATATGTATAAGGTGAGAGCATTCTGAGCACATTTATATAAGGTCATACTTAGTCCATATGATATACTTAAGGTGGTACGATTCACATATGGCGAAAAATTCAAATTTTAAACAGTTTTTTGGTCCTGGTAGCCAGGCCAAGTAATTATTTTTAAATAACACAGTGTTTGCGCAAAATGTTGCCTGTTTTTTATATTATAATGTACAACTATTTAACAGTAATGCACCATTTTACTAACATTTGTCAATAAACCGTTTAAATCAGCAAAAAATTGTTTATTCACAAATGTAAGTAATAATGTGCATTAGAAATACATAGCTTTACATGATTTTGCAAACAATAATAATCAATTTCCGCAAACATTGTAACGTTGTACGTTCCAAGTCTAAAATGAAATAAATACAAAGTACCTAACTAAAAATATAGCAATAAATATTAAATTAATATCGTTTAATAATTAACAATAAGTACCAATATTCACATAAATATATTGATTATTACTTCATATTAGTTCCAAAGACTCCGATACGTAGGTACCCTAGGTACATATCCTCGTCAGCAAACCTTCTAGAAGCTTTCCGTGCGCTTCATAAAAACAAGATCGCCTGCCGCGATGTGGCATTCGGCCCTCTGCTCTTAGGGTGCGCGCACGCAGGTTGCTGCCTGCGTGTGAGCGCACCCCGAATCATTTAAAGCCATTAATCTACTTAAATTAAATACATACTATAACCCCTAATTTGGGTAAGTGTTGAACTAGTGGTGTACGAGTGTATTTCTGTGTAAACTGTAAATCCGATCTGACTGAACGGCCACGGCGTGTCACATATCTGACAGTGCTTTCCTCGTCGCCGTGGGCGTTCAGGATTCTGGATAATTAATTAATACCATCCATGGTACTTTCCAGGGTTTTATGGCATACCTTTTTACGGAAGACGTGGACCTTTTCATGTTGGACCTTTTTATGGTGGACCTTTTCCCGTGGACCTTTTTATGGAAGACGTCCAATGGTGGACATCACTTCAGCGGTGGTCCTGAAGACCACAGCAACTTAAATATAAAATGAAGACCACTACGTCCCGTTTATAACATGCTGCGCACCTGACGCTGCTCCTGGACCTGGCTACCATCTGGATGGACTGAATCCGGGACTGGACCAGATTGCCCTCTTCACAGCGACCTCACTTTCCAGGAGAGTACTGTCCCTCGTATAAGTCGAAAGAATAAGCGCCACCCACTTCCCTTTGATATCTTTGCTCTTATAAACGCCCTTCCGGCATAACTTTAATATATTCATATCAATAGAATAACGCCCTTCAGGCACGATTTGTAATCTTTATATATTTTAATAAATAATTGTGTCGCTTGTAATCTGTGTTTACTTTAATACTACCGCACTAGGTAGGTTAACCTATTTTAATATAATAGGACTCTTATATATGTCAATAATTAAGTCACAGATTGATAAACGCGACACTGGCGCCCAACGTGGGGCCCGTGGTGTGGTTTATAGGTACCGCTTCTTGGCACAGAAGATTTGTGCCAGGGTTCAGTGGCATAGCTGGCCCACTAAACGCTCTAACATCAAAAGCCAAACCTTTTGCCTGGAATCAGCAAGCAGAACAAGCCTTTGATAGACTCAAAACATGTTTGGTGTCTGCTCC
Organism: Agriopis marginaria; assembly: GCA_932305915.1. Taxonomy (NCBI): domain Eukaryota; kingdom Metazoa; phylum Arthropoda; class Insecta; order Lepidoptera; family Geometridae; genus Agriopis; species Agriopis marginaria. The sequence continues at coordinate 13,868,489 of OW029926.1, read as the reverse complement.
AATACTTAGGTGCCCTAACTATGACCTAAATTTCGAAGTCCATACAGATGCCAGCGATTTTGGGGTCGGTGCCCAACTCACTCAAACGATTGAGGGAATAGAACACCCAGTAGCCTACATGAGTAAATCACTAACAGCTCAAGAGCGAAACTATAGCATCACGGAAAGAGAAGCGTTAGCAGTCTTAGTAGCCCTAGAACACTGGAGATGTTACTTGGATAATGGTAGGAACTTTACAGTCTATACAGATCACTCAGCACTCAAATGGTTTATGAACCTAAATAGTCCCACTGGACGTCTCGCTCGCTGGGGTGTCCGCTTGTCATCCTTTAACTTTGAAATTAAGCACCGTAAAGGTAAAGACAACGTCATTCCGGACGCATTATCTCGTGCATGTCCGATATCTGTGATAGATACTTCCCCAGCAACTACTAATACAAACGATGAGTGGTGGATCAATAGAATAACGCCCTTCAGGCACGATTTGTAATCTTTATATATTTTAATAAATAATTGTATCGCTTGTAATCTGTGTTTACTTTAATACTACCGCACTAGGTAGGTTAACCTATTTTAATATAATAGGACTCTTATATATGTCAATAATTAAGTCACAGATTGATAAACGCGACAACATCATGATCGTTTACAATAATTACCCGGCCTAGCTACAAAGACAAGAAAACTGTTTGAAATTTGAATTTCACGCCATTTGTGAAACGAACCACCTATCTAATGTCTAGTCTTTGCGTTTAAATTTGTAGGTACTTGTTTACATAGTTCATTAGTTAGTTACAAGATTTACAAAAAGAGGTTAATAAACTTTTTTGATCACTTGCGCTCGGTAAGAGGGTCATATTATAATTATGCTAAATAAAGTTTTTAAGGTGGGAGGTAAAGTAATTTAAAAATCGAACTAGTATCATGTCAAAAAATACAACTGAGCTTACTATTAGGGTTCCGTACCCAAATGGTGTAAACGTGACCCGATAAGCCTACGCTGTCTGTCCGTCCGTCTGTCCTTCCATCTGTCTGTCTGTCCTACATTTTAACGCCTTATGTATGTTGTGGTCTATTTTGTCCATACTAAAATTTTGCATTTTCAAACGTCGAGCGAAAGGTACATATTTTTTACTAAATTAAATGATACGTGATAAGTCCCGATAAACATTTAAAACATGTGTTAAAATCGCGAAAGTTTAAAAATTACTATTTTTAAACTGTTCAGACAATACAAACATAACTCTTCATTTTCACTGAATAAACTGTTTTTTACAAGATTTTTTGTCTTACTTTAGACTAGTGAAGAAGATTATTTTCACACGCGAGTAGGTGATCTTTTACACCCTAAAACTATTAGCAACTAATCAAAATTTCTCGTGTGACATCTCTTGTGTAACAATCTACTATAAAAGATCTCACTCGTAGTAGGTATATTTATCTGCTACGACGCTGCTACGCGAGTGTTAGAAATTGTCGCGTAGTGCGAAGCTACATAAAACATACGTAGCGACTGCGACTAAATCTCATACTTCACTGACTATGGTCGCGTTGGTTTGGCCTTGATCTCACTCGTAGTAGATATATTTAGATGCTACGACGCTGCCACGCGAGTGTTAGAAATTGTCGCGTACTGCGAAGCTACATAAAACATACGTAGCGACTGCGACTAAACCTCTTACTTCACGGACTCTGATCGCTTTGATCTCACTCGTACTAGGTATATTTATATGCAACGACGCTGCTACGTGAGTATTAGAAATTGTCGCGTAGCGCGAAGCTACGAAAAACATACGTAGCAATTGCGACTGAACCTCTTTCTCACTGACTCCGGTCGCATTGGTTTGACCGTGCTTTACCGCCATAATTTGATTAAGTCGTAGCTATAACATCCTCTTTGATAGGTAATCTGTACCGATGGTATAGTCCCTAACACTAATCCCATATAGAGTCCTAAAACTTTACAACTTGCCATTCATTACACAAGCTTACCTTCGAGCTATGAATATGTAGTGTAGTAATATTAACTACATGTAACCTACCTTCGTACTGGATAGCAATATGCGCGTAGCGGAAATTAGACGGTGGCAGATGGACAAGTAACAACTTATTAGCATAATCAGCCTTTTAATAATCCACTGCTAGGCTTGGGCCTGTCCCCAATAGGGCCTTCTCCATTTTCCACCACGCTGGCCCAGTTGCGAGTTTGTGAATATTTGTGACAATTGGAAAACTGTAACGAAAGTGTATTTGACTTAATGTAAAAAAATAAGGTTTTAATATAAAGTTTGAATTGGAACTACAAGATGGTGGCAAAATTCAGCGTATTATTGTACGGAAAATAGCTAAGAACAACCTTATGTACCTACTTTCACCGCTATTAATCACACACACACATCATCAGCCATTAAATGTCCACTGCTGAACAAGGCCTCCCTCTTAGAGAGGGGTGTTGCTATAATCCCCACGCTTGGCAGGCGGCTTGGAGATCGCAGTACGTTCACCGTGTACTAACAGGACGCTGCTGCCCATCCTCCGGTGGTTCCGCTATTAATGCTTTGATCTATTTAAAATAAAATCAATATATACATGTTTAAAAAAAAAAGTGACGACAGGTTCAACTCCGTAGGACGCACAGAAGCAGCACTGTCTTTACGAACAGGAGCCCCTGAGTTCGATTCCCGACCAGGCAGATGTTTGAACGATGCATTTATCTGCTCTGGGTGTTAGTTGTTTTTGTCTTTGTGTGACACAGGAAATCCTAACGGGGAGATGCGAGTTCGACGCGATATTTGTTAATCCCATTGCCAGTTTTCGTCGCGTTTTCAAACTTATGCTTCTACATTATTCTAGTTTCCGTCCGTAGGATCTCCCAGCAGATGTTCCAGAATATATCCCTAGCGGATATATCTACGCGAGATCAATACAGACTACTCATACCTAATCCAATTAGGCATTTCGCCTCAATGGTTTGTCCCTTACAAAAGTTTGATCAGGTTGATCGAATTCAATGAAAAAATACATGTTGACGTATCAACTACTATCAGCGTAAGTTGTAAAAGCACGAGAGATCAGACACTGTCTGATCTGAGGACAAAACTCTAGTTTAAACTGATAATAAATATTGGTCTAATCATAGTTTCACCTTAAAATTAAGACACTGTTTTAAACTATCATGGTTGCTTCCTAGTAATACTATGTGATTATTTACCGTGATAAGGTTGTGGATGGAGCACCCGATATTTCGGCGCAGGTACATGCACCATGTTCACGGGAAGACTGAAGAATGTGGGTGGTTGGCGGGTGGCTGGGTACGTGCAGACAAAACCATCTACCCTCTTTCTTAGTTTTTTGCTACGATAAATATCCTGCTAATACTCATATTTTTTTTTTTAGCACAAGTAATTCATAATAAAAAAATGTACAGAATGTAACAGCTACTTACTTAAGCCGTAAGTTCACTGATAACAAACATAATATCTAACATACGTAAATGTTTAGTGTTTTTGCTACGCGGATGTTATTGCACAGGTAAAATAAGGCTCAACGTGGTCACACTATATCGGCTTGAATTAAGCATAATAGACACGAAACTTGGCGTGACAGAGCTGTCGCAGATGTCTCCTTAGCTTTAATTAAACTGTTATCTAATTGAAATCGGACGATAATTCTATTGGCTAAATGGGGCAGGTGATAAAACGAAATACGATTTTATGGATTTTATAGCTAGCTATAATGGACATTCCATCTGATGATGATGAGCGATTCTGAATAAACTAGCTTGACTGTTGTTTAGGCGGTCTAAAAGCCAGCATACTACATCAGTTTTACATATTTATATTTATTTTTTTTATTAATGGCTACCGCCCACATTTAGGGCACTTTGGCCAACGTCACGTTAACAAAAAACGAACGCGATTTAAAATAAAACAAAATATGACCAGCAATCCTAAAATAGAATAAATAAGTAATACAAAACATATAAATACTTACAAACACTTCAAAGGTAAGCAACGCACTGACAATGCCCCGGGTATTGTAGCTGACCATTTACCATCAAGTGGCCAGTCACTAGTTTACCAATACTTCTATAAAAAAAATATCTAGAAAAAAGTGGCTGAAGTAAATAAATATTCGGGACATTTTTTTTGCTCACACGATCATCTGACTCCAAACTAAGCAAAGCTTGTATATGGCTGCCAGAGACTGATATACATACATAATATAATTATATTTTAAAATACATAGTTAAATAGAGATTAACATCCAGATATAGAACAAACACAAATGTTCTCACATGAATGTTTGCATCAGGTGGGAATCGAACCTGACGTTCACGCCAAGTTCCCCAAGCGCAGAAGGCAGGTTCTCTACCAACTGGACCAACGAGGCTAAAATGACTGAATTTGTTCAAGACGAACACAAATCGAAACTAATGGTTCTTGTATAGCACTTGGCTTGCCTGTTCAGTTTGGTCTCAACGTGTACCTTTTGAAACTCAAGTGACCACAGGTTTCGGTGCAATTTACCTACACACCATACTGTTTTTTTTATCGCGTTTATGTCCACGTTTAAACACGAATTCGGCTAAGCCGACGATGTGATCGAAAATAAAACACGCAGACTTAGAAAACTCCGAAAGCTCTCTCTTTTTCTCTTTGAATTTGATGATCAAACTTCCTTGTTTCCTGATTGTTCTTCCTTAGCCGTACGATTCAGAAACGTAGAATCAAAACGCTTCGTACGAATCCAATAAAAATCTCCAATGCCAATCCATTCCATCCTAAGATTGCCTGGAAGAGATCGCTTTTAGCGATAAGGCCGCCAGTTGTTTCACTAGTTTTTTTTTGAGTTTTTTTGTCCTTTGTATCAAATTTAATGGTGTGAACAATAAAGAGTTAATCATTCATTCAATTAATGTATGGGTAATAGTTGGCAGTATTTGTACTTTCTTTCTTTACTTTACTTGTCCTTTAGTAAAAGTGGCTGCTGGTAGGATAAAGTCATGCAGACTCAGTCGTGCATTTCCCTCTAATAATATCCCGAAGTATTCCTATACTGTAGTCCTTAAACAAGCCTACACAATGCTGTAAAGTGTAAAGCAAGTTCACAATGCAGTTTTGGCTGCCTGCAGCAGTAGTCTCCATCGTTATGCATGGACACATGCGGTTGTGGCCACTAGGCCACATGGCCGTATTTAAGGAAGGTACTCAAGAGGGTATTTTTTAAGCATTGCCAATATTGACCTACGACCTTACCGCTGATTTTTTTGATTGGAACCAGCTAAGTTCCAATTCCATCTATAAATGTATTTGCTGGGCAAGTGCCTTTATTAACTAAACAAAATACAAGCTAAAACTAAAACTACAAATACAGTTGGATTGTCTTTAGATCGTTGAAGGTCTAAAGTCTGCGCTGCGGCTGTTTCCGAGCGATTTGTACGTAACTTAACTTCACTTTGTGTGTATTTTATTTTTCGCGAAATGGGGTAGTTTATAGGTTGGTAACATATTATGCTTATCACAGATTTAAATAAATAATGTTACCGGGATGAACAGGTGCTTGCTTGTGAAATTGTAATACAGGTACCTAAGTACTTATTTGTAAACGTAGGTGTATTTTGTATTTTTTCTTTTAATATTCAATATTTAAATTTATTTAAGGTTGCGCTATTATATATAGTTGCGTATAGTGAATCTTAGTATCGATACAAACAGCTTAGTTTTTCGATACTAACTTAGACTAATTATGTGTATATATATGAAATAAATAAATAATAATAAATAAATAAATAAATGCTCAAGCCCACTACCAATCTATAAATTATAGTTCAATCTACGTTTAGGTTTCTTACCGGTCGATACCTGCCAGTTAAAGTCCCGTCAAAATCGGTCTAGCCGTTTTGGAGTCCAGGAACATACATACATGTACAAGGAGAAGAAGAATGGCATGTTTTCAATTGAATAAGGATAAGCCATTATAAGAAACTTATACGGATGTTTTGGCTCAGAGCGAACAGATCATTTAATTTTTATTTTATCCTTACATGAAGTTTGTAGGGCCAATAATGGACAGTTCTTTGAAGATAAGGCAACGTTTTGGAATCCAGCGCAAAGTTTACGTACTTGTCCACTTGATGCCAAAAAGCTTTCATTACATGTTAGTGTCAACACACACAATTTAAAATACATCTTTCATTCTTCTTAGACGTCTTTCAAATTTTGAGTCCATGACATACAAATTGTCCATTTTATAGCTCCTGTCCTTAATACGTCCTCAAATCGGACAATATCCTAACGTGTTTGCTGTTACACAGTTCTAGCCTTAGCTCTAAATTATGCTGAAGGGAGCATATCCTGGCTGGCAGGTTGTATTGTAGCGTTGGTAAAGGCAGCTGCAAAAGATTGTCTTTTCATCATCATCATTTCAGCCTATCATGTTCCCACTGCTGGGACTCAGGTCTTCTCTCACAGAGAGAGAAAGAAAGTGAAATATATTTTTCTTATTATTTCTAGTTTCAAAATGCCTGAATGTACATCTTTATCGTAATAAGTAGATACGACAGTAAGCCATTGAGGACAAAAAAAAACAGTCTCACCTAATTCTATACCTTCGCAGGAGCTGCTTGGCTGGTGGCTTATTTGGAAGTCCATATACCGGCTTCTTAGTGCAAGTAGACCGTCGCAGACACAAATTGTGCAAATGGGGTCTAGCCGATTCCCAGGTGGAAATGTGTGAATGTGATGCCTCCTAGACCATGGAAATTTAGCTCGTGCCCGCTATGTCCCAATACTTGCGGCCTGATCTTTGCGAGGCAAATACTGACACAATTTCTGCGGACACCTATTTATTGGTCAGACGTAATAGAATGATAAAAATATCGAATCACTGATTCGAAAAGAAGAGTCAGTCTATTGAATGTCCACTGCTGGACGTATGCCTCTTCCAAAGAACGCCATATCGCACAATCTTCTGCTTTACGGATCCACTTGCCACCAGCCACCTTTCACATCTCGTTTCTCAACCTAGCCGTTCCTCCACCTAGCCGCTCGTCCACCCTAACAGTTGTCGGTTCTTCTACAGATATGGCCGACAAACTGCCTCTTCAGAGTGCAAAGTGATTAAAAAAAATACCTTTACTGACCCACTGCTGGGTAAAGTTACTCCACTTATGAAAGTAAACAGAGGAGACTAATTTTCTTCCATTAATCCTGGTCCACCACCAACCTAATCCTCCTGTCAACCTGAATGAGTCAAGGTCGTTACTCCATCGTTTCTTAAGCCTTCTTTGACTGCATCGTCTATTAGAGACTTACTGTGTGACCATCCTGGCTCATCGTCGGAATACATACGAGCCACACATCCTACCCAATACCAATCTGGTGGCTTTTTGGCTAACGATTTTGCGGACTCTGTCTATTCTCTTGAGACCAAGCACGCTGTGTTCCATTGCTTTTTGACATACCACAAGATTGAAATTTTGAGAATCAGTCAGTGACCATGTCTTAGTTTTGGCCATATCGATCTCAAAATATTGAACATAATTATACGTTTTTGTTTACATTATACGGGAGTTTCTCAAGTATGACTAAACCGGAGTTTTAGGTGAAAAGCGAGAGGAAACCCCGCGTGCGCAATGTCCTTGACAAAAACCACCGATTGCTGTTGAAACTATGGTACTTGTGGTACCTAATTGGAGTAACCAGCTTAATTTACGAGTGTAATTCTCGTATAATAAAAACAAATGTGTGAAAACCTCGTCAGTCACCATTATAAATTCATATGCCTTGTTTATATACGGGAAGCGCGGTAGCTGACTGTACATGGTCACGTGTAAAGTGCCTGTAGAGCATGTATGAATCACAAAAGAGAACCGAGCTAGACGTCAATCATTCAGACAGCCTGGGTTCGTTTCAATGTATCTACTGGGTAAATTTATTATGCACGGGTTTCGCCTTTTTGAATAAGGCTTGGGATAAAAGACTGTGAGGGTTAGTTAGGCCACATTTTCGACTCCAGCGGGCAGCGATATAGCGCCTTGGTAAGAGCGACGGCCGTTTCAATTTGAATGGAGTCTTCCCATATCACCGTCGGTCTCTTCTGGTTTCTTTACTGTCGTTGAATTTATCATCATGTTTACTAGAAGACCATAGCGCCGTTAGACTGTTGAGGTTGAAAACAAGACTTTACTTAAATATAATAAACATTTAATTAGAACGATAATGGTCTTTCTACAGTAATGCAATAACCACATATTTTACTGATATACTAGATAATTAATCCGTTTCGTCACAATATAGTACCCTATCTTTAGTTATTAGTTTTTGTTACTTAAAATTTTGTTACAAAAAAACTTTCTAGAAAAATATGCAATCTTGTTTCTAATCACCCGTAGAAAAAAAAGTTTGTCGTATAACAAATTGCCTATTCTAAAGTAAAACAGTTTAAGCAAACTGAAAGAGGGGCGCCAATTTTGTAGAAGCCAGGTTGTAAGCACGCCTGCTTATCTCGCCCATCTTATATGTAAACTAGGCTCTCAGGATCCCTAATTCCAGCTTGTTCCTTTAACCTTATATTTTGGAACAAACCAGAGCGTCTAATTTGGAGGTTGCGTCAGCCACAAGTCGTAAACACAGCGTGTTATGGAGGTTCAAAACGCACGAAACAGTATTGCTTGAGTAAAGGTACCGTTTACAATGCGACTGCAGACGCCATTGGAATCATACTTAAGGTTACACGGAACGGCGGTACTAAGCTGAAATGAGGTCATTGCACTTGATAATAACGTTTTAGGGTTGGTTATTTTCTTATTATATACAACCAAAATTAGGTTAGGTTAGGTTAAGCTTAGGTTGGGGTTAGGTTATAAGTAGTTTTCTATAGGTTACATGAAACGGTGGTACTAATCCGTAGGGATATCATTATGAACATTTTTTACCATGGGACCAACCTTGATAACACAAAAAAAATGTTTTAAAAGTTTTGTCGAGTTCACTGTAATTTTTAATGGAACAGGCGATATTTTTTTGCAATTTTAGGTTTGAACTTACAGTAAAAGTTTTGGTTTGGTTAGTGGTTTCGGTTTTCGTGTAATTTAGTAGGTATACAATATTTTTTTGCGTGTTATTCATGTTTGCTCAACCCCGACCTAAACCTAAGCTTTACCTAACCTAAATTTGGTTGTTTAAGAAAATAACCTAATCTTAAGGGTTGAATAATCATGATACATTTACTTTCTTTGAAATAAGCTCTCAAATTAGATATAAGCTGGACAATTTCTAATCTTTATGAATATAATTATTTCAGTGCTCGTAAAGATTATCATTTCAATGGAGTCTGCAGTTGGCTTTTTGCAGTTTGCAGCTGCCATTAGATTAGCACCTTTACTTAGGACACGTGTAAGAACGTTGCTGTATGGGAAGTGCCACAGATTAAACTATTTTACTAGGTTGTTTTAACTGGCAGTAAAGAGGTTATGTTTGTGTGTCCTTGCGTAGATACGTAAAGGTGTTTAGAGTTTAGGGCTTAGTTGGTAATTAAATTAGGTATGGTTCGGGCCTAACTTTTGTTCAAACGAGATAAAGAAGGCAGTAGCACGAAGCTTATCTTATATACCTAAATTTAGTAATTGGGTAAAAGAAAAATTTATTATTCAAAATGTCAGTCAAATTACAATTAAACTTATAACTATTCAAATAACCCACCCCTGACCGTTTTCAAATAACCCACCCCTGACCGTTAAATTGGGTTATTTATTTTCATATAAGATTAAACAGGGGCATATAATTATACGTACTTTAAGTACGTATTTTTTTATAAACTGTTTAGAGTCTAACGGTCTTATCCGCCAAAATATAAAATCAACAAGTTTTTTTTTTACTTAATGGTTTAGGGTTTTAATTTTTGAATATTGTAATCAAAGGAGGTTGATATCGTTACCAAAGAGTTTATATAACGCGGGTGAAACCGCGGGGCACATCATTATCATCATTATTTCAGCCGCAGGACATCCACTGCTGGACATAGGCCTCTCCCATGGATCTCCAAAAGGGCCGATTGGAAGCGGCCTGCATCCAGTGTTTCCCTGCGGTCTCTTTTAGGTCGTCTGCCCAATGCCCATCTTGTGGGTGGACGTGAATATTGTAATAGTCTGTGTAAATAAAAATGATTTAATTCTTAAAGTCTATAATAATATGCGGGAGTAAGGTAGTTTTTCAATCATAACGCAATACATAAGCTACAGCAAAAAAAGTAGTTACGTTGTAAGGTCTAGTAAAGCAGCGTTTTTTCTAAACCACCTTACGCAATGTGGCCACAGCATACAGTCCACAAAAAAGGTTCACCAACAGTACTGGTTGGTTAAAATGGTAAAACGTAGTCACTTGCGTGGTTAGCGGTAAACATTACGATCTCTAGCGTCTATAACTTAACCAGCTTTATGGCGCAGGATCCCAGCGTCTAAATATTTAGGGAATAATTACATAAGTACCCGCACAAATACACGTAACATGTACGTGTATTTGTACCCTCACATGCATGTACGAAATATTACGCAGTAGACGCCATTTCAGGCGTAATGTCGACCTCATTTGGGTTTATACCAGTGCGGGGTCAAATCTTGTGGGGTGAATGTTAACCATTTTTATATGTTTTTATGGTACACGCACATTTATAGACGACGTTTGCGAAAATATGTTTGTAAATGCGGGAGGTGTGCTGTTGATTTTTTATTGCCTCTGTACCTTTTTTTATTGGGCAAGTACCTTTATTAATTAAATATAGTAATGCGATCCCCGATAGTTACAATCTGGGTGTCTTCAAATCACGAGTGAATCGGTTTCTTCTAGGCAAGCGTGCTCCACCGTGGACCGTATCATCGCTTTACATCAGGCGAGTTGGCGGTCAGTGGCGAGTCTATTAATTAAAAACAAATACAAACTGATTAACACTAAATACCTAAACTACTTAACTTATCATACAAAAAACAGTCGGATTTCCCATAGATCGTTGAAGGTCTAGACATAATCCAAATACTTAAACCCGCTACCAGTTGGCAGCGTACCCAGTATGCTAGCGGCAATACCACTAGGTATGGATAGGAAAGGGACAGAGTATCTCTTCTCTATCCCCACCTAAAACTTTAAACGCTTAGAGAAACTTTAATCTTAGAGAATTATAAGCCAATTTAATTTATTTTTTCAGTATGTTTAATATATTTAGTTATACTCATGGCTAAGCATGTTTTTTATAATTAATAGGCTTGCGTTTGACCACCATCTCGCCTAATGTTAAATAGTTTTATTTGTAACTAGCGGCCCGCCCCGGCTTTGCTCGGGTATAGATATATAGCCTGTGTCACCCTGGGATGGTGTAGCTTCCCAACAGTGAAATATTTTTTCAAATCAGTTGAGTAGTTTCGGAGCCTATTCAATGCAAACAAACAAACAAATAAACAATGAATCAAATCTTTCCTCTTTATAATAGTAATAGTAGCCTATGTCACTCTCTGGTTCTTGAAATATACCCATGCAAAAAATCTGGTCGATCCGTTGTTCCGTTGCAGCGTGAAAGAGGAACAAACATCCATACATCCATACATACAAACTTTTGCGTTTATAATATTAATTTGTATATGTCGAATTTCTAGTGTAATTCGACATATACAAATTAAAAATGGACTTCCGCAAAGTAACGCCTGATTCAATCAACTTTATAATATTAGTAGGAAGTAGGATAATAATATAGATAAATTTAACATTAGGACTTAGGACACATGGTTATTTTCTTTTATACCAAGCACACTTTGATATGTTTTCGCGAAGCTGTACCGCTTTTCCAAGAAGCATTCCTTTAAGGATGCAGAGCACTGACACTGACTGAGCGTTTGCTAATCGCTCACCAGTTGCTCTAACCAAGCTCTAACTGGCTCCGTTTAACTTTGCAACTTATCGATGTAAGACGTTCCTTTTTAAAAAGAAATGTTGAAGTTGCAATCTTTACCAACTATTTAAGTTCCACGCTCCAGAGACTTGAACATGGAAAATCGCATTATTTTTAATACTTTGTGACCATATGGCAGAAATTATTTAAGGTAATATTTTTGTCTTGAATGTTCATAAATATAGAAATAATGGATATTTACAACTTCAAAGCCAGACACGCTTTGATAATAGTAATAGAAGCAATGCTTGTTGGTAAGTGTGCTCCATCGTAGACCGCATCATCGCTTAATATCAGACTCATTCGGGCTTTGTGTTATGTTTTTACAATACGGGATTTTTATGTTGTTTTTATTTAATAATAAACTATTATGATGGTATAATCGGACAGACGGACAGACGGACAGACGGACAGACGGACAGACGGACAGACGGACAGACGGACAGACGGACAGACGGACAGACGGACAGACGGACAGACGGACAGACGGACAGACGGACAGACGGACAGACGGACCTACGGACAGACGGACAGACGGACAGACGGAGAGACGGACAGAACGAACCCTAAAATGTGTGTGTATCAGAAAATATGTGATAACTATAACGTAATTTTCCCTTAATTTCCTTACCTTAGCATTTTTTGTATAATTATTGATCATCCCTTTTTCTAAATAATGATCATTCACATCCATCTTTACCCCACTGCTGGGTATAGCTGGGCCTCTCTCTTGCTATATGCTATCTGCCTTGCCTTACCTATCAGTCACTCGCTGATTGGGTAGATTTTACAATAACCGTCAACTCATCACACTGCCGGATTACTTTTATTTAAATGCTTATAAGTCAACTAATAATTTAATACCAAGGATGCTCTATAAGAAAAAAGATCACGTGATGTGTTACGTTGTTTTTGACAGCAAATGTACCGCTTGACAGGTATCAAACATGGCCAATGTGCTGCAAGCTAAGACGTTTTATACCATAATAAGGTATAAGGTTTAAAACGTTCTTGGCTGCAAGATGATCCTAGATTATCTTACTTTATGGCATGTCCACTGTATGTAGTCATAGTAATTATATTATGGCGATATTAGCCTGAAAAGCTGCAATAGGTATGTCTATGTCGAATTTTTGTGAAGTTTTTTTTTGTAGTGGCGCCATCTCTTTTACTGAAGAGTAAAAGTTTGGTAAAATCGGTTATTTTGGTCCCTAATAACACTGTGCTTAGCTGTTTGCTTCCATAACAAAGTGTAGCTTTTTTTTCTTAGTCACTATGCATGACTAATGGTACATCCTCGCTTATATATTACACCTAACATTCAGTAAAATATTCTGTATTATTTTTGTGGTCAGGCTGTCGTTTGGATAACAAACCTCGGTTACATTCGCACCAAATAACTAAGTTTAATATTAAAGTTGGGCTCTGAATTAAAACGTGACAAGTGCGAGCAATGACTTGTCTGGCTTGGCCGAGGGCCATAGTATTAGATAGTAATAAATACATGTGGCTGGGGAAATTAATGCTCTGGCTTAGGAAGATATTTATTTTTCTTGTGCAGCTGTACGGACTTCGGAAACTGCAATATTAAGTACCTAATATTGCCTTTCATCACAACCTAGGTTACATATAACATTGCCTTAATTACAACTTAGGTTAGGTTAAAACTTGATCTATGGTAAAGTCGTCTGGAATACTAGCATAATGATTTAGGCTGGTTTCACAGCAGACCCACGCGGGTGACCCGTACTACGGGAGCCGAGATTTACGCGGAGGTTAAGTCCCGTACGAAATAATCCGCGTCGCTGTGAAACGATGTTCTAGCGCCTCACGTATGTCTCCACTCCGGGAGCCAGTACGGGCGACCCGCGCGTGTCTCCCACAGAAAAGTTTTTTTTTTTAGATTAGATTAGCTGTCAAGGCATTTTAGTAATAAATTTGCTGTAGCCAGTTGCACCCATATAAACGAAACGTCAGTCATTCGAAATCAGTTAACAACTGTGATGCGGACAAAGAACTTTGAGATTTAGCCCAAAAAGGTAAGGTCAAAGTTCTTTGGATGCAGAGTTCGACGCGTTGATTTAAATAAGAATGTTCAATCAAGGTTCTGTCATAATGCCTGGCGACAGATTTTCCTTCTCATTTCCGTTCTATTTACTTCTCTTTACTGTGGTGTCTCCCGTACAGCTTTAGCATTTTATGACATGGTGGCCGGTAATTTCGTGGCCATGTGTTTTAGCGTTGGATACGTCCGGCTAAACACGACAACAAGCGACATGTCCGTTTGTCAGACAGACAGTCTGCGGACATCGCTTCATGCTTTATTTCCTCTATGCACCAGGAAAATATTTGTGTTTATTTCAAATCGTGTGGTTTGGACAGCAATTTTTTAACACGGAATATGGAAAGTGTGTTTAGATTCATAAAGATCACACATTTTTAACTAAGCAAAAGTAAACAATTTTTTATTTTGTTTTGTTGTTTTACTAATTTTACATAATAAAGGAAATACCGATAACTACAATCCGACAACTATTAACCACCGATAGATACAATATGGGCGTCTTCAAATCACGAGTGAATCGGTTTCTATTAGGCAAGCGTGCTTCAAGGTAGACTGCATCATTGCTTAACATCAGCGAGATGGTGGTCAAACGCAAGCCTATTATATAGCAAACAAGCATATTTAAATAATTATGGAATTTAGACGGTTCTAAAAAATAGGATGTTCTGACAGACGGACGGACAGAACGAACTTATAAGGGTTCCTTGTCCTACGGAACCCTAAAAACAACATTAACACAAGCTCTTTACAGAAAATGATAATCAAAGTTTAAACATTGTTTTAGTTAGACTAAAAAGTCAAATTTACAGTCTATAAGTTAACACTAGCCAAATGAAAAGACGCGGGTTTGTGATAATACATTATTATTCACTGCAGTTGAAATTTAACTAACTATAATAGATTTCGTGTCAGTGTAGGTATGTAATACCATTCGCTGGTACAATAAAAATACTCAACCCATATCAAAATGTTTAAATTAATTAGCATAACATTATCAACTACATGTTAATTAGAACTTATATATACTAATTTATCATTATCACGTAAGCCAACAAGGAAAAACATGATTAATAAACTATTATAATTACAAAAAAGTCACACTATGGTGTGGTTAGATGGGAATGCTTCTTGACAAAAACAGTAACAATATTGTAAGTAACAGTGTGACTCGATTAGTTTTTTTTTTTAAATCGAAACACACTGATATTATTGGTATACTAAGATGACGATGTCAATTGATATATGGCAGTAATGGCTAACTCGACCAACCGCACCTCTTTATTTAGTTTATGTTTTAAGTATAGAATAGATCTACGTTTGGTCACTAGCTCGCCTGATGGAAAGCGACGATGCGGCCGAGGATGGAACTCGTTGAAATAGAAGAGATCTATTCACTCCAGCCTTGAATACGCCTAGATTGTAGTTCTCAGGAAACAAGGAGGACGGCAGGGAGTTCCATTCTTGGGCAGTACGTATCATATATGACGACCCAAATTGTTGTGTACGAGTCTTTGGAATTTCCACGAGGAAGGGGTGGTAGTGTGCAGTCCTTCTACTTGTCCTGTAGTAAAAGGAGGAGGGTGGAATAAGGTCATGAAGCTCTTGCGCACACTCGCCGAAATGTTACCGATAGAAAATATACATAAAAGCTACTTTACGGTGCTCGAGGCTTTGCAATTTTTTGGCGACTAGTTTCTCTGTCACCAATCAGCCTCATAGCACGCCGGTCTACCGAATCTAAGGCTTCCAAGATATTTGGCTGCTCCGTCGTATAGGTGGTAGCAGTACTTAACACGCGATCAGACTTGTGCTTGATACAAGTGAAGCAACTGCCCCGGTGAGAAGTACCGCCTAACTTTATTGAGGATACCAAGTTTTTTACTAGCCAGTTTAGCCTTAGATTCGAGGTAGGCTTAGGTATTTTTTTTAAATTAATCATACTCGTAATAACCTCCTGCTTTTGTACGGGAACACGTGAGGTAAATCGCTGACATCATGCTCAGGAGCTGAAACAAAAATAATATACTATAATTATAACGCAATATCTAAAAAAAAACTATTGCTATAATTAGAATATTCTCTCTTCTATTGCATAAAGAGCGTAACTCTGACTGACTCATCACGAAATCTACTTGATCTACGAAACTGAAATTTTGCAGGTATTTCTTATTTGGCATAGGACAGCTCAGAAAGGATTTTGCGAAAGGGCCGATGAAAGTTAAAAGTTAATATGTCTGTTAATATGTATTAAAATTAGAATGTCTACTTAATATTGAACAAATCACTATATTCATAAAAAGCTTGCGTAATAAGCCACTTCATCAATTTGATTTTGAAAGTATGAAAGTTAAAAGTTAATATGTCTGTTAATATGTATTAAAATTAGAATGTCTACTTAATATTGAACAAATCACTATATTCATAAAAAGCTTGCGTAATAAGCCACTTCATCAATTTGATTTTGAAAGATGCAAAGTTCGGAGCATCATTGAAGTCTGTGGGCAAAAAATGTTTCCTCATTCAAAATGTATCATGTGATAAAGTCTTTTTAATTGCGTCGGGGGTAAGAATCAAACAGAAATAAGTAATTTCGGGTTTTACCGGTTCAAAATTATGTGAAAGGTGACAACAAAGATCTTTTACTTATACTACGTATACAGCGGGTGCAAGATGAATTACCTCAAACACAGCAATTCCGAGGAAGGTATATGAAGCAATATTGATATTTGTCGATATTTTGTGAGATGTGATGACCTGTTTGCAGCCTTGAACATATAGATCCTCTTTGCCAGCAGTACAAGGATCCGTTGAGCCAGAAACAAACAGTGGGCAGCATGACTGTGGTATAGTAACGTTGGCGTCGGTATATGACCAAGGGCCAGTCGTGCCGCAACATTTTTCCTGAAATCAAACTTAACATGAGCATCAAAGATATTCAAAAATATTCGGGACATTTTTGCACACACGGTCATCTGACCCCAAACTAAGCAAAGCTTGTGATATGGCTGCCAGAGACTGATATACATACATATATAGGTTTAAATACATACTTAAATAGATATTAACACCCAGATATAGAACAAACACAAATGTTCATCACACAAATGTTTGTCCTAGGTGGGAATCGAACCCACGCCCCTAAGCTCAGAAGGCAGGTTCACTACCAACTGGACCAACGGGCTATCAAGTATTAAAACTATGGATTTCAACAATGACGTTATAACCGCAGTTAGTCAAAAGTACTAAATTTTCAGCATAATTTTTTTTAAGCGGGCTAATCCTAGACGCGAATTGAATGAATGACTTTTGAGTCTCCAATAACAAGCGTCATACGATTGCAAAATTTTAAATAATGAAAAAATAGACATACCATAAATTCCAACGCATGTATTTCTTTAGGAACATTTTTGGTAAAATCAGCTTCGTTGACGACTTTTTCAAAATAATTTTCCAACCCGTCCTTGTTCATGAGTAAGTATACCGCTATAGCAGTCTTGGCCACTGCTAGCAGTAGCATTACGATGATATACTGGAATAGAAGAATTAAGTGATGACGTAAAGTAAATACCAATTCAAGTACATTAACATGTAATTTTCCTCATTATTGCATGGACTCCATGTAAGTTGTACTGAGCATTTAGCGAAGCACAATAGTTATAATATTATTACATTTGCATACAGTATCAGTTAACTAAGAGACAACTAAGTTCAGGGGCAGCTGGGTGATAGAGAAATTTAGTAGTTCTGTTCCCTTTGTGATGGATCAGCTAAATATCAGCTTGAGGGGTTGGATTTTATTATGAAATAAACAAACACTTTAAACACTTCATCATCATCATTTCAGCCATAAGACGTCCACTGCAGGATATAGGATTCCCCCATCGATCTCCAAAAGGGCCGGTTGGAAGCGGCCTGCACTTAGCGTTTCCCTGCGGTGTCGTTAAGGTCGAGGTTTAGGTTAGTTCTTTTAGGTTTAAACACTTTATTCATATAAAAATATTACATCAGGTTTCGATTATGCTAGGCTCTAGGCCCGTGTCGTGGGAACCTTATTGATTTCAACATTATTACCTAAAGTTTATTTGGAGGTAATTTAATTCAGGAAAATATGTCAATAAGCTCACCAGCTCATCACCAACGACTTTTCAGACTAAGCTCCAAATTATTGAACATTGAAGCAAGTTATTGGTCTAATTGATTTTTATTGAATTCATTTCAAAAAGTGCATTTAGTCTGCATGATCTAATTCCCTCCTGCCCATTTTACTATCGGGCGGCTAAATCAGGTATGAATAAGCGACATAATGGCGTCGATTCTGTCATAACCACTCTATAGTAAACTAATCTGACAGGACAAAAATTATCTGCCTCTCATTTAATTTTAATATGTGACAGAAGGATGGCATCAATTTTAGATCTGTTAAATTTAGTTTAGTTTAGTTTAGAGCGCATCAGATTCGATGCGAATTTCATATTTTTGACATTCCAAAAACGAATGAAACACTCTGATCCCGTTTTTATTGTGCGAACCACTAGCAACCAGAATATGGACGCATTGAGAACAAAATGTATTTGACTGGGCAAGCGCCTTTATTAACTAAACAAAATACAAACTAAAACTAAAACTACAAATACAGTTAGACTGCCCATAGACCGTTGAAGGTCTAAAGACAATCCAAATGCTCAAGCCCACTACCAGTTGGCAGCGTACCCAGTATGCTGGCGGCATTACCACGTTGAATGGCAATGCTTATGCGTTGAGCCAGAAACACGCCAGCATTTTGGTCACGCGTCGCATTAACCAGGCGCTCTGAAAGATTTTTGAAAATGAGGTGAGCTCCCGGTCCCCAAGGGCCCAATGTATTTGTTTAAAAAATTACATAATACGTATGATTTATATATGTCACGACTTGCGAGTGAATCGCTTAACATCTGGCGGTCAAAGGCAGGCTATTCAAGATTATAAAAAAACATAGTAAAATATACATACCAATACGAGTAAGCAGTTGATTTCCTTAATTGCGCCGCAGCAACCAGAAAAGGAGATGAAGAAGACAACGGTGCCGATGATCATAATGGCGGGGGGCACAAAATTGGGAATGTTCATGTCTGGATAGAGATCATGTATCTGTTTTATGTAAACTATGCCAAGTACTCCTACGACGAATATTCCCACACCTATGAGCTGTGAAAGAAAATTGCTGATTAATATTAATGTCGTTAAGAGTCGATATGTCGTCAGCTCAAATTCAAGTTTTGCCTCTGCGCGAAACAGGGACAAAAATATGCTATCTACGCCTGCAGGAAGATATACGCACGAATCGGCACCCGCGACACATGCTAAAAACTTCAAATTACTCAAGAACTATTTTAATTTTAAATGAAACGAATTTACATTAAACTACATTATACAAATGACTATTAGAATATGAATAAATAAATTGTTACGAACTTCCAGACGCGGAGACAAAAACCTAAAACGTGTTTTAGAAAGCCTGTTTTTGCCGAATTATTCTATCGAGAAAAGTTTCACCCATCATGTTTCCAAAATTACATTTAACTTATTTGTATACTTAAGTATTTATAACCAAAATATGAATTTGTTGCTGTTTGCCATAACCGCGTAAATCGATGCAACGCTACCCAAGTTCACGACATATACTCTCTTTACCTAATGGCCAGAACGAGGATAGTGTGATGGTGTTTATGAAATATCATAAGTTACTAGTACTTACTGATGTAGTCTAGTACTAATATTGATGTTGGTTCTATGGAATTTTTGAACCATTAATAGAAACAGAAAGCTTTTTTTTGCTAGCCTATGCTGTTCCACTTCTAGCACCAAGGCCTCATCTCCTTCAATCTATCCCTTTCCTGTGGGTTGTCCTGCCATTCTTTGCAGAATACAAATTCAGATCGTCTCTCGATCGTATTCAGGGTCTATCTGGGGGTAGTTTCTCGTCTTAAGGCACGAGTCTAGCGTGAGACGTTGTGGCTATCTTTCTGGTTGAATTATCCTAACATGGCCTCCAATCAGTCCAATCAAAAATATATTTTGAAAAAAAAAATTGTTTATATCAAATTGACTATTAAAGTTTTTAGTGTGCTGACCTATGTTGGTTTTATAGGAACTTTGAATCATTACAAGGAATTGAACAGTATTAAAAAAATTGGGGTAAAATTAGTTTTAATGAACATGTATGGGAAAAGTTTTTCGATTTCTTAATTTTTAGTACTCTTACTTATGTTAGTCTACAACATGATCTAAACGCATCAAAAAAGGCATAATTTTTGACCAGTCTCATTAAAGACGTTGTTACTGAACATAGCAAGTCAAAAAAGCCAAAATACATACCGAAAATATAAAATTTACAAAAAACAGCAAACATTTCACTAAACCGTGACACGACATTTTGTACAATTCACACACTAAACAAATTGAACGAACTTGATTAAAATTACGTGCACTTGCTTCAAGAGTAATAAACGGCACTGAAAATGATCGTAACAGGATTTTATCCTTAATATTATAGGGAAAAAACTCTAACAAACTGTGCCTAAGTACTAATGCGTCATTTTAACTCTGACACAATAGATGTTTTGAACTGGTTTTCCGTGTAGCAAAGTATTTGAGCTGTGTACATAAATTTATGGTTTTTACATGGACTCTAAAAACATAAATGTATATTGCACAAATAATTTGCTTTATTTCGATTCTAATGATGCGCGGAAAATTATTATCGGAGATTTTTTTTTAAATTTTGTATTTCTGTAATATTGTCATTGATAGTTAAAACTTTTGAGTACACATTTTCAGCACGCATACCATGGTCATTTTTGTTATACATGCTGAACAATACGTAGGCTAAAGAAAAAGTTAAGAAGTACCTAAAATATGTAATTTATTGATGAAATGTCGATATTCACGTCAAATAACAAAAATGTTAACTTAAAGTGAGAAACATTAAGATAATTGTTTGTAAATGTCATAAAATTACTAAAACATTATTTTGTGTTTTCAATCCATTTCAAAAAGGAGAAACTCAATTCGCTTTTTTATGTGTTTAAAAAAATAGAATAAATGGCAAACAAGCGATGTGCTTGTTTGCCATTTATTGTGACCTGATGGTAAGTGATCACCGCCGCAAATAGAAACCTACAATACCCGGGTTATTGTCAATGCGTTGCCTACATTTGGGAACTCTATTCACGCATCGTTTACTTTATCGATACCTAACTACGTGATAATTAACCACACGTTAAAGTAGGTTTCATATAAAAAAATACTAATTTCTTTTTCTGAACCTTGGCTAAGATTCGGCAGAAAAACACCTGCCAATCTAATTTCCACTAATCACTTGCGACTTTCGCTTACCTCGGGCAAATTGGGTTAGGGAACCTAATTAAGGGTCCCTGGCATAGGTAAACGATTCTTAAGTAAGTAGGTTTACTTTATTTATTGGGGTCAGGTAAAGCTACGCTGTCTTTTGTTTTTTAACGCTTGAACAAGATTAGTTTGGTTCGCAGAGGTAAAAAAATGCAACAGTAATTTCTAATTCTACTACGGGAACTAAAATTAGAAACAAGAATACATTGACGTTGATTCTAATGCACCATTCTCTAAACTAAACTAAATTTGACAGGTCTAAAATGGTTGCCATCCTTTTTTGTCATACTGAAATGAAAAGAGCCGCTGCTAATTTTAGTCTTGTCAGATTAGTTTAGTATAGAGAATGGTACAACAGAATTAACGCCATTGTTTTTTACTAATCCCCGATAAAAAAAAAACTTGATGGCTAAGAAAACATAATATAATCAAGCCACAGTTCAAACAAAATAAAAACTAAATACATATCGGTTCAGCCGTTTGGGAGCTACGATGCCACAGACAGACACAGATGCACAGATGTACAGATACACAGATTCGCAGATGCACAGATGCACAGGCGCACAGATGCACAGATTCATTTGTTACAGCAGAACGCCAAGTTTATTGAAGGAAAAACATCATCATTGTCACCCAATCTTCTGGCTCTTTTTTGAGTTCGTTTTCTTTTTCCCACTAAAATAAACCACCCCATTCAGTGAGGTGTAATAATAGAGACGTTATAGGCGAACAACACGGCTGTAAAAACTGACTAAATGCAGCATATATCTACTTACTGACTAAATGCAGCATATATCTATTTAAGTATGTATTTAAACCTATATATGTATGTATATCAGTCTCTGGCAGCCATATCACAAGCTTTGCTTAGTTTGGGGTCAGAAGACCGTGTGTGCAAAAATGTCCCGAATATTTATTATTTATTATTTATTTATTTTACTTACCTATGCATGCATTATGTGCATTTTGTGCTTATTTCATGGAAATAATATGAAAGACTTTTACGCTATATCTGTTGATAGAAAGAGACAAAAATACAATTTGTTGTGGACACTCGGAGAGCGTGACAGAGACGGCTGAACGAAGTCGGGCAGCCAGCCTTGCATTCGTCTAGTCAATATGGTGGCGGGTACAACCTATCTACAGGTAAAAATATCTTTAGCCCCATTTCATCAACTGCTAGCCGAAGCAATTAAAAACCTTTTAATTGGGCTAGTAAGCATTGAATGCTAGGTATTTAGGTAGTACCCAATTCATCACTTCATACCAAATCAAGTATTCGTAATACCAATACCATATCAATTTGGTATGGATGTTAAACGAACAGAAATGGCCTACAGCTTTATTAACTCAATCCCACTTGAAGTGAAGTGAAAATAAATTCCATCTATTTACTTTAGCCGGCCGGCTGACCATTGGGCAGGCTTTCCATGCTTCAACGTAAGTGGACATGTTTGAGCGTTGTTTGGCTACCAGGGATTTATCTGCGCTCTTTTCGCTCGACCCTGCTCTTTTCACTTGACCCTCGGACCACTCAATCAGACAAGCTTAACTCTTAAAGCGTTTCAGCTTTGTATTTTTTGGAAAGTCCTTTTACGATAAGTCGTATTGATTCAACGCGATTTGTGTCAGCACTGATCATTCTCAGAGCTCAATCTGAGAAGTATCTTAGCACAATTCACACGGTTAAAATACTGTGATATATTGATCTGCTGTTAAATCATCATCATCATCATTTCAGCTATAGGACGTCCACTGCTGGACATAGGCCTCCCCCATCGATCTCCAAAAGGTCCGGTTGGAAGCGGCCTGCATCCAGCGTTTCCCTGCGGTCTCTTTTAGGTCATCTGTCCATCTTGTGGGTGGACGTCCTACGCTGCGCTTACCAGTCCGTGGTCTCCATTCCAGAACCTTTCGACCCCATCGGCCATCTGTTCTGCGTGATATGTTGCTGTTAAATATCATAATGTTATGTTGGTTATTGTGATAATATTTATACAAATAAAACCGGCCAAGAGCGTGTTGAGACCTACATATAGGGTTGTAGCAGGGTAGGGTTCTGTTTTCCGTAGCCAAAATCTTATAATTGTGGTCACAATCATTGTTCAGAAATCGTTGATTACAGAAAAATCTAAACATAGACTTATCGAAATTTCAGAAGTGCATCATAGCTTGTACTTTTTTATGGAAACTACTTGAGAAAAATTGTTTGTCAAGACAATTTTACAAAACCATAAAACTCAAAAATTTATAATCAGAAAATGTTTGAAATAATTTTGAATGAATGTTTTTAATATTAGCATGGCAAGTTACAAGTATCTATGTCTAATAGTTTAGAAATGCAGGGCAACTTTTTGCCACTTTGGTGGGCCATAATTCACAAAATATACATGTATTGTATAACATTTTTGCACTGTTTGGATTCTAAGCAAATATACGTCTTTTGTGATCGGTTTTGTAGTGATTGAAAATAACATTACTACGCAGTTGAAAGAAAAGGATTTTATGTGATATGCTTAAAGGTTTAATCTGAAGCCTTTTAGATTCAATAAGTTCTGAAATATTAACACGTTAAGTGTACCAAAGTATCACTTACGAAAAGGGTCTATACCATTACCGGACGGGTTACGTACCGGTTAACCTTCATAAGGCCATTTGCTCCCATATCTATTGCACCTTCCTTTTCGATTGTTTCTGAAAAGGCCATCAAATTATCGTCGAAAGAATTTAGGGAGGCAGGAGTGGTCGGTTAAAAGGGTACAGTTAGAAAACGTCTACGTTACGGAGCGTTATTTCACGTAACTTTGTATTCAGAGTGCACCCCGTATCAAGGACACGGGCTTTTACGTTGCTGCTTTGTTAGAGATCCTTAGTAATAAGAGAAAACCGCTGAAACAGGATCTTTTGCTCTTGGTTGAGAAAATGAGAACTCATTTAAAACACTAAGTTTTACGTACTATAGAATGGAAACTAAAATAAACCTTACGTTCATGTTTATATTTTATACCAGCTCATAACACATCTAACACTTTAGATGTCAGTAATTTTCATAAAAATTTAAGTACTAGGTAGGTATATTGTTATTTTTTTAGGAAACAAAAAGTCGATTTTGACGAAACTTATAGTGGGTTGCTACATCTTACTTTAGATTTAACAAACATCGAAATTTCGAATAGAAAGTACCAGTTAGGCAAAAAAAGAGTTGAACCATCTGCCAATTGTTACGTGACTCACAACTTAAACTGTTAACCGTAACTGCAACGCTTCGTTATTGTTTATGTTAAATATCTGTCAGATGCATAAAATATCTATACTCATCTCAATGCTGACTTCTCTAATGCACATTATTATTTAAATTTTGTCAATAAACATATTTTTGCTGTTTCAAATGGTTTATTGAAAGACTTAAGTAATAAATGGTGACGTTACTGGGCCCCGATTCTACTAAAGTTTTTTTTTAAATGTAATTGTTTCAATTTTTTTTATAATTGCCTCAAAATTGACAGGGTGATTTTTTTTTAACTGGCAATATTGAGGTAATTATTTTAAAAATAAAATTGTGACAAATACAATTTAAAAACAATTTCTTTAGTAGAATTGGGGCCCTGATAAATAGCTGAACACGATAATGTAAAGAACAACTGGCCTAGCTACAAGGACAAAAAAAACTTTTAAATTTGAACTTCCGCCATAGATGGAACGTGCCACTTTAATATAAAGATTTCAAGACATTTTAACATCAGGCGTGATGGTGGTAAACGCAAGCCTATTATTTATATATATTTAAAAAAAAAAAACATTTCTATCGGTACAAAATAAATTTTCTATATTTCTAACTAACTGATCATTTTACCTGCGGCGATAAACCATCGTTTCCAAAACAGATGTGTTTGCGGTACAATTCCTCAGAAATCGATACCTCAGAAGCTCTTTCCCACGTTTAGTATGCAGTACACGGTGAGACCATGTTACGCTTTCCTTGGACGAAAAGCTACTCTATAATTTTATTTTCCAACCGAAACGTAGTTACCGAAGAAACGGATACTTTGAGATATATTTTGGAGTTTTTGTACGGTTGTGATCAGGGGTGGAGTTTGCGGTAAAAATTCGGGAAAACTTTGTTCTGATTGATAGGTTAAAAGTCGTAATTGAAAGTTTGTAAAATGACAATGGGCAATGGGGTATGAAGATTAGTCTAAACCACGCACAAAGTTTTTTTTTTGCTAAGAAACTTATACCTAAAACGCACATGTGAATTTCGATTTTGTTACTATTTTTTCCAGAAAATCATAATAAGTATGGTGGTAGATCTGTGTAATAGATAATATCAAAATGTGACATTGACACCGGATTAACAAGTTTAAGTGGCAGTGGGCACATAGCACGCAGAACAGATGGCCGGTGGGGCCGAAAGGTGCTCGAATAGAGACCACGGACTGGCAAGCGCAGGGTAGGATGTCCACCTACAAGATGGACAGACGAGCTAAAAGAGACCGCTGGGAAACGCTGCGCCGCTTCCAACCGGCCCTTTTGGAGATCGATGGGGGAGGCCTATGTCCAGCAGTGGCCGTCATACGGCTGAAATGATGATGATGATGAGGATTCACTAGTCAAAACACGATCCAAACTCTCATACCAAATATCATCAGAGTCCGTCTGTGCCGAAATCGAGTAGAATCAATCATACACACAAACTAATGCGTATTTAGTGTGACGTAGGTAATTATTGGGCGTTCTAAACAAATAGAGTGACGCAATCGTATTGTTAGTCACTTCCAATACGTGACAAAACCCGAGAAAACTGATATTTATACTCTGAATTAATTAAACTAAACATTATCCTGTACTAACTGCGTTGTTATAAGCAAAAGGGGGGAAATCATACATTCTTCATATTTATGAGATTAGTTAGAAACATTTGTTAGTTCCCCGCTATTTCCTTGTAAAAAAATTAAGTGGTATTTGGCCGCCAGTATTTTGATTTTTAGTCCTTGGTACCACGGCAATGAAATGCCGCCGGTAATCCGGTATCCCTTGTCTCTAGTAAGAGGCGTTTTACAACACAACAACAACAACAACGGGTGATATTGAGGTGGGTTCTACAACGGGACCGTTTGAGCTTGGGATTGTCTTGAGACCGATATCTGCATATTCCCTTATGTCAAGCACTAAGATTGGACTACTCAATACTCATGGTGGTGGTTGGGGTAAGGGGGTTTAGTAGGTATATTTATTATTCCACGAAACCTGGTTGCAACCCAATTCTGGTATCTTTAAAGGTCCTCGACAAAAAAGAAGATAAATTTATCATTATATACAACTTATATAATATACTTACAGCAGTTTTTTTACGCTATTTCAAGGGTGGTGCCATGTTAAAAGTTTGCTAAATCCACCGCTATGAAATCTGTTCAAATAAAGCTACATTCAAAGTGGTCCAACTGTTTGGAGAAAAATACACACAAAGAATAAAACAGACATACAAATTCAAACATACAACCCTAAGCACAAGTCATAGGTAAAAATACAAGGCTACAGCAAATATCTCAAGGTGGCAAGTTCATTGCACGGGGGCTCAAAATTTACCGGATTGGAACTGTTTCGGGCAACCCATACCCGCTGTGTGCGTTACAGTGCTTACCATCAATCGAGAAACCTTTTCACTTCGTCGCTCAGTTGTATAAACATACACACACACACATACCTTCACATTTATAATATAAGTGTGATTTCCTTTATCGGCATTTGGTTTTCGAGTTATTTACACTCTAGTAAATATTTAGGTCGGTGGGCAACCGCGACTACCTGTTAAGACGGCCTTAATCTCATTCGATTGGTGAATGTAACAGACTGAAAGGAAGACTTATGGAAATAATTTTGAAATTCTCTAGATTTAATTTGTTTGTAATTCTACGCCGAAGTTATTATGTCTTCTGTGGCTGAAGCTCACGAAAACGGACTTCATCATCATGTGAATATTGTTGCCATCCACCTCTTCGACCACACAGACATTGTTAGAAGACTTAAGAGAACAAAACCGTTAAGAGTTGTTGCATTGAAAAACAATGTCTCAGTGTTAAGTGTGCTACCCCTAAAGAATATACAGGAACAAAATTGAATTAAATATTGGAATGTTTAAAAATAAACTTAAAATTTTATTAGCACAAAAAAGCTACTATGAAATTTCAGAATTCCTTAATGATAAAAATGTTTTGATGAGTAATGTAGACTAAATAATTGACATAAAATCGAGACTAGGTACTAGGAAAAGATAAAATGATAATAATAGCTTATATAGGTAGTAATAAACATCTAATTAAGGTATAAAATACAACCAAACCAAAATATGATTCTAACAATATTCTAACTTAGACATAATTTCGTATTTTTTTTAACTTTAACAAAAACTAATAATAATATATACTGAGAATATAAGAAACGTGTTATAGAAAAAATCGACACCGCTTTATGGTTAATATTTCGAAAACCCGTACGAAGCGCTTTGATTCCACTTTTATTGTGCAAACTACTAATCTGTGGAATGCGCTGCCTGAATGGGTGTTCCCCGATAGTTACAATCTGGGTGTCTTCTAACACGAGTGAATCGGTTTCTTCTAGGCAAGCATGCTTCACGTAGATCTCATCATCGGTTAACATCAGGTGAGTTGGCGGTGAAAGGCAAGCCTATTATTAAATATAAAAAAATAGACTACATCCTTTATTTTAATTATTTCATGCGTAGAAGTTTAAGTTAGAATTAAATTACTAATGTTATATGATTATTTACGGGATATTTACCGTGGTATGGTTGTGGATGGAGCACCCGATATTTCGGCGCAGTTACATGCACTATGCCCACGGGAAGACTGAAGAACGCGGGTGGTTGTTCAGGAGCTGTGGTTCAATTAAGAAATACACATACATGAGCCCTAAAAACAATACACAAATTTTTTGACGTCAACGGTCCAACCGATCAGCGACCTAAGTCAGTAGCATAGTTAGATTTTTGTAAGTCTACGTCAACGTTACGTCATGGTAAGGTAACGAGTCGCCCTAATATCTATGCCAGGCACGTGTCACGACTTTCAGCCGACCTCACGATGTTTGTTTACTGATGTTTGTGTTCAGTCTCGTTGCTTTTTGACTTTCATTTCTTTAAGAGGCTCGTCACTTTTGAAAGTGCCCCGTAACTTTTAAAAGTGACTTACAACTTTTTAATCCATTTTGATATTTGAAAGATTTTAAGGCTTTGTGTTACGGATTAGATTGGATTGAAGTTTTATATCGATGATCTTTTTTAGAAGATCGTATATAATTATATTTTGTATAGTTGATGGCAAACTGATATTGTGGTGGCCGGTCGATCCCAGCAGCAGGCAGTGCTTGTCGACATCACCATCGCACATAACCGACCACCACGAACCTAAGGTTTCTCAACGGTCAAAAAGTTTTAATATGTCATCATCATCATAATTTCTGCCATAGGACGTCACCTGCTGGACATAGGCCTCTTCCATCGATCTCCAAAAGAGCCGGTCGGAAGCGGCCTGCATCCAGCGTTTCCCTGCGGTCTCTTTTAGGTTGTCTGTCCATCTAATAAATACCCAAATATATACCCAATGTCTACTATTCTACCATACGTCTTTAGGCTACTATATTTACGCCTTTTGAAGCCTTCTGGTATAGATTAGATTTAACCGCCGTTATTTTGCGATCTGGGAAGATGAAATGGCGCAAGGATATCAACGGCAATGGTGTTCCATACTAATAGCCACCTTTTCTTCCAAGGAATCAAGGTCATACTGTCCACTGTTTTACCGTTGCCACGTACGAGGCCACTTGGTTCAAGAACAGCCGCACAGTTGGCAGTGGTAAAAGCCCGGTGGATGTCGTAAAGGCTGGCGTAGCGGGGAATACTTCACGCGTTTCTTGTGCAGGAAAACCCATGGTGACAGAGCTGGTCTACAGAAACGCCACACTGTCAACGGCGGGGAGCACGGCAGACAGTATTTATATTAAAGTAGCGACCCGCCCGCCCAGCTTCGCACGGGTGTAATTTACGTGCGAAGCCGGGGCGGGTCGTTAGTTATATATGTCGGAGCGAGCTTCGATGATTGCGTGATATAGGGGGGCCGCTCCGGTCGTCGATGGATGGCCGATCTTCATAAGATTATTCTTGGTTTCTATGGCGCGAGTATAGTGGCCGAGGAGAATGAGACATCGCACGTACATTGACACAGTTTTTATTTCGAAGCGCTATGATTACTAATAACAATATCGAATTACTTGAAAATTACTTGGGGACAAGGTGTTCCGCCTTGTAACGAACGCTACCACTCTCCAACCAACAATCCAAATTCCAACCTCAAAGTAAAGTTAGCTCCACCGAGCATCCAACAGTCCCCCTCCAAAAGACAAAGTAAAGTGCGAGCTCCTCCGAGCCCACGTCACCGACGCGTGTCCGCGCGCTCACTAGCGCCTCTGCCGGACAGTACACAAACTTGCTAAACTCTGATTGGTTGTCAACGACACAACTTCACAACGAACTTCAGGCAGAGTAAGTTACTGCAGCGTTACACCAGCGATGGCGCCACCTCCATCACTAGTCCACCAAAACAAAGCTAGGTGACGCCTACCTACATAATCTAAGCCTTAAAAACTATCCGACGGTAGTTGCGCCCAAATGCTAAATCTTCAACGCGCCGACATATATATATAAACCTTCATCGAAAATGTATCTAACTGATGGTGAAAACCGCATCAAAATCCGTTGCTTGGTTTAGAAGGAGTTAGCGGCCATACAGATATACAGACAGACAGACGCGGAAAGCGAATTCGATTTATACTACGTAGAGATGTAGAATACTTGAAATAATAATGATGCATATACACAACTTTAAGTAAAACAGTGCGCCTCGGAGCGGATTTAACGATGCGGTCCGCATTACGAAAATTGCTTTTGGACGCACCGCCATGCGCGCCGTTTGATGTAAATCCTTTACAGTAAAGTGTGACGTATTTATTAATGAGCTGCACATTTAATTATATAATTAATAGCGTTAAATAATTTATTAAAATCGTTTTACTTAAATGGATTGAAGCTTTCAATCGGTTAATGTGGCTTTCACGCCTCAATTTAAAAATAAATAATTAAAGTGGAATTGCGTAATGAGTGATTGGTTGCTATAACAATAGGCAGGCAATAATGCGCAATTATCACTTAACGGCCTCTTATACCAAATTTGACGGTTTTAAATCAATTTTATTCTGTTAAATTACAATATTTGAGCTGGAAAAAAATACATGTCACAGATACATCTGTGTTTAAATTTATGATTTGGTTCAAAACACGATAGAATAAACTTTCTTCGATCAAAAAAAAGAAACAGAAACAAAGTTGATTCAGTTTATTTTTTTCGTTTTATGCTCTAATGAAAGCTCAACCTGGAATTGCATGTACTGAAAGGAAATTTTATTTAAAAAAAATATATTTGTATATAATTTTGATAGTGAATAGTTTCGTTTTTTAGTGAAATTAAAAGCGTAAAAAGGTCGCGAGAATTTGCGCGCACCGCGTTTCTGTACCGCGCCAGGTGTCATTGAAGTCGGACCTATGTTCGTTTTTGTCGTTGCACGTTTTTTTTAATCACATAAACTGGTTTGCGTAAAACAGCTCAGTAAGGCCTCTGTTTTACTCCAAATAGTGGATACAAACAAACTGAATAAAACGCCAGTCTTTTCAAAATATCAAAAGCGTAGTGACGCGTATAGAATTTTCCACTTTATTCAACCAAAAACAAACCACTGAAAAAAGGGGGGCCCTTCTGAAAAGTGGATAACTTTTTGGTCAAGTTACGATGCTACAATAAGAATAAGTAAAACCCCCTAAAAGCATGGATCGATCCAATAGTAGCAGCCTGCTACGATGCATGCTACGCGACTGCAACGCTAAAATGGTTTATTGGCTCAATGAATTGGAATCGTGCTTGAAATTTCAACAATAACTATGTTGCTCCAAATAATAAAACACAGCTTAGATAAATATTTATGCCCCGTTCTCATCACATACGCAGGTCATCATCATCATCATTTCAGCCATAGGACGTCCACTGCTGGACATAGGCCTCCCCCACAGACGCAGGTGACAGAGGACAAAAAGCAGTCTGGACAAGCACTACCATTTATACTAGCAAACCTTACTAGCTGGAGTCCCTAAACTACTGAGTCGGTTTGCAAGTTATCGCCTGGCTGCTTGCCTGTACTGATCCGCGAGTTGGCTGTAACTAGGGTATTGCTGACTGCAGGGTTGGGCAGTATTTGAATTACTTGTAATTAAAATACGTAATTGAAATACAAATACGTATTTGGTATTTGTATTTCAATTACTTCCTTATAATGTAATGTGTAATTCGTACGCTGAGGTATTTTGTAATTAGTATTTCAAATACTTGAGGCTTCAAAATACATTTTAACGTTAAAATACATTTAACCTTCATTTAGCGATCGTGAGTGTGAGTGCGAGGCGAAAGTGTAATGTTTGTCTGACAGTACATATAAAAATCTAGTGTTCATGAAAAGAAACTCTGGTTTTACTGATTAATTAATCTTGTTTTCCTCTCCTTTTTAGCCCGTGCTGGTCTAGATTACATAATTTGTATTTTGTATTTCGTAATTTAATTAAATATAGCTAAAATGCTATATTATGTATTTTATATTTCAAATACGTTACTTAAAAATATTTTGTATTTCGTATTTAATTAATTGCGATACAGTATTTTTTAATTTGTATTTCAATTAAAGCAGAGAATGTATTTTGCCCAGCCCTGGCTGACTGCGCGTTTGTGATTGTGCTATGTCTAGTAAAGACACCGTAAATCACTTCCACAAGCTCGATCATTCCCGTTGTCTTCACTCGCTTGTCCACAACTGGTGGACAGTGACACATTTTTCGCGTGCTACTCGCATATTTTCATGCCTGATATACAATACTTACGACCCTATTAAAATGCCGCCAGCATGCTGGGTACGCTGCCAACTGGTAGTGGGCTTGAGCATTTGGATTGTCTTTAGACCTTCAACGGTCTATGGGCAGTCTAACTGTATTTGTAGTTTTAGTTTTAGCTTGTATTTTGTTTAGTTAATAAAGGCACATGCCCAGGAAAAAATTTTAAACAATACACCTTTATGATTAACTGCGGTAACAATCATATACCCCGCATCACAATGCCTTTTTTACAAAGCAAAACTCTTCTTGCATATCGTGCAAAATCTAATAAACATAGATGGAAATAAACCGCGAAACTTCTTTTATATATCTTCAGAATTATATTCCCCATAACCATAACATTACGATACGTTATCGCGGGATCAGATTGTACTATTGGAGTACTAGATACCTCTGATAGATAAAAGAAGAAGATATGTAATGTGATCTTTTCTCGAGGCATTAGAGCACAAGTAGTACTTATAGGTATATAATTTTCGGATAGTGATAAATTAATATCAGTACATGTTCCATTTAGTCAAAAAATGTTCTCGTGCTTTAGAAAATATAACAAACACTTGAAATCATTGTTTGCTATGAGTTTGGGCTGGTATCTACCAAATACGACTTAGCGAAAATAGAAGGATTTAAAAAAACCGGACAAGTACGACCGTAAACAAAAGAGCGCGAGTCCACAAAAAAAAACTTGAAATATTGAAAGACAAACTTAATTTTGTAGTGCACAATAAGGTGCTTCCTCGTAATTCGTATTATTTTCGTTTTTTAAATTAGTTTTTAGAATCTTTATAACTTATTTTATATTTTGAATTTATAGTATCAGTGGTTTATTTGACACTGTTATCATACTCAAGTGCGTGAACTTGAGCATATCTTTCTTTTTGATTAATCAGTATTTCAGTATTGAATAAATTTACCGAGTCGATGTCAGGGGCGAACGGTCCTCGCTACCTATGCTGTATTCATGGGCTGACAAATCGAGTCCCATATGTTAACATGAGGTTATGTAAGCAGAGGATTTCTATCCTACCGGCAAGAAATTGAATAGGAAAGCATTGACTTATATTATCACTTCGTAAAGATATGGCCAATGCAACTTTTTCAATGGTACTGACATTGTGAGCCCAAATATATTGCTCACCCAGTGTGGACTCAAACAAGCTGATTAAGTTTCATCTCAGTCAATCGGTCATTTAACCCTCCGTTTATTCACAATAATACTGAATACAATTATTGTACGTTATGTAATTCACATCCAGGTACATGTTTAAGGTAGAACACTGTTTTAAACTATCACGGTTGTTTACTAAAGTTATAATATAAATGATTATGAAGACTAAGAAAGAGGGTAGATCGTTATGTCTGTACCTAACTTTTAAACTGTTCGACCAACCACCCGCATACTTCAGTCTTCCCGTGAACATGGTGCATGTAACTGCGCCAAAATATCGGGAGCTCATTCCACAACCTTATCACGGTAAATATCCTGTAAATAATCATATAACTTCACGTTTAAGATATTCACAATTAAGGGTTTCGATTCAATAATAATATATACTGTTTTAAACTATCACGGTTGTTCATTAAAGTTATATGATTATTTACGGGATATTTACCGTGGTACCTTACCTCGGTAAATATTCCGTGAATAATCATAATTATAACTTTTGTTTAAGGTAGGTATTACATAATGACCCTGATTAGATATGGCAACTAAGTCCGGAGCATCAAGTAGATTTTATCTATCTTGTACACAAAAAGTCGCCATTAACGGGGGCTCAATATTGCAAATTATTTTCCACATAAATATTGGTGCATAAGGCGAATTTTTGAATATGCAGTTGTTTGTGTTGATCTGTTAGGTAAGTTTTTTTTATGTGCTTCTAAAGTTACAAAGACTATGTAGCTGCAATGGGCATATCTTTACTTTTTCAGATTTTTGA
Source organism: Agriopis marginaria (assembly GCA_932305915.1). NCBI lineage: Eukaryota > Metazoa > Arthropoda > Insecta > Lepidoptera > Geometridae > Agriopis > Agriopis marginaria. The sequence continues at coordinate 13,834,153 of OW029926.1, read as the reverse complement.
TTGGAATGGTAAAAAATACAAGATTTAGGAGATTTCGTTTGGGAGCTACGTCTGATCGATAAGAAAGGCCGCATGCCTGAATTTGGTATGGATTTCTTTATGACAATATTTCCGGCCACAAATAACCGGCAAGATTTGAATATGCGCAATCCGTGTAAACAATATAAAAATACTTAAATATCAAAACAATAATAAAATTATCAATTTAAAGACTTCACACAAAATTTTCTATAAACTAATTAAAACAAAACATGACGTCAGGTGACCAAAAATTGCCCATAATGAAGTGTAAAACACAGTCCTTTTATATTTTTGTAGGCGAGATTTCAACCGTTAAAAAAAAAAAAAGGATTTAAAACGGCAATATTTGGTTTAAATGTTTTAAATCGGCTGTTTTACATCCATAGTGGTCACCATAATTATAAGTAAGTTTGGGTAAACCACGTTTATAAAATATACATTATTCACGGTTAAATACTAATGATTTACGCAACACAATGGCATAGTTCATCATCAAATACGTAGGTACCTTATGACTAGGTTTACCAACTTTTACACAAGAAATAAAGTAGGTATATTAAAGTGTCGAAATTAATGTAGAAAAACAGAAAAACATATATATAAAAAATATTCAGTATTATCCTAAATATTATGACAAAGCCAGAGACAATATTTTCCTCATTTTTTAAATTCCAGATTGTTTTTACTGGGCTCCACTCTCCACTGCAATAAACGCTTTCAGGTTTGGTTTTTATTTTCGACTGATAGTCTTTTACGAGCTAAGAACACAGAAAGCGTGGTAATTAAACAAATATCGGTCCGAAAAAGTATCATTCATCATCAGTGACGAATTCGGCGGCGGTGAACGAAAAATAAACTCTTCCGCATAATATGACCAATCATTTGAGTCGCAAGGACAAAAAAAACCTCTACCATAGATTTTTTTTTAGATAGCCCGTTGGTCCAGTTGGTAGTGAACCTGCCTTCTGCGCTTGGGGGCGTGGGTTCGATTCCCACCTAGGACAAACATTTATGTAATGAACATTTGTGTTTGTTCTATATCTGGTTGTTAATATCTATATAAGTATGTATTTAAACCTATATATGCATGTATATCAGTCTCTGGCAGCCATATTACAAGTTTTGCTTAGTTCGGGGTCAGGTGACCGTGTGTGAAAAAATGTCCCGAATATTTTATTATTTACTAGTATGCCGCCCCGGCTTCGCACGGGCGAAGCCGAAAGATAGTGAAGCATCCCAACAGTGAAAGAATTTTTCAAATCGGTTCAGTAGTATCGGAGCCTTTTCAATACAAACAAACAAACAAACAATCAAATCTTTCCTCTTTATAATATTAGTACAGATTAAACTATTGTTCCTCTAATAATCTCTAGTCCATCAGTCAAGACTTGTATGCAATAAACCCACCGCGAATTTACTACAGGGGTGTAAGACGCATAGCTGCGGAGCGCTAATTTATTACTTGTTTTTTGTACACACACGGGGTTAATGGCCTCTAATGGGTCTTTTATATTACAATTAAAGTGACCTCGACGTTTTATTGGGGGAGATTTGTAGAGAACTGTGGTTGCTGTGGAAATGAGAGTAATTCAGTGGGCATTTGAGAAGCTTTGGGTAAAAACGAGTGGAGTTGTTTTTGTGAGAATTTGTAGCTTTTATAAACGTGAAGAAGCATTAGGGAACTTTGGAGAATGCTGAAAATAGGAGATTACTCCATTATTATAGCTATCAAGTGCCTGTTTTGTATTAAGTCGTATAATTTAGTTTGACTATACATAGTTTATTATATATGTATATTTTATAGAGTCGCGGGCATCCAGTGGATGCAAAAGGCAGGCTGTCGTTCAGTGTGGAGGTTAAAGGGGGAGGCCTATGTTCAGCAGTCTTCTGGCTGATGATGATGATGATGATACATAGTTTAAGGTACTTACAAGGTTCCTTAAAATTCCCAATGAATTCCCAGTTAGCGCCAAAACTTTTAGAACGGCTAAATCCGAAAAAGATCGTTTAGATTTGAATAAAATCGGACATGCCCCATTAGACACTGGTCCAATGAAAATTACAGCCCAATATCTGAATAAACATGGAATTTGCATTTATAAAACCCCTATGTTCCATGAAACCATCCATGAAAATAAGTATTTTACATGTTCCTATAGCAATATTCAAGTTTTCTTACCTGGTTTCTACTTACTGTTCGTAAGACGTGTGTACAATGCACCTGAGATCTAAAGGCTGGTCTCTTAGTTGTTTCAGGTGTATTACATGAAACTAAAACAATTTTTATTAAGATGACTACATTACGTGCCTCATCCCAATTAAATTCATAAACAGATACGTGCGACCTGACTCGAGCTAAACGTCATCTTCAACTTGCGTCCAAAATAATCGAGTGAACGAAAGTGAAGTGAACCTACACAAATATATACAGAGGTAAAGTTTGTGATGACGAGGTAATCTATGGAACTATTGATTTGATACAAAAAAAATACTGATAGGCAGCTACACTATCCCTCAGTGAGATAGGCTATGTTTTGTTCACAACACGGCCAAACCGCGGGCAAAAGTAAGTGCAATTATAAATAATCATCATCAGCCAGAAGACGTACCTACACTACCTACTGAACATAGGCCTCTCCCTTTAACCTCCACACTGAACTTAGTGGGAGGCCTACCTACGCTGCGTCTAATAGTCTGCAGAGGATGGGCAGCAGCATCCTCCTATACTTGCATGGTGGAACGTTGTCCCCAAGCCGCCTGTCAAGCATGGGGATTATGGCAACTTCTTCCCAATGAATAAATAATAGTCCACAATTAATTACACATTAACATTCGAAAATGCACAATTGTAAGAAAATTATACAATGAGATGACATGTTTTTTTTTTCCAGGTTAGCGCCAAAACTCTTCTATCTAATTACTTCTCAACTCTGGAACCTTACTATGATTCCTTGAAATGAGTTTAATATCCGCGTAGGCCAAGAAAATTGATGAACGCTTCTAAACCTTATAATAAAGGCGTTTCCGTTAACAGATCAAGTAACTCCAAAGTATTAAAATTTTACTCCTACACTTATATTATAAGTAAGTTCAGACCTGAAATTGAAAAGGTCATTTCGTGGGTGGGTAAATACATTTTAATTCTACCTGTGTGAAGCTGGTAAAAACCAAACAAAATTCAGAATATTAAATTTATTTCATGGCGTTAGCAGGCGCTGCTACCTTCACATCGATTTAAGTTCAGGTGTGAAGTTGGCAGCTAATGCACATCATGTCATAATACATCACATCACATACACATCATCAGCCATTAAATGTCCACTGCTGAACAAGGCCTCCCTCTTAGAGAGGGGTGTTGCCATAATCCCCACGCTTGGCAGGCGGCTTGGAGATCGCAGTACGTTCCCCGTTCACTAACAGGACGCTGCTGCCCATCCTCCGGTGGTTCTGGTCGCAGTTATAGGACAATACATGTCATGTCATAATTATAATCTGACCAAATTATGAAAACTCTTCTACAGTATCTTTTTACAAGCTTTTATTAACCTGCCTTCTTAGTAAAGGTGGCAAAATTTTGGTCTAAAAATTTAATTTTAAAACAAAATAATAATTTACGAAACATTGACTCGAAAGAAGAAGAGTAAGCGTCAAATCTTGCAACTGAATATTAAATCAGTTATCACCCACCGATTGAGCTGTGGCATACACGTTTAGTTTGGATGACAATGCATGGTTAACTAAGTGACGTCATTCTAAATCTAATATGGCGGACTCCCAAAGATGACGGACCGTTATTTTTATACACCCCCATGGTATTGGTATCAAATGAAAGAGTTTGCTGAGAAGAATACGAAAAATAAAACGAAAGCGCCTAAAAACTTGGTTTTTAGTAATTTTTTTAATAATATTTTATTTATTTGAGTTAAGTACGCTTTATTGGAGCTGTACATGAACTGTTTCAGGTGATATGAGACGAACATTGGTATGAAGTTAAGTGCCATAACCCAATTTTGGTGCCCCGTTAAATATGTAGGTCCACCCTCAGTTTAATTAATAATTACTAATTGATATTCTAGCCGGGTTTAATGACTAATAGAAATTGTACTGGCCATTCAACCATTGATTGACCTGTTAATAATCCAGTAAGCTTTAATGAACATCCGGTCACCTCCAAAATTAATAATATTTTATTCACATTGTGTTGGTAGCAAACTTGCAGACGACTTTGCCACCATTATTTGCTTGTAGACTATTAGTTAAGGTACTTGCAGACTAGGCGTAGTACAAGTAGCAAGTACAAGTTGTAAGTGCCTACTACGCATCGTCTGCAACGGTGTGCTTAATGCAAGTGGCAGTAAAAGTTATTAGTAGCACTTCGCACTGGTCCTTGCGCAAGTGAAGCTTCGTTTCCCCCTGCTACTCCTGCGACGCCCACTGCGCATCGTTCGTCTCGTTCGACAACACACACGTTGACGTTGTGCGCGTGATCACGCGAGTGGCTACTTTACGTTTGAACGCGTACTTGTGCGGGCAAGTGCCTTCATTAACTAAACAAAATACAAGCTAAAACTAATACTACAAATACAGTTAGACTGCCTATAGACCGTTGAAGATCTAAATACAATCCAAATGCTCAAGCCCACTACTTGCTACTTCTAACTTGTTACCTGTTACACTTCGCATCATCTGCAAGCACCTTTAGTTCATTAGTGTCACAGAAAAATTACGTAGTAAGTGTGCCGTACTTCAAGCGGTTTAGTGAATTAGTGAAAAAAGTGTGAGATAAACGGAGATATTTGAACACGAAAGATAATTGTACTAAGGCATATCTACTTGTTTGTTCGATCTAAGGATTTAGTCTATTATTTTGGTTCAGGTATTGTTGAGCACTGACTCAACATCCGTAGTTTTAAATATCGCTGTTCAATTGTTGTTGTTTTTCCTCCATGATATTAAAATAAAATTGTGCTACTTTATGTGATATTCATTGTATTATGATATACCAATACCTATAAAAATAAACTTGAATTGCCACACATAATACAAAAATATATAATTATCTTTAGCTTCATAAATTATGTTATTCGTAGGTTAGCTCGTTCAATTTTGAACACAGCTTTGATAATGACTGTCAGGTTTCCTCACATAATAATCCAGAGAAGTAAAGTTAAACATGTTAAGCGAAGTTCAACTTATACAGGGTTACCGGCGGAACTTCACCAAAAGGACCGCCTTAAACATTATCCTTTTATAATGACCTTATTGTACAAAACAAAAATAATCTAATGCTACCACTACAAATACAGTTAGACTGCCCATAGACCGTTAAAGGTCTAAATACAATCCAATTGCTCAAGCCTACTATCAGATGGCAGCGTACCCAGCACGCTGGCAGCATTGCCTTATTGTACTCATGAGAATAACTTTTACGATGAAACCAAACCTGAAAATACGATAAGATATCGGATATATTATATTATTTGCTTGGATTTTATAAACTCGTGGAGGTTCAGTCTAGTACAGTAAAAATGAAAATAATAATTTAAATAAAAAGGCTTTAATAAGTGCTTAAAGTTTAGTAAGCGCTTAAACAAAATTATAAATATTGCCATATCAACAGGCACTCGAACAAAATCATTCATATTTTTTTTATATTCATAATATTAAAAGAGCTGATTAAAAATCAATTAAAGTCATGAGTTAAATAATAAAAAAAAACACGGCACACAGAATATACAGATGGCAGAGTCATTTGTGTACATTTATAGACGTAAAAACACGGAACAAATTGCGAAGCAAAGCAAAGTAAAATAAAATAATAGTAACTTGTGTTTTTGATCATGATGAGTGAAAAAAACCTGTTTTCTGTTTATTACTGCTGTCCGGTAACCCTGTGTAGACAAAGTTTGCTATGTAAAGTTACAAGTAACGTAGTTCACTCTAGCCCGTAGCGAGGCGTGTGTATCCCGGACAGATGTTCGCACTTGTGATTTCCCCCGGGCGTCGTTCCTCAATAATTCAACCGCTCGTGTCCAAGACTGTGCGACTTTACTTACTGATACCGAATAATTAATTTAACTGTGACCTACTTTATATAAGAAACATGTTTCATGGTAAAGTTTAACGGTAGTGCTTCTCAATTAGGATCTTAAGTGGGCAAATGGGCAGCGTTTTGTCCATACAAACGTATTCTTTTGTTTCCTCCCTGGATAATACCGCGAGAACTGTAATTTTTTTATATAAAATTTATCTCTTCTATTGCCATGCTTATATCATTTATTTTTTCTTATAACTTAATTACTATAAGAAATATGAGCTTTTAAATATCCCAAAAATTGTTTTTTTGCCACATTTTTCAGACGTCTATCAAACAAGTTTGATGAGCTTATAAAACAAAAATAAATGACAGAAGCATAGGTCAATACTTTTCACAACTATTAATTTAAAAAAAAATGAAATCGACCTAGTTTTGAATGAGGAAACAGAAAAATACGAGATTAGACGCGAATTTGGTAAAGAGGTAGCTTATAACATTAACAAATAAAAAAAATACTTTTTATCCCGAAAAATTTATGATTTCTGTACGACAGCGGGTAAAAAAAACCCTCTGAGCTCTGATTGATTGATTGATAGTTTTTTTATTGTTCATACCATGAAATTTGATACAGAGGACAAAAAACTCTTAAAAACTAATGTTACACTGGCGAGCTTATCGCTAAAAACGATCTCTTTCAGGTAACCTTAGGATGGAAAAGATTTATAGAAGACGTAGAAGACGGGTTGTGCAATAGAGAGTAGACTATGAAATTATTTTATATAACCATGTACAAAAAGCTCTGCCATTCCAGTGTTTCCATAAGACGTCGATATTAGTTATTTATGCACAAGTTCGATACCTCTTAATTAAAGTGAGAAACGCTGTCCTATCAATACTATCGACGCCATCGAGAGAATAAATCACCAAGTAATGGAGCCACTCAATCAAATGAAAGAAAGCTTAGAGGAGTGTAAAAAACGTTAGAGAATCACTTAACCTTTGCACTTCTCTGATTAGTTAGAGGGCTGTAAGGTAAGTAAAGGCACCCTTTACAATGCAAGTTAGGCTACGCACTTCGATAAGCGTAGAGTTAAATGTCACGTAGAGCGTAATGTCTATACTGCGTTTGATACCACAATTTGAAAAAGTATAGCGGTCAAGAATAGGTCCAGAATAGGATTTGAAAAAAAATCTTTGAAAACTTGATTGTACTTTGTGCACTTGTAAAACACGAAAGTTTTTTTAAGAAAGAAAGAAAAATCAAATTGATTAGTGACCAACTACGATTTAAAAATCACTAAAAGACAAAGGTTAATCGGACTCAACTCAGCATAATGCCGGCAGCTAAACAGCGCTAGCCATTGGTTTTAGAAAGTATAAACTAGAGTTTAAAAAATTGTTCCAATATCCTTATTATACTTAATATAAAATAAGGAAGAAATCGCTTAAGGCTTATATTACACTACCGGTTTTTGTATAAATTTAATATAACTTTTTTTTCCGAATATATATTATTTATATCTATCAATACGACGTTAAAGCGGAAATACACTAGAGATTCGTCAAAGAAACGATTTTGTAGACTTTTGGTGTCACAAAACGCAAAACGTTACGCAAAATAGCACCGAATGTTGAGCCTGCTAGTGGATTACATTCAAATTGATGACTTCATTGGTTTAACCCCAAAGGTAAGTGGGGATTAGGTACGGAAGTTTGGGGTAACAGGGCGTAAGTGAATTGTTTTCCATCGATTTTGGGAATTAGCTCTAAGCTCCGCCGGGCGAAGATTGGGGCTCCCCGTACCTGACTTGCAAACTCTGAATTGAGAATTGAAAGTAGATTATTTGGGTTTGATAGCTAAAGTAGTACTATCGTTGATTCCGATTGGTTTATCTTAAGTTACTACCTAAGACAATTTTTGGGGTTCCGTATTTTTTTAGTCATGCCTTGCATTGCTATTATGGTAAATAAATACAACCTTTTATTTTACTTTTTTAAACTTTTTTTTATTATTATTTCCCTTTATTTCTTAAAATTCTCGGGTCTAGCCTGGACATTTGGTAGGCATTGGTGGAGCCAAAGCCAACACCAAGAGGCCCCGTAGAGTACAAAATTTACAATTATGGGTATAAAATGGAATATAAAACTATTGTACAGTATTGGATTTAAAAAATCTGGGCTATTGTGGTGAATTCTTGATGGTATGTTCCTGGGCTATGGTATGAGGTACGGCACCCGCCAATTATGCCTCATTTCAAGATATTTTGGCAGGTGATGTCTTGCCACTCACTAAATGGGCCCTCCATAATAGCTGCCGCATTGGCACCGGGAGGGCAACATAGGCGTGAGTGGCTAAGGGTGTCGAGAGGTGTGCTGCACTTTCACTAAGAGCTACTCGCGGCGTTATGCCCTTTAACACTTCCACCCTGGAGCTTAGGTTCTTAGCTCTTGCGGTTTCCACCCCCAGACGGCCAGTTAAGGCAAGCCAGGGATCAGGGTCTCTGGGGTTTTAGACCCAAGGAATCGGGGTACGCGGTGTCGCGTATGGTTGTTATTATTATTATTTATTTTTATTATTTATTTATTTAACATACAATTAGGTTTTATCCACTATGCTGGCGTTACAGTCAGCGTTTAGCCTAAAAGTCTTTCGTCTCTGGAGACCTTAAAGCAAAGTTTTTCATATCTCAAACTACCTATAAAATTAAATTAGCTTTTACTCACAAAGTTTGCGGATAAAACTTTGAAAGTACTTTTACGAAAGCTCATACAAAATTAAAATATAAATACACTCACGTAAACATTAAGAACCCTCTCACATTTTTTGACAAAAAAAGCAACGAAAACTGTATTTTTGGCGTTCTGATTCTATCAAATAGAAAGACCCATAGAAAATTCAATTTCTGTGATAAATAGATCCGTATTTTTTATCTATACTATATTATAAAGAGGAAAGATTTGTATGTAAGTATGTTTGTAACGAATTGGCTCAAAAAGTACTAGACCGATTTAAAAAATTCTTTCGCCATTTGAATGCCGCATTATCACTGATTAATATAGGCTATTTTAATAGGCTATATAAATATAACCGTGCGGAGCCGGGGCGGACCGCTAGTTAAAAATAAAGGCTTAAAATGTTGGAAAAACTCAACATATCAGCTTATTACCACAAATTAAAAAAAAAAAATTAAAAAAAAATTAAAAAAATTAAGTTTTTACTAAAAAAAAAATTAGTAAAAACTCTAGGAGATAAAGTTTTAAAGTCGATTTCGTTAAACTACTGATATAAAATAAACAATTTTAATGTTATGATTTACTTGTTTTATATTCGTCTTGACAAAAACGTCTTTATTATTTCGTTTTATGCCCGAAAATCCAGATATCTAAATCGAACGACTGCATTTAGTAATACGGCTCTCAAAGTTGTTAATAAAATATACACTGTTCCGTAAAAAAATACGTACGTGGAATGGAGTGGATAAAGCAAGTCAGTAATTAATCAGCTGAGAGCTCAGAGGGTTGATCTTTTTTACATGAGAGGGTGATTGAAAGGGTTAAAACTCATTAGTTCGCCAGTCGCCCTCGGGAAGTAGGTCGCGATCCTGTATTGACGGTATAATTATTGTATTTTATTGGCAAGGAAAGACTACAAGCTCGAAGATTTGACCATACATAATTATATGGATTATTTTGAAGGTTATAAAATACTAGCGGTCCGCCCCAGCTTGGCACGGGTATAGATTATAGCCTGTCACCCGGGGATAGTGTAGCTTCCCGTCAGTGAAAGATTTATTCAAATCGGTTCAGTAATTTCGGAGCCTATTCAATGCAAACAAACGAACAATCAAATCTTTCCTCTTTATAATATTAGTAAAATATGAGTACCAGCTGTCTTTAGAGGTTTTCCCGTGATTATACTTTTATTGATATTTTTCGGGATAAAAACATACACCACACTCCGGCATTCCAACTATCTTCAGTCAAAAAAATAACATTGTTCAGCAATCAGAAAAGTTTATTTTGAAACAATAAATTACTGGGTTACGCGGAAAGGGTGCTAAGCCGAAAGAGGTACATAGTACCCATAATTATCACCAATTTTACAAATGGGACCAATTTCTCCTTCTCTATTCGTCTTATTTTGAAAAATCTCAGTACAATTTCTTATTTAACTATCAACCTTAATAACAATTGTCATCACCCTATTATCAAAAATATAGGATTATCATTTAAATGTTCAATTCAATAGGTCAATGGTTGGATGGTTCAATGTCCTTTTGCCCACCTTAATTCGGCCCCTACACAAAATCATTTCTTAGCTGACCTCTACACCTCATAAGGAATCTAATTGCCAAATTTCAGAACGTGGTTGCATAATTTTCAACACAACATTCAAGATGTCTGATGATGATCGCGATAGACCTATCTCGCCATCCACTCGCACCCACCATACATATACTGTCTCGCGCTCGCTCCTACAGCGACCCTACATCATTGTCTGGCAAGGGGTTGGAACTATCAAAAATGTCTGGCTGATGAGGAAACATCATCTAATTATTGCCTAAGTATTATATATAAAAATCAGCTTTTATACTATAACATAAGTAGAATTATAATTTCATGTACATTAGGGGTGTCTGGCAAGGGGTTGCCACGATGTTAAGTGTCTGGCAATCAATAACGTGATTTTTAATAATATTCTGAAGGTAATACCAAAAAATCACACTTTATTATTTGATGAATTTAGATCGGTATTTTACACACTTTTAGTACCGTTTACCTGCCAAAGCCACGGTAACCCAAACTTCAGAATAATCCATCGTTCTTACATGTGCTGGGAGCATGCGCTGACAAACTTTCAGCTTTTATAAAATAACGAAGGTCTGGGGTTCACGGGCTCTTGCTCTATAGATAGTCTAGCTCACAGATCTATAGATATAGTTCTGTTTCATACAGGTGGAACCGCAAGTGACATCTACTTAAATATAGTTCTGTGGTCTAGCTAGTTCATTTGTTAGTTAGTTACAACTGAAGCTATTATAAAGCGTATCAAAACAGTTCCAGAACTGAGAAGCCAGACCAAAACGCCACGTATTCTAACCACGAAAACAGCGATATAAATATTTTCTCGTATAAAAATTTCACCAGAAATATCCGTCACGAATGCCTGCTTGCAGCGGACAACAAATGCATTCAGCGACTTCCCTAGTGAATACAAATAGCCTTATCCGCAAGGAATGGGTGCTATGCCTTAATATGTGCAGGGTGTAAGCTTCTGTGAATTTGAGGTAACATAGAATTGTAAAAAAAGTAAAAAAAACCCATTAAAAAGCAGAAATAAAAGAGTCAAAATATAAGAAAATAAAACCCGACGTCTCGCGAGCTCGATTCGGACTTGGCCAGTTTATTTTTTCTTTTGACGTCGCTCGTTTGTGCATTTGCCAGTGTTAAGTATTGAAATATTTTCAAATAATATTAATTTATTTTATTTATATTACACGGGAAATACTTACGTAAGTAAACCACGTGAAATGTGTGAAAACCACGTCAGTTTCTATATTAAAATATTTAATTCGTTTCGCTTGAGCGGACAAACAAAATTTTAATTCATGATTTTACTATTTTTATTTAGAAAATTGTTAACAAATTTATTTATGTATTTCTGCTTGTTGCGATCAAGATGCAACTGGACAGTGACGTTGGCTTGTCTGTACTTATGTGTGCGAGTCTGATTTTTACTGATTTATCAATCATTATGTTGGACTTTATCAGCTGGTTTATATTCCACTGCAGCATAGGCGCAGAGGGTGGCATATATTATACGAACCAGTTTAATATCTTAAAATATCCCAACCATATTTCTCTGAGAGGAATATAAAAAATAATAAGGCGGTGAAGTGTAACGATCGATGCATTCGATCATGTGGAAGAAAACTTTGAGAGTTCAGCAGTATTTAAGCGCTCTTTATAGGAACCGTATAACTTTGGACTGTATCTAAATTTTAAATTATATCTTTGGATTGTTGAAGCGATGGTGGCCAAACGCCACATTATGGCCATGACACCATGTCGTGCAGTTGCGATGCCATTGCTCTAAAACTGTAAAGGAAAACACTTTGAGGAAACTGATATGTAGGAGAATCTCAAAGTTCAGAAATATTAAGACATTCACCAATAAGCACTGGGCCAGTATGGTGGATTAAAGAACATCCTCTTTCTCAGCTACCACTCGGCCTCCATCGATCGTTGACTAGTGTGTGTTGCCAGTGATGACGTGACATGGTATTGAGACTTGGTCCCTAACTGTTAGGCTTTTGGAAAATTCAGAGTCACACAACGGTCAATTGAGAGAGCTATGCTTGGAGTTTCTTTGCGTGATAGAATCTGCCACGTGGATATTCACTAAAAACCAGAGTCACCGACGTAGCTATTAAATTTTTCAAGTTTAAGTGGAAATGGTCAGATCATATCCCTCGAAGAACCGATAACCGATGGGGAAGAAAAGTTCTTGAGTAGAGACCACAAACTGGAAGACGCAGCGTAGATAGGCCTCCCACTAGAAGGACCGATCACGTCGTGAGAGCTGCGGGCATCTAGTGGATGCAGATGGCAGGTGATGGCTGTCGTTTAGTGTGGAGGTCAAAGGAGGAGGCCTATGTTCAGCAGTGGACGCATTCTGGGTAATGATGACGATGAAGAAGCGAATAAAAGCATGATAAAAAAAAGTTTGCCGTCATGGCACACCCAGGAGATGTGAAACGTGATGGCACAATAGAGCGTCATATCGTTTGCCGTCACGGTATACGAGTCAGTTTTACTGACAGGGTGCGCCAACAGATGTTTCACATCAAAAGCTCAACACTTTGTTTTAAAGATTTTCTAGTTTAACAATAAAACATTGACTTTTCTGCGCAACATTTTAATTATACCTACAAATTCAGTCAGGACTTTATTTTAACAGTATAAAAAACAGATGAGATGCACTATTTTTTAATTAAGCTACAAAAAAGCTTCAACGATTTATGTTTCAATAGAAAGCTACGCCTTCGTAAAACAGTGTAAAACTGAATTTCAGTTTAAAAAAGAGTTGTATAAACAAAATAAAATGGCATTAAAAAGACAATGAGCTCCATTCTAAACAAGTCTCATCGAATAATAGAAACTTGTTCAATTCAGCCCGTAATTAAGTATTGTTGTTTCATTCATTACTCGATTCGCTTTTAATCGAGGAGTTTAAAAGTTTATAGAGTAGTTGAAACAGTTGAAAGCATTCGGAGTGAGTTAGTTGTGATTGCGTTTGTTTCATCTGTTCGTAACGTGGACGTACTCAGAAGTAGAGATGTAGGGGGCAGGGGGAGAAAAGTTATATTCTTGTAAGCAGCGCTCGTACCCTTAGATCTGTGTAGCGAGATTGTCTCTCGACGCATTTCATTTCTTACAGGAATCGATTCCGTCATAAAAAGTATTCCATGTGCTAATCCAGGCTATAAACTATTTCGAAATAAAAAATAAACTTTTTTTTTCTTTTTCGGTTGTGGTATTTTGATGCCTGAGTCTATCCTAGGGCTGGCGCTGCTTGTAGGTCGGTTGAAACTGACATATTTGAAGTGTGCAATTTTTTTTACGGGATGGAAATATATTACTAGAACATAATTATTACAATAATTTGTCTACAGTTACTAAATAAAAACCTAACTTTATATTAAATATGAATTAAATTGTCTACCCAAACTATAAATAAATATTTCTTTCTATATGCTCAAAAATCTACAGCTATCTTTTGAATTCCGTTTGTTAAACCGATGCACTCGGCTGAAATATTCAGCTGATCTCGGTATTTCGCTATCTAGATGTCAATATAGACAATTATCTTTCGTCGGAGTTACCTAAACAGAGTTCCTATTAATTTAATCTCGAAAAAAAAAAATTTGTCTCTATGGAATTAAAAAGTCAACAGTAATTAGTGGATACTTATTTATGGTACTAAAATAATAACATTCATAACGGCTACAGATAGGGGAAACATTTTAGTCGTTTTGAGATGTCGTTATTGCCCCCACTCTATAAAATCCTGACTACGTCTTCTCCATAATGTCTCTATTAGGTTAATCTAAGGCGAAAGTTTGTCGTCCGAAGTTGTTTAGTACGTAAGATATCGGGCATGATCGTTATTGTGTTTCAATATGATACAGAATAGCGGGGTTGGGCTTGAGCCAATGATACACTGATCTTTTTATTCCCAACACGTACATAAGCTCATGTTAGCTAAAATATGCTCAGACAACTTCTTGCTGACAAAAATTAGAGAGAGGATGCACTCAACGTTCATATAGCTATCTTTTTTGCAGTTTTTGAACATTTTTTAAGATAAACGCTAAGTGAAAATAAAAATAAAATGATTAGACATCATCTTTATTAAAAATAGCATAAAGCAATGAAGCAATTTTCGTGTTGATATTTTAAAGGATAGCGTAGGAGATAAAAAAATAAACTATATTGTCATGTTTTTTTGCTGAGTCGTCCACAATCTTGTACATTTCATCCAGGCCGTCCAGACCAATTCGGAAGCTTCCACTACATAATAAAGAAGATTCGCGCGTAAATCAGTTTACATAATGGCGGAGTATAATCAATTTACAATTATATAAACATAATAAAAAAGGTAGATAACTCATTATTGTTCACACCAGAAATAGTATACATATGCAACGAAATGGTTTTCTATGATTTAGTGTAATGTAGGAACATATTAAGACAAAAATAAATTAAATCCAGTTAAAAATACGTACTGAGACGAGATAAAGTACCGTTAATAAAATAAAACAACCCATACGGCAAAATGTAACCTACACTGCTGTTGAGAATGTTTAATTTGTCAATCGGGAGATTTTTTAAAACTGTTAGGTCATTTAGACTACAGAAGGTAAAAAAGAGACAGACAAACATACATACATCATACATAACTGATATCTGAAAAGCATTAAGCTCTTTCTTGGGCAGTTGAGTAAAAAGTAGACGAAATAAAATACAAGTTAACTAACACTACAAAAACAGTTAAACTGCCCATGGACCTAATTGAAGGTCTAATGACAATCCAAAAGCTCAAGCCTACTACCAGTTGGCTGCGTACCAAGCATGCTGGCAGAACTACCACACTGAATGGAAATGATAGGCTTATGCGATTAACCGCCATATTGTCTGATGTTAAGCGATATTGCGGTCTATGATGAAGTTTGCTTGCCTATACCGATACTCTTTTTTCAGCGGTAGGTTAACTCCTCTTAAAATTAAGTGGTTGTCAAGCCTTAGCCAATTCACAAGTAGTTTCTTGGAAGTACTCAATTTTTAATTACAACTTAAAAAGTTTGCCCAACCTAGAATGTAGATGTTTGAAAGCCCCTTTTAAGTTAGTACCTAAAACTAATTAAGGAGCGAGAATTTAAAAACTTACCTTTTGTTTTACTACTGAGGCTAATAAAAAGTTGTACCAAGTGTACAAGTTCGCGGTCTTAGGTTCTGATTAAATGGAATTTCTGTTTTTGTTCTTTACTACCAAGTCTTTATGGTACTTATAGGACTTAGAACGAGCCATTGTTTGCAATGAAAACAACAAAGAATCACTGAAATCTCCACTAAAATTCTACAATAGGTTAGAAAGATTCTATAACTGTAACTATTACCGTGATTTTTTATGAAATCATCACCCCTAACTTGTCAATTTCAATAGTTGTCAAGGTTTTTTTTAATAATTAGGAATGGATGATTTAGAAAGTGGACGACTCAGGAATTTGTACACTACTTAAATTGAACTAAAGATTGAATTGACTACTTAAATAAAAAAAAATATGATACTGCCTGATGTAGTATTAATCATGAAAACCATATCAGCTCTTCTATACATTTCGTGTAAATGTATTTTTTTTTAAAAACCTTATTTTAAGGTCCCAGTTTAACAAATGTTGTTCCCAATGATGAGTACAACTATGACCTCTTTTCGGTTTAGTACCAATGCTCCGTGTAACCCTGTATTTTACGTATCTGAAAATATGAAGCACCGACACTATACGAAACATTACACCGAGTCGTAGTTACTTGGCCCAGCACTATGCCTATGTTTACGTACCTCGTTACATACGAGTGCTCATGAAAATTCCCCGCCAGTGCCCTCGGGATGGCTTTAGCTGAAACATAAGCAATACTTTACCAGGCATCCGCTTACTGGTGAACATTTCACTTCACAGCCTTCGTACACAAGGCGACGCAAATCGACGATTTGAGTAGCAACTTTGCGAGCGTTTTTTCAGCGGGTTAGATGTCGTAGCTCGACCGTATAATTGGCCTTGTCACAAAGAGGACGGTCATGTTATGAGTTGTCTATTGGCCACATCGCAAGGTACTCAGCTTGATCTATGGTATGATTTCGATATTACCATGAAACTCAATATGCTATGCCATTTCACGAAATGTCCAAGAAACACTTGACTCGATTGTCGAATATTTTTTACGAATGACGCTGATGACATGCCGTTTTATTTATACATACCTATTTGAAAATGATGGCCGCAAATTGAAATCAAGTTTTTGCATTATAATTTGTGTGTTGATAAAGTAAGTGACAAAAATCAAATCAATTTTGCCTATTATGTGGATCTATAACTCTGCACTACATGATAAAGGCCAAAAATTACCCGGCAAATCGAGAAACCGAAGATACTGATGTTCTACAATATGGCCCGAATTACTTGACATAATTATCATCATTTCATAAGACGACTAGCTTTTTCATGATATGACCAATTTTACCATGCATACGCGAAAATTGACAAAGTACTTACAACACAAACCACTCGAGTCGCCGACTTACGTATATTGTATTGCCGTGAGTGCGAACGGACCTTATAAGGTTCACTAAAAATCCCGTAAAATCTGACACTTTCTCGTTGCTATTTGGGATTTTGTGCTTTAATCTACGTTGTTAGGGAGGATAATCATATGACAAATTAATGTTAACAGTGTAGACTTGGGTACTGTATATTGTATAGGAGATTTTTTACTCTCTAAAATGTCCAAGAGACTAAATTTGGGCCAAGCATTTATTTGCTTTGAAACCTGCAATATCATTGTGAAAATAATGAAACCCACGAATTCTGATCACTTTCACTAGGTTAAAGAGGAGATTTGTTGATTTGTTTGTTCCTCTTTCACGCAGCAACAAAGCAACGGATCGATTTGATTTTTTGCATGGATATAGTTCAAGGGCCGAAGAGTGTTATAGGCTACTTATAGGCTTTTCATTTTCATCACTACGCAAGTAAAACCGCGTGCGCAGCTAGTAAAATATAAAATGTAGCAAGTACGCGATACTATTCAGTGTAACATTAAATAATTTTTGACTCCCTCGCTTAACTCTCTGCTGAAGAAAACCAAATTTTCGTTGGAAGAAAAGCACTTTAATTAACTCAGTTTGAATATGTGACAGCAGATATTCAAAATTTCTAGGCCACAGAATACAGAATACAGAGTACAATACAGAAGATTCACTCAGCAAAGTCATTTAAATATGTATCGACTCTTGAAACTACACAATAAAGTGCAATTCAGGACGCCCGAGCGAAAACTTCTTACAGCTATATTAACCTCTCTGTCTATCGTCGTGTTATCTCTGTCTATCGCGCGGCAGCGTGCGTGACAGTTCTGTCTAGATTCTAGATGGTTCTCACCAGATACTTGTAGCTTCATACCTAAAGCGCGAAGTGCGCCAGGCCTGGTTATGCGAAGTCGCCGTAGGTGACTCCATTAAGAATATAAAATGGCGCCAGAACGAATGCGAAAAACTTCTGGAATGGCTTTCCGCTGCCCTAGTACTGGCTTATTACCTTTCTTTAAATTTCTCACGGAACTTCTAAGATGTCATTCTGTCTATAATAATAAATTTGTTTTATACAAGTCTTCGCACAATAACAACATAGCGGATTTTTTTTAATGGTTTTTAAAATTATTAGTGTAATTTTTGTGTAAAAGTAACATGAGTTTTTTTGGGATCTTCTTTCGCTAAGCTTCAATAAATGGTGCGAAATTAAAACCTAGTTAATAAAAAGGGGTGATTATTTGATTAACTAATCCAATAATATACCACAATCATGTTGTTCGAACGCCTGTTAATTTGGGTTTGTATCTACAGATCCCAGTAAGTATCGGTTTTTAGCCACGGATCCCGGCGAGTTGTATCCACCACAGAAAAATGTTTTTTTTTTTCTTTTCTTTGCTATCCACTGACACTGGGGAGGCACTATCAATAATTTTTAGGCGCTCAATTTTTTTTAAGCGCTCACATATTTAAGTCATTATTATCTTGATAATAATTTTCCTGAAAATTCGAAATATAAAGGTCTTTATTTAGACTCCTCACAATGGAGAAACTTGCTTCTGTAAATGTAGGCAACGTTTTTGTAACGCTTGAATAAATTAGGTCACTAATATCCCAAGTTTCAAAGACGCTTGCGGAGATGTTAACGAGGGTTATTATTCACAATTTATCTTTTTGTGTTAGTATAAAAATAACACAGTTGATGGGCTCGAAACAAGGATTTTATAGAGGCAGGCTTTCAAAATCAAGCTTAACCATCGAGATACAATTATACATTATAGAGTCACAATTGTGATTTTTTGGCTAGTTACAAGGTAACCGCGATCCGACTACAACGCCGTGCAATGTTAGTGCTACGATGACATAGCAGACAACTAACGTTGAACACAATGCATGTGACATAACGTCTAAATTGAAGTAAATGTGGCATTGAGAAGTGTATAATAGATCTTGACCACAACTCACCTGATGGTAAGTGACGATGCAGTCTAAGATGGAGCACGCTTGCCCATGAGATGCCTATTCACTCTTGTCTTGAAGAGACCCAGGTTGTACTTTATAGGGAACACCGAGGCAGGAAGCGCATTCCATTCCTGTGCAGTTCGTATTAGGAAGGAATTTTGGAAACGCTGCGTGCGGACTTTACCAAAGTTCACGACGTAAGGATGGAATGTCCGCCTCGATGACCTATGGCGGAAATTGGTTGACGGGATCAGCTTAA
The DNA here is from genome assembly GCA_932305915.1 of Agriopis marginaria. Taxonomy (NCBI): domain Eukaryota; kingdom Metazoa; phylum Arthropoda; class Insecta; order Lepidoptera; family Geometridae; genus Agriopis; species Agriopis marginaria. Next base: position 13,815,007 of record OW029926.1, on the reverse strand, counting down.
ACAGCTCTTGTGCACATTCTCCAAAATGAACGCGATAAAAAATGGACAGACAAGCCACCTTCCGCCTGTGCAGGAGGCTATGCGGCATCTTCCCCTTAACCAGCGCTTCGTTATTAATTAGACGAATTGCGCGTCTCTCTACCGAGTCCAATGCTTCGAGCTGGTATTTAGCAGAGCCGTCCCACAAGTGACTGCAGTATTCCAAGCAGGACCGCACTTGCGCTTGGTAAAGGTTAAGCAGTTGGGCAGATGTAAAAAACTGCCTAACCTTGGATAGAATACCAAGTTTTTTTGCAGAATGTACAATGATGCTCGGACGTTTTTTGACTGTTTTCACTGAGAGATTGTGCCTCTATAGGAATTGTATCTCGATGAGCTAAACCCTTAATACTCGCAAGGGATCAACGCACTTAGACGCGCAAAAAAAAAAGTGCGTGGTGTCCCTCCGCGCGGAAGAAATTATACTTCAACAAGGAACCCTAAAATTATAACTAGGGCAAAAATATCAATAATTTAAAAACATGCTTTTCTCGAGATTCGAATCTAGCTCCTTAGGCTTCTCAATCCATTAGCGACACCATTATACTACTCTGCTAGTCGCAGGGCGAAAAAAGGATACGCATTTCGCAACCATCCGAGAGAAAAATTCCGCCTCCATGGTAGCGTTAAACCTTTAACGCAACCTTGTTGCAAGTCGCATAAGAAGTATAACTTCAATACTTTGGTTGGTCAGACACCACTTACCTACACCAACAGTGGCTTCCTAGTTTACCCCAAAGATGACAAATAAGACGTTAGAGAATACGTACACATTGTTTCACTCTAAGTATGTGTTACCCGGTGCGAGTAATTACGTAACTTTTTTTTTTTAAATAAATAATAGGCTTGGGTTTGACCACCATCACGCCTGATGTTAAACGATGATGTGGTCAACGTTGCAGCACGCTTGCCTAGAAGGGACCGATTCACTCGTGATTTGAAGACGCCCAGATTGTAACCATCGGGGAACACCCATTCAGGCAGCGAATTCCACAGACTAGCAGTTGGCATAATAAATGTGGAATCAAAGCGCTTCGTACGGGTTACGTTACTTTTTTCGTCCGAGATAAATAATGCATGAAATTTGGAGTCCGAATAAAATTCAGACTCCGGGATCACTCCAGGATCTATTGTCTAGCTTGTGGTTGAAATGAGTCCAAATTAGTTAGTAAGAATTATAAGTATCTCAAAGTCGATGTCATTGCGCATCAAAAGTTAAATTCTAACAGTAATTTTGAAAAGTGATTTTTATGACTTCTGTTAGTTTTTATTTTGGATTTGAATCCACGGATCTCGGTATCGGTTTGAATTAGCCACGGATCCCGGCGAGTTGTAACCACCGATATCGGGATCCGTTTCCTTCAAAAAACAAATTTTCATTTTATTGGCTGATACCGATATCCGTATCTTGTATACCGATACAAGAAACAAAATAAAATCGTCACTTTGAGGTATAAGTAAAAATATTGCATTATCTTGTATGAAGTTTAATATTTAATTGCATTCTTAGTTTATCAGAATATTTGGAACAAGTTGGGGTCCCGGGAGACCCCACGCGAGTAGTTATGTGATTTTCTTCATGCGAGTAGTTAAGGGTTAATATCTGTTTACAGTAAACAAGAAACCTCAGAAACACAAGCTTATGACGTCATCTCTATCAATTAGGTACCAGCAGAATGTCTAGTGTATTTACTCAGGGGAATCAGTGGTGTGCATGTGGCAGTAATTATGCCGCGTATAATGCGACTTATGGTAATTTGAATAAGATCTAGAATAATTTATGAGGGAATACCAGTGCCTCGCGGTTTCACGAGGTCTACGGGAAACATTATTACATATTTTTTTCTGGAATAGAGATAAATGGGATGATGAGTGTATTTTAAACTTTTTTCATTGAAACGGAAGATGAGACTTAACCCTAAGACGATGTTTTCCAAACTTTTAAAGATCACAATATCACAAAACGATTTTCAAAACACCACGTTAAGGGGGCCAACCAAAAAACCAAAATTTTTATCTAAAAATTTTTGCTTATTACTATTCTACGAGCTATGGAGAGGGCTATGCTTGGGGTTTCTCTATGAGATTGAATCAGAAATGAGGAGATCGGTAGACGAACGAAAGTTACCAACATAGGTCACTGGATTAGCAAGTTGAAATGGCAGTGGGCAGGGCACATATCACGCAGAACAAGTGGACGATGGAGCCAAATGGTTCTGGAATGGAGACCACGGACCGGTAAGAGCAGTGTAGGACGTCCACCCGCAAGATGGACAGACGATCTAAAAGAGACCGCAGGGAAACACTGGATGCAGGCCGCTTCCAACCGGCTCTTTTGGAGATCGATGGGGGAGGCCTATGTCCAGCAGTGGACTATAGCTGAAATGATGATAATAATGACCAATCTGCTCCATTTAATTTAAAGATATTAAATCGAAAATTTCTTTATTTAATTTTATTATAGAAACTGACATGGTTTTCACACATTTTATTTATATAACACGGGAATTACTCAAGTAAGATTAAGCCGGTCACTCCGACTATAGTTTCAAGTGCCAAGCGAGACGCAGCCGCGCGCCTGCATTCACCTTGAAAAAGACTGCCTAATGCCCTTTAACCTCCACACTGAACGACAGCCTGCCTTTTGCATCCACTGGATGCCCGCGACTCTCATAATGTCGTCGGTCCATCTAGTGGGAGGCCTCCCTACGCTGCGTCTTCCGGTTCGTTGTCTCCACTCCAAAACCTTTCTTCCCCATCGGTTATCGGTTCTTCGAGCGGCTAGTATAATTTAATAAAAACCATCTCTATTCACTACGCCAAGGGCTCAAAAGTAACGCTAATTAACGCCTACGCTCAGAAATAACAAAAGCTGAACCAATTATAATGAATCGTAACTTCTGTGTAGAAGAGCTGAAAAATGCAACAAAAGCTTGAACAAACCTGACAAGTGACTTTAATTAGGAGCTCCGTTCCCATTGAAATGGAAGCTATTTAATTGCACACCAAAAATCCCACTTTTCATAATATAGACGTGTTAGGAAATACGCGCCAACAAATCCAACACGGCACGAAGAAAGTTTTCTTTGTGCTATGTCAGTTTTCGTTGCGCTCGCTTATGGGTTCTTATCGTCATCATCATTTCAGCAATAGGACGTCCACTGCTGGACATAGGCCTCCCCCATCCATATCCAAAAGGGTCGGTTGGAAGCGACCTGCATCCGGCGTTTTCTTGCGGTCTCTTTTAGGTCGTCCTTCGTGCGTCATGCTTGAATGAGATTAGCCAAAACCAATCGCACATGGGCATAGAAGGTTTATACCCATTACCCAGCATTGGTTCAATACAGGCAGATGATAATGGCTTGGAAATGAAAATAAAAGGAAAATGGCTTAAAATAGACAATGGCTTGGCTTAGTAGAGCTCGTGATATGACCTGGTGTAACTGGACAAAAAATATTTTATCTCTATCTATACTTCTATACTAATATTATAAAGAGGAAAGAATTTTTGTTTGTTTATTTGCATTGAATAGGCTTCGAAACTACTGAACCGATTTGAAAAATTATTTCACTGTTGGGAAGATACACTATCCCCGGGTGACATAGGCTATATTATATTTAATAAAAAGTACTAAACACTATCCTTATAAATACTAAATACTACTATAAATACTATCCTTACTAAAACTCCAATAATGTAACCCAAGGTGTAAAAAAATAAGATTTACACCCGTACGAAGCCGGGGTGCGTTGCTAAGTTGCTAGCTGGATATATTTTGATGCGCATGAACTATTTCTGATGCGTAATTAAAAATGTCTCCATTGAAATAGAGTCGTTCAGTTCGATGCAGATCTAGAACTGTAGGAATTCTATGCCAGCCCTCTTCTTGTAATCAACGGAGTGGAAAAGTTAGCTAATAAATTTTTATCTTGTTTTAGTTGGACTTGTAACTCTGTGATAATGTTTTTTTAGATATAGCTGAGATTATTATACTTTGTTTTTTACTTGAGAAAGTACAATTTACTTTATGGAATAAGAAAACTGTTGCAGTAAAATGCCAAACGCTGATTAAAAATCTTTATTTAATTTCTATTTAACAAGGTTTTATTTAACTTGCTTTGTAAGTTTGGGTCAAATCTTGCAACTGAATTATAAAACAACTATCCATAACCGATTGAGCTGAAACATCATTATAAATCCAATGTAGCGGATTCCCAAAGATGGTGGACCAGTTATTTTGTATGCCTTGACCTTAAATTGAACCTTGACCTTGAATTAAATTCATGGAGATTTATGTCTCCTCTGGTAGTCGTGTAGATACGTGCGTAGGTACAATATTTCAACGTGCGAAGAGGTTTGATTACGTTTTTCCACTAAAAAGGCAAGGAAAGTTATGTTAGTTAAAAGAGCGTTGGTGGCCAGGCGGTAGCACGTGCGCTTTACAATCTGACGGCACCAGGTTTGATCCTCGGCCCTGCATCTATGATTTATTTAGTACTTAAATAAATCATGTGCAGTTTCAATGCCATCGCTCAACAAGGGTGGTAAGTTAAACATCGTGAAGAAACCAGTATGTCCAAGAATTCCAAAAGCTCAAAGACATACGACTTTCACCAACATGCACTGGGCCAGCGTGGTCGATTAGGGCCCCAATCTCTTTCTCTCTCTCTCTCTCTCTCTCTCTCTGAGAGTAGACCTGTGTCCCAACAGTGGGAACTTAATAGGCTCATTATGATGATATATTTATTATGTTTCCAGTATAATATACGAATGTTATCCTTATATACAGGCTGTGGCGTAAAGAGTAGTCAACCCGTTACCTTTGGTATGGTATAAAAATGTTGAATATAATAAAAAAATTACTTGCGGTAAAAATACAACAGTTTACATTGGATAGCACATCTATCAAAGAGTACTTCTCAAAGAACAGACATAAAATAACTTTTGTGAGCATGCCATCAAAAGGAGTGACCAAGAGTGTAATTAATATGAAATTTTAAAAAGGGTCATATACTCGAAAACCATGAAACTTTTACTGAATTCAAGTTTTTATTTTCTGATCAGTTATGATGCCCCCCAACCATAGGTAACGGGTTGACTACTCTTTACGCCACATCCTGTATATGACGTTGACTCACAGACTGAGCACGGGCGACATAATTACAAACACGACTTCTGTCACGCGTCCGTTTAATTTCAGTATCTGCGTCAGACATGATGTTGTGGTTACTGCGCCTCATTGTTGACGCATAGAATATACCATATTGTGTGGAGACAGCATTAAGTACTTACATTAACCCTAGAAAGATTTTGATTTTGCCATACGTCGTTTCGACGTAAATGTTTAAGTGTACATATCGCACTCTTAATAAAACAGTGACCGAATCCAAAATCGCAACTTTTTGGGAATCGACAAAAAACAATGTTTAACTGAGTAACAGCGCGCAAGGTGAGGGACGGATAAAGACTCAAGTAGTTATAGACCTTATTGCATATAGAAAACAGGTGTTTTTAATCGCCTAGATTGTAGTGCATGCTTTTTTAGATCGATATTTTACTAAAACTCAATTTGCCAAAATTTCGAGTTCGGTCATTGTTTTATTAAGAGTGCGATATGTTGGAATTTGTGTATTATATGCTTAGGAATGTGATTAATAGCTTTAGAATATGATAAATAAAAAGCATAAGTGTTTACGCATACTTTATTAGCAAAATCTGGAATTAACATGGCTCTTCTAACCCTAAAAAACTTAAACAGTAGGTATATAAGTATTGACGAAAGTATCGCACCTACCTAAGCGACGTGGGTGTCCCGTGCAAGATCCGTGGGTCAACTGAGTTGGCAGGAATGGCCAGTGCCGTTGCGCGAAATAAAAACGAGCAAAATCAATTATCTTTCTAGGGTTAAAACTATTTTACACTCACTCACTCTCATTATCTGTCACTTAATCTCAGTGACTTTGCTAAGCTTTAATAATAACGTTTTGCACTTATGCCTAAGAAAATGGACTAGCATAGACCGTTACTTAATTTACAAAACGTAGCAGGCTGCCTGTCAAATAGTATGTAGTATTCGGAGCCTTTTACAGGTCCCTAGAACATTAAAACAGTGAACAACCCTGCTATTTGCCGTCCTGGCAAAATATATAATATCGTTTATGCTAAATTAGTACTACTTCTATGCTACTAGTGCTTATTCTGTCACTTATGCTAAACTAGCGACCCGCCCGCCCGGCTTCGCACGGGTGTAATTTACGTGCCAAAGCCAGGGCGGGTCGCTAGTTATATATATGAACCTTCCGTGAAAAATTATCTAACTAATGGTGAAAACCGCATCAAAATCTGTTGCGTGATTTAGGAGGAGTTAGCGGCCATACAGACAGACAGACAGACGCGGAAAGCGACTTTAATTTAAACTATGTAGAGATATACCAACACTAACAAAAAATAGCAAGAAAACTAGCGCTATATCTGCGATTTTTATTTATCTGTCACTACTAAAGGCCACTCTAAATGGCCAGAGCTAACTCTTTCAAACATAGCAACAATTTAAATAAAAAGATTGACCATCATTCTTTTTAGCGTAAAATTGCAAACGCTTTATACTAATGGGCAGTCTAATTGTTTTTGTAAGTGGTAGTGTAGTTATTCGGATTAGTCATTAAACTTACCAATTAAACAAATATGTTGATATCTTTTATAATGGTGGAAGAGACAGAAACAACGTTGTTTTTTTAATCACTTCCGCCAGTCTGTAACATACTAACACAGATATTGCTTTGTACTATATATTAGCAATTTTATTCAGATAATGCTATTGGTTTTTTATTCCTCACGTAATTATAAAAAAAAAAAGTGCTAATGTGACCGGAGGGCGCGACCTTAAAGACACCATAAGAAATATTTTAATCTAACCTTGTCAGTACACGTGCCTAAACTTATTAGAACGGAGTGGTTCTTATCTATGATACTAGACATCAATGCTGTAAGCAATTAATAAGTTAATGCTTCGTCTGGCTCTCGTTGCTTTAGAATTAAAATTACTAATTAGTCTCAACAGTGTATTAAGAGTCTATCTGTGGTACGTGCCTTCTCTATCTTGCGCTTGTAAACATTTTTGAAGATACTTATGTGATAAAACGTACTTATGTGAAATCTAAGCAGAATGAATAAAGAAAATACAATAACATTATTAATATTAAAAAAAATTTTTTTTTTGTATAATTATCTTACCCTTTCATTCAACACCCATAATATCATGATGGTAGATAAGAAAATGTTGTCCGCCATCTTGTATGCTGCCATATTGAATTTAGTGTAACGACATTTACTTTCTTTTAATCTTCTCAGCAAACCTTTTCATTTGATACCCATTTCATAGGGGTGCATAAAAATAACCGGTCCGTCATTTTTGCGAGTCCGCCATATTGGATTTAGAATTACATCACTAGGCTTACGATGCATTGTCCTCTAAATTAATCACGTATGCAAAATTTCAGGTCAATAGATTGGGGATAACTGTTTTTAATTCAGTTGCAAGATTCGACAAATTCTAACAAGGCATATCTCATATTACTATAGAAACTAGCGTGAGCGTGATTCATTATTTAAACTAATAAACGGCTAGCACTCACAGGTATTGAAGTTGAAAACTCGAACGGTGTTTGGACATTATAGATGCCCATCCTTAGTTTGCGCGGCGGAGACTCGACGCGAACTGCAATCGCTGCAGTTTTTTGACTTCAATACCCGTGAGTGCTAGCCGTTTATCTCGTTTGAACAATAAAGAGTTTATATTTATCTACTTGTATCTATCCTTTTTACTTAGTACTACCATTCCAAGTAAGCCTGTTTACAACGGCACAAACTACACAGGATAAAATCTGAAAACCCAAGTCCATATACCCGTAGTTCTATTCAGGGAGAGATACGTAGATGTAGACAGCAGATAGCCGAGGGTTGTGGTCAGAACCTGTGAGAAGCGAGCTGCGGTCGCGCCTGCAGACGACTCGTGGTCTCCATTCGCAGGTGTCCCCTTTTGTCTTCCTCTAAAAAGAATTAAAAATTAGTTGCCTACTAATTGTATGGACATAAATTGAGCAGGTACAGCTTGGCAGTTTTTTTTTTTATGAGGTTGCCATTATTGTTTCATCATGGTTGATATTCTGAAAACCCGTACGAAGCTTTGATTCCACTTTTATTGTGCGAACTGCTAGTCTGTGAAATTCGCTGCTTGAATGGGTTTTCCCCGTTAGTTACAATTTGGGTGTCTTCAAGTCGAGATTGAATCGGTTTCTTCTAGGCAAGCATGCTCCATCTTAGACCGCATCGTCGCGGCGAGATAGCGGACAAGCGCAAGCCTATCTAGTATTTAAAAAAAAAGCTATTATTTTTGTTAAACTGAAAATTTTATGGTTTGTACGTTTTAACTTCCGGCTGATAATTCACATGTGCATTCCAAATAGTACTATCTATACTTGTGCGTAAATGTAAACCAATGCCACACAAAAATAAAATAAAAATGCGTCTATACGCTTGGTTTGTGGGAGCTTTCAATTTATATTTATGACTTAATCCTGAAAATTTTGTATAATAGTCACACACACACACAAAAAAAAACACATCACATTTTTCTAGCCTATGACGTAAAAACAATTTTCGAGTTTCAGCAACTAATAACAATTTAGGCTGATTTCAAAATGCATCCGATCCGTGCGGAGTATCATGTGGCTCGTAAGATTGTTCCGTAATAATCTTTGCCTCTAAATGACGTTTTAGCTCGTGTACTTCCGCTCAATATCTCACATCACATATCACACACACATCATCACACATCATCATCATCATTTCAGCCATAGGACGTCCACTGCTCGACATAGGCCTCCCTCATCGATGTCCAAAAGGGCCTGTTGGAAGCGGCCTGCATCCAGCGTTTCCCTGCGGTCTCTTTTAGGTCGTCTGCCCATATTGTGGGTGGACGTCCTACGCTGCGCTTACCGGTCCGTGGTCTCCACTCCAGAACCTTTCGGCCTCATCGGCCATCTGTTCTGCGTGATATGTGCCCTGGCCACTGCTACTTCAACTTAACGGAATATCTGCACGGATGGTCCGAAAATAAATCTGCATACGGTGTATTCGCAATAGCTGCAAAATCAGCCTTAGGATAAAAAAGTTGTGTTCGGAACTGAGCATAATTTTGTTTTCGTACAAAAGTTCTGTTCTTTGCAAAAAGGCTGGCACGGTTCGTAAACGCTAGCTGTGCTTAGCAGCTCTGGCGTGAACTCCACTTCCGCCACATAACTTCTCTGTTTATAGGCATAGTATGACAATAGTCTGTTAACCAAATAATGGTTGAGTTTCGCCAAAGTGGTTAGTCATGTTTTTTTTAATGCCATAGGTGGCAAACAAGCAGACCAACCGCCTGATGGTAAGCAGTCACCGTCGCCTATGGATACATGTAACACCAGAGGCATCAAAATACGTTGCAGACCCTTATGGACTCTATTAATTCGCCTTTTGAAACCCATGTTGTAGCTCCTCGGGAACACCAGGATTAATCATGTTGCAGCATTGTATTATTTTCCGAAATTTGTATATTAGAGTAATATGTTATCATCATCATCATCAGCCACAAGACGTCCACTGCTGAACATTAAACCATTTAACCATTAACCATTAACCATTTAACCTCCACACTGAACGACAGCCTGCCTTTTACATCCACTGGATGCCCGCGACTCAGTAATAGTGACAGAGTAATAGGTAATCTGTATTAACGGTGAATCGTTCATAATTTATCGAAAACTTGCATGAGTGCAGGTAGATGACATAATTAAATTAAAAGATGACATAATTTAAAAGGTAGATTGATTGATTGATTGATAATGCAGTTAAATGTGTCTTCAGATAGATAGATAAACTCTTCTCATGTTTTAATCTCCATAGAAGCCTCTAGTAAAGTTTTAGTTTTCACCGCTTTGCTGGGACGTGAGTTTAATTTCACCGTGACTAACTTTGCTTTACTTTTGACTGTAACGACTCAGCATCTGCGCGACCGATCTGAAAGTAAACTCGCATAGCTGTAAAATCAGCCTTGGAATTAAAAAGTTACATTCAAAACAGCATAATTTTGTTTTCGTACAAAAGTCGTTTGCAAAAAGGCTACCAGCATGGTTCGTAAACGCTAGTTCTGGCGTGAACTAGAAAGCCACCGAACTGTATGCAAAGTTCTCTGTCGATGGGTACGATGTTCTCAGTATGACAACCAAAGTTTTAAGCTAATTATGGCCTCTTTATTTACAGCTTATAATTCACCGCCTTTTCCTTTTCGGTTGTTCTTCAATTAGTACTTACAGAATGTTTTACATAAGTACCTTATAGTATAATATTAAAACATGAAACATGGCAAAATTTTCCACCGACTTCAAAACAGAAGAGAGTTTTTTTTTTATTCGATCCGTATTATTATAGTGTATGTCTAGTATAATAATATGACTTAATCCATTCTAACAATACACTCCTAACTCGCCCTTATCTCTGGAAGAAATTGCCTGCGATAAGGCTGCCAGTCGTTACAGTAGTTTTGTCTTTTTACAAGCTTTTATTTAACTTGCCCAACTAGTGTGTGTAGACAAATGTAGGTGAAGGTTGGCCCTCACCTACATTTGTCACCTACATCTTGCAACAAAAAATTGACTAGTTATCTTCTACCGATTGTGCTAAAATTTTGCATACACGTTTAGTTTGGATGACAATGCATTGTTAGCTAAATTATTTCATTCAAAATCCAATATGGCGGATTCTTGAATTTGGAGGAACTGTAATTTTTTATGCACCTTTATGATATGGGTATCAAATAAAAGGTTTTGCTGAGAAGAATACGAAAAGTTTGTTTTTAAAAAGTTCTTTATTTAAATTATTAATTTGCACATAGTAATGTCATTTCTGGTGTGAATAATAAAAAAAACTATTTCACTATGAATAATCATCAAAATAATTACAACAAGAAAGTTACGCTACTGCATTTACTGTACTGTGGCTCTGAACAGTACTGTGCTACTAATTATACGCGAAATAAACAAACACGTCTAGGCTGTTTCTCTAACTAAAAAGGCTGGAACCGAAATTGAATTTGAGATGTCATCTGCAGTGTACTGTTGAACTCGGGACGTTGTGCGTTAGCTAGCTGTACGTATTTAATTATTAATTTGGGAAAAAGTGTATTGTGTAAGTGTGTAAGTGCAGGCCAGTTATTTTTTATACACCCCCATGATATGGGTATCAAATGAAAGGGTTTGCTAAGAAGAATACGAAAAATAAACTGACGTCACACAAAAATTCAATATGGTGGACGCTCCAAGATGTCGGACAATTTTTTTTTTATCTATCACCATGATATGAGTATCAAATGAAAAGGTTTATTGAGAATAATACAACAAAGCTTGTTTAAAAAAAGTTTAATAATTATTTTCATATAAAAGTGACTGACTGACTTCGATTTTGTAATTTAGATTTTTATTTAATACTAGTAGGCCGCCCCAGCTTCGCACGGGTGAAGCCGGGATATATAGCCTATGACAACCGGGGATAGTGCAGCTTCCCAACAGTGAAAGAATTTTTCAAATCGGTTCAGTAGTTTCGGAGCCTATTCAATGCAAACAAACAAACAAACAATCAAATCTTTCCTCATTATAATATTAGTATAGATATAGACAAATATCTATTTAACTATTGTGACCAATCACAACTATTGTGCCACATTTCATTATTTAAAAATAACAATTTCAGTGTATTTTTGGATTATACAAATGTTAAACGTGTACTCAAGAAATTATATACAACTTATCGATAAAACTATTACTAATAAAAATATAATATAATATAATATATTTTGTCATCTTTTTTTTTTAATAGAGTATGGATCTACATTTGGTCACCAACTCACCTGGTGGTAAGCGACGGTAAATTTTAAACTTTTAATTTACAGAAAGTCAAGCTCCAGAAGTTCAGAGCAATGTCACTGTAGTGTCAGGTTCTGTGGCATTTCTGTGGGCACCTAATTGTTTTATACCGTAAGCTTAACGATGGCCATCTGCCGTCCGGCACATCTGCGAATCTGTTCGCATTTCACGGCTCGGTTCAACCTTTCATTCAATTAAACGCTTTACATTGGCCGTTTATTGGAATGAAATTTAATTTAATGTCGTTTAAATGTTGTCTGGCGGTGGCGTGATTGTTGTGAAATCTTCAGTGAAACAGATTGAATAAAATCTCTGATTATTATGATGGCTGAATGATTTTCATTGGAAAATGTTCACGGAATAAACCACGCAACTTTTTTTTTAAATACAGGATGTAAGTGGAACATTCTCGAAGCCAAAAGAAGGTAATTGTACTCATCATTATGAACAAATTTTACTATGGGACCAGCCCTGAAATCGCGAAATGTTGGTGGTGTTGCCATAATCCCCACGCTTGGCAGGCGGCTTTGAGATCGCAGTACGTTTACCGTGTACTGATAGGACGCTGCTGCTCATCTTCCGGTGGTTCTAGTCGCAGTTTTAAGACCTACAATTCAGGACAGGGCATAAGTTCTGGATCCATTACATACATCATACCATATTTAACACATATTCATCTTCATCAGGCAGAAGATGTCCACTGCTGAACATAGGCCTGCCCCTTAGTATGTCTTAGTATGCCTTAGTATGCCTTAGTATAACGAAAGCCTGCCATCTGCATCCACTGGATGCCTGCGACTGGGGATCCTGCCGCACGACGTAAACTTGGACGACGTATTTCATTTTATAAGGTCTAGTAAGTTAATTTCATTTAGTCTCCATAAACTGAGCGAAAGTTATATACACTTATATACCCATAATTAAGGCTTGTTTTACAATGAACTGTAATTGTAGCCACGAGTGTTCCGACCGTAATTACGGTGGTCCCTGGACCGCCTACTGTGGAAAATTGTTATTTTTAAATACATTTTCCTTGAAAATTATACATTTTCCAAGTAAATTACACAGCTTCGTGTTGGTGATCATGAGTTGTGGGTTTCCCCTGTAGTTAAACCTTCTTATATGGGAGTGGTATGTGTATTAAATTTGTATGATAATTTACACCGTTCAAAAACACACCATAATAAGATAGCGATACATAAAATCAAGTAAAGCGCTCATTCATTTACCTCACGTGTGCGATATAACAAGTTTTACGTCGTTAGCGTCGCACTTAACTAGGCGCGACGTGTTGGGCCTTAAATAGGTCAAGATCGTGGACGGACTTAGAGTAAAAGGAATTGGGCAAGAGAAGAAGGGAAGGGAAAGAAAATACCCCTAATATGAAAATAGACATAAAAATATATTATACACGTCAACAAGAGACCTCCCCCTTTATTCGTTGGTAAAAAAATATCATCATCATCATCATCAGCCAGCAGACGTCCACTGCTGAACATAGGCATCCCCCTTTAACCTCCACACTGAACGACAGCCTGCCTTTTGCATCCACTGGATGCCAACGACTCTCACTATGCCATCGGTCCATTTAGTAGGAGGCCTACCTACGCTGCGTCTTCCGGTTCGTGGTCTCCACTCAAGAACATTTCTTCCCCATCGGTTATCGGTTCTTCGAGCGATGTGGCCTGCCCATTGCCACTTCAACTTGCAAATTTTAACAGCTAATTCGGTGACTCTGGTTCTTTGGCGAATATCCACGTTTCGGATTTTATCGCGCAAAGAAACTCCGAGCATAGCTCTCTACATTGCCCGCTGAGTGACAAAAATATGATTATACATAAATATATAATCATAATATATGGGTGTTCCGGTACTTAATCATGTTATCTATAAGTCGCCAGTGAATCGGTTGCTTTTGTGCAAGTATGCTACCTCGTAGACCACGTCATCACTTGACATCAGGCAGGGTGGACAAGTGCATATTACTAAATATTTTATTTAAAAAGTACTTAAAATATTTTAATGAACAGGTAGGTATATTTATATTATGCATATAGTGAGAAATAAACGTACGACCAGTACTTAGCTTGAGAGTTCTAAAATGGACACACACATGATTCTGAACCCAAATATGTAATTGGAATAATACCTTGAAATTGTTCAAGCCATATTTTTTCTACTTTTTTCGGTACAAAAGGCCCATAAAATAAATTCTTAATTCGCCCACGGTCAAGACGTTTCGTCCTCACTAATCTAGTAACAGTGTAACAACGCCTTAAGGCTACGATGTAGCACCGTAGCGTGTCATCGTAGTGAGCGCTACGAAATTGCTACGTTGGCGCTAACTAAGAATTAATTTAGACAAGTTTGCTTTGAGAATGTTCTAGAAAATAGACTGTGTTAAGAAGCTTTTACTAAAAGAAAATAATTTTTACTCAATAAAGTTGGAGTTTTTTTGACAACATAGAAAGTAGATGACATTTTAAAACAAATATATTTTATGAAGCTTGCTTTAATTATACAGAATTTATAATTTGGGATCTCGATAATGATAGTCATAATGAATCTCTCCATTATCCATAGGGTTCAGTCAGATTTATTTTTACAAGCTTTTATTTTACATGTCTCATAATTTTATAACAGTTATCTGCCACCAATTGAGCTGAAATTTTACTTGTTTAGTTTGGATGAAAATGCATGGTTAAGTTAGTTAAGTGACGTCATTCTAAATCCAATATGGTGGGCTCCCAAAGATGTCGGACCAGTTATTTTTTATGCATCTACATAATTATGATACCCAGGATACCCAATCCTGGGTATCATATGGGTATGTATATTATATGGGTATCAAATTAAAGGGTTAACTGAAAATTATACGAAAAATAAAATGAAATTACACAAATTTCAATATGGCGGACACCTAAAAGCGATGCCAGATTTCCAGAGTGTATAGGTATCTTCCAAGTCTTCCTGCTTCATCTTCGACCACATCGTTGCTTACTAACAGGCGAGTTGGTGGTCAAACGTCGACTTGGCCACCTAAAAAAAAGTTTTTTTTTCTGTTTTTTTTATACATACTTTAAACCATTTTGTATTTTTATGATGACGTCACCTACCCGGTGACAATCCCTGAATTTGAGAAATCTATTAACACGTCATTTATCAAAATCAATTTAGGAATTTAAGTTGTATGTATACATATGCACAAACACGCACACTCACAAAAATACAAAAATTGCGTTGTCGGGTTAAATTGTTAAAATGAAGATGATTCTAAAGCTTGGTACACATCGAGGTATAATTGCAGTACCGTCAATTACCTACTGCAAACGCACTGCACATAAATCGGCGTGGAGTGGCCATGAATTGATTTGGACTCACATTACATCAAGCGTAAGCCGAGCGGCCCGCCATGTTCGATTTATATGTACGGGCTGAGGCAAACGGGCAATTTTTACAAGGTTTTTTTTTTCATTTGTTTATCATAAAGAAAAAGTATACAAATAGGATATAACAGCATTTAAAAACCACCAAGGTTTATTATTAACGCCATAATAATATGGAGTTTCAGTCTACGCCAATTTTCTATATAATAATGTTAATATCTACACAACTGGCTATAATTTCACATGTTTTTATGAATATTTGAAGTCAAACTTTTAATGCGACTTCCAACAAGGTTGCGTTAAGCGTTTAACGCTACCATGGAGGGGAAATAGAAAAAGACAGAGCGAGAGTTTAACATCTCCCGCGCGGGGGACTCCACGCACTATTTAATTTTTATTTTTATGAATATACGTTAAGTACAAATCTTGCAAGCCTAATTTGACCCATTTCCCAGCGTTCGATTCAGTTGAAATTTGATACACCTTCGTATCTATGTGATTTTTATTTGACACGATATACTTTTAGATTGGTTCCATAGAAATTTATAATCAAAATCGGTGGTTTGGATTTTAAATAAAAATAACTTGAAAATTTGTTTATTTGGATTACATAATATTATTATAGTCATTAAAGTAGATAAAACTACGTATTTTACAAATATTTTGAAGTCAGTTTTTGAAATTTATTATAAGACGCGACCCGCCCACTCGGCTTTGCATGGGTGTAATTTAGTGCGAAGCCGGCGCGGGTCGCTAGTTATATAATTATATAAACCTTCCTTGCAAATGTATCTAACTGATGGCGAAGACCGCATCAAAATTAGTTGCGTGGTTTAGGAGGAGTTAGCGACCATACAGACACACAGACAGACGCGGAAAGCGACTTCAATTTATACTATGTAGAGATTCATTTCGATAAAGGAAAAGTTCCGGTACGTGGATCTCGTCTGCCACCGCTCCTAGTAGCAAATGTAAGCCGCGTGGTTTGCTCACGCTAAAGCAGTAACAGTAAAGGCTGGCGAGTTATAGTGCGTTCTCAGCTTTAAAGTCTCCGTGTGTACGTAACGGTGGAGTTACGTTCCACGTCACGTGTACGTGTCACGTACTACGTGAAAGCGGTTAAAACGATATTTATGCGTTAGAAATATGTCTCTTTGAACTATTCAAACGATTTTTGAAGTGAAAACTTTATTAGGCGCGCTGTGCACTTTATTTTGTGGATATTGAATGAGACTGAGTCGTCACGCTTGGCTATGTAACGCTCGTTCGTATAAAGTCGGCTCAAGTGGACTAAGGTTTATTGTTATAACAATAAACCGGCCAACTGCGAGTCGATCTCGCGCACTGAGGGTTCCGTTTATCTCTCTCGCTCCCTTCATCTACATAGATCTACGTCATCTACATAGATGACGATCTCGAGTGACCCTTAAAATTTTCATTAACTTTGGCTCATAGTTGATTGATTGATTGATTGATTAACTCTTTATTGTTCACACCATTAAATTTGCTACAGAGGACAAAAAACTCTTAAAAAACTAGTGTAACAATTGGCGGCCTTATCGCTAAAAGCGATCTCTTCCAGGCAACCGTAGGATGGAAAGGATTTATAGAAGACGTAGAAGACGGTCATAGTTTTCCAATTCCAATACTATAAATAATTTTGTACACGCGTTGTTGATTTGGCAATATTGATAATTTTGTTCAATCGCTTACTGATTTTGGAGTCCATTTTTTGTATTGATTACCTACTATTACCTACTCCCTCTTTTGTAAAATGTATTAAACGTTTTATAAATGTGTATTGTTTTATAAAATATATACTTTGTGGGAAAAATTTCATATATTTACCCCTATTATATATTTTCCCTACCAGTTTTCCATCCACCGAGAGGCTTTTAGTTTAGTCTTTTTGTATTTTATCTATAGATATGTACATAAACTAAGTAGTAATCGTTTTAGGTTGTAAATATACATATTGTGTTTTAAATATATTTTTTTGTTAATAAATATGTTGTATTTCCCTTCCCTACTATATTTTGCACTCTTATTACTTACTGGGATATTTTCCAAGATCTCTATTTTGTCATTTCAGACCATTTCATGCGTACAGACCAAATTCAGCATAATGAACATTAATTTTCATTGTACGACTAGTTTGGTGGCGTTGTATTGTCTAACATCTTGACGAAGGTTAATTATGCTAATATTAATAAAGTTACGTTTCAAACCTATTGTAACTATCTATACAATATACTATGTACTATACTTACATAATGTCGATAGCTGATACCTCTTTACCTTGTTATGGGCTTGAGGGAAATATTTAGTAGCGCGTCGAAAAAACTAGATGTGCATCAATGTGAACTATGCAAAATCTCTGACGAATTTACTTTGTTTGTCACTTTTTGTCACTAAGCGGTTGCCCTAGTAATTATTAATATTTTTTTGCGAGTTTATAGACAGTGTAAGTGTAAGAATAAATAAATTACAGGGGCGTGAATCCTGAGGAATCACATGTGATACTTTTATATTCTGAAAAATGCGTGAAGAATAAAAATCTTGGGTAAACCGTAGATCCTTTACAACTTGATCAGCATAAACGGCCGTCTTAGATAACTTCTTTTAGAGAAATATAAATTAATTTATATTTCTAGTAGTGCACATCTCTAGAAAAAGTTAAACAACACAATCCTAGTAAACAACAAACATTTTCTACACTGTAATTATTTCCTCTAATGTTAGACAAAACTCTCATTAGTGCATTTAAATTTGCGTTTTGCGAGCATAATCGTGATTCTCACATTCGCTTTGCGAATTCGCGTAAATTCGCTTCGCTTTCCGTGAATACTCATATTCGCCTTTTGGTGGTTACCTCACGCGTCTAAATTAAGCAGCGTCTGCAACGTCTTACGAAACTTTAATTAAAATAATGTGTTTGAACTCTCTCGCCTAGTTTATGATATTAGGCAACGTGTACCTGTACCTACCCTTTACAAATGACTCCCAGGGGCTGGGAAATTCAGGTAGATTTACCTAGTTAAATATAGATACTCTAGATATAGATATTTTAGCTAGATATAGTCACTGTCTATTCTATTCGCTCCTTCGCTTCGCGATCAATCAAATAAGACAATAAAATAACTTAATTGTTTATTCATATTATTAACTAGCGGTCCGCCCCAGCTTCGCACGGGTATATTGTATATATTATAGCCTATGTCACCCGGGGATAGTGTAGCTTCCCGTCAGTGAAAAATTTTTTCAAATCGGTTCAGTAGTTTCGGAGCCTATTCAATGCAAACAAACAAACAATCAAATCTTTCCTTTTTATAATATTAGTATAGAAGTATAGATAAATAATAAACAAGGCTTGAATCGTGAGAAAAAATTTCTAAAGATGTTGTTAAGGTTTGGAGCACCGATTTAAGCTCCAAGCCCAGCGAGGTAACAACAGAAACACCTTGTTCGTATGGGTGTCAAGGAGGCATCACAATGGAAAAGATGAGTGCTTTGTTTGATCAAAAACTGAATGCACCGTATGATATACACATGAATGTACAGTTTATTTCCCAATATATTTTTTATATCTAAGAAAAACTCACAGTAATGCTTGTCCTTGAACAGAGTTGTCACTCATCATCATCATCATCATCATCAGCCAGAAGACGTCCACTGCTGAACATAGGCCTACCCATTTAACCTCCACACTGAACAACAGCCTGCCTTTTGCATCCACTGGATGCCCGCTACTCTCACAATGTCGTCGGTCCATCTAGGACGAGGCCTACCTACGCTGCGTCTTCCGGTTCGTGGTCTCTACTCCAGAACCTTTCTTACCCATCGGTTATCGGTTCTTCGAGCGATGTGGCCTGCCCATTCCCACTTCAACTTGCAAATTTTAACAGCTATTTCGGTGACTTTAGTTCTATGGTGAATATCTACGTTCCGGATTCTATCGCGCAAAGATTTCCAAGCATAGCTCTCTCCATTGCCCGCTGTGTGACTCTGAGTTTTTCCAAAACATGAAAAATGTCGCTGTGAGTATGCAACCGCTCAAATTTGTTGTACACAAAGCTTGTAATACAAAACACCACCGTCACAAATTCACGCCAATTACAAAACTACTCCTTCACCCTACCGGACGCTCACGACAAAGTTTCAGATCTGGTTTTCACCTAAATGCAAACACGAGACTACGGAACCAGTTTTGATAGGCCTTCCGAATTTTTGATTTTTTGTCTAGGTGGTTCCAATTTGTGAGTAATAGGAGTGCTGAATGGTGTCTAGTTACAGTGGTGATGGGTGAGCAAACTTTATAATTGGACATGGCGGCCAGAGCTCGATGCGTGGCCTTTACGGAGACGCCATAATTAACCAAACGGTACCAAACGGTTGTACTAGCTGTTACGTGGTAGAGAACTAGACGAAAAATATTGAGATATATTCTGCGCAGTGTAAGAATAGTTCTTATGATTCGAGGTGTTAATTTATGTCTATTTCTATAATCTTGCTAAGAAATAGAGGTCGTAATTCTGTCACTTAGCACGAACTAACTCTCAAATGCAAACTGGAAGCAACAAGCGAATGCGAATGAAAACGGGCATAGATTTTAGCACCACTAGTTGTCACAAATCAACGTTAAAGTGATTTTATTTTTGACAGCGACGATCACAAATAACGTATACCGTTCAGACATATCATATTTTTAAGACACTATCGACTTACTAGTGGAACTTAGACCTCACGACCCCTATATCTTCGCAACCCCTCAACCGAATTTTCTCATATTCAAAGTTCATAATTGAATCGGAATTAACTACCACTTACACCGGACCGGATATTAATTAATTAATGTATTATTAATTATATTATATGGATTGTAAAGAAAGCTCTACTAGTCTTCACCACTTTACTAGGGCATGACTTGTTTGACGATATCAAGGACTACAATATGAATCCTTGGACGATATTTAATATAAGTTGAAAATATTTTTGTACTTGACACTGGCAAAAGCACAAGACGTGCTATGCCAAAATCCTCTCAATAGAAAAAAATTGTAGTATCAGTGCTAGCGTTACCTACTTTGATATTTGCCAACCCCATTTGTTCCTATTATTATATAGGTATTAAGAAACTTGCGCTTCGGACCATCAGGCCACCAAATCTCACCACCAGTGGCAAGTTGGCTCCGAACCGTTACTACCGTTATTGCTTACAAAATTTCATAAAAATAGGATCAAAGATACGCAAGTTTTTCGTTCGTAATGTTTGTAACACGGTATGTTATGTTCGTTATGTTTGTATATTCGTTCGACGTTGAACTTGATATATTATAATAATATAGAAACGCTAACTTGCCACATTAGAATCTTATTACCTCTCTTCACTCGATCGATAAACTGTAGCTTTTTTAACCGAGTTCAAAAAAGGAGGGCTCTCAATTCAGTTGTATTTTTTAAAAGGTTTGTATGTTTTATTTGAAAGGATATTACTTCCATAGAAATTTCATCAAAATCGATTCAGTAATTATATAATAATTTGGATTTTAAATCAAAATATCTGTTTTTTTCCCAAGTAAACGAAATTGAGTATTTACTAATTTTGAAGTCAGTTTTTTTATTGATAATTATTGTTATCACTAAGCGTATCTCCAACTGGTGTATGAACAACTGAAATCTGAATTGTCTTCTTGTATTCTGAAACATAGCCTACCTGATTACAAGTTGAAGTAGCAGTGGGCAGGGCACATATCACGCAGAACAGATGGCCGATGGGGCCGAAAGGTTCTGGAATGGAGACCACGGACCGGTAAGCGCAGCGTAGGACGTCCACCCACAAGATAGACGGACGATCTAAAAGAGACCGCAGGGAAACGCTAGATGCAGGCCGCTTCCAACCGGCCCTTTCGGAGATCGATGGGGGAGGCCTATGTCTAGCAGTGGACGTGCTATGGCTGAAATGATGATGATGATGATTCTGAAACAGTTGAATGAAACCTTATCAGCCTTGTCAATTATAAAGAAACTCCTCCATAAACTAGGCCTCAGTACAATTCCTCCATGCCGTGACTAGACCAGATTAAGGTCGACTTCCTCTTTGTTTTCCGTCTAGTCTGTGCTAATTTAAAACCTGGAATCTCAAAACCCAGACAGTTTGACGTGAACGTAGCGTGTTTGTCTAAACTCTAGGTAATAGACTGAGTTTGAATGGATATGACACTAAAATACTTTTTAGGCATGTTTTGATAATCTTCTAGTTTGTTATAGGTCATCATCATCATCATCATCATTTCAGTAATAGGACATCTACTGCTGGACATAGACCTCCCCATCAATCTCCAATAGGGCCGGTTGAAAGCGCCCTGTCGTCTGTCTATCTTGTGGTTGATCATCCCACGCTGTGCTTACCGGTCCGTGGTCTCCATTTGAGATCTTTTCGCCTCCATCGGCCAACTGTTCTGCGTGATATGTGCCCTGCTTACTGTCACTTCAACTTGCTAATCTGGTGGGCTATGTCGGTAACTTTCGTTCGTCTACGGATCTCCTCATTTCTGATTCGATCTCGTAGAGAAACCCCAAGCATAGCCCTTTCCATAGCTCGTCATGTACCTTCACCTGAACAAAAAATAATATACTAAATCTCACTTTCGTTAAAGATCTATTAGATGCTTAATTTTTTTTTTTTTCATCCATAAATTGTCAATGAACTGGAAGACGCAGCGTAGGGAGGCCTCCCACTAGATGGACCGACGACATTGTGAGAGTCTCGGGCATCCAGTAGATGCAAAAGGCAGGCTGTCGTTCAGTGTGGAGGTGAAAGGGGGAGATCTATGTTCAGCAGTGGACATCTTCTGGCAGATGATGATGATGAAATTGTCAATTTACTTCATCTTGTATTTATGATGACGTCGCCTATCTAGTGACGACCATCCCTAAACTAAGAAGAATCAATCGATACCTCATTTATCAAAATTGTTTAAGGCGTTCCTAGGTGGAAACATCATTATAAACATGCACACTAAACATAACACCCCCGTTTTTGCTTTAAATTGTTTTTTTGTCGTATTAAAAATAAACAATACTCATCTCGGTAGTTCCGTAGACTTTTATAACAGACAATTTCAATTACAACAGACATTAATTTTGCAGTGCAAAACTCAGACGCGGCCATCTGAAGAAAATCCAAGTAGAATAAAGATTAAAAGCCAGACAACACCACACAGATCTCACGCACACAATGCGCTGTCGACACGCCTCACGCACACAAAGCCCAATCAAATTTCACAAGTCTCTACACTACAGAACCCGGAGGCGAAATCCAGACATTCTACATCCTCGTTCACCCCAGTACCACCCCTAGACTAGTTCCCGCGTGACCGGTCTTAAATTTCCTTACACGAAAGCTCTTTGCAGTTGACAGTCCCCTTACTTGCCAGTAGGGGGGTAGGAGGAGTTCAGTTTCCGCCCGCAAATATCGTGTCTAAATTAAAGTTTTGGCCTCGACTGTTTCAACTTGTTAGCGATACAAGGCCTTTTTATTTCGAGGATAATTTATGTGGAAAGTCTAGCTTGAAAAGGTACCTAAGAATTATTATCAGAGTTGTCAGCGCGTCCTTGTCTGAAGATACGACAGACATACAAATTAATTAGTTACTGGAATTGTCGTTTTTGAAGACTTCTTTAAGTATTGTTTTTACCTGTTTAAAAGTTTATCAGGACTTAAGGAAGTACCATAGCTGCAGAAAGGTCCAAATAACATATTATCGTGGCAGTCAAAAATACCCTTACATAGAATTCGGCCATTGAATCACACTTGCTTGAGGCTCAGGAATAAGGATCTTTTTTTTGCGCGTATAAGTCCGCGTTTGACCACTAACTCACCTGTTGGTAAGCGACGATGTGGTCGAAGATGAAACACGCAGACTTAAAAGATACTTATTCACTCTGGAAACAAGGAAGCGGGCAGGTTGTTCCAATCCTTGGCCGTACGGATTAGAAACGTAGTATCGAAACGTTTGAACCTTTTTCGGGATAGCATACTGTGTCTATTCAGGGTACCTACAAGCTACCTTCATACCTTTCATTGGATCCTTTTAACTGTTACTTAGTTAATAGCGACGGAGATCGAAAAACATCAGGCGGGTTGGCGGCCAAGCGCAAGCTTGTTTTTTTTGTAGTTTTTTTATCTATACTAATACTAGCGACCCCCCCGCCCGGCTTCGCACGGGTGTAATTTACGTGCGAAGCCGGGGCGGATCCCTAGTTATATATATAAACCTTCCTTGAAAATGTGTCTAACTGATGGTGAAAACCGCATCAAAATCTGTTGCGTGGTATAGGAGGAGTTAGCGGCCATACAGACATACAGACAGACAGACAGACGCGGAAAGCGACTTTAATTTATACTATGTAGAGAAGAGATTATAAAGAGGAAAGATTTGATTGTTTGTTTGTTTGTTTGCATTGAATAACCTCCGAAACTACTGAACCGATAAAAATTCTTTCACTGTTGGGATGCTGCACTATCCCCGGTTGACATAGGCTATATATCCCGGCTTCGCCCGTGCGAAGCAGGGGCGAAGTCTATAATAAAAAAATAAAAATAAAACTTAATTGATCCTGTCTCGCGCACTAAGGGTTCCGTGCCACAACAAAATACCATGAAGGGATACAGTGTTTGTCTGAAACTCAATACCTATGATGATCTGAGTTGCCACCTTAACATAGAAAGGTTTTAATAAAGGCATGTCACTTATATTATGTAGATAATTAGGTGTAAGATAGAGGTGTGTGGTGTACAAGCAAGAAGACAATTAGTTGGGTGTGCGGCGCCGGTTGACTGCGTCGTTTATTTCAATTTAGTGCAATTAATTAAACTGAGAAGACGCCATCTTAATGTGCGAATCTCAGATCTGACAAACAAGCGAGATATGCCTTAGTACAATTATTGTTCGTGTTCTAATGTCTCCGTGTTTTTAATTTTTTGATGTGAAACACCTACTGGCGTACCATGGCAGTTCAACCGACTCATATGCCGTAACGGCAAACGTTATGACGCTTTCGTATGCCGTCATGTTTCACATCTGCCGGGTGTCCCGTAATGGCCTACTTTTTTTCTCTACACCGCTAAACCAAAAACATTACGCAAAATCTGTAAGTAGTACGACAAACTTACTCATTTTTCACATACCTACACTAAAAAACTTGCAGCGATACTATAGTTGACATGCAAAAAAGGGTGACAAGGTCGTTTGCAGGGTGAGTTCTGACTATATCAAGGCTAATTTGGGCCTGATACGTTCGCATCCGACTGGACACTTTACCATATCTCCCTTGTTTGTCTGATCTGAGGTGCGAATAATAAGCTTTGAACTTGAATAATTGAACCTCTAGGCAATTTTGTGGTTTAATTATATTATGGTATTTATCTTTTTTTTTCGTTGTCTTTAAATGCGTGGATTTTTTATATTATGTTAAGAGTTATTAATCTATTTGATTTTACACGTTTATTAAGAACTATATCTACGATATAGATATCTACGATATACGAATCTACGCACCGCGGTTTTACCCGCTAAGACATTCTCGCAGAAATCGTACATTTTAGGGTTCTGTACCCAAAGGCTGTAAACGGGACCCTGTTATAAGACTTGCGCTGTCTGTCTCTCTGTCCTTCCATCGGTCCTTCCTTTTAACACCTTTATCTTTTAAACCCTACTAAATAGCTAGTTGACATTTCCATTGAATATATAATATTACAGCGGATTAACTAAGAAAAAAAAAAAAAAAGCTTTTAGCGATAAGGCCGCCAGTTGTTTAAACAAAATTCATTGTGTAAACAATAAAGATAATCAATCAATCAAAATCAATTAAAAAGTTTAAACTATATTTTGTACTTATTCACTCTTGCCTTGAAGACCGAGGTTGTAGTTTTAGTTTTATTTTAATCTAATAGTCTTCTATCTTCTAGTCTACAAAAAAAGGAAAAAAAAAAAGATAACGTTTAAAAGTTTCTTACAATTTAATTCAAATCCTACAGTGTGGTATCTATCCAAATTGTTAGCGATAGCACAACGACACCGCATGTAAAATATAACCATGTTTGTTTTGTTTCCATCTAGGTAAAACACCACAGTGCAGTTAATTAAAGCGCTCAGTAAGCCGGCGCCCGCGGTGAAATGGGAAATAAGTAATTATGAAGTTGCGTTCTACATACAGAGTATAAAGGTAGCATTCCGATATTGTCGACAACGACCGGCGATCAGCAACCGCGACCGGTGGCAGTGACCGCGTCGCTGGGAAGTTATTTATATAACAATGCAAGCGACCCACACGTTGCGCGACGCGGTCGCTTGCATTGTTTAGCAGTCCATATAAATTTATACTGACCAGTGGGTCGCGCTATTTTTGTAACAATATAAGCGACCCACACGTTGCGTGACGTGGTTGCTTGCATTGTTTAGCACTCCTTATAAATTTATATTGAGCAGTGGGTCGCGCTATTTTTGTAACAATACAAGCGACCCACACGTTGTGTGACGTGGTCGCTTGCATTGTTTAGCATTCTATTATAAATTCATACTGAGCAGTGGGTCGCGGTATTTTTGTAACAATGTAAGCGACCCACACGTTGCGCGACGTGGTTGCTTGGATTGTTTAGCACTCCATATAAATTCATACTGTGCAGCGGGTCACGTTTTTAACAATGCAAGCGACCCACGACGCACGACGCGGTCACTTGCATTGTTTAGCACTCCATATAAATTCATACTGAGCAGTGGGTCAAGCAACGCGGCCGCTGCCGCCGGTTGCGGTCTCCGGTCGTGGTCGCCAAGATCGGAATGCTACCTTTACAGAGTAGGTATGATGCAGCTTGCCACTGTTTGGCACGGTTACCGCCCTGAGCAAGAGTTGGAGCGAGAAGGTTTGATATTTGTAATGAGATGAAGCTGGCAGGTGGAGTATCCGAGTCTCACACGCGAAAATTAGTTTCATTTATTACTATGCAAATAAATTTTACGAATACGAACCGGAAGACGCAGCGTAGGGAGGCCTCCCACTAGATGGACCGACGACATTGTGAGAGTCGTGGGCATCCAGTGGATGCAAAAGGCAGGCTGTCGTTCAGTGTGGAGGTTAAAGGGGGAGGAAAAGGTTCAGCAGTGGACGTCTTCTGGCTGATGATGATGAAATAAATTTTGGAAGGCGATTGTAACCTACATTTTCACATCCCATAATCGTGAAGTTTTTGTTTATTCCTGGTGTGTGCAGATTAAATCTGTTTAAATGCTCTATTGCATAAAAGTCTGCTTTTTATGCACTATTCATCATCATCATCATTTCAGCCGAGTGTTTATGTGCAGATTCGATGCCATCGCTTAAAAACGGTGAAGGAAAAACACATCGTGAGGTAACCGGTATGTCCAAGAACCTCAAAGATCGTTGACATAATTATGACATTCACCAACATGCATATCATATCTCTCTGAGAGAAGATCTTTGACTTAGCAGTGGGCACATGATAGGCTGCTTTTGATCAACGAATTTAATCGCGTGTGTTTTACACAAGGACGTTATACATACCCTATAGGGACCGTTTTACATTAATTTAACTCCTGACGTTTCGAACACTGTTTTAAACTATCACGATTGTTCACCAAAGTTATATGATTATTCACGGGATATTTGTATGGGACGAGCTCCCGATATTCCGTACTCAAAGGGTAATAACCGACGGCCGGTCGGACGGACAGACAGACAGACATCGCATCTTAGTTATAGGGTCCCGTTTCTACCATTTGGGTACGGAACCCTAAAAACACCAAATGCGCGAGCAAGATCGCTGCACCCGGTATTACCTATGTATCTACGTCTTTGGTAGTTTTATAGGTATTTATATATACAGAACTGCTGATGTTCAGAAGAGAAGTAATTACGTCTGCAGCGCTGTAAAGCGATTGCCTTCGGGTATAAACGGTAATACCTAATTAAGAAGTTACGTGAGGGGATCCTGTTATGTATTTATTTACTCGGTTTGATGTATACGGGGGGCTTTGACTGAGTTAATGTCAAAAGTTTATAAGATTATAGGTGATGTTAGAAGTTTTCTGTAGTGTGTTTGGTGGAAGCTTGAAAATAGTTTTAAAATAGGAGATTGTTACATACGAAGTAACTGCATCTTCTTTGTCTTGCCCCTGGTCCCAGTTCATCTGGGGTCGGGCCTCCTCGTTGCTCGGCGCCAGGACTCTCTGTCCTGGGTTGTCGTCGCTGGCTGGGCCAGGCTCCTCACATCTTTTTGTATATTGGCCCACCACGTGGCTGGGGGTCTGCCTCTGCCTCTGGCTTTGTTCGGGATGTTAATAGGAAGTAACTGCATCAAGTAGTGATATTTCGTTAACATTTTTATTAGTAAGTAAATGTATAAACGCAATAAAGATACCTCGAATCCTTTGCTAAGGTTATCTTTGTTGTTCCTCCAACCCTTCATGTAAGTTATTGTTACTCGTTTTTCTAGGTTGAGAAACCTTGAAAAACTACTAACAATCCACCTCAAATAAGGAAAAATTTATACATTACGACATAGATGACCGGATCTGTGGACATCTTTTATTGAGGTCACCTTACAGTATTTAAGGTTGCCTTGCTTTATCGACAAAATAGATATGACAAAACACGACTTATGGGACCTTAGAGATGATAATAGAAAGAGGTGTAACGTCAATAAAAATTAACACGGAACACTTACTTTGGATATATTTTTAAAAGCTTTTTTTTGAGAATTTTGGTTACCAAGTTTCTAATATAATATGTTCTTGATAACATGAAACTAGCAGGACAAAACAAAGAAAAAAGTATGCTTTCAAGTTTTGTGATGGGCGTGTATAAAATTTAATGCTGAGTGCCCACCTTAAGGCCAACTAAGTAAATACATTTTATAATAGTTACAAAGATAAGATAAAGGGCAGTCTAACTGTATTTTGTAGTGTTAGTATTAGCTTGTATTTTGTTTAGTTAATATAGGCACTTGTCTCAAAAAAAAGTTACAGTGAAAATTGTGGTATATACGTATTTTGAATTCCGTATTTTTTTCAATTTTTTGGAGGGATATGTGTTGGTTTTAGGCCATAAATAAACTCTGATTGTTGTCTTATACACTGATTTATTTTTAGATAAATATTTTACAACGTGAATTACTTGCAAGTACATACCGCTCTGTATGGCTGGTCATGATGTCAGGTGACAGTTCAATATTTTGACAGTGACATACCATTATACTTATTATGCTTAGTTTACATCACAATTCTAACAATATGAAATCAATCTTCTTTGTATTCAAATTTACAAAATCAAACCACATCCAAACGCGATAGATACTTCAGGTTCATACCAAACCAAAGTACCGCAACAGATGTGTCACTAAGCGACTGCTCTGAAAGGCTTTTCAGTGTAAACGTCGCTCTGTATGATAATCAGTGCAGTGAACGGTCTCTGGAAGACAGTAATACCGTATGGAAGACGCTCCTGGGAGTATTTTATAGATTGCATTAATGAAAAAATATATAATATATATATATATATATATTATGTGGACGTATTTTTTTATTTTTTTTTGCTCTGTCCTAGATTCGTGTGACTTATAATTGTAATAATTGATAAGGCAAAATTGTAAACTGACTTGCCTCATATGACGAACATGTTATATTGGTGAATAAAGAATCTGAATCTGAATCTGAATCTGTGCCAAAGGTTTAAACTTGGTCTAATGAAAGCTGCATTTTAGGGTTCCGTACCCAAAGTGTGTTAACGAGATCCTATTACCAAGCCTACGCTGTCAGTCTGTCTGTCTGTCTTTTCTACTTTTAACGGCTGCTGTATCTTTCGAACCGTAGAAGATAGACAATTAACTAAAAATAATAATGGAGTCAAAAAAATTAATGAAAAAATGATCTCTATACAACAAAGTATTTTTTTTACGTATTTTTGTATTTGCTCTAGTGTAAAAACGGTAATAGGTACGTACAAGCGTTAAACTTGGCATAATTATAGTACACACTCTAAAATATAATAATAAATAATGGCCAAGTTCGAGTCGGTGACTAATTTCTGCGCGCGTCGCCGAAGTTTGCCGCGAAAATCACATTGTCCGTGAAAACCCCTGCCTTTTGACTTTCTGTGGTGCTGTGCTTTGGTTTTCCTGTCCCCTGCTCCACGGTCGCGGCCAGCTCTGGCAGAAGAATCTTCCGAGGCGAGGCAAAATATAGCTATCGAGAGGTTAGTAAGCTTGTATTTGAATTGTTTTGTGGTGCCAACCTTATGGATTGGCAGACCAGGTCCCCCTGGCTGAGCAACGTATACGCTTACTTGGACGAACTTATCATTTCTTTCACCGAATTGAAATTGCATATAATTACTAATTTTGACGTCGAAACGGTGAACTAAAAACCGTAAATTATCACACGCGCGACCTCAACTCTAAGACGTCTCTCTTTTTGCACAAACCCTACCTATTGATCATCATCATCATCATTTCACCCGTAGGACGTCCACTGCTGGACATAAGCCTCCCCCATCGATCTCCAAATGGACCGGTTGGTAGCAGCCTGCATACAACGTTTCCCTGCGGTCACCTATACATTGATAATTTATACAAATAGCAAGCATCAATTGTAGTTTTTAACCCCTGGCGCAAAGAGAGGGGTGTTTTATTCAGTAAATTAGCACAGACACGCTCTCAATCGACGACGGTTCTATTTTTGCACACTCTATATATCAAAGCAGTTGATCGTCCATACAAAAAAATTGCTAAATGATTTTTATTAATTTCAATGGTTTCCTGAGAACTCAGCAAAGCGTGAAATTGGAATACAAACATACTCACGTTTTTGTTCCCGGCGGTATTAGATCTTAAACCGTTACCCTTACTTCCCCTCTTAAGAATTTCTTTCGCCTCCGCGATTTCAGATGAAAGTGATATATTATTTAGATTGATTTTTGAATACATTTTGAGTCATTACATATATTTGAGTTGACTCATTTATAAAGGTCATAAGTGCGTGATTTCATCCTTTGTTTAACAAATAAAAAGCAACTAATTAGAAGAATGAAAAACCCGAAATCACAGATGGCAATTTGTAACAATTTGATTATTTAAATACCTACTTAACACTGGTAAATGCACAAAACGTCCGACGCCATACATTTTGAGTCATTACATATATTTGAGTTGACTCATTCATAAAGGTCATAAGTGCGTGATTTCATCCTTTGTTTAACAAATAAAAAGCAACTAATTAGAAAGATGAAAAACCCGAAATCACAGATGGCAATTTGTAACAATTTGATTATTTAAATACCTACTTAACACTGGTAAATGCACAAAACGTCCGACGCCATACATTTTGAGTCATTACATATATTTGAGTTGACTCATTCATAAAGGTCATAAGTGCGTGATTTCATCCTTTGTTTAACAAATAAAAAGCAACTAATTAGAAAGATGAAAAACCCGAAATCACAGATGGCAATTTGTAACAATTTGATTATTTAAATAACTACTTAACACTGGTAAATGCACAAAACGTCCGACGCCAAAATCCTTTCAGGAAAAAAAACAACATATTTTTTTTTTCTTCGATAAAAGAGCCAGTAATCTTCAAACGGCTCAATTTCTTGAATCATAGCTAAGAACACTCTCGATTACGTCACCTTGTGAACAAAATAAAATTAAAATCAGTTCAGCCGGAGAAATATACGATGCCACAGACAGATACACTCGATAAACTTAAAATATCAAGTTATAGATATGTCTGGTTTCGTCGGGGGTTTATATAAAAAGGTTGATTTAGTTTTCTGTCAGAATTTAACTGATTATTACAAAGTTTCATCACAAAAAGAAATAAAGTTCAAAGCAACCATTCCACGTCGGCGATTTAATAAGAACAGAACAGCAGCCATAACAATACTCATTCTCTTTTAATAATGACGGCACAAAGACTTGGAAAGATGTTGAACCCACTACGGCCGTCCCTGAATGACCACCGCACTGCATCTAGCTTCTACACAACGATACTTTTACAACCAGAGCAAAGAAGATTAGACTTTATGAAGATAACTGAAAAGAAGATAAGGAAAGAAAAGGTATTGTGGTAATGTGTAATCCAAATGAAACGTTGACACTGAGCCCCGAGCGGCCGAAGCGGGAAGAAAATTGTAAGATCAAATTAGGTTCCGGTTTAAAGTCTTCACAATAATAAGAATGGCTCGAAAATGAAATGTACGAGGGCAGTTTTTATGGAGAGGAGTAATCTAATTCACGTTTATTCTAAGCTCTAGTTAAATGTGTTTGTTTTAAGCCATGTTCTTAATTGTGTTTAGGTACTTAAATTGAGGAAATGTAGCGTGAAAACCAGGCCATGAAATGTGGGTAATTATAGCAATTGTTAAAATGTTGACAGACTTTGAAATACTTACCTTGGACAAGATTGAAAGAAGATTGACTGGCATACTAAACAGTAGTATCTGCAGTACAAGTATGACTATTTGTCGACAGCAAAATTGTTGTAAAAAATATGCATCGTGCAGTGGTGTTGCTCTCAACCAGCTTGGTCACCACGGTTTTTTTTTTGCATAAAGAGTGTCAGATAGGATTCCTCGCCACACAAGACTGGGCTTATACCACTGCTAACTACACGGCCGTACTCGAGCCGAGTGATTTCATACGTAGCGATGGTAAAAGACTTTGATTTCTTGGAAGATGGAGCGGCCTTTAGTATGGGACGCTACTTGCGTTGATACCCTTGCGCCGTCTCATCTTCCTGGTGCGCAAAACAAGGCTGGTGCGGCGGCTAAATCCACAAAAGGCCTGAAAAGGTGCAAATATAGTGGCCTAGACAGTGGGTCCGAAAAATGTCAATGTTCATTTTTAAGTTTTTAGAAAAACTTTTTTTTTATGCCATAGGTGGCAAACAAGGAGACGGGCTGCCTGATGGTAAGCAGTCACCGTCGCCTATGTATAATTGTAACACCAGAGGCATCACAAATACGTTGCCGACCCTTTAGAACTCGATTAACTCGCCTTTTGAAGAACCCCATGTTGTAGCTTCTCGGAAACACCGTAGAAGGTAGCTTTTGCAGCTTTTACACCACATTTTGCAGGTATGAGGCAAGAAAGATCGTGTAAATCGCACTGTGTGCGATTTCCACTGATCTATGATGTATGGATGAGCCTTCAGGCGGTGGCGGCTAGTGTGATTGGCCATTTAACTGGCCATTTTATAATAATTTGAGACGATCAACTTCGCTAAAAACTACTGTGCACTGAAACGTTAGATGAAATGTTAGATTATGTTGAAAATGAACTTTAAAACATTTTTGTTCGTTTAACTGTTACCAGACTTATCACTCTGATCTCGTACGTACATTTTATAACAAAAATTGCTGCAGTAGTTGAAATGGCAGCGTGTAACTGATAGATTGAGTTCCGACTTCCAAGGGAAGTATGAACGAAATCCATTAGGAATCCCGGAGGAGCCCCGACGTCTTCCGTTTCGGAAATTATATTAAAAAGCAATACTTCCTACCCAATAACTAAAGATACGACTAAAAAATGCAAAGGAAATTTTCTTCTCTTAGCGCTCGCCTGCGAACACTTTTTAGAATTTCCTTTTAACCCACTTTAAGATCTTTTTTTGCTGTTTTATAAACGAGACTTCTTATGCAATATCGTGATACTTAATTGATATTTTAAGTAGTTAAGTTTTTGTTTAAAAACCATCAAATACGCGAGTGAGATAGGAAATTACTCCGCCAATTATGAATTAATTTTGATGATTCTTTTTGTGATTGGTAGTTCATATTTCAGAGGTGATCCCATATAAATTTTATCCAAAACTATTTAGCGCTTATGAATAAATCGCAATATATACATAGCTGACGTTTTGGTTAGTGGTTCCCTTCAGCAAAAGATTTATTATAATTATTTTCTATTGTATATAATTTTTTTATTATTAAATTTTCTACTTTTCAGTTTATGTTTGTACATGTAGCTAATATAGTATTAAATATAGATTAAAAAAAAAGGTTTTTGGTTCTATATTGGTAATGCATAGTCGTAAAATAATCCAAGAAGATCTACTTTATTCTCTATACAGCCACAAACGATCAAAGGAATTGAAATTCAGCTCGATAATCGAGAAAATCCCCGATCGTAAATGCATTCACCGTCTTCGGGAACCTGACTACAATACCCGACAAACAAGTTAAATAATTCGTCGGTAATCGCCTGGCCCGGGCAGACTGTAAGCAATTTAGTGCGGATTAAACCCTGATTCCCTTGCAGAGTTCACCCCCAGCGATATAAGTTGAAGAAGCAGTAACTTAGCCCCACCTGTTCACTATAAGTTCGTATTTTTAAACGCAGTTGACGAGAGCAAAGACTCGCTGTGCTGTGTGCTCTGCTGTGCTCCACTTCTCGTTATCAGATTTTTCGCAAGGTTGAAAATGCTATCTGAATCTAACAAGGATGTGACGAGCAAAATATAAAAAAATATGTGCGTGGAGTCCCTCCGCGCGGAAGAAGTTATACTTCAACAAGGAACCCTAAAATTATAACTAGGGCAAAAATATCAACAATTTAAAAACATGCTTTTCTCGACATTCGAACCTAGCTCCTTAGGCTTCTCAATCCATTAGCGACACCATTACACTACCGGCTCTGCTAGTCGCAGCGCGAAAAAAGGATGCGCATTTCGCAACCATACGAGAGAAAAAAAATCCCCCTCCAAGTCGCATAAGAAGTATAACTTCAAAAACGTGAATTATTTGAATTTGATTAGATTCTTTTCGGGTCCAACTCTTCACTCCAACAAAGTTAGTAAGCTGGCGATTCTTAACAGTAGTCAAAGTTGTATTAGTTTGTTTTTTTTTGGCATTTACTCGTTTTCCCGTTATTCGAATGTTTTTTAGTGTTCTATTTTAAACATACCAAACTTTCCATTGAAATTCACCTTGTATTATGTCACCATACTGTTTATAAGTTGCATCGTTCCCAAAGCGAATAATACAGAGATTTATTTGCACTGAGAACTCGCTTGTCTCTCTCTAATCAAATAATGAACATAGAATGGGAACTATCTGCATCAATTGACAATAGATTGGCCATATAAAAGTGACTATCTGCATCAATTGACCATAGATAGGTGTGAATCTGCATCGATTGGCCATAGAAAGGTGTCAATCTGCATCGGTTGGCCATAGCATATTGACTATCTGTATCAATTGACCATAGCATGGTGACTATCTGCATCAATTGACCATAGAAAGGTGTCAATCTGCATCGATAGGCTATAGAAAGGTGACTATCTGCATCAATTGACCATAGCAAGGTGTGAATCTGCATCGATTGGCCATAGAAAGGTGTCAATCTGCATCGATTGGCCATAGCATATTGACTATCTGCATCAATTGACCATAGCATGGTGACTATCTGCATCAATTGACCATAGAAAGGTGTCAATCTGCATCGATTGGCCATAGTATATTGAATATCTGAATCGATCGACCATAATAAGGACCATCTGCGTCGATTAGAAAATATTTGTAGGAATTACACTGAAGCCTGTTTGATATTTATTGGGATCAGACTGTATGAAAATTATTCGGAATTAAACGATAGTCACACTTAGTACCTTTTCAGGTTACACGGAACGACAATAACAAGCCATAAGAAGAAAAAAAAACATCTTTATTTTGTATCACTTTTAATATAGAACCATTCCTGAAATAACGAATAAACAGCTGTTGTACAGAAAAATGACATCCACAATCTAGATTGGAGACCATGAATCGGCAAACGAAGTGTAGGACACCTTGAGATTAAATGGACTGACGGCAGTTGGCAGTATCCAGCAGAGGTCTAAAACAATCTAATTATGATGATGATAACAAAAAAATATTGGAATATATAAGTATTATTTATATTACACGGGAATCACTCACGTATGATTAAGCCGGTCACTCTGACTATAGTTTCAACCGTACTAGGCAGTCTTTTTCAAGGTGAATGCACGTCCGCGGCTGCGTCTTGCTTGGCACTGTCTTACGTGAGTAATTCCCGTGTAATATAAATAAAATGCTGCCAGTGTTATGGGCACTTTTGCACCAGGAACGATCCGGGGCGGGCTGTTTGATTAGACTAGTTTTTTTTGTATGTTATTAAAATTATGTTTTTTTTTTAAAACAATATATATATAACATGTGTGAAAACCACGTCAGTTTCTATAATAAAATATATAAGTTGTTCCTAAAAACTTCCACAATAAAATTCATACACAAAGTTCAATCTATCTAGGGTTGTCAAAACGTTTCGTTAAAGGACTGACACGCAATTAACGAGTGACTTTCCCAAGCTTTAACTGTCACGTCATTATTTTCACGGGGACACGCGTTTGACGTGTCCAGGCTTATGACGACCCGGCTCCATTAAATAAATTGGAATTGCGATATAAGTTCAGACGAGTAAAAAGAAAGTGAAAAAAAATATTTTTGTCTTCGCATTGCACAATCTGTCTACTAAATCTGTGTTTTAAGATGAAGAAAACGTCATCTTTTAATTGCATAATTGTGGTACTTCACATTTTGATGAAATGATTGCAAAACAATGAAACAAAAAATATTGCTTGGGAATTATTGCTTTGCTTAGGGATCGGAATGCTTAGTAAAAGTAATACATAATCAGCCATTAAATGTCCACTGCTGAACAAGGCCTCCCTCTTAGAGAGGGGTAAAAAGTTATGCGTGGTCTCATAAAAAAAAATACAAACATACCTTGTCAGTGTAATGACCCCTCGAGGTTATCTTAGATTTGTTTTAAAGTATCGCTCCGAGTATAAAGCGTGTTTTTTAACTAAGTAAAATTATTATTTTAAAAGAAAGAAGCTTGTTACTTTACTTCGTCGGGTAACAAATATAATCTGTTTTTTAAACCCCTGCTAAATGAGCTGATTATCTTGAAAGGCTGAACCGATTTTCATGAATCATAGCTAAGAACATTTTCGATCAAGTCACCTTCCAAACAAAACTTAATCAAAATCGCTTCAGTCGTTTGGGAGCTACGATGATATACAGCTCATCAAGATGTGTCAGATGCACAGATACAAAGATCTTTGCGGTGTGAACCCTCAGACAATGACACACTTGATGGACTGTGCAGCGTGTCCTACAACTTGCGCAGTAGACGACCTGAATGAAGCCACGGAGAGTGCCATTGGGGTTGAAATTTTTTGGTCTTAAAATTTACTTGAAAAAAAAAAATATTACGAAACATCGACTCGAAAGAAGAAGATACAAAGATACACATGTTAAACTAATAACACCGTTTTTTTTTTGGGCGTAAAAAAAACCAGACAAGTACGAGTAGTACTCGCGCTCTGAGGGTTATTTTAACCCTCAGAGAGCGAGTCTAAACAAAAAGAAACAACAAAAAAGTTAAATTATTGAAAGACAAACTTAACTTTGTAGTGGACAATAAGGTTCTTCCATACATTCCAACTACAAAATGTAAGTTTATTTGTAAAAGAATTTCTTTCAAATGATATAACTTATTCCATTAGTGCTATGAGACCTTGCCTCTTCCCAAATTGCATGATTCTAGGTCAACGGGAAGTACCCAATAGGTTTTGATTTCCCTGTGAAATCGCAAAATATGCGAAAATATGTGACATAAACGGTCATATCTTTAGATCGCGTAAACTTACAAGTTTGATTTTTTTCATAGCTGAATGCAACCGTAGATTTGAGATTTGATTAAAATTTCAACTTGATATCTTTACGAGTTCTTGAGAAAAGGGGTCTTGACACACGGACAGACGGACAGACGGACAACAAAGTGATCCTATAAGGGGTCCTTTTGAGGTACGGAACCCTAAAAAAACACATTTCAACACAACACAAATAGCGACCGTTGTCCAGGTAAATCATACTCCTCTTCAGCATGTTACTCATAACAAGATCAACAGAAACGAAGTGAAACCTTGTGAAACCCGCGTCCTTATCTGTTATTCATCCCTTATTATCACGTTGAAGGACCTTAGCATTCTGTCGTAATTCAATAGCTGAATAACGATGGTGACAATATGAATCTACAAAATCGTACCGTATCTTTTCGAGAGTCGGGTTTTCCTTACATCCGAGCTTCTTTATTTATCCACCTTTAGATCCGGAGACAGTCCAACCGCTCTCTTTGTAAGGATTGGAACATACTGGCTGGCTATGCGACATTCAGGTGAGGTTAATTTGAGAGAGTATGTCATAATTATTATTAAAAGCCTACATTTTTCCCATTGCAGGGCCTGATTCACTAACTACAAACATGCTCATAACACGGCGTTTTAAGTTAACCTCAAAAAGTATACCTTTATTTACCTACTAAGGAATAGAGGCCCACATTTTAGTGGTTAACTAAATGCGCCGCTTT
Organism: Agriopis marginaria; assembly: GCA_932305915.1. Taxonomy (NCBI): domain Eukaryota; kingdom Metazoa; phylum Arthropoda; class Insecta; order Lepidoptera; family Geometridae; genus Agriopis; species Agriopis marginaria. Next base: position 13,777,150 of record OW029926.1, on the reverse strand, counting down.
AACGTACGTGTTTAAGTTAGTGTGTCAGGGCTCTGGACAAAGACTTCCTTCGCATTTATCCACCTCACTTTTTCTAGTCCTGGGCTACAGTCTTTCAGTCTTTAACTATGAGAATCAAGTTTGACCCGCCATCTCTTTTTGGACCTGCCGTAGTTAATTAATTTGGTAGTTTATTCGTTAGTTCATCAGTTAGCTTATCAGTTTGCTCATTAGTTAGTTCATTAGCTAACTCATTAGTTAGATCATTAGTTAGTGCATTCGTTAGTTCATTAGTTAGTGCATTAGTTAGTTCATTAGTTGGTCATTAGTTGGTTCATTAGTTAGTTCATTAGTTAGCTGACATATTGAATCAAATTGTATGAAAATCCAGCGTGCCACAATGTTTGTACTTAATATCACGAGAGCAACTTAAAGTTAGCTTAGAGAGCAATTTGACGAAAATTTAGTGTGGTTTCATATATCTCTATGACATATTATATCTGTGAACTGTTTAACATTTGATTTTTATTTCTAAAGATTTTTGGATAATCGCGTAAACAATCCTTGTCAGCCTTAACAATAAATGAAATTGTACTCTGCGAAACATTGGCATGCAGTGTACCTCCGGCTTAAACCTTCCCAGGTTGTTACAGGATATATATAACGAGGCCGACCCGTGTCACGTGGAGCGCTGTCCACCGTTGGACCCACCTAATTTCGTGCGGAAATCTTGTACCAATCTCTGGATATATTTTTGTCAGATGTGAGCTTGAGATGTTTATTCTGTGGGAGATTATGTTATTGAGAGGATTGCGGAGTTGGACTTGATTTTCGGGTGTATAGGTTTTGTTTTTTGTCAATACACAGTGTTTGGTTTTACTTGCTTCTTTACTTTTTCTTTTCTTGGGTAATGTTGTGCTAGTCAAAAGTAATTTTACTTGTTTTACAAGCTTTTATTTCACTTGCAATGTTTGTTTGTTTGTTTAGGTCAAATCTTGCAAGTACAAGTTCCTCTTAAATGATTTAGCTAAAAATTTGCATATACTTTTAGTCCTGGTGAAAATATATGCAATACTCGATATTGTAATATTTTCAAAATGGCCGTCGTCAATGATGGCGTAAGGCACAGAAAAGGGAAGTAAATAGAACGGAAATGAGAAGGAAAATCTGTTACCATGAGTGCATGAGTGAACCTTGATTGGACATCCTTATTTAGACCAACGCGTCGAACTCCGCATCACAGTTGCTAACTGATTTCGAATGAGTGACGTTTCGATTATATGGGTGCAACTGGCTATAATTTTTTTTAAATGCCTTGACATCCGTTCTAATTTAAACAATATTTTTTCTTTTCTGTGATATGCAATACTTGATATTGTAACTTTTTCAAGATGGCCGTCGAAAAGATGGCAGTTGGTGTATAATTTTTTATGCTTGACAATAAATAAGAAATACAAAGATAATGAAAGGGCTTCAAGAACAGAACGATGAAGTGAGTGCCATCTCTCTAAAATCAATATGGCAGTCACTGCAAGAAGACAGATTACATTTTCATTGCTAAAAGCGTGTTTAAAAAATTGTTCTTACTATCCCCTCTCCGTTTCTCTCGCTTTTTTCATGTTAACTAACGGTGTTATCGTAGGTGGCTACGTAGTAAAAAGTCATAACCAATGTTATTTTATAAAAAAAAACGTTATTAATCTTATAGTGTAGTCGTGTATAAAGTGTTCGTGTTCCTTCCGTATTCATGAAAACTTAATAAAACTATTGCAGTTAGGAGCAAACTCCCCTAGTATGGAGTTCAAACAGACATACGGAATTGTTGATGCTACACACGTCGCATCCCTAGAGACGGAGAAGCATGCGTTTAATGAAAATAATCCTATACCTCTAATGACAGTTCTAACGTGATGGATTTCTCGTTATGGAAGGTGCAGTTTCTTAGTAGAGATGTAAAAATTTGTCATCTTTACAAAAAAGGCATGAAGACTGCGTACAGAAGTGAAAACTTAAAACCCAGTCTGGCGCAACATGTTACATACGCATGTAGGTGACGCGAACCCGTTAGTTTAGCCCTTACCAAACAATCGCTCAACGTGGCGAAAGAAGTGTTTATTTTTTTTGCGATTATCCTTTTCAAATTTAACTAATGGGATTGTATAACGTTTAAACTTCAGATCAAACAACCGAGGGAGATGTAGTAAGGCGTGGTGGATGCGATTTGCGAACGCATCAGGCCTGAAAAAGGCCTAATGCCTTAAGTTGAACTTACCCTGCAGACGACCTTGACGCACTTTTTTTTTGATGTCGACTATTAGTTAGTTGATTGGTGTCACTGCAAGTATATTAATTCGTGAAAATTAGTATGTACTTAGTTTTTGCGTTAAGCGTTAATCAGACGGAAAAAGTGGATCAAACACGGAGACATTTCAACATGAATGACAATTGTAGTAAGTCGTATTTTCATTGTTTATCAGATCTGTGGCTTAAATCGAGCACCTCACCATTAAAAGAGTTTTAATTAGTAAAACTTTTTTTAAGGTTAAGTGCCTTTATTAACTAAACAAAATACAAGCTAACACTACAAAAACAATAAGACCACACATAGACCGTTGAAGGTCTAAAGACAATCCAAATGCTCAAGCCTACTAACAGTTGGTAGCGTACCCATCATGCTGGCGGCATTACCACGCTGAATGGCAATGCTTATGCGTTGAGCCAGAAACACGCCAGCATTTTGGTAACACGTCGCATTAACAAGGCGCTCTGGAAGATTTTTGAAAATGAGGCGAATTGAGTTTTTAACAATGTTATCATGTTAAGAAATTTAATCTATACTAATATTATAAAGAGGAAAGATTGGTATGTAAGTATGTTTGCAACGAATTGGCTCAAAAAGTACTACCGATTTTAAAAATTGTTTCTTCATTTGAATGCTACATTATCACTGATTAATATAGGCTATTTTAATAGGCTACATAACTATACCCGAACAGAGCCAGGGTGGATCGCTAGTTTCTAATAATATAACTAAGTGGCAGATGCTCCATTAGAATTTACAATGTAACTTTTAGCATAAATGATATTAATACCATTGAAAAAGTAGCGTCTAAATGACTCCATCACCGTAATGTACCTATTTCCTCTCATTTTAAGTCAAAGTAAGCGTATATTCTTGCCAACGTCATCGCGTGTAAGTATACTTTAAATTGCAGGAAAATTGTCCAAAGTGTTATCATATCTTGGAAGGTTCCATTAGAGACTGTGAGACGTACAAACAGTATTACAAATTTTGCTGAGGTTATTATTGAAAACTTGCATATGAAATAAAAACCGGCCAAGTGCGAGTCGGGCTCGTGCACTGAGGGTCCGGGTCTGAGTTATAACTTGTTAATAAACAGAAACTTGTAACTGACTCGCACTTGGCAATTTTTTATTATTTGTTGTTATACTTTATATTAGCGTGTAAACCATAATCATGTTAAGTTTGGGGCTTTTAAGTATTACTGTTTTTACATTAGAGCTAATACTAAAATACGTTAAAAAAAGTTTAGTTTTTACTTTTTGACTTTTTTATTATTTGTTAGTCAATCCGCCGTAACATTACATATTCTGTGAAAATTTTAATTGGCTATGTATTACGTTCGAAATATACAGCCGGTAATAGGTAAGACAGACAGACGGACGGACAGACAGCGTATAGGCTCAGTAATAGAGCCCTGTTTTTACCCTTTGGATACGGAACCCTAAAAAGCGTTTTCAGAGGACTTTGTGGTAATGTTTGACAAGTCTGCTCAATCAAGTGTACTGAATGCTTAGTCCCAGATTTGGTCATCATTATCATCATCATCAGCCAGAAGACGTCCACTGCTGAACATAGGCCTCCCCTTTAACCTCCACACTGAACGGCAGCCCGCCTTTGATAGTTTGGTAGTTAGATTTGATAGTTTTCGAAAAAAAAAATTGTTTACGTATTGTTCAATTACTTTTAGTAAAGCGCCTCTATCGGAAACGTGGAGGAACTAAAATCGGTAGTAATCGGCGGTATAGATTGCTTCACTCTAATACGAAAAATGTTTTCAAATACCTTTTAGCCCAGCAATGTATGGAACAATACGAAAACGAAAAAAGTTTTCGAATACTATCAAAACTTGTACTAGTAAACTTGTACTTGTACTAGGGTACTGATTAAAATAATCGTATAATAAGAAGTTCTCTAAAATATTCAAAATGTAATATGGAGTGGAAACGCAAGTTTTACCATACTGTTCCACGTTGTAGATTGTAGATATACTTCGCATTAGTACACTTGAGCATTTCTTCAGAGATGTCTCGCTTGATTAGACATCGCTTTCCTCGCTTTCTTCGCTGTTTCCGCTTTTCAAAGCTACATGAAAATTATTCTTCGTTTACATCTCTTGGAACAAGATTTTTTTAGAATATGGTTATGGTTTTCTTATTATTATTTATTACTGATGTGAATTCGAAAGAGCAAGAATTCAAAGAAATGAAGTATCTACACGAAGTTAATTTCTGTACCGTAGAAACAATAATTAGATGACTAGCTGCATCCCACAGCTTCATCCGCTATCATTATCATAATTTCAGCCATAGGACGTCCACTGCTGGACATAGGCCTCTCCCATCCCAAAAGAACCGGTTGGAACCGGTCTGCATCCAACGTTTTCCTTCAGTCTATTTTAGGTCGTCCATCTATCTTGTGAGTGGACGGACAATGGACATCCTATGCTGCGTTTACCGGTTCATGGTCTTCATTCAAGAACTTGTCAGCCTCATCAGCCATCTGTTTCTGCGTGCTATGTGCCCTGCCCACGTCAACTTGCTAATCCGGTGGACTATGTTGGTAACTTTCGTTCATCTATGAATCTCCTCATATCTGATTCGATCCCGTAGAGAAACCCCGATCATAGCCCTTGCAATAGCTCGATGCTGCATAGCTCTCCATAGCTCACCCACTATGCGTTAGTGTATTTTTGAACCCCGACTCAAACATAGGTGTTGTAAGTTTAATGTGTATATATTATGTGTGTTTGTCTGTGGCATTGTAGCTCCCAAAAGGCTAAACCGATTTTGATTTAGTTTTTTTTGTTTGAAAGGCAATTGATGGTATTGTTCTTAGATATGATTCGAGAAACTATTTGAAGACTATCAACTTTTAATCGGGGGCTTAAAAGAAATATATATTCAAATAGTTGATTGCATCAGGCATTACTTTGCGGAAGTCCATTTTTAATTTGTATTTGTCGAATTTCTGGTGTAATTCTGGTGTAACGTGCGTTGTGTGTTATGTGTGTTGTTGTGTGTTTTCTAGTGTAGTTTATCCCAAAATCCTTATTGTACTCCAAACGACGTAGAAGCGGAATTACTCTAGAAATTCGACAAATAAAATAAAATATATAATTATTTAATCTTGTTTTCGAGATAATTTTTCACAGAATACATATTGCAATACTCAGTAAAAATAAAAATAAATCAGAGTGATGATTTAAAACAAATAAATAGTTCCAGCTCATTCAAAAGATGGCAATATAATCAAAATCAAAGTTTTTGTCTTCTGTCTTTGAAATTAAGGACATATCCCGCATAAATATTACCGCAAATATCTATATTATCTCTATTATAATCAGCCGCATTCGTGAGGTATCGGCGTTTGGAGGATATAACCACAGACCTATAACTCTTATTAATAATAAACTATTATACTTTTTCCTACAATAAAATTGAAAAAAAAACTCTCTATATATAAAATTAAATCTTTCGAATAAAATCTAGCTAAAAGGGAATTTCAAAATGACTAATTAATGAAATTTGAATTATTATTTAAAATTTTTGAAATTACTAAGAAAGTGGCGCCTTTACGCTTATTTAAATCTAGGACCACTAGAGTAATATAAATTTACGATAAAAAAAAAACTATAATAATAATAATATAATATGAATATTATTTTTTTTATTTTTTTATTTCTAATATTTTGTTTAGCTTTAAATTACATTATCGCAAAATAAACTTTTCTGTATTTTTTTTTCTGTATTTAATTATTTTTTTTATGTTTGAACCAGATAGGAATTTGAAATTTTGCGGGAAAAAATCAACTCGAGTCAATAAAAGCTTAAATAACCAACGATATTTACCATAATTCTAACTAATCTACAAAAGCTGAAAGGTCGATCAAATAATGGCCTGTGTACTCACAACAGAAGTCGCTCGGACATCCCAACACGCACGCCGTGCCGGAACACCGATCACCCCCCACGGCCGCATGCATTATGTATCGCCCTAAGCTCGCCCAAATGAATGCAACGAAGAAAAAACATCTCAAAGACGAGACGCTACCAAGTTGTTTACAATCATGGAAGTGGCTTGTGTAGAAAATATCTATTATCCACTTTATTATGCGAATTGCTAGTCTGTGGAATGCGCTGCCTGAATGGGTGTTCTCCAATAGTTAAAATCTGGGTGTCTTCTTATCACGGGTGAATTGATTTCAAGCGTGCTCCACCGTACATCGCATCATCGCTTTACACCTGGCTAGTCGGCGGTCAAACGCAAGCCTATTATATAAAAAAGTATGGTTGAAAATATAAAATATCTAAATGTAGTACATATCTAAATGTACTAATGTGAAATTAATAACATATAAAGAAAATAACATTATTAATAACCAGCAAACAAAATTTGTATAGAAAAATTTCCCTCTTCCGTGAGAAAATTATTTGTACTAAAATTTATTTTCAGTACGTAAACTTGTTTAAATTAAAATGTTACTGAACATTTGTAATGTAGAGAGCTCGTGCGCGGCATCACCTATGAAATTTATGTTAAGAACCTCTACCACTCGATCAATTTTTGAAACTTTTAAATCAGGATACCTAATATGGAAGGATTATGTATCGTGAAGGTATAAGTAGGCTTAAGTAAGTAATAACCGATTTTTTTTGCAAATCGAATGAACATCGCAACATATCCAGTTCCTTAACTCCGCGCTATTGTCCCCTGCTACAGCCTGCGACGTGTATCCCAGACTAAACTACGGAAATAAAAATCCTATAAATATTGAACGACCATATTTTTCTCACTTTGTCGCGAGTGCGCACGCCGCCATGCGTTTGTTGCCTTCTATGGCAAATAGTTGATAGGGTGTTTACACCATGCGGCGATGATATTTGCGATCTAACTGTACACTAGGGAGGAATTCGCATGGTCATCACTTATTGGCGTCTTTTTGTAAATATAAGCACAAGCTGATAATGCGTTCGGTAAACTGTTATGTAATTTTTTTTTTTTTAATTTTTTTTAAATTTCAGTTAATAATAATAAAAAAATATTAAATTAAATAAAAAATTACAAGCTTTTAATCCTAGTAAAGAAAATGTACAGCGTCTTCGAACGGCGGCCATATTTAATTTAGTGTGGTGTCACTTTATTGTTTTCTACTCTTCAAGCTCTTACACAATATACACCGCCGGCCATCTTGTCGCAGCGGCCATTTTGAAATAAAATAAATCAATGACGACTTCAAACAAACAAAAAAAATACTCAAATTGAGGTGTAATTAAACTTGGTGACGAGAGCTTGATGACAGAGGAGGTTTTTGGAACACTTGGTATGGGACTCCTTAAAACAAACCAAACAATAGTGCAACTTTTCAATGACTATTAGCTTGGGCTTGCCAAACTAATAGTCATTGAAAAGTTGCACTATTTCACCCCCCAGTTCCATCAATCGGAAGATCAATAAGATGGTGCCAAATTATTGTATTGTCTACGGATTCCATTATTATACTCAAGTTTCATATTGACACGACAGTTAGAAGTAGATAAATTGTGTTTCAAGTTTTTCTTACATTGTTGGAAATACAAGCGAAGCAGATAAAAGCTTCCTAAAAATATTGTGTCTAAAATTTCAGCATAACGTGATATGGGTATTGATATAGGAAATTGGAGTTGCGACTTGTGTGCTCCTTTAAAAAAAAGTTTCATCTACTCGTATGCATTGCACATATTGAGGCTTTGAATTCGATTTTAGGGTTCAAGGGGGACTGCGTTTGCTTTTATATGCGACAATTCCCTTTTTTCTTAAATAACAATACTAGTAATACAACTAAGCACAAAGTTTTATAAAAATATCGCAATTTTAAACTTTTCTGTCTTATATCTGCAAAATGTGGAATGAACTCCTTTCCTTTAAATTCAATATTTTCGAGAAGTTATAACATGAGGTCCTTCAAAGTAGTCTTAAAGGGTCTGCAACGTATTTATGATGTCTTTGGTGTTACAGGCGACGGTGACTGCTCACCATCAGGCAGCTCAACTGTTTTTGCTAGCTATGGCATAAAAGAATTTGCAAGAAATAAGATTGAAATTAAATCATACATTTTGGGATAATAATGTGAGTAGATTATTTTCCAAACTAGAACAAAGTTAAATCGGTTTACCGTTTCACTGTGATTGGAATTCTGTAATCGATTATTGTTATGTACCTTTTAACTACCTAACTTAACCGTTAACTGTTAGCGATGGTGGCCGAGAGGTAGCATGTGCGCTTTACAATCTGACCACCTGCACCAGGTTTGATACTTGGCTCTGGACCAATGACTTATTTAGTACCTAAATATATATATATATATAAAAGCGAAACTCACTCACTCATTAAACATGAAATCACGAAAACTACTTGACCTACGAAGCTGAAATTTGGCAGACAGATTCCTTATGGGGTGTAGAGGTCCGCTAAGAAAGGATTTTACGAAAGAGCCGAATTAAGGATGACAAAAGAGGGTTGAAAGTTTATATGAAAGTCTACGCGTACGAAGTCGCGGGCAACATCTAGTAAATTATATTATTGTGTAGTTGCGACGTCACGAAGCCAAGTGTATGTCCAAGAAAGAACCTCAAAAGATCAATAACGTAGACATCGACCAACATGCACTCACGTCCCAGGCAATGGTCTGTGGCGAAAAAAACTGCATCATTGACTTGCGCAGAATTATGTATTTTGGACCTTACGTAAATAATTTTTTGTAGATGAATATAGTTGATGATGAGTACTGATTCATGACAAACCCAAGAAAGAGAAATTGCAAGCAACATAACAGCCCATACTGTTAACTCTCCATACTATGTTATAGGTGATCATTTTTGGAGGATCAAAGGAAATTGCTTCCACATGCATCGGCGCCACAAACACCGGTATTTCACGATTGAGCGTAATCTTACAGCTGTCAAACGTAATAGTGACGGATATTTTGTTTGTTTTCTGTTTGTGGTTTACGTGGTACGAATGCAGAATAGGCGCATATGGAAAATTTAAGACTGGTCTCTTCATTGTGTTTTGAAGGTAACTTTTATAAAAATTAGCAATGCTCTGCGGTTTTCTCTGTTATCGTAATGAAATGTTATTTTCCGAGATACAAAGGTAATGTTTTAATCCAGGTTATAAGTTACCTTAAGTTACCTTGAATTAAATGAACTATAGACGTAGCTTCCACTCAATACGTTATTTACAGATATTATCAGAAGAATAATAAATAACCCCCCGGTGGTCGTAAATGATAAACTTGTCTCGCGGATTACAAAGTAAATTGGAACTTAGATTGTGAGGTATGGTGGCCAGGAGATCAGTTTTTTCGAGACAGTTTCTGTTAGTGAAAACAAGGGAGACGTTTAAAGCGTACGCAAATATATTTATTTGTTAACTAAAGGATGATCCGAATCAAAAATGAGGAGATCTGTAGACAAACGAAAGTTACCGACATAGCCCACCGGATAAGCAAGTGGTAGACGTAGGCACATAGCATGCAGAACAGCTAATGGCTGGTGGAGCTGAAAAGTTCTCGCATGGAGACCACGGACCGGTAAGCGCAGCATAGGACGTCCTCCCACAAGTTGGACAGACGACCTAAAAGAGACCGCAGGGAAACGCTGGATGCAGGCCGCTTCCAACCGGCCCTTTTGGACGTCCTACGCTGCGCTTACCCTTCCTTGGTCTCCATTCCAGAACCTTTCGGCCCCATCGGCCATCTGTTCTGCGTGATATGTGCCCTGCCCACTGCTACTTAAATTTGCTAATCCGGTGGGCTATGTCGGTGACTTTCGTTCGTCAACGGATCTCCTCATTTCACCCTTGCGTAATAGATATTAATATATGGATTTGATTACCCACATCATCATCATCGGCAGCTCGTTAAAGCCACTGCAGGGCGTAACCTTTCTGCATCTTTCTCCATTTTTCTCTATTTAACCTTCATCTTGTCCGTTTATTTACGTTAAATATTATTACATCACGCCACCATTGGACTGATCTTCCACGTTAGGTATTTCGTGTCCTAATTTTCCCGAACCCATAGGCACACTATCCTTGGTGGTAGTCCAGTAAACATTACGACTTAATCTCGAGTAAATTGCCAGTTATCTGCCTGTAGCGACCGCTTGCATAATTGCGACTCCTTAGCCGGACCGGCAGCTTTGTGCTCTTAATTACAATTCCTGCATCAATGGATAATAAGTATTTCAAGTATGTACTGGTCACAAGTTAGCCTGGATATTGATGAATGGTGATGAGTTTAAATATTAAACAGAATAACACTAATTACACTAATATTATAAATGCGAATGTGTGTTTATTTGTTCCTCTTTTACACAGCAACAAAGCAATTGATCGACATCATTTTTAAGGTTCCGTAGTACTACAAGGAACCATTATAGATTCGTTCTTTCCGTCCGTCTGTCTATCCGTCCTAATCCTTTTCTAGCGTGGAAATCACTATTAATGTAAATGTAGCAATGATTTCTCATAAATATAATTTAAGCTCCTAGTTTAAAAGTTTGTTTATTTTAATTAGTCATATGTTTATGTAAACAAATATTATTTATTTATTTTCTTTTTTCTTTTAGAAACGTGGCAATAGCAAATGGAAAATGGCGGAATTTTCACGTAGGATGTCAATGCTTATGCATTGAGTCAAACACACGCCAGCATTTTGATCATGCGTCACATTAACCATAGCATTACAACCAGGTTATATTTGAATAGGTATTTTGAAATGAAGCTAAGGTTTTCTCCATCACTATTTTATAAAGTGCATGCTTTGCGAAATTATGATCGCCAAAGAAGCCAAAAGTAGGCGCCCCCTGCAATTCTAAGCTAATAGACAAAACAAGAAATCGGAACCAAAATATAACGAATTCCACATGCCTCCCCGTCAATATACACCAAAGTTCGCTAAAAGTCGTACTATCCGATACTATTCTTAGTGGAGCTTTAAAAACAGGTTGCAAATCCTTGAAGCCTCCGTAAGTGTTGGAAAAATAGTCGAACAGAGTGTGTGATAGGTTCGAAACTTCCTCCTTCATGGCGGATATTTCCTCGGCAAGCGATATCGTATCGAATGACTTTTAATCATTATAAAATAATAACAATCTGTACAATCTCTACATAGTATAAATTGAAGTCGCTTTCCGCGTCTGTCTGTCTGTCTGCATGTCTGTATGGCCGCTAACTCCACCTAAACCACGCAACGGATTTTGATGCGGTTTTCAGTTAGATACATTTTCAAGGAAGGTTTATATATATAACTAGCGACCCGCCCCGGCTTCGCACGTAAATTACACCCGTGCGAAACCGGGCGGGCGGGTCGCTAGTATTATAATAAGAAAAGATTTGTATGTATGTTTGTAACGAATTGGCTCAAAAAATACTAAACCGATATAAAAAATTCTTTCACCATTTGAATACTACATTATCACTGAATATAGGCTATATAACTATACCCGTGCGGAGCCGGGGCGGACCGCTAGTAATATAATATTTTATTTATATTACAAGAGAATTACTCACGTAAGATTAAACCGGTCACTCCGACTATAGTTTCAACCGCATTAGACAGTCTTTTTCAAGGTGAATGCACGCGCGCGGCTGCATCTCGTTTTGATAAAATGTGTGAAAGCACGTCAGTTTCTGTTATAAAATAATATAATATTTTATTGACCTTAAAGTTACTTAATTTATGTTAAGCTAGGCACGTCACATAGGTACATCTATTAAATATAAAGCAATAAAAAATTATCAAAGATGACAAAGAACAAACAATGACAATAATGTTAAAAGCCAGTTATACTTTTACAAAAATATTATCACTATCTTATGTAAGAGTAAAAAATAACTCAACAGTAAGGAGTTTATACACACAGTTTTTAACCCTGTAACAATAAGTTCTTTTCAAAGTCACACTGCAAAAAACGTTAAGTAATTTATAACTTTCTGCCCCAAAACTAATCCAAGTTAATTTTTTTATTGATTGAATAGAATACTTTAAAATGGACGTGAACCAGCCGTTCTGAAATATTAAGTTTTCAATTTGAAATACCGTTCTCAATTTAAATTTCAGTCGATATATTACAGCTAGCGATGTCTGTGGCCTTGGGAATAGTCTCCGAGGCCCCGAAGGAGTCCACTTTCATACCGTTTGCTATTTACTGCCTTCGTCTACCGAATCAATATTGCATGTCTCAGATGCATTGCTCCTTCGAACTCTAAAAAAGTTTTGCTAAAATTGGAATACAGTTTGGATTTTCATTTTTCGGATGGAAGATGATGGAGAGGTTAAAGTTGGTATATCGTAATAAAATGTAGGTTGAATAAGTGAGGGAAAAACTCTTTACAAATTTACTATGTGTATTTATTTATTTATTTAGTAGTAGGTTTCGCCGCCAATTCACCTGATGTTAAGCGATGAATCGGTCTATCGGAGCGCCACCATCGAATATTCTTACCAAATTTGACAGCTACCCGAAGTAAAATTTTAGTTCTATAGTTTGACTAACTGTACAAATAAGTTGGTCGGTCTGAATGTATATTTAGTTTAATAAATAAAAACAATCAAGTATTTCACGGAACAGACAAAATAGAAAAACTTGATTATCATGTTTCGATCTTGATAATGATAGTAAAAAGTTTATCATAAAAAACTGATAATAATATTTTCGACGGATTTCGCTTATGGCGCATTTAACAAGTTTAGTAAAAAAATCTTCAATAGGGGCAGATAATCTTCAAACGGCAGAACAGATTTTCTGATTTTCTAAGAACAATTGATAAAATCACCTTTAAACAACAAAATACAATCAAAATTCGTTCAGCTGTTAGGGAGCTTCGATACCACAGGCAGACACAAAGACACACAGATATACAGAAACACACGTTAACCTTATAGCACCCCTATGATTGCGTCGGGAGGTTAATAAGATGCATTCAATAATACCCCCCCCCCCCCCCCCCCCCCACATGAGGAGGTGCAGATATTTTTCTTCCCGAATTTAAAAGTCGTTTGAATTTATTATAAGGTCACTACACAGTGATCATCCCTGAACCTACAGAAATTAATTGAAATTTATCAAAAAATCTTGATGCATTTAGGCTACAATAATATAGATAGGAAAATACAACAAATTGAACATAATACCCCCATTTTGGCTTTATATAGTCGGGTAAAACCATTATATCCCAGACACATAACAGCAAGACAAACGTTAAACTATCGCACCCCCGAAAACCATCCAATATTCGTTTTCTACAAAAGAACCTTTTACAAAAACACTGCGAAAGTAACCGTATGCGGCGAAAACAAACTGTTTTATACGACACGCGCGGGCTAATTGAAACGAAACACCGACCGATCCGTCGGTGCTACCGGGAAGACATTCACCTACAGCGCTCGATTCGATTGCAGCTGTCAATTGATGTCGCAAGCGTATCGTACCAACCGCAGGAAAATGCTGTGTGTAGTGAATGCACCACAAACCATCTTTATCTAGGATCTCCTTGCGGAACGTTGGTCATGTTTCATACCCGACAAGCACTACCTACATTAGATCTCAAAAACATTATCCTAGTGAAAGACGCCATTTTGAGCAATCAACGTACTACACGTCATGTGACCATGCACATAACAGATAATAATATTTGTGATCGGGACACGTTAGAATCGTGATCTAATAACGTGTACCGAGAGTGTAACGTGTATTTAGCGAACGAACAAAAATGGCCACGCTCATTGGCTATCGCTGTTGTGTCCGATCGGTTTATTGTTCGTAACCGTAACGCATTGAGGTTCGGCGAGCACTGGCACTCGCGAGTGAAACCTTTGTTTGCGTGTGATTGTTGTTGCCAATACGTCTATACCAAATCATTCGCTCGCGTTTGTTTGTCAGATCTGTAGACGTATAAAATGTTGAAGGAAATAGACGTTTAGGGAAAATATAGTGAGATACAGGTGATACGATTGGTGGATGGCGTTTCATAACCAGGATTTTTATAACCTACGGCAGCTCCTGTAGACTTTTCTACTACGTACGGTGGATCAAACGTGTTCCAGTAATTGCACTGTTAGTGATCTGCCTACGAATTGTCGGTATCGTTTGTATCGCGTTCCGTGTAAAATAAATAGGTCGTTCTGGGATCGTGTCGATGGCACAAATCGTGCGGTTGGTGGTACGAATCCAGCGCTGTGGGTGGCTTGATGCGAGCTGAAAGTATTTTCGGTTTCCCGAGTCTAGACTGAACCGTAAAACTTTGAAAAGTAAATTAGATTTCGTCTGAGAATGTAACAGAAACCATCGCTGCCCTCAGCACTTATCGAGTTGCACTTCGGAGCGCTGCCGTCGTCTTGAACACGATATTTTCTATCTGTACATGTGCAATGTTACTAATACAATTATTTGCGATAACATAGAATGAGTGCAAGCACTGTTATCGCTTGCTTTTATCACTTTTTACCAGACGACTTGTTTGGATGATTTTTGTTGGGTATTGTGTTTCACGTCTATGTATGTTATGGTGTTCCCATCTAGCCTACACACTTTATTCTATTTCAATATTATGAGGTGTTGATACAATACAATACAATACAATAGCCATTTATTCCGAATAAGATTTTAACATAAATTATTTCTATAGTTTTATAAAATGTCTCTTAATTCGGTGTGCCTTTTGGCATAGGCCTCCTCCAACTGTCTCCATTGCTCTCTATCATCTGCCACAATTGTCCAGTATGGCCCAAGGGTCAGTCGAATGTCATCATACCATCTTCTTGTTGGACGTCCCTGTCTTCTTGTACTATCCCTTGGGTACCATAGAGTGACCAGCTTACTCCATTTATTTATTTTAGAACGTAGCATGTGTCCTGCCCAGCCCCATTTCTGATGGTCAATACGAGCAAGAATATCGGCAACTTTAGTTTTTTTTCTAATTTCTGTGTTTTTTATTTTATCTTTCAATTTTACTCCCAACATACTTCTCTCCATTGCTCGTTGACACTTTGCAAGCTTCATTCTGTGGTTTTCTGTAAGGGACCAGGTCTCGCAACCATATGTTATGCAAGGAAGAATGCAAGTATTGTAAGTCTTCTTTTTAATATGAATATTTATTTCTTTACTCTTCATGATTTCTTTAAGCGACCAATATTTTTTCCAGCCACTAGCTATTCTTTTATTTATTTCCTTGGACATTGGATCGCTGGGAGAAATAATTTGCCCTAAATAT
The DNA here is from genome assembly GCA_932305915.1 of Agriopis marginaria. Classification (NCBI taxonomy): domain Eukaryota; kingdom Metazoa; phylum Arthropoda; class Insecta; order Lepidoptera; family Geometridae; genus Agriopis; species Agriopis marginaria. The sequence continues at coordinate 13,761,612 of OW029926.1, read as the reverse complement.
ACATACTCGCTAACATAATCGAATCTGTTCCCGTTCATTACTATATTGACCTCTGTGGAGTTAGTCATCATTTTTGTTTTACTTGCATTCATTTCGAGTCCGACTTCTTTACTTTTCTCGGCCAGTGTTTTTATCATGACTTGTAATTTGTTAGGATCTTCTTCCAGCAAGACTAAATCATCAGCAAATCTTAAATGATTTAAGCGGGTACCATTTATGTTCAGTCCATAGTCGTCCCAGTCTAATTTTCTAAATATGTTTTCCAGCACTGCAGTGAACAGTTTGGCAGATAAGGGGTCTCCTTGTCTGACACCTCTGTTTATGGGGAATGAGTCGCCTTTAGATTCTAGTTTTATTCGGCTTTTACTTTGACTATAGATGTTTTTGATTATGTCAATATAAGTACTATCTACTCCTTGTTGACTTAGACTTGCCCAGATGTAGTTATGATTCAAACTGTCGAAAGCTTTGGAATAATCTATAAAGGCTATGTATATAGACTTTTGGTATTCATTGTATTTTTCCATAATTTGCTTGATTGTGTGAATATGGTCAATTGTACTATACCCTTTCCTGAATCCCGCCTGTTCTAGTGGTTGATTTTCATCTAATATTTTTGTTATTCTTTCTAAAATTACCTTTGCAAATACTTTATAGACGTTTGATATGAGGCTTATAGGTCTGTAGTTACCAATATCATCTTTATTTCCTTTTTTGTGTAGGAGAATAATGTGTGATTCTCCCCACTGGCTTGGGACGATACCTGTTTTGATAATGTCATTGAATAAGTTTGTTAGGATCGGGCTTAGTTCTTGAACGGTGCCCCTCATCAGCTCATTTAGTATATTGTCTGGGCCCGGAGCTCTCTCTAATTTTTGTGAGTTGATAGCCTTTTGTACTTCTATTGTCAGTATTGGTGGTATGTCACTGTACTGGTTACTTGTTTCTTTGTCGGCATCCGTTTCTTGGTCAAAATCTTTAGTTGAGTATAAGTTTTTGTAATAGTTTGTAGCTAATTTTTGAATTTCTCTGCGTTTTGTCACTTGGTTTTCTTGGTTATTTTTGAGTCTAGGAATCCATTCTTTGCCATATTCCCTTAATTCTTTAAACGCTTTTTTAGTTCCACCTGTTCTTTGGATTTCGTCTTCTAATTTCTTGTTTCTTTTTAGTTTCCTGTCTTTTCTCAAGTTTTCCCGTATGTTTGCTAAGGTCGGAGATTATATTTTGGTTCTTTTTACTATTCTGTTTATCTGATATTAGAAGTTTTCGTTTTTCTAACAGCTCAAGTATTTTTGCACTGAATTTATTGGTTTTCTTGTCAGCATTACTTATCTTCATTTGCGATAGTTTCTTATTTAGGTGATCATATTTTTCTTGTACATTTATGTCGGATCTTACTATTTCTAGTAGTGGCTTCAAAGAAGATAAATTGATATTACTTGTATAATTTTCTGGTGGCAGCACTGTACTGTTTGTAATAGTTTTCCTAGAGCTCTTTGGCGGATACATGTTTAATCTGCAGCGTACCATTCGGTGGTTGGTGTTGAAATTTAAGTTTTGTATAACATGTGTATCGCAGAAGTACTTTGGTCGATTTGTTAAAATAAAATCAATTTCATTTTTGTATTTTCCATCTGGGGATATCCAGGTCCATTTGGTTTTAGGTTTTTTTTTAAAGACAGAGTTGAGAAGTGTTAGATTATTTTGCAGTAAAAACTCTATTAGTGAGTGTTCATTGGTACTTCTCTTTCCATTGCCATGGTTTCCCAATATAGATTCTTCCCCTAACTCTCTGGAGCCGACCTGTGCATTGAAATCTCCCATTACTATAATGTTATTGTGGTAGTATTTTCTTACAATGTCTGACAGGTTGTTATAGAAGTCTTCTATGTCGTTCTTGGCAGCTTGTTCGGTAGGAGAATATACCTGTATGACTGTCCAAGGTTTCTTGTAACCTGGCAACTTGATATTCAGGATCGCTATTCTGTCAGAAATACCTATTAACTCCTGTATGTAATTTTTCATGGATTGTTTTATCAAAAAGCCCACTCCTCTATGACCGGCCGTTTCTCCTTTCTGGTATATAATGTAGTTATTATATTCTTCAATTTTTTCACCAAGTCTCCTCATCTCACTTATGCCTAAAATATCACATTTAATATTTTCTAGAGAGTTCTCTAATTCAAGTAAACTTTCTTGTGTTCTTAGAGTTCTTGTATTGAGTGTTGCAATGTTAATTGTAGCACAACTGTTAATTGTAGCACAACTGTTTGTTGGAGGGTGTAGGTCTAGTTCTCCCGCGGGGACTAGCCGTACTGGGAGACATTTTTGTTGTTGTGATTTATTTAATTGTTGCGTTTGTCCGGTTCCTGGCGATGTTAAGTTAATATCTGCAGGTGTTCTTGTCTGACAATGAATATGATCTCTCACGCATGAATTGAAATGCATCTTTCTTTGGCAGTTTTGGTGTTTGTTGCTTCAAATAGTGGTCGACGGGGCTCGGAGTTTCTGATCTTTTTCTTTTTTCATTTTCCTTTTGAGACTTGTTTGATTTTTCCTTCTTTAATTGTATTGCTTCCTTTGATAAATCGTGGGTGACGTAGGTGTTTAATTTCATCTTTTTTTTATTTTCTAGAATTTGTATTTTCTTTTGCAGTGTGGTGGTGCTTAATACGATCGGTCTTATCTTACCTTCTACTTCACCTCTTTTCCCCAACCTCTGCAATCTGTCGATATCTCCTTTTTGAAGCTCCACGTCTATCTCATTTAGTGTGGAAATTACCATAGTAGTTAAATCGTCGTGACTTTCGTCCTTCGGCTCAACGAGCCCATGGAATATTATGTTATTTCTCTTACTAATTGTTTCGAGATTCTGTATCTTTTTGGTTAATTTTACAACTTCACTTTTCAGTTTTTCGTTTTCTTGTAATATTGGTTGTAGTTTTTCATCTACTTTTTGTAAGACGGCTGCAGTAATATTTTCAGTTATTGTATTTGTCTGTATATTTAACTGCTCTGTAATTTTTGACAGAAGCAGTGACATCTCTGGTGAAAGTTGGGATGTCATCTCGCCACAATGGAACAATTTGGGTTTTTGGACGTATCTTTTTGATTTTTAAATTGTGTTACTAATGTTGGTAGCACTTTTCCGGTTGTTTTGTCAGTTAAGAAATTTGGCAGATAACCTCAAAACATAAAGATTTGAGTTTTCCAATCGGGATTTATTACTTTTTATTCCTGTTTTATGGTGTTCTTCGAGTGTATTTCGGTTAACCCGCGCACAAAAAGGATTTTAAGCAACACTGCTTCACAATGACGATCTTATTTGTCACTAATTTGTTTATTTCGCGAGAGCGTTTCACTTTACGTCTGACTTGTACGACGCCGTATCTTTGAGGTGTTGATAGGATTCTGTAAAGGTTGACTTTTGGGCATCGCGGCCGATTGCAGCCGCAGATCTGATGTATGCGTGGACGCATGCATCAGATCTGTGGCTGCGACGTGAAGTGGGTTTGAAAATATAATAATTAGTGTAGGTACTTTCGACCAAAATAAAATTAATGAACGCATTTATTTATTTATTTAGTTTATTAGCACACAAAAATTTGAAGAATTTGAAGAATTAGGCGCTCATTTTGAAGATTACATAATGAGCGCCTACGCTCACTTCGTTTCAGTCGGTCTCTAGCCGTAGCAAGTGCGTCATGCGTCTATTGTTACATGATAACGAAACATCTGACAAAATTGTGCCTTCGTGTGCTTTCCCGAAGTGTAAATACACAACAAAAAACCGCTATCTATTTTTTGTAACAAATGTAATGCACTTGGTTATAATAAAATTAGGTGTTGAATTATATGTCCGATGGTTTTGACTCGTTTTTTTCTGAGCAAGTTCAATGGTTATGGCCCGTCCATTCACTTTATTTTGGTCAAAGGGAGGTACCTCTTTTGGAGTATCATTGAATATGCTTTAATACGTATAACATTTAAGTGAATCCCGTAATTTTGGGTAACACTGAATATGAAAATGTATAATGTATACATCATTAGGGTTCCGCACCCAAAGTGTGTAACGGGACCCCATTACTAAGCCTAACCTGTTTGTTTGCCTGTCTGTCCCACCTTTTAAAGGCTGTATCTTTTAAAACGTAATTTAAAGTGTGTGTATCTTTTAAAACGTAATTTAAAGCAAATTGAGCTTTTTGCATAATATATTATGTTATATGGCGGATTAACTAAAGAAAATACTAAAATTAAATAAAAATACAGGATACAACACAACAAACGTATTTTTTACAATTTAACGGCCTACTATCCGAGTCGCGTCGGCAACAAAACGCTCCCTCAGCCCCCGTCAAGTCATAGCGACGATGTATTGTGCCACCCAAGAGTCAGGACGCCCGCGGGGTGGGGAGTGCAAGGACAAAGGGAGTGTGGTGGGGATGATAACGAACATAGGTCCGACCTTGATGACGCCTGGCGCGGTACTGAACGCGGTGCGCGCAAATTCTCGTGACCTTTTTACGCTTTTAATTTCACTAAAAAACGAAACTATTCAATATCAAAATTCTATTCAAATTTTTTTTTTTATAAAATTGCCTTTCAGTATTGCAATTTCCAGTTGTTACGAGCTTTCATTAGAGCATAAAACGAAAAAAATAAACTGAATCAACTTTGTTATAGATTTTTTTTTCATGGAGGAAAGTTTATTCTATCGTGTTTTGAACCAAATCTTTAATGGAAATGTATTTTTTTCCAGCCCAAATATTGTAATTTAACTGAAAAAAAAATGATTTAAAACCGTCGAATTTGCTATAAAAATTAAAACTTCCTTTTTTGATGTCGGCTAGTAAAGTTTCGCTCCGCAAGCTGTCTTTGAAAGTCTTAGAATGCACTTTAATTTTGAACACGGTAGCAGTTCGGAACGAAACGAGAAGTGCATCTGATATGACATTTATATGAAAACTGCGTTCCAAATGTTATCGGTTTTATATCGGAATCCGATAAACGTTTCATTGATGCATTTCGACGAATATTTGACTTTTTATTTTTAAATTTCCGAACTTCTGAAAGGTGGTAGAATTCTTAAAGATGTGGGTGGGTTTGTATAAACTAACTTAACTAATTCAATAGCATTTCCAACGGATAAAATTCAGGTATGCTATTTTTAGTAGGCTTGGAACTAGTAGAACTGGATACCTCCCATTCGCCTTAACTTTTTGATATTTTATTATTTTTTAGTTAATCCTAGTGTAATCCGCCGTAACATTACCATATTCTGTGAAAATTTCAACTGGCTATCTATTACGGTTCGAAAGATACAGCTGTTTAAAGGTAGAATGGACAGTCAGACAAGCAGATAGACGGACAGAGACAGCGTAGTCTTAGTAATAGGGTCCCGTTTTTACCCTTTGGTACCCTAAAAACGGTAATACGGTGTCAAATTTCTGTTCACCACCGGCTCTCGTACGATCACCGAAGTGAAGCAACATCGGGCGCGGCCGGTACTTGGATGGACCGCCTGGGCGTTGATGGGATAACAGTCTTTTTACAATAGTTTCTTGTATTTTAGTAGCTAGCAAGTTATGTGGTGGTACGGAACCCTCAGTGCGCGAGCCTGACTCACACTTGGTAGGTTTTATTTTTTATTGAAAGGATATGCTTTCAGACTGGTCTCATCAAAATAGTTTTAGTAGTTTGGCTATTGAATCAAAATAACTGGAAATTTCGAATATATTATGTTATGTCTGTCTGTGTTGCGGCAGCATTACAATCATGGAGTGTTCAAGTCTAGGGTTAATAGGTTATTACTAGGCAAACGTGCTCTATCTTCGACCGCATCATCGCTTTCCATCAGGCGAGATCGCAGCCAAAGTTAGCCTAGTCCGATGTAAAAAAAAATTACATCCAAAATCATCTAAGCATCATCGAAATTGCATATTTTACAAATTTTGTGAAGTCGTTTTTTTTATTGATAATTAATTATTTTTTTCAGATACGATTCGTTGCTAGAAATAGTAATCATGGCCAAAAAATTAAACAATAGTGCTTTAGACTTAAAGTTGTGGAACCAAAGTTGTGACGATGGAGGAAATGTGGGAGGAAAGATGCCTGCAGGCTTAGCACGGGCCATGGACAAATTGTTCCACCGTTTTTATCCCGCGAGAAAGACACAAACATTATCCATATTCTAGCTTTGTCGCGTCTACGTGCGGATAAAAACGGTGAAAAGACAATTTGTCCATGGCTCGTGCTAGGTTTGCTATGAGAAGTTTTTCATAGATAAAAAATAACCCTGTATATTGAGGCAGGTGACTTAGCTTACAAATTACCCTAATTAAAATGGAATTTTAAACTTGGCTGACTGGAGTATTTTCTATTCTTATTTATACTTCGCTGCATTGATAAGCGTTAAGGTAAGCTGGGCCCTGATTCTGTAACTACAAATACGCATGTAACGAGCCGTGTTAAGTTAACCTCTAAAAGGTGGACTTTATTCCTAGGGAATAGAGTCCAAATTTTAAGAGGTTAACTTAACGCGGCGTGTTACGTGCGTGTTAAAGTTACGGAATCAGGGCCTTGTACGTTTTGCAAAGCTATTTTATATACAGTATGCAATCCACGGTCCGCCCAGACGTCAGCTCACGCCTGTCAGACGCCTCTTTTTAATCAAAATGCAAATGTAACGCGGCTTCCAGTTGCGTGCCGTGACGAAACGGAACCTTCAGCCGATACTCCTGCAGCGCCTAGGCATATACATAGCGCATTGTCAAGTCTAGACTTGACAATGTATATGCAAGGGATAAAAATGTGGTGAATCTATCAAAAGGTCGAATTTAGACTTTAAAATTTAGGAGTTTGGAACAAGTCAATAGATTTATGTTGTATTTTTTTTTATTGTTGTCTTGCCTCCATATTGTATAAACGCAAGTCCGGTACATCGATTCCTCACCTTCGAGTGTTTACTTTGCTAAGGTTCTCTTTCTTGCTCCTCCACGCCTCCATCTTTCATGTTTAGGATATTTCCTATACCATCATTGTCCTTATTGTCACATCATATATCATTGGGTATGTCCAAAAGATTCCCGATCATAAGAGGCCGGAAACTATAAAACAAACTTCTAGAAAAGATACAAACACTAACGAGTGACACCGTTTTTTCTTAACAAAGTCAGATTCCAGTTGATGGACAAGACGGTTTACACAATAAAATAATTCTTAGACAATGACTACGGATAATAATTTATGTTGATATTTTATGGTGTTTTATACCTACCTATTTGATTAAAGATTGTAAACAATGCCCCTATACAGGAGGTTTAATATATAATAGGGTGTTGAGTTTTTCATATTAATTTGAATATGAAACAATTATTATTAATAACAATTTTTAATATGAGTTAGAGTGAATTGTATTTTGTTTTTGACGAGACATAGCGTGCACCACATGGGTATTATTGCTTTTAGGCAATAGTATTTAGGAGTGTTTGTTATTTAAATAAATTATCTTATCTAATCATTACCTTCACAATTACTAGAGTTTTCAGGACTCTTCAAAAATTGAACTCGAATAATTTTCTGCAACAAACATAATAACTTTATCCAATCTATGTGCGACAAGAACGCAATTTTGAGCAATTCCTCGTCGCACCCCAAGCAGGGACAAGCTGGCTTTTGTAGCGTCCGTCGCCTTAATACTTTCTATGACAAATTGAAATTTCAACTTGCTCAGACATGAATGCTATTGTGTAGCGCTCGATAATTAGTCTTGTCTTTCTTCCTTAGTTCGCTGGAACTTGCAGTTGCGATGATGGATGAGGAAATTCGATTATATTATGATAGGAAAATTGCGTAGAGATTGAAGTTCAAGAGTTATTAGTTAGTTGAAGTCTGTTGATGCCTAAAGTTGCCAAAGCCAAAAAAGAATTGTAATGTTACACAGCAGTCGAGCAAAAAAGGAATGTTGTAGTTATAGGGTTCATATAATTATATGAATTTGGGTATGTGTGTGTGGGTTTCTTCGTTTCACTATAACTGCTGAACGCTTGGGGCTTGGTTTTTGAATTTTTCCTATGATTTCCCACGAAATATCATGCGGATTTTCTAATGAGAGAAGCAAATTCGACAAAGCAAATAAAACTGACCCCAAACTAAGCAAAGCTTGTGATATGGCTGCCAGAGACTGATATACATGCATATTATACAGTTTTAAATGCATACTTAAATAGATATTAACAACCAGATATTATAGAACAAACACAAATGTTCATCACATAAATGTTTGTCTTAGGTGGGAATCAAACCCACGCCCCCAAGTTAAGAAGGTAGGTTCACTACCAACTGGACCAACGGACTATCTATTTCGTTCGATTTGAGCAAGTTCGGTTTCACTATGATAATTTTTTTAATACGACTTTTGTTTAGTATTTCGTTCGTAAATAAGTAATTTTGCATGATTTTGCATGATATTTTCGTCGCTGAAATATCATACTAGCGAATCACAATGAAAAAGAAGTGGTCGGTTCGCACCGCGGCGTGAACAGCTCTATTCATTTAGAGCGATTTACACTGCAGTACGAACCAAATGCGGTGTGAATTGCTGCATTACCCCCTGGACCTTTTTTATGTAAATGGTGTCATTGAATCTTTAGATTATCCAGAGTGCCATAAGTTCATTTAAGGTGGTACGATTTACCTATGGCGGGAAATTAAAATTTTAAACAGTTTTTTGGTCCTAGTAGCCAGGCCAGGTAATTATTTTTAAATAACACTGTTTGCGCAAAATGTTGGCTGTTCTTTACATTATAATGTACATTTATTTAACACCAACTCACCATATTACTTACATTTGTTAATAAACCGTTTGAAACAGCAATAATTAGTATATTCACAAATGTAAGTAATAATGTGCATTAAAGATAAATAGCTTTACATGATTTTGTATAGAATAATAATCAATTTACGCAATCATCGTGATCGTTTACAATAATTACCCAGCCTAGCTACAAGGACAAGAAAACTGTTTGAAATTTGAATTCCCCGCTATTTGTGAAACGAACCACCATAAATGACATAATACAACTATGGGCATAAATGTTACCAGACATACTTTTTTTAATGTAAATAAAGTATTCAACCAGTATGTCAACTCAGATCAAAATTTCAATCGCTATAACTTTTAAACTCATTACATTACGTTGTCAAAATAAGTAGTTTTTTTTAAAGAAAACATAAATATTGAATATTTTGTAATCATTTTAGTATCAAAGCCAAAAATTCTGTACAATCCAGTTGATATTAAAGCCTTTTGTCCTCGTATCAATGACCATTTCGTTTGAAATTTTGCTTGCAGACCAGTGAATAGGGAGCGATCGGCTATTATTTTTCAATTCAGCATAATGGGGCATGTAATGAATGATTAAATATCGTACTTGAGCTAATTTAACCTTTAAAACCTAGTAGACAGAGTTTGAAACGGTGAAATACCCTACGAATATTTCAGGTTATAGTGCACTTATGAACTAGAACTCTACTTATTAGGGCTACCAGTCAAATAGTTGGATTTTAAACTGAACTGCTTAGTTTGAATAATAAAATTCCGCAGATTAACAAGACAGTTGTAATTTTAACAGAATATGTAATGTTACGGCGGATTAAATAAGAAATAATAATAAAGTCAATTAAAGTCATGTCTTGCATTTAAAGTCATTAAATGCAAGTCATGGTCAACAAACGCATTTTTTTAAACGTATTTCTGTATTTGATCTAATGTAAAAACGGTAACACGTAGTTACAAGCGCACGATTATAGTACACACTCTAAGGTATAACAACATATAATAAATACTGGCCAAGTACAAGTCGGCGACAAATTTATGATCACAACCGCTTCTCGTACGATCACCGAAGTTAAGCAACGTCGGGCGCGGTTGGTACTTGGATGGGTGACCGGGGGCATTTATGGGATATTGTCTAGTTGCGCTATTTTGTACTTATATTTGTCTGTCTTTGATTGTGGTTCTCTATGTAATAGTGGTTTTATACGTAATTGTTGTTCTGTATGTACTTGTTGTTCTGTATGTAATTGTGGTTCTATATGTAATCGTTGTTCTGTATAAAGTTGTTCTTCTAGTTGTTTTATTCGATTTGTATATATATATATATTATATGTATTTGTACGCGCGCGCACGCGCAGGTATTGGGCGTGGCGTCACTTGCCGGGTCCAACAGAATACCAGCGCTGGTTGTGTACAACCAGCAACATGCTGAGTTGGGGCCGGTTTTTGTGATAATGTACCTACTTATATTTGAAATATTTTGTTTAGCTTTAAATTACATTATCGCAAAATAAACTTTTCTGTATTTTTTTTATTTAGTAGCTAACAAGTTATGTGGAGGTACGGAACCCTCAGTGCACGAGCCCAACTCACACTTGGCCGGTTTCATTTAGTTTAACTTGAGAGATTTTACCGTTATAAGCTCATCCCAAGGCACGCCACAGCCCGATCTTCAGTTTTCCGCTTTAAACTACTGCCACCAGCTTTATGCTGATTCGAGGTCCGTATACTAAACCATATCTCAACTTCGCTTCAAGAGTTTCCCAAACTGTATCCTTTTCTCGTCCAATACGTGGATACGAATGGTTGAGTCGCTCATCTGGTTTCATTATCACGAACCTGCCATCCCTGAGCCTTTGTTTGTGTGCCTGCGCAACCCTTTCTCATATTGTTCCATTCGAGCGGTTTCGCTTGTGTTTGCTCAATCTGATAGATAGGGAGACAATGGAAACAACTAAACAATTACTACACATCTTTGAAATTATTATTTCATTAGCCTGCACCATTCCACTGCATGGCAAAGGCCGCCCTTCCTTCTTTCTATAACTCTCTGTTTTGCTCAATGTAAGTCCAGTCCTTCAAGTAGGAGTCCGCCTGAAAGCGACTTTATCGTGATTTCAGCTCAACGATCCTCCGAATTGCGACTGATGTGACCGGATTTACCAGTCCGTTCCCATTTAGTAAGCGGCTTTCTGAACAACCTTAGGCAATATGAGTCTTGGAGGGCAATATTGAGTTTCTTCCTGTGTCTTCTTGTGTTATTTTCTGCTCTTGTATGGAACAGCTATTAAACTCAACGCAAAACAGAGCAAAGTTCTTTGAGTTGACTGTCAATCTCCAGTAACTAAGAGGAATTGGAAGTAGAAGAAATCTCCTACCTGTGGAATGAGATAATTAAATTTACGTTTGATACTGATTTCAATATTATCGACTCGTTTTTGGTTTGAGATTTCCATATTTTACCCACAGTATCTAAGCGAAAAAATTTACACTTTGTACAAAAAAAATATGAACGTTGGTACTGAAGTAAAGGCAGACACTTTGTGGTATGTATTGGTACAGATAATAAAACGTCTAGGTCTTCTTTGTTTTTTTTTCTTGATCTATACATATCTATATATATCCCACTGTTGGGCAAAGGTCTTCCCCATTTCCTTCCACAAATCTCGGTCCTCCGCCATCTCTTACCAACCTCTCCGGAATGCGGTCTTAGTTTTATTAAATTGAAAAAATAAGCTTGCGCTAGTCAGCCGCTATCTTGCCTGATGTTAAGTGAAGATCTAGAAAATGTCTAGAATAAACTAATTCTCTAGCGACTAAAATACACTGTACAAGCATAGAATACTTAATAGTACCACGTATAAGTCATGTTTGTACAACTATAAACAACCAATTTCTGTAGTAATTAAACAAGCTCAGTCTCCTAAACTATTTCGGCAGTGTTTGCCCAATCTAATTGCTACTCAGTCATGGCCATTCATCCGTACAGAATCATATTGCGAGCCTCGTGCATTCGTGAGCAAGTCTGCGGTGTTTTAAAGGTTGACGCACATTGTAGTGGGCACATCATCACGCGCATCATTTGGGGGGGATCCTACGCATCAATTTAATGACTCACATGAATATATGCTAGTTAAAAAAAGTAAGCATTTAAATGTTACAGATGATACCGAGATAATTATAAAGAATTACGTGAGTGTCCGGCGAACAATCTTGAAAAACTCATAATAACAGGAAAAGGGGAAGGAAAAAGAGCTAGGGATCGAAGTCCGAAACGATGGTCAGAACAAGTGGCTAAACAGCTTGACATGCATGAGGCCACTGATCGGCATAGATGGCGACAAATTGTCCAGAAAATTACCGGTCAGGATCATCACGACGCTCAGCAGTGAGACGTACGACTAAAGGAGGAGGACGTGAGTAGATTTTGAAAACCTGATGCGCTCACTATGCATTTTTTCCTCTAGGCCTTTGGCTGTATGTAAGCTATCGCAATCATAACCGGGGCAAGTTGCATAGGGAACTTACCCCGGTGATGTGTGCGATAGCCTTTACGTCTAACGTACGGTACGTACGTGTTAGGTCTATATTACATTTTGTAATGGTTGCGTCTATCTGTATTGTCTGAGTAAAGATGGCATATTATATAGCTTTTGTGTGTAGACATTTGCTTTCAGATCCCATTCAGTTAGCTTTCATTTTCCTGACATTGAATTTGGTTCTAGTCATGTTATGGAACATCGCAGGTTGATTTAGGTTAACCTATAGTTTTTTTAGAAGAGACCGCAGGAAAACAATGGCAGCAGGCCGCTTCCAACCGGCCCTTTTGAGGAGTTGTCATGTATGATTAAGCCGGTTACTCCGACTATAGTTTCAACCACTAGAAATAGCTTCTGACGTACATTTTGTTTATGTAACTAGACACAGTTTTCTTATTTTATCATTATCTGCTATTGGGACGACATAATACATTTACAGAATTATTGATAAAATAGGTACTACTTCCTAATTGCAACTTCTAAATATTACAACAACTTTAGTTCTATGACTACAATTTGCTACAGTTATATATTATTAACGGGATATTTACCGTGATAAGGTTTCGGATAGAGCTCCTGATATTTTGGCGTAGTTACATGCACCATGTTCACGGGAACACAACCAAATATAATAATCATACAACTGTAGTGAACAACCGTGATAGTTTAAAACAGTGTATTACATTAATTTGTCTTATTTTTCTTCCATAAAAAAATCGAAACGATCTTAATGGTATTAGCAGTAGTTAGTTTAGGTAGTGGAAAATTGACGTAGATAAATGAGAAGTAACATTGAGGCCCGAGCTAAGCTTAAGGGTCGACTCCCATAAAATACACGAGTAAAAAAAAACGTATAAAGCTTTTATTTATATATTAGACATGTGAAAAATCATGGAATAAAATTCGTTTCCCTAACGTTCGTAGGCCTAGATACAAAGACAAGAAAACTGGTTGAAATTTGAATTTCCCTTCATAGTTGAAACGTACCACCTTAAGTAAGATTAGGGAGTATCATAAAAAGTTTCTCAATAACACTGTACACGTGAGTACTTACCTAGTGATGTTAATGGTGATGACACTAGGATTGTTCTAGAATTTGCAAAGACCCTTTAGTCTTTGCAAAAGATGAAGGTAAAAATCATATTCTAATAACACCGGACCAGTTCCAAAAGTGTTTTTTGTTTCCAAACCCTTGGCCTAAAAGCATACCATCAAACTTTTCAATAAAGCATTTACCGAAAATCACTTTACAAAAACGTGGAGCCTGCTCAAGAAATGTAGTCCAGAAGGCTCTAAACCTTCAACTTTTTAATAAACCGTTCTATTGACATTATGCAAACGGCTCGGAGATTATGCGCTCGGCATCAATATTTTCCCTACTTGTAGGTGTTTACCCAACGTTACGCCCCGAGCCGACAATACGCTTCTTTCCCTGCTTCGGAACTCTTTAGCACGGGGGTGGCGTAGAGATTATTTGACCGTATTTATTGGTTTCAAATCATGCTTTTACTTGTTACAATACCAAGTTGGTTTTAATTACATGTGCTAAATATTATACGCTTGCTAAAGTTTGAGCCACCCCAAGTAATTCCATGTTATCATTAACAACCGTGACAACACTGGAAAAAAAAACACTGTTTTAAACCATCAAAAACTAACTAACTACCTAACTACTACTAACTATTTAAACTATCTTTACTGGAAAACGTGTTCTTACCTTAGTGCATCCACACAAAGAATGCGTCTTACAGTTGCTAAAAGATGTAAAAAGTTGAACGAAAACAGTAAATCCTGATCACTTTCACGAGCTTTTGGAAAGTAAGATGGTAGCTGGTTGCCAATACGCGTACTACAATAAAATATTGAAATAATTTTTTTATTCAAATTTTTAAGAATTTTATTGCATCTTTCAGACGCATTTTCTTAGCAACCAAACTTTAAGAGATGGGATATTTAATTGACAATGATTTTTCAATGGCGTTCCTCGTTCATTTTGAATAATATTGAGCTCAGTTATAACCTTTATAATTTTCTGCACTTAAATGTTACAATAGCATTTTGGGTATCATTGGCTTGCTATTATCTATATCTAACTGATTTATATAAATAAAAAAAGTCTTGTGAAATAAAATGGGTCATTTTATAAATCAAATCTGTAAAATGTATCTTAAAGTTATGCATTGTAAATGATTTATTATTTGTCTATAAATTAATATCCTCTCCATAATTTTTTCTGTTCAAGTTTCCATTTGCTTCTTCCATGTTATCTTTATCCGCGTAGTACAGTTTAATTTAATATGCGCTTACAAACTGGGTTACTGGAGTACACCAAACTAAATAACGGTCCACGGCTATCGGTTTAAATTGATAAGAATTTGCACGCGACTGTACGCTCTAGACTTTTGTATATACAATTATTATAAAATTTCATTAGCTTTTTAGAACCCTTTGATAATGATTAGAACCATAGGGTAAAGAACCGGTTATAATAAGGCATTTTCAGAAGCCAATTTTTTTTTATAGGCAGGATCTTTTTTATACAATAGATCTACCTTTGTCCACTACAATTATTATAAGATTTCATTAGCTTTTTAGAACCCTTTGATTATGATTAGAACCATACGGTGAACAACCAGTTATTAAAAGGCATTTTTAGATGCCAGTTTTTTTTACAGCCAGGAACTTTTTTTAATAATAGATCTATCTTTGTCCAACGCGCTTGTCACCAAAGATGGAAAACGTTTATCTACAAGAAATCTATTCACTATAGCCTTGAAGATGTCTAGTTTTTAGTTCTACATGGAAACATGGAAGAGGGCAAGGAGTGCCATTCTTGGGCAGTACGTATCATAAATGACGACTTAACTTGTTGTGTACGAACCTTTGGAATTTCCAGATTTCTGAGAATGTACTGCGGCAGCGGTGAGGTTTGCAAGATCAAAGTAATTTTTACGTAAAAAAATACAAGACAATACAAATTCATACAAGAGGCAATGCAAAACGTCGTCACCTCAATAAATGACACGCTTAGTAAGTATAATGATTATAGCCTTTTCCTCTAACATTGCTTATTACAAAAGACTTTTCGAAGTGCCATGTTAAAAAGATACATTTACAAATTATCATGTTTTACAATGAAATAAAGGAGATTGGAACACTGTCCTTGGTTACTTCTAAAGATATAAAGTTAAGTAATTTGAATTAAAGTAATAAATCACTCGAAACCCTGGTGATTTAGGTTTAGGATAAGTTAATAGGGTGTGTCGTTTTCTTTTATGTTTCACTAAACGAAGAAAGTTCACAATGCGGGCTCAGTTTAGGTCGAGTGAGGGCAAATTTTATTTTCTAACAAGACTACTTGTCTTATAAGACGTGTACAACTTAAACGTAATTTAAAATTGGAAGTAGATGTAGAAATGGCCATCATACTTATTTACAGGCATACGGCGCAGCCGAAGTGGGTCTTGGCCTCCGACACAAGAGAACCCCACCGGTCCCAGTCACACGCTGTTTCACGCCAGTCGGTGACTTTACGGAATCTTTCCAGTGATATCTAGGCCAGCCGACAGCTCGGCGGAGTCGGCGGCCTTTGGGAAATCCAAGATACGCCTTCATGACATTGCGATCATCTCTCATACTCCGTAGGTGGCCTGTTCAGCAGAGTCTGGACTTTGGTCTCTCCCATGATGTTTGAAAAAAACGTCGAGATCAAGGAGCTTATCGCAGATAAATGGCCATTATAAACACCAAACTCCTATTGAGTTCTGTAATAGATTAAAACCGTACATGGAAGAAGCCCGCCATGTTTGATCAACCTAATTGATTCCGTCGCCAGTTCGATGAATAAATAACCAATGCCAGTGTAAAGTACATTGTACATTCTAAGAGCGGCTACACACGGCACTTTCGCAACACGCGTTTGTGAATCACGCGACTGCATCGCGACGCTTGAATTATAGCACGTTTTACGAGCATAGTGTTACATAGCGCGCGCGCTTACCTATATATATATATATATTTCATAACGGTGCATCTAAACAAAAATGATGTACTTAGTAAGCCTCATTATCATTTTACAAGACCTGTGAATGATACATCGTATAAAAGGGTGTAAATATACTTTTCATCCCCACTTTTTATGTCGTCTTTTAGTACCAACCCTGTGACCTATGACCCTGAACTTAGAGAAATCTATCAACACATCATTTATCAAAATTGATTGAGGCAAATTGGCTGTGAGTCAGAACATACATAAACATCAATATTATAAATCCGAAAGTTTGTGATTATATGTGGGTGTAACTGGGTTAGTTAGTTTTGTTCCCACTCAACTTCGTAACGGCTGAACAGATTTGAAAGAAATTCAGTTTGGAGGTAGCTTATTCCATAATTATATTAATTTATTTATTTTTATATTATCAGATGTCACTTTTAATCCAGAAAAAATACTTAACCTGTAGGTGAACTGGTAAAACCGCGGGGTATTATTACATAAATACACATTAAACACAATGCATGTTTTTTTACTCGTCCGTCGTCGTTTGCGTCTGTGGCGCATTTTAGAATTGATGCTGTATCGCGCAACTGTCACAGATCAACTGTGTTACTACTATATCGCGACTGAATCCCTGCAAAATTTGGCCGTGTGTAGTTCTATAGTACATTTACATTACACAGTGCACGGAAATGCACAAGTAATTTTGTAGAGCTGTTGGCACTGTCAACAAAATTCAATTAATTGAGTTTCCCGAAGAGCATTGTTTGTGTTTTAGAATAACCATGCGTGTGTATAGGGCTTTAGTGAGACTATGATATGTTAAAATAATTAAATTTGGCTAATCCAATTACAGTCTGAAAGTTTGGATGTTGATTTGCTTCTGCATGTGGTTAAAACGGCTAAACGCATTTGGATGAGTGTGAAGGAGGAAAATGGTCGATGAAAATTGGATTCAAGTTTAAGGTTCAAGTATTATGATATTAAATACTTTCTTTATGATTATAGTTTCTCTACAAAGTCTGGAAAACTACAGGGCGCTGGGAAATTACAACTGTATGAAATCAAATCGCGGCAACGTTCTTTCCATCATTATCTGCCTATCGAGTTCTCACTGCTGAGACACATGCCTTCTCTCAGAGAGGATGGACCCTAATCCATCATGCTGGCCTAATGCATGTTGGTGAATGTCATTTATGTCTTTGAAGTTTTGAGGAGCTTGAACATACCGGTTTAAATTCTCTTTGAGCGATGGCATCAAAACTGCACTTAATTTAGTACCAAATATGAATAGAAAGAATAGAATAGAATATTATTTATTATCATGTGGTTGCGTTAACAGACATTTTACATAATTATATAAAATATTACTAACACTTCAACATGGACTCGTCAAAAAAATTATAATATAAATAACATCATTCGTAATTTGTAAATATTATGTACCAAAAAGCAATTAGTATATATTCTACGTCTCCCTCAAAAAACGACAAAACAAATAGTAGAAAGGGATTGAAATTAACATAATTCAGCAGGCCTAGCACGGACAGTGGATAAATTGTCTTTCCACCGTTTTAATCCACGCCTAGACGCGACAAAGCTAGAATATGGATACGTTTGTCTTTTTCTCGCGGGATAAAAACGGTGGAAAGACAATATGTCCACGGCCCGTGCTAGGCCTGCAGCTGTATAGGGGCTTCGTCCAAAGAGTAAATAATTGATGGATGTCATTGGTACAGAGCCGAAGATTGAACCGCTGTAAAACGCACATGTTACCGCTCGGCTACGATCGATCATTTTAGGGTTCCGTACGCATAGGGTAAAAACGGGACCCCATTACTGAGCCTTCGCTGTCTGTCAGTCCGTCCGTCCGTCCGTCTGCCCATCCTACCTTTAAACGGCTGTAGTTTCTGAACCGTAATAGATTATTTTATTTTATTTTATTTTTTATATTATTTTATTAGGAAAACTAACAGCTAGGTACTTAAAAACATATTTGATTATACATATAACTTAAGGCTAATTAAAAGTTTTCACATATAGGAACTGTATTTGTCAATGGTAGATGTGTACGAAACTTATTTAAAAAACTTATTAAAAAAAAAATTATAATAAACAAATTATGAAAAGAAAATAACATATAGCCAGTTAAAAATTTCACAGAATACGTGTGATACGGCGGATTAACTAAAAATTATAAAAAAGTCAAAAAGTAAATCGAATCCATACAACAAACGTATTTTTATACGTATTTTTGTATTAATTCTAATGTAAAAATGGTAATACGTTCAATCATCAAACTTGGCATGATTATAGTACATACTTTACAGTATGACAAAAAATAAATAATGGCCAAGTGCAAGTCGCTGACAAGTTTCTGTTAATTACCAAGTTACAACTGGCAATTTCGTTATTGAATTTTGTGGTGGTACGCAACCCTAAGTGCGCGAGCCGAACTCGCACTTGGCTGGTTTATTTTTAACCTTAACCTATTACTTAATCTATCAAGCTTCTGTTTGCAAATCATAGTCAAAATTAAACACAATTTGAGGAAATTAGTTCAGCTGTTCATGATTACTGCTCTTGGCTGGAGCGTATTCAGGCCGAATAAGTTGAGCTCCATCTGAGGTTACACTGGCTCGAGTCTCGACACAAGCTGGCTTGGTGCCTAATAGCCTGGTGGCCATTACGGCTCCACTTATAGGATCACATGACATACTCAGGATGACATAGCTATAATAGTTAATTGGTACAAGCTTTTGATTTCTTTACCATTTATAGCTAACTAGTAGGCCGCCCCTGCTTTGCACGGGCGAAGCCGGGATATATAGCCTATATCAACCGGGGATAGTGCAGCATCCCAACACTGAAATAATTTTTCATATCGGTTCAGTAGTTTCGGAGCCTATTCAATGCAAACAAACAAACAAACAATCAAATCTTTCCTCTTTATAATATTAGTATAGAAGTATAGACTAGCTGACCTGACAGACGTTGTACTGTCTTAGAAATGTCAAACACGCAAAGTTAAAATTGTAAATCTTATTTTTTTACGCCTTGGGTTATATTATTGGAGTTTTAGTAAGGATCTCTATTTTTTTTGAAAATATAATATAGTCTATGTTACCCGGGGGTAGCTTCCCAACAGTGAAAGAAATTTTCAAATCGGTTCAGTAGTTTTGGAGCCTATTTAATGCAAACAAACAAACAATCAAATCTTTCCTCTTTATAATATTAGTATAGATGAAGTAAGCGTCTACACGAAAAATGTTTAAAACACAGTATTTAAACACTAAAACTATCACTAGCTTAGCTTATTATTATAATTATACAAATTAAAATAAAATAAAAAAATTCTAAAAATCATTAAAAATACTAATTAGGCAGCGTTGCCACGTTGGATGGCAATGCTAATTTTTTGACAAAAGTAGGCGCCAGCATTCCGGTCACATGTCACATGTAAGCGTCAAATTTTTCTACGAATTTGACGTGCTAGATTTTTTGCCCCCGACTCAAAAAGAGGAGTGCTATAATTTTAACGTATGTAATTTCTGTGTATCTGTGAATCTGTATCTGTCTGTGGCATCGTAGCTCCTAAACGGCTGAACCGATTTTGATTTAGTTTTTGTTTGTTTGTAGGAAACATGATTGAGGGTATTCTAAGCTATGATTGAATATATTCTATTTAGCCATTTAAAGATTGTCAGCTCTTATTGGGGTTTAAAAATGAATAAAAAATATACTTTTTTTTAATACGGCAAGTGCCTGTATTAACTAAACAAAATACAAGTTAACACTAACACTACAAAAACAGTTAGCCTGCTCTTTGTGTTTTGAGGGTCTAAAGGCTATCCACATGCAAGCCCACTCAATCCCCCTATCAGTTGGCAGCGTACCCAACATGCTGGTGGAATTACCACGCTCAATGGCAATGCTTATGTGTTGAAACAGAAAACGCCAGCATTTTGGTCACGCGTCGCATTAACCAGGCGCGCTGAAAGATTTTTTTTTTGTAGATTTTGCTTGTTGTTTTATTTTGCTCGTTACTTTGTACACTTAGGGATTTGCTATCTTGATCGCTAATAGATTTCAAATCTTATATATTTTGGTGGTAGTTTGGAAAAAAAATACAATACTAATAATTACTAAAAGTAGCCAAAGGATTTTGATTAAATATAGGTGAGTATGTATTTTTTATCATCTTCTTTAGGTATATACCAAACCAGTTTTCATTTTCTTTTTACATGAATCATATTGAGACATGTTTTGTTTGCAAAACTCTAGATGTTTAGACTTCCTAAGCCCCGGTAGATAAGCCTTTAGTCTGCCCCTGTCTAGGATCACGTAGGTTCGAACATGCAACCTCCTTGGCTTAAACTTGTCCGTTAGTAAATCCTGTAGAAAGGTGTGAGGCTTTCTCAAGGGGTATTATTGCTCTCGTATTGTAAGCTAGGTACTTTTAATAGCGTTATTTTGTAAAAAGGTTCCAAATAATTATCCTTTCTAACCTTATTAAAACTTTATTTTTCTCTATAAAATCCTTTTTAGGGCTATTATCGAGAGCTTCATACGTAAGTAGACTTCTGCTCTTGACCCAAGCATAATTAAACTCACTAATTAACAAACTAATTAATTTAATTAGCTTAAAAACTGACTTCAAAATAAGTTAAATAACGGAGTTCTACGGTAAAAAAACATAAAAATTAAAAACTGGCCAAGTGTGAGTTGGTATCACGCATTGAGGGTTCCGTACCACCACAAAATACAGAAAGGAGTGCAAAAAGACAACATTACACCGAGGCTGTCACCTATCCAAGTATCAAACGACGTTGCCTAACTTGGCAGTGAACATACATTGGTCGTCGACTTGCAATTTTTAACAGATTTGGATGCTGAAATTGAACATACTCGTCAAGTGAATAGGTATCGTTGGAAACCAATTAAGTTTCTTAGTAATTTGAATATGGAGATATTATCGCAAAATCAATTGCCGCAAATTTTTCAAACAAGATTTATTTGATTAACCATTGGTTCTTATCAATTGCAATTTTTTTTTTGATTAGCATCTCATCAATTAGTATTTTGTTGTTTTGATTATGCGTTCGATTACGATTATAAAGATTCGATCGATTCGATACCTTTTCAATCATCGTTAAGCGGATGTGCAATTTTTGAGTAGTTACTACCCCAGCGTTTCAATGGAAAACAATATACTGCCGCCATTGTTTCTCAAGAAATTAATAAATAGAGCAATTTGAATAATTTTATTAGGGTTGTCCAAATAAGTGCAGAGTGCACTTTGCGGCGACATCCGTGGGCCGGGCGTACGAGGCTCTTTGTATGTTAATGGTTTGTGTTTCGCTGTTTATAGGGCTGCCACTAATGTAGGATTAGATTTTTTATTTACTTGCTTAAATCATATTTATAAGGCAGGAACTTATTGAGTTGCTGAATAAACGTAGAAGTCGTATGTTGACTGAGAGAAAGGGTGACTGAAAATGGTTCTCTAAAAAGAGGTATCTTTGACCAAATAATCACTTCCTATCAAGTGAGATTGTGGTAACACCCATCTGGTCAAATGAAAAGTAAAACGCCTTCCTACGGTTTGATAAGAGATGGGAGAAACAACTGGAGTGATACAGCATATTGGAGTGCATGTGCGCTTTACAATCTGATAGCTTGGTTCCGCCAATGTAGAACTTATTTAGTACGTAACTTAATTATGTGCAGTTTCAAAGCCATTGCTCACGGTTAAGGAAAAGATTGTAAAAAAACCGTTATGTCCAAGAACCTTTAAAAAAGTTCGAAGACATAATGACAATTACCGACATGGTCTGAGCCAGCATGGTGGATTACGGCCCATCTTCTAACCCTCAGAGAAGGCTTATGCCCCAGCAGTGGAAACATGATGGGCTAACAATGATGAAAAGATCTTTTATACTCAAATTCAAATTATTTATTTGTCAGAACATGGTAGGTACACATATATATAAAGTAGCATACATGGTCGTAAGAATGGAGACGTATCTCATGTCCTTGCCTGTTACAGCGTACAAAATGTTAGTTTTTTATATATATTTTTATTCGTAGTTAAAAAAAGAAAAAAATATATATTATGTTTATGTTAGAATACTCTTGGATCTTTTTACTAATGAACTTAACTTTTTTGTGTTTCTTAGCAATAGCAAAGGCAATTACACATTTTTGAAGTGAAACTTCTTATGCGACTTCCAACACGGTTGCGTTAAATGTTTAACGCTACCATGGAAGGGGAATAGAAAGAGACAGAGCGAGAGTTTTAGATGCCATGTATGAGGAAATTTTGAAACTTGTACATCCTTCTCATAGTTTATTAGTTCACTAATATTTGCATAGATGGCAGAACATGCGACTTCCAACAAGGTTGCGTAAATAGAAATACAGAGCGAGAGTTTCACTTCTTCTGCGCAGGGAGCGCTGGGACTCCACGCACAATTTTTTTTAAATTCATTACTTTCGCTTGCGTTTGTCAACAGAATGGCTGCCTGATGTTAAGCAAAAACACGGACTGGGATGAAGCGTGCTGAACTTGCATGAGATTTTATTAAGTAAAGTTTCGTAAAGAAAGATAATTTGCAAAAAAATACCGTGGTTTCAACTATAGATGGCAGCCCTGACTGTTGTTTATTATTATTGTACGCCATGCTGTAATGCTACACATTCATAATTTTCAATGGTTGCTTTTGTTAACGTCCTTAGCTTTTTGTTGCTAAAACCTGTATGCATACCTAAATGTATATAAAGTACTTGCTTTTGACTACAGTTTCACTAGCGTTCTGAACAAAAAACACATCTTATATCATTCAAGGACAGTGGAGCTTTCTATCAATGAAATAATTTTTAAAATCAAATCAATAGTTCTAGAAATTACCTCAAACATACATCCAAAATTAGCAATTTTACATCATTATAATATTAGTGTACATTTATGTAGGTTCCAGTTATCCCTATAAACTCGCTTATCTCCCAAGCAAACCCAAATTTTAGCCACGTACTTATCATGGGTCACTAATGCCAAATTGGTTACCTGAAATCCGAAGCCATTAATCTGCTATCGTAAATTATGAATGTATGATATCATTGAAACCAAACACGTTTCAAAGACTATGAAGCTAAAGATGAACAACTTTGTTCAGGTGATGAAATTAGCTACCTATATGTACGAATGATGGTGCTTCTATATTTGCGACAAATCAGCACGCGTTCCGCGCAAAAAACGCTCTGGGGTTTTCATCCATTCTCGACCTAATTTAATTATCAGTAATAATTCACCTCAAGTTTTTCGTAAAAATAAACACAGTTTGTACAGCTCTGACAAAATACGAAACGTGCGAGAGAGTCAAAAAGGCTTACGATAAAACAAAATAAACTTAAAGTCGATTGAAATAAAGGCGATAATAAAATAAACTTAGTGAACGCGTCCACCTGCGTCTGTCAAACGCGTCGATTACTGTAGTCACATTCTACTGTCCGACATAAGACATAATACATTAAAATTCTTTGTTTTTAACCAGGTTGTTCAGCTGATGAGTAAACCTAATTGAGATCTATATTGAGTAAAGTGACCGTTATAATTTGACAAGAAGCACCACGTGGTTTCACCTGCTTTGCTATACAGGAATCGTTAATATTTTGAAATAACATTAGCCTATGTATTATTTCTGGGTATATGTATACCTATAAATCCGTTACAAAATATAGTGACAAATATACTTATAGCCACACACTTTCACGTTTTCGTCTACGTTTTGCGTAGTAAAGATAATTTGTTGTTTTTTTTAGCAGAAATGGCTATTTAAAAGTACATGAATCTTGTTTTTTATACCATAGGTGGCAAATAAACAGAAAGGCTGTCTAATGGTAAGCAGTCACCTTCGCCTATGGATACTTGTAGCACCAGAGACATCACAACTTCGTTTCCGACCCTTTATGAATCTATTAACTCGCCTTTTGAACAACCCGATGTTGTAGCTTCTCAGAAACACCTCACTTCATCGAAGTTGTCTCTCTGTTTTATTATAGTCTCTGCACGTAGCTAATCAAATTTATCATGCGGGCCGATAGTGCTATGTGTGATTTACAGGGGAATGTCGAACTAAGCACTAAGTACGTGAGGTGGATGAACAATTAGAAACTAAACTTTGAAATTCTCTTGGAGTAACATGGTATCTCGTTCCTGCTAGTAAGAAGATAACGTGTTTTTTTAAGTTTGTAAATTTGTGTGTAATTTTGATGATATCCTGCGGATAGTGCGAGTCTATGAGAATATATAATTATGGCGTAAACTTTCAAGATGTTAATATGTATATTTTGAATTTCTAGTGTAATTCCGCTTCTACGTCGTTTCGAGTACAATAAGGATTTTTGGTTAAACTATTTTCTCTATAGATATTTGTGATGCTAATTTGAAACTAACCTGAATTTGAATATTAATTACATAAAAGAGAAAAATTAACCTAACCGTTTCCTCAGTGCACTCTTGTCGACTTCCGCAAAGTAACGCCTGATTCAATCAACTTTCGAGATGTTGGCACCTTTTAAGGTATCGTGGCCACATTGTGACATGGCGAGGGTCCTGTATGCCATGGTTTCGGTCGTATAAGATCAGCGTAGCGACCCTGTTCTTTTTTGATTGTTGAAGTTGCTTTGTAAAACGAGCAGAATCACATAGCGACATAAGCCCCAAACGAAAATCAGATATTAAAAAAACATTTGGAATCGGTGTTTAACTACGGACTGGGACTGGAACAAGAAACCATGGAAAAGTCAACCCTTTCCTATTACCGTAAGTTCAAAGCTGTCGTAACGCGTTTTCGCCGCGCCACGACTGTTCAAAAGTCTAGTATATGACAGTTATGATTAAAAACGGGATATTTACCGTGATAAGGCACCATGTTTACGGTAAGAATGTAGAATGCATGTGGTTAATCGCGAACATGGTGTATGTAACTGCGCCTAAATATCAGGAGCTCACAACTTTATCACGGTATCAATTAATGGCCCATTTCAATTTTATATTGTTGACGCAAATGCATTAAATTCATCGGTTTTCCAAAATGAATATCCTCTCATTTATAATAGCATCACGGTTGGTAAACTCGTCAAACACAAAACGACTTTAAAATGTGCACCTCCTTTCAAATCTCGACCAATTTGCCGCAAGATTGATTCAATTGAGTTCTGCTATTTTCCATTCTGCATACAACCGGATAATACTTCAAACGGTTCTGCTCATTGTTACCACCAGTTTAATCAGACACACCCTGCCTTAGAGCTCTCCTATTAGCATAAGGTAAAAAGGACTGCACCCGTTAATTTGTAGAGGTCTTGTTTGATTGGGCGCTGGCATGTCTCCTGACATTTGAGGAAGCGAGAATCACCCAAAACGGACCCCTTTTTAGGGCGTGAAATTGAATCTTGTTGCGGACGAAGGGTGTAGAGAAAACTTAAATATTTAAGGGGGTATTACTGTCTAGGGCCCGACCAAGGTGAGGTATTAATTTTACGGGCCCATTGTAACCATGGAGGGATATGTGCTCGTTAACTTCTAACAGTCGGAGTTACTAGCTGAGTGAATTTGGCTTGCAGTTTGTATTAATTAAAATTAGCAGAAGATCCACCCTCGTGAGGTTGCGGTTTGAGGTCGCTCGTAAAAACTTTAAATCAGTCGAGAGCAAAGTTTTGGACGAATATGGTTTTATCACTCAGAGCGAGGGTTTAGTGGTTGAACGCTTGAGCTCTAATAAATCCATTTATTAGCAAATTTTATTTATTTATATACTTTTTACTAGGTGAGCCCTGCGGTTTCACCCGCGTGGTGATGGAAAATGGTGACGATGATAAAATGTAGCTTACGTATATACTCCTTATAATCCATCCATCCACCATCCATCTATCTACCAGTGAAGATTCCGTAAA
Organism: Agriopis marginaria; assembly: GCA_932305915.1. Classification (NCBI taxonomy): domain Eukaryota; kingdom Metazoa; phylum Arthropoda; class Insecta; order Lepidoptera; family Geometridae; genus Agriopis; species Agriopis marginaria. The sequence continues at coordinate 13,735,286 of OW029926.1, read as the reverse complement.
AATTGGTCCAGGCGTTTAGGAGTTCATAGGGAATATACATACAAACATCGCCTTATATTTATAAGAAAATTTTAAGTGCAGCTTTAACGACTCCAGGGTCCGTTCGTGCCTTTTGACAATTTGCCATTTCTTTGTCAACTATTACTAATCTTTTTTCTTAATTACAGACAAAAATAATTTTATTGTCATATCCTGAGGGCTATGGCTAGTGTCCTGTGATTGTGCAATGAAATGTGTAAATTACCCTAAAATGTATATTATTACGTTTCTATAACATTGCGTGGATATTTCCACGCAATGTTATAGAAAAGTCCCATTATAGCAATGGCGGCAACTAGGCCTTATAAACTTACTAGCGACCCGCCTCGGCTTCACACGGGTGTAAGTTTTGTTATATACATAAACCTTTCGTGAAAAATTATCTACCTTATGGTGAAAACCACATTAAAATCCGTTGCGTGGTTTAGCAGGAGTTAGCGGATATAAAGACAGATGCGGGAAGCGAATTTATTTTATCAGTCACTCCACCCTGACCAACTGAACGGACCAACTAGTTGAATGTAGTAGAATGGAACTTGATGAAGCATTTTGTATACTATGTAGAGATAGAGATGCATGCTGGCCTCAGATACGCTTTAGCTTACATTTTCGTGTTCACTTATGTTGCCTGCTGCTGCAGCAATGAACTGTTTTATTTTAATTTAATGTTAACTTTTCCATTTTAAATAAAAATCCCCTGTTAACGTTTTTTCGATAAAAAACAATTAATGCCTGCGTTATAATGCCAACGACCTGGCTTAGAATTTTACCTTGGCAGCCTCCCCTCATCAAATATTTACCGAGCCCCATATCATGTTTCCTTTGTCACTGTCTATTAAACTCATTAATTTCAACGTCTGAAACTTCAAAATTTTCAACGGGAACTTGTTAATTTGATACCGCATCGATACCTTTGTTTCGAGTTGGAAACAATGTGACCGCAAGACCGGGGGGTCACGACGCACGTAAGCAAGGGGTCTGGCGTCTCTAGGGAACTCAATTTCATTAATGCTGCGGTACTAGAGTGTACTGTACACATTAATCAGGGCAGTGCTTAAGCTTAAAGTGTTTTTGGACATTCTAATTAAATTTTCATATCTGTGAGGCGATGAAAACTTAGTGGATGGGGTTCAGATGTTACATGTTTTCAATGAAGAGAAACGTCGCAATGAAACCATGAAACCTAGTGCAAGTGCATTTTATAGTGTTTGCATAATAATTTTCAGGCCAATCCATTGACTTAAAAAATACATGGATGTACATGGTCCAAAAAATGCACGAAAAAGTGACCTTTTATAATTTAAATTTGTTTTACCAATTAAAATAATTCATTTCGATTCTTGACGTTATTTACTTAATAAAAATAACAATTTATAAAAAAGGCAAAAAAATACTGACGTACTAAATTAAATATAAATATAAATTAAATAAATAATGATTATTGTAATGACAGGAGCGATGGTGGCCGAGAAGCCAAAAAAAAGCAAATGAGTGCGCGAGAAGCAAAGCATGTGATTTGTGCGCTTGAAAATATCACGAATATTATATGGGTGGACGGATAAAAATACCTGTAAGCAGTAAACTAATCGTACATTGTTACAGGATTTGTATGGAACCTGGATACTGTTTTACAGAGCATTATTACAGTGGTGCACCACCTTTTTCAGAGGGTCTACTACATTTTTAAACATATTACCCGTAATTGAATACCTCTGCGTTTTTACGCAATGAATAAAGATTAAAGTGTCTGGTGAGACACTTCCGGTTTTTTGTTTCTCTCTAAGGGGAATATATTTACGATGGTGCTTCCTAATGCACAGAAAGCTTTTCTACCTGATGGTGGGGTTTGTTCAGATGGTGCTGTATAAAATATGGACTCGTAGAGAATAGGAAAATAAAGAGGAATAAGTATACAGTACAATACATGTTTTTCTGTCATGGGGGGGGGGGGGGGGGGGGCAATAATCCCCACGCTTGGCAGGCGGCTTGGGGATCGCAGGAGGGTCCACCATTCAAGTAGGAGGATGCTGCTGCCCATCCTCTGGTGGTTCTGGTCGTAGTTTTAGGACATACCCGGGTAGAGTCGCGGGCATCCAGTGGATGCAAAAGGCAGGCGGTTAAGCGGTTAAGCGGTGTGGAGGTTAAAGGGGGAGGCCTATGTTCAGCAGTGGACGTCTTCTGGCTGATTATGATGATGATGACAATACATGTACGTAGGGATTAGTTGCACACACGTAGATACTACGTAATGAGTATAAGTTTTTGCAGTCTGTTGTAAATTGATTAGTCATACCCACTTCTAATACAAATCTCTTGTGTATTACCGCTTCAATTTCGCCTCAAGTGCATAAAAAATAAGGTATCACACATATTCACGCATTATACACTTATGTTAGGTATATCTAACATGGAGTGCATAGTGTATAGTGCATGTTTATTTCAAAATGATAATTCATAAATAAAATTATCTATTTTTTAAATGTTGAATATTACCTTGAATTGAAATATAATAATGTTAGTACACATTGTTATATTCCGATTCAAAGTTTATAATATTGTTTTTTTTTTTTTGGATTGTCTTTAAACCTTCAGCCGTCTATGGGCAGTTTTACTGTATTTGTACTGTTAGTATTAGCTTGTATTTTGTTTAGTTAATAAAGGCACTTGATTTAACGATTGGTGAAAAAAATTACAGAAAATACACGAGTTTTTTTTGTAATAGGCTTGTTTTTGGTCTCCAACTTACCTGATGTTAGCGATGATTCGGTCAACGATGGAGCACGCTTGCCTAGAAGAAACCGATTCACTCTTGATTTTATTTTATTCGCAATACAATGTACAGTTATAAATATCTAGATTACTGAAGCATTGATTATTTAAACACCATTTATGAACATGAACTTCCGCCAATCAAACAGTTAGTTTTAACTGAATACATTGACCTTAATGCAGTTTTTATTTATAGTTTTAGATAGGAAGTCAGTTTAATTTAGATTTAATTCATAAAGTATTTATAAAGTACTTCAGTCTATAGTTTGTTTAAAAAAAAACTATCAGGTACATAAATAAATATTAGAAAAACAACGTAAATACAAATTTAAATGAGAATTTAAAAGAAAATAAGTATAGGTCGTAAGAAAATCGAAACAAAGCCATTTCATAAACTCATTATTTAACTTTGAAAATTGCGTATATAAAACAATCGTTAATGGTTAATCGACATAAACAGATCGAAACTAAGTAGTACAACAGGAAAATACAGTTTTACAACATGTCATAACTTAGCAAGGACAATTCATTTCACCCCAAACAACCCCAAAACCCTCAATGTATTTCTTGTAAGAAAAGTTAATAAGTTTTTGTGTTTATTATTCTAGCAGGCGGGGGTAAATTCCCGCAACAAAAACATATTTTTCGCATAAAGAAAATATGAAGGCTTAAAGAGTTTGAGTTTTTTCTCTGATGTAATCTTAAGAGATTACCTTGAAATACTTTTAAAGGGGGCGAGAGACTTTAGAAAAAAGAAAATTGTTTGTTCAGCTATAACTTGACAAGTGGGATTCATATCCGCTTACGTACAGAATCATAGTTTCCTAATTTATAGATAACGTTTTAGATTATATGGCTTTATCTTTAGGATATCAGTTTTTGATTGCTGGTAATAATCTTTTAAGATATAAATGGGTCATATCAGCGAGCTACACTGCAACATTTTTCAGTTCGCTTCGTACGCCACTAGCAACCTGTCGTCATGGCTGTTAAATACATTTTGCCTATCGCTGTGTGCTTCTTCCTATCTCTTGCTAACGTCCAGGGATTACAGGCTGTCAATGGACGGATCAAAATCACCGTCGGTACTACTTCAGGATGTGGTGACACAGTAAGGTTTATTGGTGACCTTGTTGAGGCGTACGCCGTGTACAAAGACTTCCTTGACATTGAATTCATTCCATGGGGTCGCACTGTGAGGAACAATGATGGAAGCTTGACGTGCCAGTTCGGAGTCAACGACTGCTGGGCTAACCGCCTTCACAGGTGCGTCCTCAACAAGTTGCAAGGCAACCTCGACGCACAGATGCATTATATGAACTGTGAGTTCACCACACCTTACCCCTCGTTCCTGGGAGGAAGCTACATGTGCGCGCATGCTGTTGGACTCAATTTGGTTGATGTCGATTATTGCGTCGCCAATCCTCACGACGAGCTAGATTTTGAAGCAGAAAGGAGAGGATCAGCACTTACTCAAGCTATCGACTTCATTCCTTCGATCGTTTTTAATGACAACATTGACTTAAATCTGCATACGCAATCTCTCACCAGGTTGAAAAGCATGCTTTGTCTTGCTCTAGCCGCTGATCCCACTTCGGGGGTCACTGATTGCACCCTTTGAGTCCTGGTGTAATCTGAGTAAGTCGAGTCCGTCGCGATCGTTGATTCGAGAACTTTTTATCTTAGTTAGCTTCTGAGTTTCACGTCGAGGGTTTTCGAGCTTAAACGTTGGACTTGAGCGCGCCTTTTAATTGGCTAACTTGCGCCATTGGACAATTGCGGAGCGGAGATATGGCTAATGGTGCTATAATTTTCGACGATAAGCTGGCGAACGATTGCGGTCGGATTCTCGATGGGTTACACTTATGGTGTTTGTTGATTTGTTATAGTAAATGATATTGCTAATAAGAACTGTGTGTTTTAATTTGGTTTTAATGAAGTCACATAGCTACAAGCAATACATAGGTTTGGAATATAAATTCGTCAGCAAACCCCGTTAGAATTAATGTACACGCATTTTTATCATGCGACTTATTTTTATTTTTATTGATAATATTATCGTGATAAGGTTGAAATTAAAAACGTACACGTAATTAAAAGTGTAGCGGTGTCATAAACGTGTAAATTTGTAAAACGACGAGAGCATTAATATTGCCATTTGTTTGAGATACAAATGCAAATGCGAACAAAATGATCGCCCTAACTGCTGTCAGTGCATTGTACATCGGAACTTTACAGTGACCATAGCTTAAAATAAATATTAAATTATGAAATAATGGACAAATTTAATTTTTATCGAGCAAGTTCATTATATTATTACCTATTTAATTAATCATTTCAGTTATTCCTTTTTATCACGGTCCAAGCATTTATTTGATAAAATCTGCATAAAACATATTTTTTTTAAATATTTATTTGAACTTTACTTAGCTACTGTCTTACATTTAAAACATAGCAAAGTTAATTAGAATTCGTGGGTTTTCTTAAATTTTAATTTTATTACAGCTGTTAATACTTATATACTTGACCGAGTTTAGTGTGTGTAAAAAAACTTCTACTCCAAATTCTCAATATCAGTGCAGAGTGAATCGCATATATCGTTATAACTTATCGAACTTGAGAAGGTAAGTGTAAAGCTCTCGTATGACTAGTTTGTCCTGAAACATCTTTAAAATATGCGCACCCCAGGACATTATACCGTTATGGACGGCCTCATAAGCCAATAATGTTGGGCCATTAGGCGATTGAAAAATGTCACAGGCCACTTTGCTACGCTGTTCGGAAGGGCTCATATTGTATTGGAAATACTGAATTTATTATGATGTGCATAAAAGGTCGCCCTTTGATGATTGGAATGCGAAGAGGAAACGTTCTTCAAGATACTGCGCAACTGAAATGAAAAGTCATAATGTAATTTTCACACAACTTTGAAATTAAATATTGAAAAGTGTAAATTTTCATGGACATTTCAACAACTAAAAACATAATAGAAAAATTGCAAATATTTATGCCAAATATTACACGTATTTCAGTTAGCAAGATGCTATTCGTAGAGAGCTGATAAAATAGAACGAAAAACATACTTGTGAAAAATTGCCTGGTGGCAAATGATGTGAAAATAATTACACGGACAATGGTGTCGATTCTGTTGTACCATTAGGTATCTAAACTCAACTAAATTTGACAGCTCTAAAACTATTGGTAAACTTCTCTCACATATTGAAATGAAAAGAGACGCAGATAGTTTTAGGCCTGTCAGATTGGTTTAGTTTAGTGAGTGGTATGACAGAATCGACGCCAGTGACATCGGAACATCATGACCCGGATTTTATCATAAAATTTTCACAAAATTTTAGAAATTACCTCATACCTATCTGGCGCGGCGACAGCTTATCGATGTGAATTTTGCTGTCACTGCATCCACATTTGGGGGTGCGTTACGGATTTCGCTAAATGCGAATATACCCTATAAAATAAGTTCTGCGATTCGAAGGACCTGCGGGATAGATATTCTATGAAATGAGACGCGAGCTTTTGTACGGAAAGGTAAGCGGAAAATGGGGTAAACGGGCGCACCTGATATCCTGGTTGTTGTGCACCTGCGGAGCTGGTGCTGGTGTCCTGCTGCCTGCCTTCTTCTTCTCCACGGCCGTGGAGATCAAGTGTCTTCAGAAGGGATAGTTGTGCGAGAGCGCGGTTAAAAAGCGAACAATCAGTATGCGCGCGACCGATGCGGAGCGGTCTTCGATGACAAGTGCGTGACGTAGATGCGCCCGATTGCAAGGATGGGGGTAGATATTGGCGGGAAAAAAGTCTGGCGGTTGCTCATCAAAAAAGAAGGTATGATAGATAAAACACTATTACGCATTGCGGGCGATAGATAACACAAGGCGGCAACATTCCCCCGGCCTTAAAGGGTCACCTTTAAATAAATTACTTAAATAGAAGCGCGTAATAAGCGTCTGGATTGTACGGATTGTGCGAAAGGTACATACAGTCTAGTATACTTAAATGCTAAGAATTACAATGATAGAAGATGTTGCGTTAGTAAATAATGTCATTGCGTTGGCAATGGGCTTAGCTTTGCCACCGGACGGACATATGTCCCACGGGCAGTTCGTACTGAAACAACCCTGACCTGACCGTCCTTAGCAGTAAATACTTCGTTCACAACCCCTAGAGGCCATGAAAGAGGCGGAGAATTATCGTTCCTTATTATAACTACTACTCCTTTTTTAATTGGAACCGAAGAGGTATTCCATTTTTCCCGGGTCTGTAGTGTATGCAAATACTCGTCTCTCCAACGTTTCCAAAATGATTGGACCAATTTGTCTAGCAGAGTATATCTCTGTACAATCTGATTGACAGGTTGTGATACTTCAGCTGCGGGAAAAGAGAGAAGTGGTGCGGTGTGTAGAAAATGAGCAGGCGTTAAAGCAGCGGGTTCTGATGGATCCGCGCTGAGAACTGTGAGAGGTCGAGAATTTACTATACACTCGATCTGAGCTAATGTCGTTGTGAGCTCTTCATAAGAAAGAGTCTGCTGACCTATGACCCTAAAAAGGTGTGTCTTTACGGCCTTGACCATAGATTCCCAGCAGCCTCCAAAATGGGGGGCTAATGGTGGTATGAATTTCCAGTCTATTCTGCTCTCTGCAAGCACTTCTTCGAAGCGGGGTCGATACTCCTTGTTTAGGAAGTTATACAGGTCACGCAAATATGAATTGGCTCCATGATAGTTAGTGGCATTGTCGCTGTACAAGCACTGCACCGGACCTCTGCGGGAAAGGAAGCGTTTAAGTGCGGCTATGAAGCTAGCTGAGCTAAGGTCAAAGACCGCCTCAATGTGCAGGGCGCGAGTGACCATGCATGTGAAAATCGAAAGATATACCTTCCGAGCCTTAACGCCTCTTGCGCGTATTGGCGTACATTCCAGAGGCCCAGCATAGTCGCAACCCGTATGCCAGAACGCTTTTACAGCCGTTTTGACGCGTAACTCGGGCAAGTCACTCATAATGGGAGTAAATCCCGGTCGCGGTTTCAATTTATGACACGCATTACACAAATGTATGCGATGGCGGATTACGCCTCTTGCCGAAAGGATCCAGTAATTTTCCCTCAACTTGGACATTAATAGTTCTGGTCCCGCGTGTAGGTATATGCGATGATGGTGATCTATCAGAAGATCAACCACTCGATCGCGGCGTGGTAGCACAATAGGGTGCTTTCTATTAAAATTCTCTGAGGACCGATTCAGGCGCCCTCCGACCAAAATCAAGTCGTCCCTCATGAACGGACTGAGTTTGATCAGTAATGGCGAACAGTCTTTGCCATTCCTGAGAAGATTCAGATCTTTAGCAAAGTGCCTTTCCTGAACGTCTTTCAGTACGATTTGTTCGGAAAAGTCCATGTCACTTGCGGTCACGGTGAGGGATTCCCGACGCGGGAGCTTTCGAGCAAATCTGAGTACGAAAACTACAGCCCTGACTAGTTTTGCCCAGGACGACGTTCGCTCTGACAAAGACTGGAGCCAGGACTCACTAGTTTCACCCGACACGACAGCGTGAGCGCGTACTTTTTCTTCCGGGACGCCATTCAGTTCGAATTCATCGACCCTGTTGATGGGCCAGTTTTCTGGGCTCAGTTTAAGCCATGGCGGTCCATGGAACCAAAGAGGGTGATCAATTATGTCATTGGGGACGATCCCACGTGATAGACAGTCAGCCGGGTTTTCTATTCCTGCGACATGGTAAAAATGTCGAGCGGGTATATTATCGGTTGTCTTAACGACGCGGTTAGCAACAAAGGTTTGCCAGCGGTGCGGAGAGGCGTTGAGCCAACACAAAGTTACTTTAGAATCGGAGAATGCGTAAATTTCGTTAATTCCATGGCGTGCGTTGTATGTGTCGTGTACATGGCGCAAAAGCTTTGAGAGCAACTCGGCAGCGCAAAGCTCGAGCCTCGCAATCGACTGCGGTTTCACGGGAGCGACCTTCGATTTAGCGCAGATTATATTAACCGTTACATCGCTACCGCGAGTGACGTGCGCATAAATGACACCTCCGTAAGCAGCCTCGCTAGCGTCAGCGAATCCAACCAGCCTCACAACGGATTCGTCAAATACACCGAGGTGGCGTGGAATTTTTAGTTCGTTGAGCTTAGGCAAATCAGCGTAAAACGTACGCCAAATATTGAGAATGCTTTCAGGTGGCGAAACGTCCCAACCTAGTTTCAACAACCACAGTTCTTTAATCAGCAACTTCGCGTACAATATTACGGGCGCCACGAAGCCCATAACGTCCCAGAGCTTGGCAACCTCTGACAAAATCGAACGCTTTGTCCAAGTTATGTCGCTCACTTGGTGAGCGATGTAGAACTCGAAGTAATCACTTGTCTGCGACCAACGAAGCCCTAGAATTTTATGTTCTGCAGGGTTATCGAATTCAAGTGACTCGGGCGATCGATGCGATGCGGGAATGGTTTCTAGCACTGCCTTCGAGTTACTAGTCCATTTTATTAAATCAAACTGACCTCGCTTGAAGAGCTGAATCAGCTGTTGCGATGCGGTAATGGCAGTATTTACATCTCTCTCGCTGAAAACTACATCATCCATGTACAGTGAGGCCGATGCGACCTCAGCGGCTTTTGGAAGCGTGTCTCCTTCCTCTTCGATGAGGCTCTTGACCGTCCTCAGTGCGTGATAGGGGCTGGATTTCAGGCCAAAACAGACCCTATTGAACTCGTAAGCAGTCAAAGGTTCTTTAGGTTTGAATCTGTACAATATGCGCTGAAACCGACGATCCGATTTGCGCACGCCGATTTGTAAGAACATCTGCTTACAGTCAGCGGAGAGTGCAACTGGGAATAAGCGATAATTAAGAATGATGGTGAACAAATCACCTTGTAGATTGGGACCACCATGCAGGATATCGTTCAAGGCAACGCCTGTGCTGGTCTTGCAGCTGGCGTCGAGAACGGAACGGAATTTCCCGTTGTCCCGTACTACGGCGTGATGCGGTATTACGTAAGATGGGTAATGATCTTTCCCACTAGAGAGCAGAGCGGGTGATATGTAACCCTTTTCCAGGTACTCCCGGATAGAATTGTCGTAGGCAGCGCGCAGATCGTGCGAAGATTCTAGTTTTCTTTCCAAGGAGAAGAAACGCCTACGCGCGGTCTCGAACGAATCCCCTAATGAGAATACGTCGGCGCTAAAGGGAAGAGCCACAGAGAAGCGGCCGCTATCCTTATCCCTTCCAGTGGTTGAGCGGTAAAAATGTTCACACTCGATGTCCTCAATAGGTTGAGGTGGCGGGTTAGTTAAAGGGGGTTCTTCAATATGCCAGAACCTCTTCAATAGATCATCAACGCTGCGCTCATCCACATCGCTCTGTGGTACAACACAACAATTGACGCGCGGTGATTCTAAGTGTGAATGCGGAGTGGGAACTGATCCCATGAGTACGTAACCCAGCACGGTATTGATAGCGGGCGGCAGACCTGCATGTTCGACCGTATGTGGGAGAAGCAGATGCGGGAAGAGAGCAGCACCGATGAGCACATCAATGCGTCCCGGAAAAGCGAAAGAATCGTCAGCGAGCGGTAGATTCTTAATGTGCGGTAAAGCGGACAGTTTCACTGGACAGCTAGGTAAATATCCCGTTATGCGATCCAGCACTAGTGCGGTTATTTTGAATTTCATGCGAGGATCGTGCCTCGACATGAACGAAAAGGCGGCTGAGCCTTTTATTGGTTGTTCCGTTCCACCAATGCCCTTGACACTCCGTGCGACAACACCATCTGGTTTTATACCCAGTTGTTTGCACCCATTGGAGGTTATAAAATTAGATTCCGAGGCGCTATCTAAGAGGCATCGAAGAGCCTTGGGATTTCCATGGTTGTCGGAAGCCAAAACTACTGCAGTTGCAAGCAGTATCGTGGAAGGCGAGCTGCGACGGTATTCGAGTGCGGGTACCACATCAGGCGAGCCGCCCCGTACAATACTGGTATGCGCGACCGTATTGTACGTGACTAAGCATTTCGCGGTGTGGTCCACGGAACTATCTTTGTCTGCGGTAGTCTTTTCAAAATGTAATAGCGTGTGATGTCTCAAAGCACATTTTTTACAAACTGTGTTTGACTGGCAGTCACCGGCTCTGTGCTTGATGCTAAGACAGTTGACACAAGCGTTTCTGTCTTTAACACGCTTGTAGCGTTCATTAGGCACTAGATTGGCGAATGCGGGACACTTAAACAAATGATCATGTGTTATGTCGGAACACAAGCATTTGTGCGGGTTGGATAGAGTGACGTACGACTGAGGCTGAGGTGCCTTCCAAGCCTTATTAATATTAATAGGCGCGCGGGGTGGATTTTTAGGGAGGACAGCGCCATAATCCCTGTTCTGTAAAATTCGCATTTGATCCTTCATGAAGGTGACCAAGTTCTCAAAGGTAGGTATCTCAGTCTCTCTATACGCCATTTCAAACGAGCGCACTGTCTCGTTGTCTAATTTCTTGAGTGCGATATTCAAAAACATGACGTCCGCGACGTCTTTTAAGTGCAGATTCTTTATAGCGTTGACCGATGCAACAAACCTGTCAAAGAATGATTCAAAGCTAGTAATAGATGCGGTACTTGAAGACTTGTGATCGAAGATGTTGTTCAAATATGCGGATGTAAGCGCGCGTTTGTCTTCGAATCGTTTTTTAAGAGAATCCAATATTACACGGTAATTCTCCCCACTCGGGGTAAGTCCCGAAAAAACGGACTGAGCCTTTGGAGAAAGCTTCGCCAGTAGGTAGTACATCTTTTCAGAGTCCGTGAGCGAGTGGTTCTCATGTATAACGGTTTTGAAGTTTGAATAAAATAGGGGCCACGACCGAATGTCTCCATCAAAGGATAGTATCTCGAGAGCTGGTAGTCGCGGCCTGGCTTTAGAAACGTCACTATCGGAATGAGCTTTGGTGCCAGCTGATAGTTTGCTATACATATACTTAATACGACAGTACAATTCTTCGAATGAGTTGAATAGATTTATTGCCTGGTTTTCTATGTCAGAATGAGGGTTGGCTGATAAATTTAATTCACTGTAGCGGTTAGAAGCTTCATTAAATTCTTTTCGTAGATTGTCGATACTGACACATGAGCAAAGAAATTGTTCTCGAGCCTGCTCATCAGTTTCGGCCACCTTACTATAGTCGAAGATAGTCTGGAATCGCGAAAACAAGCTGTTTCTTTTAGCTAAGGCTAATTGCAACTTCATTTCCTCAGATGAGGGTGGCGATTTAGCGGTAGTAGTCATGGTTTACGATTTAGAAATGACCAATGACCAGTGTGAATTAATCTTAGTTTACTGTGCAATAATTTAACGCGTGTGTTTGCACGTAAATAACGATCGTTGCACCCGTGTGAAAGCACACCTAAAATGTCCAAAATACTAAATTCCAAACTGAAAACGTCACGCGGGAATAATGTATAAGTGTGAAAGCGCACCCAAAATGACAAAAATTACAAACCAAAAAGGTTTCGCGGGAATAATGTATAAGTGCGAAATCACACCTAAAATGACAAAATTGGCAAACCAAAAATGTAACGCGGGAATAGTTTATTTAAGTGCGAAAGCTCACCTAAAATGACAAAATTGGCAAACCAAAAATGTAACGCGGGAATAGTTTATTTAAGTGCGAAAGCTCACCTAAAATGACAAAATTGGCAAACCAAAAATGTAACGCGGGAATAGTTTATTTAAGTGCGAAAGCTCACCTAAAATGACAAAATTGGCAAACCAAAAATGTAACGCGGGAATAGTTTATTTAAGTGCGAAAGCTCACCTAAAATGACGAAAATGGCAAACCAAAAATGTTACGCGGGAATAATCTATAAGTGGGATACACCAGTGTGAAAGCACACCTGAATGTACAAAATAAAAACTAAAATCCAAAATCAAAATGTTACGCGATATAATGTATAGGTGTGATAGTTAATACACCAGTGTGAAAGCACAACTAAATATACAAAATAAAAACTAAAGTCCAAACTAAAAACGTTACGCGTGGATTTCGCACAAGTGTGAAAGCGCCTTCGGCTTACGACACTTACGGAATGTGCTCAATATGACAATTGTGTTCAGTAAATAGGTGCAATTCCAGGTGAAATATGCACAAATAACTCTATTTACGTCACGGCACTGCTAAATCACTATTCAACACACTGTTATGCAATCAAACGGAACATTATGGAATTTATTTTTTCGATTTGCTGTAAAAATGTGGGTGGCACGAGAATTATTTCAATACGAACGGCGAATAAAAAATTATATAACGCAATATGCCAACGCAATTACACTATTGCACATTATGTATCTAACGGTAAATATATGTGACCAATAACGTTATTGGACGCGATATATAGATTACGACTATATGACACCTTTGCACACCCTTCGCACTTTCCGTAAAATATACTAATAATAAGTAAGTACAAGGGATTCAACTCGATAAATGTGGAATTATAATTGTGATTCACAAGGAATGCCGGTATAGATCCGGCTCGAAATGGGCCAGAAAATATGGCGCGGCGACAGCTTATCGATGTGAATTTTGCTGTCACTGCATCCACATTTGGGGGTGCGTTACGGATTTCGCTAAATGCGAATATACCCTATAAAATAAGTTCTGCGATTCGAAGGACCTGCGGGATAGATATTCTATGAAATGAGACGCGAGCTTTTGTACGGAAAGGTAAGCGGAAAATGGGGTAAACGGGCGCACCTGATATTCTGGTTGTTGTGCACCTGCGGAGCTGGTGCTGGTGTCCTGCTGCCTGCCTTCTTCTTCTCCACGGCCGTGGAGATCAAGTGTCTTCAGAAGGGATAGTTGTGCGAGAGCGCGGTTAAAAAGCGAACAATCGGTATGCGCGCGACCGATGCGGAGCGGTCTTCGATGACAAGTGCGTGACGTAGATGCGCCCGATTGCAAGGATGGGGGTAGATATTGGCGGGAAAAAAGTCTGGCGGTTGCTCATCAAAAAAGAAGGTATGATAGATAAAACACTATTACGCATTGCGGGCGATAGATAACACAAGGCGGCAACACTATCTAAAAGTATTAACTAAAAAGTACTGCAAAAACGCCAAAATAAAAAGAAAATCGTTAAAAAGAATGCTAAATACATTTTTTCTTTTTTTTCTGAGCAATCGCCTTTATTAACTAAACAAAATACAAGCTAAAACTAAAACTACAAATACAGTTAGACTGCCCATAGACCGTTGAAGGTCTAAAGACAATCCAAATGCTCAAGCCCACTACCAGTTGGCAGCGTACCCAGCATGCTGGCGGCTTTACCACGTTGAATGGCAATGCTTATGCGTTGAGCCAGAAACACGCCAGCATTTTAGTCACGCGTCGTCTAAATACATAAAATGATTGTCACCATGGCACTAAGCAAATAATATCAAAAATGTAAAAAAAGAAATGAACATAAATATCAAGTAAAGAATCATAAAAAACCAGACAGTCATTATTTTAACCACCCCAACACCATTAAGAACAAAAATCTGCTCAATAATTGAGGCCATAACTTTCAATCAGTAAAGCTTAGCCGCGCTGCATTCGCCTCCACAACCTCATTTACAAGTTAATATTGCTAATTCTACTTTATTAACTTGTAACAAAGCCTCTGTGTTTCCATTTGGCGGCTAGGAACAGCTATTTTGTACATAATACGTAGGTAATTTGAGCAGGATAATTCTCCATATAAGAGCTTATTTCCGTCCAGAAATTTTCTTTTGCTTATTTTTAAGATAATAATAGTTTTTTTATTGCAAACTAGCTGACCCGACAGACGTTGTCCTGTCTTAGAATTGTCAAACGGACGAAGTTAAAATCGCCGTAAATTTTCTAATTTTCTTGGCAATTTCTTTAAATTTTCCTTTCCTTAAGAACCTTCTACAGAGTAATAGAAAACTTAAAAAAAAGTTTAATGATATCAGTAATGGCGTTCTCAAGTTATGGCGTGACCAAGGTAAATAGGGATTCATTTTTATACATAACTACCGACCTGCCCGCCTGGTTTCACACGGGTATAATTTACGTGCGAAGCCAGGGCGGGTCACTAGTTATATGTATAAACCTTCCGTGAAAAATTATCTAACTGATGGTGAAAACCGCATCAAAATCTATTGTGTGGTATAGAAGCAGTTAGCGGCCATACAGACAGACAGACGCGGAAAGCGACTTTAATCTCATACTATGTAGAGGAGAGAAAAGATAGGTAGATGTTTTAAAGCAGTGTTAAAAATTGATATTTTATATTTTACCGGAGGAAATAAATAAAACCGGCCAAGTGCGAGTACGCACACGTTAAGTGGTGGTTAAACCACCACTTAACTTGTTATCTACTAAAGTACAAAAAAAGAAGCGCAATAGACAACAATCCATCAACGGCCCGCCTGGCCGTTGATGGATTGTTGTCATGGATTGAGTCATCCATTCAAGTACCTAAAAACCCTAAAAATGTGACATTGCCCAACTCTCTTGACTACTTCGTTGTATCCAAACGACAGTTCCAAAAAATGCGTTATTTTGTCTAACTAATACAGCATCTATTTTTTCGTAGAATACTGAACATTAAGTTAAAACAAGTAATATGTAAAAAAAATGCTACATTGCCTCGAAGAATTTCAACGGCTTTAATAAGAATAATGTCGAAGTCAAAAATATTTACAGTACTTATTTCACAGGCGAGGAAAGGCTACTGGAAGCCATCCATCTTGACATCTAAGGTTGCAATGAATGCTGATATTAACAAAGCATATTAAAAATAAACATTTTGAATATATTTGACGCCAAGCACAAATAAATGGTATATTGTCGGTAATTCTCGTAGCCGACAATCGAGTACGGCCCGACAATAAGGACATTCGTAGGCAGTCGAAACGTTTATGAACGTGTAACAACTCCCATATGCAGTTTCATAGTATTATTGCTTTCAGTACAAACAGAGGCTGCAAGCCGCTTCCAGATGTGTGTCATAAAAATAGCAATTACATTTTGTTTTTAAAGTGGTACGTTTCACTCATGGCAGGAAATTCAAATTTCAAACATTTTTGTTGTTCTTGTAGCAAGGCAGGTTAATTATTGGAAACGATCATGGTGTTTGCGCAAATTGATCATTATCCTTTACAAAGTCATGTAAAGATATCAATATTTAATTAAAATCATTGCTTACATTTGTCGATAAACAATTTTATTGTTTCAAACGGTTTATTGACAGAGTAACATGGTGCGATCGGTACAAAATAATGTAAAGAACACCCAACGATTTGCGCAAAAACCGTATCTTTTATATAATAATTACCCCGGCCTAGGTACAAGGACAAGTAAACTGTATGGAATTTGAATTTCCCGCCATATGTGAAACGTACCACCACCTTAAGCAACCTTATTATTGAAATAAATTATGATACAAAATTAGTAATAGAATATCTTAGAGCGATTAAAATGCTGGTGTTTTTTATTCCGCCTATATTCACCCCGTTGTTTTTATTAACCAGTTCTACGGTAAGATGTGTTATAATGTAAGAACTTAAGTCTTTCCCTCAGATATCTTCTCACCACGCCGAGCTTCAATAAAGAGCGTTTCAATAAAATTATTAACTAAAAAAAATACATTTTTAATACAATCCTTTCGTATTCTTCTCGGCAAACCCTTTCATTTGATACCCATATCATGATGGTGCATAAAAAATAACTGGTCTTAATCTTAATTCTGGTCTTGGTTTAATTATATTTGGGAGTCCACCATATTGGATTTAGAATGACGTCTTTTAGCTAATCTGTATTGTCATCCAAACTAAACGTGTATTCAAAATTTCAGCTCAATCTGTTGAGGATAATTGCTCTAAAATTCAGTTGTAAGTGTTGTCCCATACATACATACTTACTAACAAGGCAAGTTAAATAAAATCTTGTAAAAATGGTATCTACAACTCCGGGCTGGCAATGACAACAGCGCTAGTGTTACAGGTAATAGGCAACGATTACCGCTTACTATCAAGCAAACCATATACCTATTTGCTGTCCTTTTAAACGTATTACTAGTAGCGTTGTATGATACTCAAAGCATTTTCAGTCAGGAAGTTCAAACTATCCTACCCCTACCTCATCTCGCTTGTACGTGGAGCGAGTGAATAATAAAAGGAGTATGGTCCCCAGCGTACTAGCCCGTCTGTATCGATCTACGAGAACTTTCAGGATCGTCTGTTACAATAAACGTAGCTGAATGCACCCAGAAAATAGACAACCTGATAAAATAGAATGGAATCAGAAGTCGTTTTTTGGAAATTTAAACAATCCATGTGTTATGGGCAAGCGTATTGCTAAGGCAAACAATTTGAGTTCAACTAAAATGTCTTAAAAAATATCAATAAAAAAATGTGGTACATAATTTTAATTCTTGTAAGGCGGGTAACCGGAAGACGCAGCGTAGGTAGGCTTCCCACTAGATGGACCGACGACATAGTGAGAGTCGCTGGCATTCAGTGGATGCAAAAGGCAGGCTGTCGTTCAGTGTGGAGGTTGAAGGGGGAGGCCTATGTTCAGCAGTGGACGTTTTCTGGCTGATGATCATGATGATGATGGCGGTAACGTAGCGACTAATTTTCAAAGAACTTTTGCCAACTATATTTGAATAGAAAAAAAAAAAACTGCGATTGCAAGATGAATAATCTCGATCAAGTTACCTCTATTTTTTTAAAATCAAAAACGGTTTAGCCATTTGGGAGCTGCGATGCACAGACACGCAGCTACTTTTTGCATTGGGAGTTAAAATGCTACAAAGCTAAATGTAGGTATACTTACTTGAACTGGGAGCCAGAATCGCAGAATTTGGACGAACTGTAATTAAGAAAAAACAACCTTCAATTAATGAGGATGCCATCAATTAAAGCATAGCCATAAATTCCTAAAATAAATTACGTAGCTATATAAATTTTTCAGACTGCCATAAAATAAATTAAAAAATATTACATCCTAAGCGTGCCCCTCGAAGACAAAACGTCACTAATTAAATTTCCGTTTCAGCCGTAAACTGCTCAGCACGTGGCGGTTTATTGCCACAATTTGGGACTTGATCACTATTTATGACGTACTAGAATTGCTTAAATTAACAATAGTCTATTTTGAAACTGAGCATTTTTTAATCATTTAAATTGCTGTAATCGATTGATCCACCAATCCGCACAGGGCCAGCGTGGTGGATATGGCCCAATCACCCTTTCGGGGGTAGGCTAAAAGTCCAGCAGTGGACTGTTAAAAGGCTGACTATGATGATGAATCGATTCATTCCAATCGCAGAATAACGATATCCTACCATCAACCAAATGAAAGCTATCTCTTTCGCATATTTTTACATTCTAAGAGATCAGACAAGTAAGAATGAAAATTACTGACCAAGAGCGTGTGTGCGAAGCGGGTCGCTAGTTACACATATTATAAAGCTTCCTCTTGAATCACACTATCTATTTTAAAAAAAACGGCTTCAAAATCCGTTGCGTAGTTTTAAAGCTTTAAGGATACATAGGGACGGACCGACAGCGACAGCGACTTTGTTTTATACTATGTAGTGATTATTTAATAATTGTTAAAATTTAAAATTAAATATAATAATAACAATCTGGGCCCTGATTCTGTAACTACAAACACGCACGTAACGCGCCGTGTTAAGTTTACCTCTAAAAGTTGATCTTTATTCCTAGGGAATAGAGTCCAAATTTTAAGAGGTTAACTTAACGTGGCGCGTTACGTGCGTGTTAAAGTTACGGAATCACGGCCCAGCAATTGTGCAAAGTTTCATGCACTTATAGAAGTTAGAAGGTTCTAGAAAATTAGAACCTAAGCACAGACGGAGAGACAGACAGGCGGACGGAAATAATGAACTTATATTATTAACGAACTTATATCCAAGTAAGAAAAGTTGATGTACAATAAAAACCAGTGCACTGGCGCCATCTGTATTATAAAATGGATCATAATATTATACAGTCAATAAACACAGTTCCAAGATAATACAAGTCATCAAAACCGTTCTTTTATGAAATCCAATCACACTGGAAACACTAGTTATAAATATAAAAATGCAGTTTCCCAAAAACTGAGAGCTACCAAATTGCATTCATCTCAGCTTTACGGCACATTCAAAGGAGCTATGAAAGTAAAGGCTTCGCAGAGTATAAGCAAAGGAGAGATGGCATAAGCAACTTAGCACAATGAAGTCCAATGGGATTTGAAGTAAAACCTTACTTGCCACGTTAAAATAATGCAATATATAAGATCATATTATAGTGTTTGTAGTTTAGATAAATTATTCTCAATGGTTAGTTCATATTCTATTGCCTGCAACCTCCTATAAACAGAGTTTAATGTATAGCATTTTGAAATCGTGACTTGACAAAATGTAAATAATCAAATAAACCATTGTAAAGTAGACGGCAAGCAAAAAGCAAAGTATAACGTCTTTCTGACCCGCATAGCTTTGCAGTTATTTTCACGCTTTGCTACGAAAAACTATTGTTTTACCAAAGAATGTACGAAAAAGAAGAACGTAACCTATAAAACATTCAAACTGAAAGATCCAACATTTAGCACGAAGGCTTTATTGAAGGACGTTTAGTTTAATAACTAATAATAAATAATCGATGAATGAATTACACGTGGACTGACATTAAAAAAAAACTCAGTTTGTGTGTTTCTGGGGTTTGAGATGTAGAATGTATATAGGTAATTAGGATTACTCTATGTATTAGACTGTATATCCCAAAAAAAAAGACTTATCATCTAGACTTTAGCAGTTTCACCCGCCTCCGAGTCTCATCCTTACATGACGACCAGGGGCCTTACGGACAACTGCTAATTACGGCACCTAAACCGCTCAGTTGGAAAATCTCGCGACCGCGAACCGTATCTGGGCGTGATAAGGTTCAAGTTTGCGTGATTTTCCAACTGAGCGGATTAGGTGCCGCAATTAGCTGTTGTCCGTAAGGCCCCAGTACCATGTTTTGAGTGCGTTTCGCACCGTGAATTTAGTGCAGCTCGAAATATGCGAAAATAGTGCAGCTCCAAACAAAAGAACTTAATTCGACTTTGGGATAATAATATTGTTGCGTATATTTTGGCAATTGGAAAACGGTTGAAAAATAAACAATACTTGTGAATAAAAATTTAGCAGGTTCCAATAGTGCAACATAATAGAAGAAATTAATTTAAATTCGCTTTATGGTTGGTTGATATTCTCACAACCCGTACGAAGCGCTTTGATTAAATTTTTATTGTGCGAACTGCTAGTGTGTGGAATGCGCTGCCTGAATAGGTGTTTAGTATACATCACACATAGTTACAAAGTAGTCTTCAAATCACGAGTGAATTGGTTTCTTCTAGGCAAGCATGCTCCATCGTAGAACGCATCATCATTTAACATCAGGCGAGTTGGTGGTTAAACGCAAATCTATAACTAAATAATAACAATTAAAAAAAAAACTTATATCCTTCATTCTCTTTTTAATGTCCTTGGTTTACCACCTCCTTTTTGTATCTGCCCCGTGGACATTCTCGTGGTTCAGATGAGTGAGCTTCGCCGCTAACGCGCACTTATAGTTTCCAATAAGCAATATCTTCCGATTGAAAGAACCGCGGCCTTGGATAATGTATTTACAACTTAAGCATTTTACGAACAAAGGTAAGCTTTGTGGCACAGTTTATTTTATTTACATAGGAAAATTTACAGGTACAAAATTAGGACGTCCACACACAAGATGGACAGACGATCTAAAAGAGACCGCAGGGAAACGATCAGGCCGCTTCCAACCGGCCCTTTTGGAGATCGATGGGGGAGGCCTATGTCCAGCAGTGGACGTCCTATGGCTGAAATGATGAGAATGACGACAAAATTACGCAAAAATAAAACTGGCCAAGTGTGAGTTAGGCTCGCGCACTGAGGGTTCCGTACCACCGCATAACTAGTTAGTTACTAAAATACAAAAAAAATGTGCAAAAAGACAACGTAATATCCCATTAACGCCTAAGCGGCTTAGATGGGTGACCACCCATCTAAGTAACGACCGAGCCCGACGTTGCTTCACTTTGGTGATCGTACGAGAACCGGTGGTGAACAGAAATTTGTCACCGACTCGCACTTGGCCATTATTTTTTATTTGTTGTTATGCTTTAGAATGAGTTCTAAAATCATGCCAAGTTTGACGCTTGTACATATTACCGTTTTTACATTAGAGCAATTAGAAAAATACGTTAAATAAATACGTTTGTTGTATGGGGACCTCTCTTTCATTTCATCTTATAGATTTTTTTATTATCTCTTAGTTAAACCGCTGTAACATTACATATTCTGTGAAAATTTTAACTAGCTATCTATTACGGTTCGAAAGCTTAAAGGTAGGACGGACAGACAGACAGACAGCCAGACAGACGGACAAACAGACATTGTAGGCTTAGTAATAGGGTCCCGTTTTTACCCTTTGGGTACGGAACCCTAAAAATCACTATACCGCTAAAACTATAAGTACGTCTCACTTACAAATTGTTTACACACACTAACAATTGTAGCGACCAACTAATAGCCCACATGTAAAAAGGGTCGGCAAGGTCGTCTCCAGGACGAATTTGACTACAAGCATCGATCCTGATTTAGGCATGAAGAGTACGCACCCGCCACGTCACTACCATATCTCCATAGGTTGTCTGATCTGTGGTTGAGTTACTGGATCTATTGATGCCAATAATAGTTTTTTTTTTTTTTTGACATTTTTGCACACACGGTCATCTGACCCCAAACTAAGCAAAGCTTGTGATATGGCTGCCAGAGACTGATATATATATATACATAAATAGGTTTAAATACATACTTAAATAGATATTAACACCCAGATATAGAACAAACACAAATGTTCATCACACAAATGTTTGTCCTAGGTGGGAATCGAACCCACGCCCCCAAGCTCAGAAGGCAGGTTCACTACCAACTGGACCAACGGGCTATCAAAATCGGATTTGATCTAGGCAACTTTTCATAGACTACAAAAGTTAGAATAACGAACAAAAATTTAAGTTTTGTAAAGCATTGTTAAGTTTACCCATAGATTGCAAACCGAACTCTGTTAAAGTATTCAGAGTGAGTCGAAGCAAGATCATAGTAACTTGGTAACTTTAACAACCATCCACTTACCGGCTTTATTATTAAACACGAAGAAGGTTTTATATTTTACAAACTTTGTTTACACCACAAAAATAATGCTCAATATAAAACCGATTTCAAAATTAGTAAGAGGTCTAACAAAATTATTGCTATTACCAAACGAATAGGCGCCTGTACAAAATTATTCATACTATTGGAGCTGGTTAAATAACTACTGCACCAAAGTTGATGAAATTTTTGTGGGCCCACCTCGAGAGCTTCTGTATCTACTGGGTGTAAGAAAAACGCATGCACACAAAAACACGAATATCTATCATCCAGGCCAAAAGCCGATCTTTATAGGTATTCATCATTCGAACATCTGCTCGGCCGGGAATCAAACTCAGAACCTCTTGCTTATAAAGCAGACATTTACTACTGTGCCATACCGGTCGTCAACATAAACTTTACCGTATTCATGAAAGAGACGCGGCGATGGCATCGCATATCAATTACTATCAGTATCATTTCTCTAGCAGCACTTTGGCATCGTACACGACTCTTTAACGATGGAAAATTAATAAAAATCTCACTAGCGTCCAAACACAGTAACAACACCTGACAACTACAACATGGAAGTTTAGTTCTGCTGTTTGCCGTGGGATTTCTTTCATGAAAAGCACTCTACTGAAAACCTAATCATCAAAAACAATTCTAATACCTGTAAATTCAAGACGCAAAATCCAGGAGACGCATATGCGATTTTACCTCAATTTTCCATACCAGTGGCCTCGCGTCGAGTATAAACAATGTCTTCCAGTCGGCTGGAACCAACCCGATCGCTAATTAGGCCGCGCCCGATCAAAAAGAGCCTTTGATGCGGACTGGAAAGGTGACAACGAGGCACTGGAGCGTGCGCTATCGGTGCTTACAGGAATCTGTGTGGTAGCTGGATAAATACAAAGCAATAAGCGTATTTTTATGGTCAACAGGCTGTAGTTACGGAGAAAGAATAATAGGGAAATCAGGGACTACACGTGATTGGTCACGGTGGATAACGAACATAAGGCACATCCTCGTTGCGCCCAAATGTCAGTTTCATGAATTGGTTTATTTTAGGCAAGCTTGCTCCATCGTAGACCGCATCATCGCTTAACATCAGGCAACAACTCTCTTTCATTCCGTCAATCTACTGTAATGTAACTTTACCTGATGATTACTTGAGCATTGCTTCAAAATGCAGCGTAGTCATATTTTAGCCATATTTTTGGACTTACGCACTGCCTACATCAGTTGTTGACACACAATATTTTTTGTTGCTTTTCCTTAAAATTAGAATACATATTATAAATAGTAATAAGCAAGTACTTAGCTACCTAACAAGTATCAATGATTACAAAAATCAGAATTGATAAAGTATTTTGTTAATCTTTGTAGACACGTAATCGAAAAAATTGTACCGATAATCTTATACCTACATTTTTTTTTTATTATTTTACAACAGTATCATCGAAACAAATTACAAGCAATCACATCATTAGCTGTTAATCGGATCCAGATAAATTTGATTAAAAATACCTATTAATTTTATTATAACATAACAGTGAAATTGCATTAATGTTGTCCAGTTGACACATTCATCATCATCATCATCAGCCAGAAGATGTCCTGTGTACCTGCCTTCCTCTATATTTTATTAACAAACGTAGAATTAAATTTTTCAACATTTTAATCTATCACGGTTGTTCACTAAAGCTATATGATTATTTACGGGATATTTACCGTGGTAAGGTTGTGGAATGAGCTCCCGATATTTCGGCGCAGTTACATGCACCATGTTCACGGGAGACTGAATAATGCGGGTGGTTGGTCGAACAGTTAAAAAGTTAGGTGCAGACATAACGATCTACCCTCTTTCTTAGTCTTTTGCTACGGTTATCACTGGAACTCGAACTCGAACTCGATCCTAAGTCCCGACAAAACACACTCACTGTATCACTGCGTATAGTATTTTGAACAAATTCTGAACGCGGACTTTTATTTTAAAACAACTTAATACAGGCGCTTATTTATTTATTATCTATTATATAGAGTGTGTACTATAATCATGCCAATTTGACGCTCGTACGTACCTATTACCGTTTTTACATTAGAGCTAATACAAAATAATGATGAAAAGTGAGTTTGTTGCATGGGAACCCCTTTTTTTACTTTTCGTTTTTTTTTTATTATTTCTTAGTTAATTCGCCGTAACATAACATTATTATATGAAAATTTCAACTGGCTATCTATTACGGTTCGAAAGATACAACCATTAATAGGTAGGACAGACGGACAGACAGACAGACATCGTAGGCTTAGTAATAGGGTCCCGTTTTTACCCTTTGGGTACGGAACCCTAAAAACTATAACAGTTGTTCAGTCCTTCACATGCATACAGTGGCACGGCCCGTCGTAGAACCGAATGCAAAACGTGACGTCACGAGTGCCGTGAAAAATGTCGGTCACGCGATCGATTTCAATAAGCGATAACTTCTGCATGACCGGCGGCGGTGCTCCGTTCGGTTGATCGGAACACGGATGATCAAAGTGACCGGATGGGGATGTGTGTCTGCTCTCTGCAAAGATTTGTGTCCATTTGGTGTCCAATGTGTTTGTCGAATTGTGGTTCAATTTTGAATCTAGAACAGAGCATATATGAGCATATATCCTTGTATATATGAGCACCGAACTTTCATTAAAGAGCTGTAATTATTAGGCATGTCAATTTCACTGACTGGGTGAATATTTTCATTTCGTGCATATTGTGACGTTTTGGAGAAAAGTCAAATAAATTTGCCTATTAAAGTTCTTAGCACGTTTTTGAAAAGTTAATAATGGTTATTAGTTAAATATGACAAAGGGATAGTAATCAGATATTTTGTTTTGAAGATATTGACGTCAGTTTTTCTATTAGTAGGTAAAGAGATTTCATACTTACTGTAATTAGATATCTATTTTGATTTTCATATTATTTAATTAAGAACTTTTTTTTATTGCTTACAGAATCATTTTAGTACTAACTTACTTACTTACTTATTATTAGTTACTACACAACACACCACCACCGTACACCATTACATTCACCTCACACCTCATTACCGTTTGTTTCTTCTAATTACCGTTCAAATTTAGAAAAAAAGGTTATCAATGGTAATTAGATGAATGGTAATTAGATTCATAGATATTTTCGATTATTTCTAGTTAATTGGAAAAGGTACAGACTTTGTAAGTTTATCATTAGAAAGGAGTGCATAAACTGGATCCATCTGCCAAACAATTGTAAAAAGAAAAGAAAAATAACTACCTTTTATAACACGAACGGTACGTAGAAATATTCTGAACCACTTCACTTTTCGAACAGGAGATTTTTGTTTTACTTAGCCCACTCACTCTTTCACGCGTTCCTCGACTCGGTGGCAGATCGCTGACTGTCGACGAATATTCTATGTGAAGTACTACAGTGCAGTGGCGAGAAAATATTAAAATATCGGATCGAACATAAATATCATCGAATGGTAATTATGGGAAAGTGTAGGGACAGTTTTCAAAGTGGTATTATATCAATAATAATTGTTCTTTCGTAAACAATAAATTGTTTATTGCATACATAATCTATCGTATTATCCGAAGATGATATAATTCGTAACGTAAACGTTCTTCCCGCACACGTTTTATCTACATGTGCCAATTTACTAAAATCCGGGAAAAAGAACACAGCTGGTAATTAGATTCAAGGCTTTTGCTTGTAAATTAAAAACATTTCTTGAATAAAAAAAAAAAAAATTATGTTTGCTCCTTTTACAACCCCTAACTAACTATACAACGACAACGTTGGATACAAAATTATTTAAACTTTTCTACATTCTTTATCATCAGACATCAAATATGCACGAAATGAAATATTCACCCGACTACTCTTTATTTTTAATTTGTATATGATGAATCTCTACTGTATTTCAGCTTCATATTTTATTTCAGGTTAGGTTAAAATTTGCAGAACAAATATCTATAGAGAAAAATAATTTATGCAAAAATCCTTATAGTACTCGAAGCGACGTAGAAGCGTAAATACAACAGAGTTTCTCAAGCAGTTTGCAAAAAATATAATTATGTTATGTTGGTATGATGCACCTCTGAAATTTAGTTAAGTCCACAGTGCTTCATTCTTTCGATTTTTTCTGTGACCACCAATTTCTGAACTATGATATTGTTTTAAATGTTTATCGGGACTTATCACATATTATTTAATATAGGTAAAAATATTTACCTTTCGCTCGACGTTGCTCGACGTTGTTTCGCTCGTGACCACGGCCATTGTAACATGGTCGAAACGTTGAGAAAAACGTATATATTTATACCAATATTAAATAATACGTGATAAGTCCCGATAAACATTTAAAACATATTGTGTTCAAATCGCGAAAGTTTAAAAATTACTATGATAATTGTGTCCACAAATATCTATATTATTATGACTTTGGCTACGAAAAACGGAACCCTACCATTTGAGTGTCTCGAGTCTCGACACGCTCTTAGCCAGTTATTATGGGATAACAAGAGTGAATAAAGAATAAAGTGAAATAAAGTGAAAACCATAAGGATGACCTTTTTTTTATTATAATTAATAGGCTTGCGTTTGACCACCATCACGCCTGATGTTAAGCGATGATGCGGTCTACGTTGGAGCACGATTGCCTAGAAGGAATCGATTCACTCGTGATTGGAAGAAACTCAGATTGTAACCATCGGGGAACGGGTGTTCAGACAGCGAATTCCACAGACTAGCAGTTCGCATAATAAATGTGGAATCAAAGCGCTACGTACGGGTTTTCGGAATATCAACCATAAAGCCTAAACCTACCTAAACGGTACGTTGCCTACTGGGCCCGTGTGCATTAGGTTTCTATTTATATCTTCAATGGCCTAACAGTTTTTTTAGTTAGCTTATATTTTGTTTAGGTAATAAAGGCATTGAAAACCCCATAAAATAGCTATATTTCATTACTCTGAAACATATTAAATAAATCCAAGTGTAGGGCATTAACGTATTGTTATTTATTTCCATCCAAGTATTTTTATAAAAACTTTTGAAAATTATAAGCCGAAATGAATATAAATCTTTTCGAACATAAGCTACTTAATGCACTCACAAATTTTCTTTGACTGCACAAAAATATTGCCTAAATTTTAAATCCCTTGCCCCTGTGAAAGTTTTTGAAGAAAAAAAGCTAAAAGAAGTAATGGGTCCCCCTTTAAAGCAAATTACGAAGTTTCTCTTGCAGAGAGCATAAACGCATTAGGTTCCAAACCCACCATATTAAGGCGAGGTTTTCTCACTTTTAAGCAACGCTTGTTACTACTGATGACCATAAGGCTCAATAAGCAGCGTTTAGTGAAGCAAAACCATGGCGCTTACACACAGTCGTGCGTTTCGCTAATCCAATTTTTAAGGGTTTCTCATATTTTTCAAAAAGTATATCTGTAAAATGTAACTTTACGGTTCTATCTAGAATTTTAAAATCTATGTATTAAGATATCGTTGACATCACTTAGTCATCAATAGCTATTTGAATGAATCTAAAAAAAACTGGGAGAAAAGCTCAAAACAGTGTT
This sequence comes from Agriopis marginaria, assembly GCA_932305915.1. Taxonomy (NCBI): domain Eukaryota; kingdom Metazoa; phylum Arthropoda; class Insecta; order Lepidoptera; family Geometridae; genus Agriopis; species Agriopis marginaria. The sequence continues at coordinate 13,707,638 of OW029926.1, read as the reverse complement.
ACTTTTATATTGTTTTATCGAGCGAGCGAAATGTCCTAACTCGTGTTTAGGTCTGTACAATTTCCTAGATAAAACATTCAATATTGTTATGACACCATTTTCATAATTTTAATCTTACCATTCCACCAAATTGGGAATAGAGGGCCTTAAAAAGAAGTTTATGATTACAAGAACCACGATTTAACACGAGCAAACGGTTTTTGCATATATGAAAACGAAAAATATAAAGTAGGTACCTAATTAATACTTTTTTCTCTATATAAGTTAAAACTCCAATAATTCAGAAAGTCCTAATCAAATCTAATAGCACGAAATTGTTAGGTAATTAGAAGAAGAAAAAAAAACAAATATCTTAAAAAGACATTTTAAATTTATGAGTTTGTACACAACTCAAGTGGGGTTTGACCTTAATAAATTTAAAAAGAAGAAGCAACGCGCCAGAAATACATATTTTTACACTTTTGACAGATGTGTCTCCCCTTAAAAGATTTATTGTTGGAGGAATATGAAGTAACGTGTCTTCCTCTCGGAAGGATTTTTCGTTGTTTTCTTCCTAACAATAAGTAGTAGAGAGAGTTCATAAAGTTTTGCCGGAGAGCCGAATTATTCATTTAATTGCTAAAATGAGAAGTTGAGAAATTGGTGCACAGAAAAAAACGAACACTTTTGAATTCCTAATATACAGAATAAAAAATACTAAACTGGTTCCACTAGACAGTATAGGTATAGATTAAAAATTATTTATCTAATAATTATTTATTATTTATCTACTGAGTTTGTTTAGTAGCTGTTTGATTTCCATGTAAAAAAAGATTTAGTAATTTCAATTTTTTTTTTTACTATTAGATTAATAAACAAAGAAATAACGAATAAACATTCCTTGATCAAAAAAAATCTGAATCAATTTATGCTGTAATGAAAGCTCGTAACAATCTGGAAATTGCATGTACTGAAAGGCAATCTTATTAAAAAAAAAATTTCTTTGGATAGTTTTTTGATAGTGAATAGATTCGTTTTTTTGTGAAATTAAAAGCGTGAAAAGGTCGCGAGAATTTGCGCGTGCCGTGCTTAGTACCGCGACAGGCGTCATCAAGGTCGGACCTATGTTCGTTTTTGTCGTTGCACTCCCTTTGCGGGCCTCGTGACTCTTGCGCGGCATAATACACTAGGCGGGGGCTGAGGGAGCGTTTTGTTGCCTACGCAACTCGGATAACCAGCCGTTAACATAGGTCGGAGTAAAAATTGGTCGGATCTGAAAACAAATAGGTACTCGTAGTAGCCGGAAATCCATTAAAACACTAGAAAGGAGATAATATTAAAATGCTTTTCTGTTGTTACGTCACTCGGAACACATTTCTGAATGCATAAATCAAAGCAGAATCTAGGAATAAAGCGGTTTAAAACGCTCAGCTGGAGTCACCGTGCCGTGTTTGTACGAAAAGTAGAGTAATCTCAAGGGACTTTGTGTGCCACACTGTTTTAGAATTCATTTAGCGGAAATCGTTGTAGAAGTTAGCAAGCAGCTAGCAGGATTTGAATTTTATTTATTTTTTAGCACTACTCGTTTTTTGCGTTCCATACCAAAAGAGTGTAAATGGGACCCTATTACTAAGCCTAAACTGTCTGTCTGTCCGTCCGTCTACTTGACATTTTAATTATTTTATTTCTTAGTTAATCCTCCGTAACATTACATATTCTGTGAAAATTTCTGGCTATCTGTTATGGTTAAAAAGATACAGACATTCAAATGTAAGACGGACAGACAGACATCGTAAGCTTAGTTATAGGGTCCCGTTTTTACCCTTTGGGTACGGAACCCTAAAAAGGCTTAGGGCTATATTGACTGGAGTATCAAATCGTCTAATACACTAAACAGACCAGCTTCTCAAATCGTCCACTCCCAAAATGTTGTGTCATAAATTATTTTGACATTCCAGGTTAACAAAATATAAAAATCTTTAACAAATTGGAACACGACAGCGCTATATTAAATAACGCGCGGTTTCCGTCCAACTTTTCTCATCCATGCATACTTCCGCTAAAAGTATTTATTATCCAAGGCAAGTTCTTTCAGCCATCTTTCAAAACTCTATCGACCGTTAAAGATCTATCTTCTAAGTTTCCCTCACAATTTCCTCGGCGACTGGTGCCGGGCAAATTGTTCAGAAATATGTTTTGTTGTGATGCAAACTAACGGAACTACTTTAGAAGGGAGAGGGACAGTGAACAAGCTTTACTGAATGTAAAGTTTTGCGACAATGTCAGCCATAATTGAAATTGTATTTGCTTATCTTTATGTGGACGGGATTAACAGCCCATTTTTTTCGAAATTGCAAACAAATTAATGCCATCTGAATAGCTAAATACAAATCCAACCAACCCAAACCTAACCTGAACTCCTAACTACTAAACTTGTTCTGTTGCTTTAAATGTTTATCGGGAGTTATACATATTATTTAATTCGAGCTGACCACGGCCATTGTAACATAGTCGAAACGTCCCGATAAACATTTAAAACATGTGTTCAAATCACCAAAGTTTAAAAATTACTCTTAAATTAGTCAGCCAATGATTAAAACCACACTCAAAATCGTGTTTTGTTAGTGTTAAAACTAGTTTTAATTTTATAACATTTAACATACGATTATGAGGTTGCGTCAAGATGATATTTGTTGAGGTTACGTTTTTTAGATGGCATTATCATTACAGTTCATCATCACAAGAATCAGCTCACCTTAATCCATTGTTGGACATAGTCCTTTGATGATAATGATTTTGATGACGAAAACACACAGAGTGGGAATAAAAAAAAAATTGGTCAACATTTTAACTTTTGTATGAAGCTTATTCACTGTAATACACTGTGTTGTTGTCTATAAGAAACTTAATATTGTTGAATAGCTGTACCCTAGAAGACGTTTCTATAAAATTGTATGGCGCAATAATATTATTTTATGGCGTAACAATGATGTAGTTCCCGCTGGTAGTTCCTCATGGTAATTTTTTTACACAAATAAATACCGAATCCACGTTAAGCTCAATAAACGGGATTCATCCTCTAATTTCCCACCCTTAGGGGTGGAATATCAATAAATACATCAACAAAATCAGCATGAACAACTATGGGACCAACCCTAAAATCGCGAAAATCATCAGCTCAGGCTGTTCCCTTAGTAAAATGTCATTCATACTGAATGAAATGGAATCAGGGAACACCTAATAATTTGGGTTGGTCCTACAGAATAACTTGTTAATACTTGTAATAACTTGTTGACGAGTACTTAGACCTCCTTTAGGTGTAATGCTACCGTTCTGCAGAACCCTGCGTACTTCCGTGTATTAAAAACCTCTGCATTGAGTACGGTGTGGGTTTGTTGTAAATTATGAAAAAAGACTTTTGCCTAAGAGTAGAGAATAGGTTAATAAAATAATATAATTTTTAGAAAAAAAAGAACCGACTTCATGACTATACCTACATTTACAAACTGAAACTAAAAAGTAGAAAATATTGAACACTATATAAAATTGTTTAATATTACGACTGCAATGCTGTGTTACAATGATCGTGATTTTTTTTACGTAAAACAACAAGGCCCGGTCGCCATGGAGACACTTCTTTGTTTTCTGTTGAAGTTCTGTTCTAGGAACAGTTCCTCTATGTTTGCTGTTCAGTTGACAGCGTCGCTAGCGGAGAACAAAGTATGAAATTCACCAAGAAATAACTGTAGTTTCAATTTTGCCCACCTTAACAGCTAAGTTAGTGGCACTGTATTGAATTCGTTGCTTATTGTCATGTTTTTGTAGATTTTTCTAAAAGCACTGAATCAATATCCATATAATTTATATGGGACCATCTATGAGATATGACTTACCCACCAAAAAAAAAAGAATCATCAAAAACAATTCTAAATTGGCTGAGTAATCGCATAAAATACATACAAAAAAAAACATACAGGCGAATTGATAACCTCCTCCTTTTTGAAGTCTGTAAAAAAAACTTCATACGTAAATAAAAATGGGTACACCTAACGTAACTAAAATCAGATTATAACGCACAAGCTTATTTTGGTCGAAGCGCACAAGCAAGGATGTACTCGAACTAGTCCTTAGACCAGCAGTGTCTACTTCAACCTTTGCAACGTCTGCGATCTCTAATAAGAAAAGTTCGCCGTGTACCATGTCAGTAATTTAGGAGAAACCATGCGAAGTTTCGAAGCGAAATTAAATTTTTGTTGCAAGCCGTATAGTTGTACGGAGACTGGAGTTTTCCACCGTGTTACGTTGATGTGGACTCTACAAATAGTTTTTTCGTTTATTTTGGAATGAGAGTTTATTTTGTGTTCTTATTAAATTGTTTAAAACATCCAATGGGTCTCTTATAGTAATTAAAGGTCTGACAATATAAAACTTTTTCAGAGAGACGAGAAAGTCTGTTTCCTATCACAGAGTTAAGTTGTATTTTTGCGCTATTTCGTGAAGCTTACCTGAAGGAAGACCCTGAAAAGTTTTCATTTGCAGCTGCCTGTGTTACCCAAAATGTAGAACATCACAATCTTGCACGGCACCGCACTTTTTTTAAAATAGAAAATAGGCTGGCGCTGGACCGCCATCTAGCCAGATATTAAGCGGTTAAGCGATCTACGATGGAGCACGCTTGCCTAGGTGAAACCAATTCACTCGCAACTTGAATACACCCAGATTGTAACTATCGTCGAACGCCTATTCAGACAGCGCATTCCACAGTCTAGTCTAGACTTCGTTCAGGTTTTCAGAATATCAACCATGAAACGGTGTCACCTTTGGCCGTCGTTTCGTGTCCACTCTGGCCGTCTGAAAGAAAATAGTCCGGAAGAAGTCATGTGAAACTTGATGCTTGAGTACTTCGATTATTAACAGTTTTTGCTTATTTTTCAATGCAATGTTTTTAGTTTTTGGGGTTCCGTACCCAAAGGGTAAAAACGGACCCTATTACTAAGCCTACGATGTTTGTCTGTCTGTCTGTCTATCCGTCTGTCTGTCTGTCTGTCCTACTTATTAACGGCTATATCATTCGAACCGTAATAGATAGCCAGTTGAAATTTTCACAGAATATGTAATATGTTCATAATCATAATCAGCCTTCTAACAGTCCACTGCTGGACTTTTAGCCTACCCCCGAAAGGGTTGATTGGGTCATATACCTACAACACGCTGGCTCAGTTGCGGGTTGGTTAATGCACATCCGCCATTGAATTTCTTCGCCGTACAAATGCAGGTTTCCTCACGATGTTTTCCTTCACTGAAAAGCCAGGGGTATGAAAATCCGTACATAAACTCCAAAGAGCTACGGACCCGGGATCTGAACCCGTGACCTCACGCTTTCAAGCCTAGCATTCTCCCAAATGGGCTACCACGGCTATGTAATGTTGCAGCGAATTAACTAAGAAATAATAAAAAAGTCAAAAAGTAAAAACGAAAAGAGGGGTCTCCATACAAACGTATTTTTTTAACGTTTTTTTTGTATCAGCAATGTAAAAACGGTAATACGTTAAACGTCAAACTTGGCATGATTATAGTACAAATTCTAAAGTATACAAATAATAAATAATGGCCAAGTGTGAGTTGCTGTAAAATTTTAATTCAAACCGAGTTATATTTGGTAATTCCTTACTTGGATGACCTTTATCGTTTCACCGGATCGAAATGCCATATCTTACTAATCTTGAAGTCGGTTTTATCGCGCAAGCCAAACTAGCACTTAGTCGGTCTATTTACTTATTTTTCAAAGCAATGTATATTTTTTTTACTTTTGATATTTTAATTGAACTATATTGATTAAATATTATTATTTGGTTAAATCATATGAGTTTTTTTTTACCTACTAAAAATAAACGTCCCCAGAAATTATCTCCCTAATTTCCCTATACTGTACAATAAAAATAAAAAAACATTTACTTACATTATTAATACAGTTCTTTTATTCACCGCATAAACAGTTCATCTGAAAACACTCTCAGTGTTATACACAAATGAGATAAACTTTACGTCTGAAAGACGACAAAACGCTTTCAAAATAATGAAAAAAACAGACCCCAATTGCGGGTATTCTATAGCAATTTGTGGACAAACTGTAGTAGTGTAACAAGTACAATGTATGCACATATTTTGGGTCGGAATTGGCAACCCCTGTCACCTGGACCTTCATGAATTATACAAAGCAATTTGTCGGAGGAGTTATAAGGTAGCTGTCCGAATGCTTAGGTATTGAAAACTCTATTTTGCGACTGTTTTTTTTTCTGTTTTCTGTGTCTTTGTCTACTTTTTAGTAGTGGTATATAGTTATGTGTGCAGCCGCTAACATAGATATTTGTGATTTATAGATGAACGTGAAAATATAGGTTGAAGTGTCAGCATTATTTTGTTTTTTTTATGACCCTTGAGACAGAGTTCTTTAGTCGTAATATTAAACAAGTTTACATAGTATTAAATAGCGTCAAACAAGTCTTAGTAACAGTCAGAGTCAAGGAAAATAAGCGACGGATGACGGACATATAAAACTCATGTCTCAGAGAAGTGGTGGAGACTTTACAAGAGGCGTGTGTCTATTTGGAGTTTTGGAAACAACACGAAAATACACGTTTCACCTCGTTATATCACTACCTACACTCGATCAAGTCCACGTGCGCTTAATAAATAATAATCCACCATTATTACATTTAACACTCGAAAATACCCAAGTTTAGGAAAATAATAGACCGAGCAGATTTTTTTTTTCCACGTTGGCGCCAAAACCCCGACGTGTCAGCATAAATAAAATAAATAAATAAAAAAGGCTTTTATTACTCATCCATTACAATTATTATAGAGTTAATTAATTTTATAGTACACTGTCAACTTTTACATCATATAATTATTAATCTGAATTATTTGATTGATTGATTCAAGTCAAGAGTGAATCGGTTTCTTCTAGGCAAGCGTGCTCCATCGTAGACCGCATCATTGCTTAACATCAGGCGAGATGGCGGCCAAGCGCAAGCCTATCTACTATTAAAAAAAAAAAAAAAAAGATTATACATTATTCTGAATTTATTTCACGTCATTGTTGCTAGAGATTGGCTAATGAAAGTAGAGAATGAAAATGCCCGCCAAATTTAAAAAAATTCGCATTGCAACTCCAAAATTAACATGAAATGCAAAAATTACTGTGTTCTGACTGTGTTACAAGAAAAATTAATAACTTACAAGTATCAAATGATATTATTCCAGGCATTTCATACAAATTTTTGGGGTTTCAAAGCTGATATTTTTAAATTTGCCGCGCTTTTTCAGTCTCTACTTTCATTAGCCAGACTCTATCTTAAATTACATGTTAGATGATGAGAACCCCTGTTGGGTATAGACGTGTCATCAGCATACGTGTCTATAATTACCCAGGGGCCTTACAGACAACAGCTAATTGCGGCACCTAATCCGCTCAGTTGGAAAATCACGCGAAAGTGAACCTTATCGCGCCCAGATACGGTTTGCGGTCGCGTGATTTTCCAACTGAGTGGATTAGGTGCCGCAATTAGCTGTTGTCCGTAAGGCCCCAGTTCATGCCAAGGTTTGAATAGTCCTTTTTTCAAACAATTTATATAACAGACATTTTATTTTCGGTTGAAGAATAAAATTACATTTCCAGATGGCTATCACAGAACACCAGCCGTAGACATCGGGAAAATATTCTTTGTCCATAATTTTAACGTAATAACAGACAGTGCATTTGCAATGAAAAATTCTGTGCCTGATGAAATAGGTACATACAAGATAATGGAAAAGTTAAAAAAAAAAAAAAAAAAAAAAGCCCATAATTTATTGATGCCTTAGTCCTTAAAGTTGAATTATGCACAAAGTTTGTTCAAGTAATAGATACATAGGTACATTAATTATTAGTAGGTTTATTATTCATGTACACACACATATTATATGAGATCCAGTGGATGCAGATGGTAGACTGTCGTTCAATGTGGAGGTTAAGGGGGGAGGCCTAATATATGTTCAGCCGTGGACGTCTTCTGGCTGATGATGATGATGATTATGACTTATATGAGAAAAAACATTTCTCGTTTGATAAAAAGTGTTTTCAGTGCTAAAATGATACAAGAAAAACATAAGTCATTCTTCTATACTATCTATCTATACTAATATTATAAAGAAGAAAGATTTGATTGTTTGTTTGTTTGTTTGCATTGAATAGGCTCCGAAACTACTGAACCGATTTGAAAAATTCTTTCACTGACGGGAAGCTACACTATCCCCGGGTGACATAGGCTATAATCTAGACCCGTGCGAAGCTGGATAAAGTTAAAGCTATATATAAGAAAGAGGGTAGTTATTAAAAAACAGCAGCACGTGTCTTAGTTTCCTCATAAATTACTATGTTTAAAAATATTCTTTTAGTCAATTTCTATTTGATATTGATATAAAAAGAAATATTATTATACAAAATGCCCATTTGAATGTCCGAAAGATGATAGCTGTATTCCATTACCTTGAAAGGGTTCAGACGTGTTCAAATTCTATGAATGGAAATGAGTTCTCGATAATACTTGAAATATATTCATATTGGGAATATGCATTTTATATTTATCTCTATTTTTATACAGGGTAATTCAGGGATTACTGGAACCCTTAAAGAGTAATATTTTTATTTATCGTTGGGAATACTTTGACGTATGCTTTTAGTATGGGACCAACATTAAACTGGCAAAAAATAGCAAGCTGTAGACAAGTTTTGTCGAGTAAGGGGGAGGCCTATGTTCAGCAGTTGACGGTTTGTGGCTGATGATAATAATGATAATGATGGTATCTGCCTTGTTTAAGCCCTACCTTATGCCCAACTCCTAACGCGATATCAAACTAACGTTAGAACCGCACAGTTTGGAAAATCGCGCGAACCTTAAATTCGCCCTGATACGGTTTGCGGTCTCGCGAAATTTTTTCATCACCTAAACTGGATTGCTTTAAACAGCTAGGCGTAAGGCCCTAGAGGTTCATTTACATGACAATGTGCATCTTGATATTCTTAATTAAGAGTGAGAGTTACGAATCTAACTACCAGGTCGTTTTACTCAAATAGACATTCACACTAGAAATCACCCGCAATTACGTCGATAAAAATGATAGAATGTACGGTTTATATTATATCTACCACATTATTCAATATAGCACGCCTCGCCTTCTACCTCCTGTATAAATCACCTACATCCTGAGGTTGCCTGGAAGAGATCGCTCTTAGCGATAAGACCGCCGATTGTTGCACTAGTTTTTAAGCTATTTTATCGTGTGTATGAAATTTGTGGTGTGAACAATAAAGAGTTTATCTATCTATCTAAAATTTTTAGCTTTTAACACAACTTTTCAATTTGAATTCTTAAAACAATGATATAATACATAACGCTCACGTTAAAAATTACAATCAAAGGTGAAATAATTTAATCGAGTTATTGCTTGGTTACCGCAGGGAAACGCTGGATGCAGGCCGCTTCCAACCGGCCCTTTTGGAGATCGATGGGGGAGGCCTATGTCCAGCAGTGGACGTCCTATGGCTGAAATGATGATGATGATGATGATTGCTTGGTTACAGAATTGTCTCTGCCATTCGAAAAACACAAACCTTTTTTAAGGGGAGTGCACTGCCGTCATCTGCGCCGGAATGAAGAAAAGCTTAACGCGATTACAAAACTTCCTCCGCGCAAAAGTTTAATATAAAAATAAAAATGTAGCACCATGTTGAGTGCGTGTAGGTACTTCTTACTTTCATCGTTTTGAAACTTTTTTATTTGTGTTGGTATTTGACACTAGTTATGTGGTAACGACTGTTATCGTATTTCAAGTTCGAAACATTTTTTGATCGAAGATTTCAACCTTCAATTTCAAAAATCAACTCATTGAAAAAATCATAAGCAATTTTATTAGGTACTAGCAACGCACCATGGCTTCGCACGGGTGTAAATCTTTTTTTTTTACACCTTGCGTTACATTATTGGAGTTCTATTAAGGATCCCTATTTAAAAAAAATACAAAAATATAGCCTATATCACCCAGGCATAGTGTAGCTTTACAACAGTGAAAAAAATTTCAAATTGGTTCAATAGTTTCAGAGCCTCAATGCAAACAAACAATAAAATCTTTCCTCTTTATAATATTATAATTAATATTAGTATTAGTATAGATAGAAGAGTAGTTGCATGGTTTCTTCTTTTTCCGTTATCTATTTTTAGTGTTCCTAAAATGCTCTTGAAATACATTTAATCGGAATCGGAAATCATTACATAAACTTGACCATTTTCATCATCATTATTAGCCTATCATGTTCTCACTGCTAGGGCACAGGCCTCTTAGAAAAAGAACAGTAAAAAAAAACTTTGAAACATTTTCATCTCCACAGATTTGACAGCGAATCGTGTAAATGTGTCCAATCCGCGAAGGCGTGAAGATTCTTTTTAGGCCTTTTTTATGAAATTTATTAAAAGTTTTATAATTGTATTTTTTTGTGTATTAAATCGACAAGTCATGTTATATGGTAATTCGAAAAGAATGCAAACAGTTGAAAAAATATTTAAAAAAATATGAGTTCAGTGAACGTAACCTCACAGATGAAAGTTGCTATATACAGCGCTTGCCGTGTTACGGTTTCTAAAAGTTTGCAAATTTTTGACAGAGCATTGATATTATTTTTAACTGAAATTATAATAACAACCCTTAAGTTTTTTTTATTGCATATGTATGTAAGTAGTAATTGTTTAGTTTCCCATTCGACACTGATTGTATCCTCTAGATATAAGTTTTTTGTAAAGGTGTCGAATAAAAAAAAAATTTCTTTCTTTCTTTTTTTCTTTTCTTATTAACTTTATTTAATAGTATTTATGCCACCCGCATCGGACATGACTTACACAACACAGTGTTATATGATTATTTACGGGATATTTACCGTGGTAAGGTTGTGAATCCCGTAAATAATCATATAACTTCAGTGAACAACCGTGATAGTTTAAAACAGTGTTTTACAACAATATAGGAAAATTTATACTTAACTTAAAAAATTAGTAAAATGGCAAATATTCTGCTTAATTATATTTCATCGATAATAGTTGGTCGATGCAAATACATCACTAGCTAGTAACAACTTATAAAGTAACAGTTGGCAAAGCGTCACTCTCCAATGCAAGGGGGAATGCAACTTTGGTAAGTAAATGTTAATATTTACTTCTTTGCCCTTTATAATCTGACAATGTCAGACCTGACACGCGTCATTCGCATTCACACTCTATTTTGAAGAGGAATAGAAATTTTCGCAAAGAAAAATATTAGGATACTTAGGATTTTATTGTTTTTTTATGCCATAGGTGGCAAACAAGCAGACGGGCTGCCTGATGGAAAGCAGTCACCGTCGCCTATGGATACTTGTAACACCCGAGGCATCACAAATACGTTGCCGACCCTTTAGAACTCGATTAACTCGCCTTTTGAAGAACCCCATGTTGTAGCTTCTCGGAATTGTATTTTAAAAGAACATGACTTCTAAATAAGTAGGCGCTTAAACTATAGTATTTATATTATTGGTTAAAAAACTACTGAGATAAAGTTATTGATATTATTCTGGGATAAAAAAGAGCTTCCATAACATAATAAAAAAACACGTAAATTGGTTTACTAAATATCGGATTAATCAGCGTACATAATAATAATAGAAATAAATTAAGAACCGGCCCACTTTTTAAAATTCTGATTGAATTCGTTTTGATACATTTGTCTTAGCATACACAAGACTACTTTTTATACAACACTAGAGACCCGTCCCGGCTCCGCACGAGTGTAATTTACGTGCAAAGCCGGGGCGGGGTTTACCTTCCTTAAAAAATTATCTAACTGACAGTGAAAACAGCATCAAAATCAGTTGCGTCGTTTAGGAGGTGTTAGCGGTTATACAGACAGACCAATGGCGATTATTATCTTTGAGATAGACAGACGCGGAAAGCGACTTTAATTTATACTATGTAGAGATGATTGGTACATGTTAGCACAGTCCGCTAGTGCAGCGACCTAAAGTGACAAAATGAAAGTGACAATGGTTGCCAAAACAGTGACAGATGCGCTCAAACTGAGCTGTTTTAAATGTAAATTAAGACGCTGACTTAACGATCTTGATTTTATGAACGTTTTATGATTTTCATGAGTTGGTAAACACTGACAGTAAAAAAATCTAATGTATATCATATTTTTTTATTGTTATTTCCGTGATATAATTTTATTTCTATTTTGATTCTATTTTAAATATTGTATATTATCTGTATACATTCTTATATAATAATACTAGCGACCCGCCCGCCCGTAAATTATACCCGTGCGAAGCCGGGGCGGGTCGCTAGTTATACATATAAACCTTCCTTGAAAATGTATTTAACTGATAGTGAAAACCACATCAAAATCCGTTGTGTGGTTTAGGAGGAGTTAGCGGCCATACAGACATACAGACAGATAGACAGAGGCGGAAAGCGACTTCAATTTATACTATGTAGAAGAGAAGAGATAGAGATTACAATTGCCTGACCTGTAAACATATGTTTATTTATAAATTAGTTTGACTTTTGACTTTGACTTCGTGGTTCTTGGTGTCCAAGAGAACGTAATAAACTCTGTATAGGTTTTTTTTGCATTAATTAGCAAATTTTTTACAAAATATTGTCGTTTGATAAAAAAAGCACCTATTTCCTGTAACTCTCTATCTTTGAAGCTTTTTCTAAGAAACTTAAATCGCTTCCATCTCGTCATCTCAGCGTGTGATCTAAGTGAGAAAACTTGTTAACATAACTAAACAATCTACAGCCTCCTTCGCAAGAAAACTTGGATGAAATATTAAAGTGAATTGTTATTCATACTAGTTGCACCCCGCTGTCTACAGTTTTTATATTTTCTAAAATTTTCCTTTAGTATAAAATTCCAAGTTTAGCATAAGCAAATACACAAATACACACATTTTTTTGCAAATAACATACCTACACAATTATTTACGGGATATTTAGCGTGGCAAGGTTGTGGAACGAGCTCCCTAGTTTCCCGTGAACATGGTGCATTTAACTATAAAAAGGTACTCATTGATTTCATCATCATCATCATCATCAGCCAGAAGACGTCCACTGCTGAACATAGGCCTCCCCCTTTAACCTCCACACTGAACGACAGCTTGCCTTTTGCATCCACTGGATGCCCGCGACTCTCACAATGTCGTCGGTCCATCTTGTGGGAGGCCTCCCTACGCTGCGTCTTCCGGTTCGTGGTCTCCACTCCAGAACTTTTCTTCCCCATCGGTTATCGGTTCTACGAGCGATGAGGCCTGCCCATTGCCACTTCAACTTGCAAATTTTAACAGCTATGTCGATGACTCTGGTTCTTTGGCGAATATCCACGTTTCGGATTAACTCTCATTGATTTAACTGCTCTGAAATACAGGGAGCTCATTCCACAACCTTGCATGGTAAATATCCCGTAAATATTCATATAGCTTTAGTGAACAACCGTGGTAGTTTAAGTGTTTTTGAATTAGATCGATAGTAAGTTTTTTTTTTCGAGTGTTTCTTGTTTAATATTGTTAATTTCGTTTGAGCGCTAAATAATTTTGAGTCGTTTTTTTTTTAAATAGATTAATAAATTTTATTTTACTGGTTCACACAAAATTCAGGAAATGTCTCCCACTGAAAATCAAATAAATCTTTGATATTAATTTTATTGGTGGCAAGCGTTGATCATGAATTAGTGAGAAAAAAATACAACCAATAAGTTTTCTATCAAGTTTTGTTAAGTAGTATACTTCGAAAGTTGTGTGATAAATTAGACTTTCTCTGGTGCGATATTCTTCTATGCATATTTTACGGCAATTTCAGACTCATGAATTAATAATTTGACAACCTTTCGAGATAAGATGATGTCAGTAAAAATTTAAAGCATAATAGTGCATAATTATTTGGTTCTATCTCTACATCTATATCGTGCCTCATTTTTTACGTGATATTTTTGCGTATTTTATTATTTTAAGCGCGATTCACAAAAAAAATCCTAAACAACACAATGCATATTTTCTTTTACAACCCGTAAGATTATAAAAATGCATCAAATATGGGGAAATAATTATTTGGATACCTTCAAAACTGACGAAGTTATTCAAGTAGTCGATTAAAAGGTCTCTTACGGGTATCACAACTCCACCTCGAAATCAAAACCGCTACTAGTATAAATTTGAATGTTCCATACAATACGCGTAATCGCGACGAGCGTTGCCGGCGTTCTATGTTAATCGTTTGAATTTCTGCTGTACATTATACTACATAGGTTTTATATTCCAACTAAACTAGAGCAATTTCGCTGCTATGGTTTCGCAGTGGCGGTGTTTTACCCGATTTCGACCGTGCGAGTCCGCCCGTTGTGTGTATGTACGTGCGCAAGCTTTTTGACCTCATTCCTGCATCAGAATTCCACTACCACACACCCCAACACCGTTCAAAGACTCGCCCCCATATCTTGCAAAGCTGGAAATCTCACACCATCCGGTTCTGCCGCTCCTATCTTCCGCGGACCTGCATGAATAACCTTCTCCGAAGGTACTCCCACCTAGTTTCAACGTGGAACGTTTTAAAAAGGTTATCTACAAACATTTCTCCGGGCTGGCAAAGCATCGACAACACGGATAGTGTTGCAGATATCCATAGGCAGCGATTATCGCTTACCATCAGGTGGACTGCTTGCCTTTTTGCCGTAGGTAATTTAAAAAAAGCTTTCCTTACTGCACCACTTTTTATGTTTACTCCAGATTTTTTTATATTTTTTTTTATAAATAATAGGCTTGAGCTTGACCGCCAACTCGCCTGATGTTAAGCAATAATGCGGTCTACGGTGGAGCACGCTTGCCTAGAAAAAACCGATTCACTCATGATTTGAAGACACTCAGATTGTATCTATCGGGGAACACCCATTCAGGCAGCGCATTCCACAGACTAGCAGTTCGCACAATAAAAGTGGAATCAAAGCGCTTCGTTCGGGTTTTCGGAATACCAACCATAAAGCGGTGTCGATCATATTTCATATTTCCCGGTAACTATTCATTCACTACCACCATTCGTCACTTTAATTCAATGTAAAACGCGTGTAATAGAAGCGGATCGTTCCAATCGGCAGTTTGCAGTGCATGCGTCAGGATCATAAATCAATTGGATAGCCTATTACTTTGTGTGCTCAGCCATTAGCGAGTGAGTGCTCGTCCTAACTCGCTAACTACGCCCTGATAAACTATGTTTGCTAAGTACGCTGACTTGGTAAGTAAACGCCGAAATTGAACTTTAGTTTCACTTAACAGAGCAGATAAGTTTACTGTTATCATAAACGGTTTAAAAATAATTATTATTAAAAGCAGGATTTGAACCACCAACCTTCAGATCTACGCCCTCGTCGCACGACTTGAGCTGTCGTTCCTCCAATTAAACGTACGGAATTGTAATTATCCATTGAAACTGACCACTGACTTCATTTTGGGACACTCCAAATTAAAGCGACATTTATGACCACTGGTGTCCTATAACGACTGTTTATGAGTTGTTTGCATGTATTACAATACAGATGGCGCTGCCAATGCGCCACTTCGTTTATTGACTTTACTGACAGTTAAATAAAAAGGCTGATTGGAAGCGACTATAAATAGTACCATAATTAGTATTATTAGTATTATTAGTATAATTAGTATCGGGACTTATGATCGAGTTCGAGTTCCAGTGATAACCGTAGCAAAAGATTAAGAAAGAGGGTAGATCGTTATGGCTGCATCTAACTTTTTAACTGTTCGACCAACCACCTGCATTCTTCAGTCTTCCCGTGAACATGGTGCATGTAACTGCGCCAAAATATCGGGAGCTCATTCCACAACTTTACCACGGTAAATATCCCATAAATAATCATAAAACTAAAATTTAATCGAATTTGTCGATTCAACTGTTAAATTCGACGATATATAAGTACGGCACTTGCACTGCTGCTTTACCATTATGTTTCACTTGATGTATTCTATATAGCTATTCGTTTTTTTTTTTTTTTTAACGGGCAAGCGCCTTTATTAACTAAACAAAATACAAGCTAAAACTAAAACTACAAATACAGTTAGACTGCCCATAGACCGTTGAAGGTCTTAAGACAATCCAAATGCTCAAACCCACTACCAGTTGGCAGCGTACCCAGCATGCTGGCAGCATTACCACGTTGAATGGCAATGCTTATGCGTTGAGCCAGAAACACGCCAGCATTTTGGTCACGCGTCGCATTAACCAGGCGCTCTGAAAGATTTTTGAAAATGAGGTGAGCTCCCGGTACCCAAGGGCCCAATGTCTCGACCCCAAACGCCTCCAATATATAACCACTGCCGAGGTTAGCATATTTGCGTCGCTTGTGCTGCTCTGCCGAATCGGCAGCCGCGCCAGCCCTACCCTGTGTCTCAGGAAGATGTGACGGCGCCAAAGTATCGACACAATATCGCTATTCGTTACTAAACGGTGCGTTTAATATTTGTTGAAAAATAAACTGATCCATTGTTTAAACCTGAAAATGATGTAAAAAATAACAATGAGGAAATTCAACATCGTTCACAAAAGGTTGCTTTTGTCTGCACGCACACAAGTTATGACTGATGGCGGAAAATCAATTTTCATCGACCCCTGACGTCTCACTTATGACCCTAGTTCACCACTCTACCAAAGTGTGGTGGTAATAAGTAAGTGAACTCCATGTATTTTAACACTACATTTTGGCTGCAGGGTAATTTCAAGGTTGACAGGCATTAAGAAGTAAAAATAATAATCTTAAAATGTCATCAGTTTATAATGTATTTAAAGATAAAAACTATTCTTACAAAGTTTTTTTAATCTTTAAATTTCCTGTCACAATTATGTTATTATCTTATAAATGATATACTCATCTTTTTTATTATTGAAGGACAGATAGGTAATTTTAAACTCATATAACCTACCCTAGCTAACGAGGGTCATCATGCCATTGTAACAAGATCTCTCACTGTATGTTCGCACTGTGTCTAGCCCCTCTAGACACACCCTCCATGGACTGTTTTTCTCGTTCGTTACACATGTCAAAATAACAACAAAATGATTAATCGCATCGGCAAGAAGAAATCGTAATGATGATTTAAATATGCTTGGTGATTCTCATAGTTTTGTTAGTCCGCCCTTTTTGCTGCAATTTTTTACCATGTAAGATACTAAAATTAATTAGCCTTGGAGAGCTTTGGCATCTTTTTTACTATCAATACTATACATGAACCCACATTATTTCTAAAAGCATTTTGTTATTGAATTAACACAATTACTCCTACATCTGTGAACCAATTTAAGTGATTCTTTATATTTATAAAAAGCTCTCTATGTGGTCCTACAAAAAAACAACAATCACTTTGGCTCAGTAGTTGTAAAACCATCTCTAATAATAAATGAACAATATTGTTCGAGCGCCTGTTGATTTGGCAATAGCAATAATTACAAGCTTTTATTTAACTTGTAATGTATGTATGTTTGTTTGGGTGGATGCTTGAAACTCAATTTTGAAGCAGATATCTTCAACCGATTGAGCTGGGCATACTTATGTAAGTGCGGTGACAATGCAATGTTATAATACCTTCGAGCTGGTCTGATGATGGAGACAGACGGTGGCCATATGAATTCCTAAACGAAACGATGTAGCCCCGTCGAGTTTGGGTTCATTGGATTTTTCTTCCTAAGCACTTTGGTCCTAGATGATAAATTCAATATAGCGGACGCCCCAAGATGGCAGACAAAATGTTCAAATCATGATATGGGCATCAAATGAAAGGGTTTTTAAATAATAAAGTTTTTTGTTAGAGCGCTTACTAACTTTCAAGTCAGTTTTTATATTGAAAATTACTTCACTCTACGTCAGTTTTTTCACTTATTTGCGAAATAATACATGTTTATTTTCTGCTGTTTTATTTTCAATATTTTTCTACCGTCAGAACTTTATCATCAGTTTATAATCTCCAATCGTCAATTTGAACAACATTTTTCCACACCAGCCCGATCGAATCAAACTAATCCCTTTAGCCAAACATGTCACATTCTCCGGACACGGCCGCCATTTGTTGCCCTTAACTAGAAGACAAAGTTTCCCGTGCAAGTTTAGAAGGGGAAAAAATAAAATATTTCACTGCTTTGTAGGAAAAAAAGATAGACGCAGCAAACTGGCGGCCGGGCAGTGTCTAGCTGTTTCTTTATTTGTCGATGCGAACGGTACGATAGGTGTATACTGTAGGTACTTATTTTTAATTCAGATTTCACACAGCCCTGTTTTTGCTCTTACAGTGTAAGTCAAGGAGCAGTCTTTGAAATATTCGGTATCGATAAAGAATTAAAATTTATAGGTACACAATACAGAGCGTATGTTCCGAATAAAAAAACGATACCGCACGACCTTTTCAACCGAATAAAGGAGGTATTTCGTTTGTTTTTTTCTGTTACGAGATCTTTGCCGATTGTGAACCGGTGTAACGATTTTTATTTTTATTTTTTATTGAATAAGCTATATAATTCATTCATATTTAGGGGTAGTCCCATTTACATATTTTGAAGAAAATATTCTACCTCGAAAAGTGAATCCCGTTTATTAAAATTTTCGTTTCGTTTTTTGTAAAATTTATTTATACCTTATTTATCTAAAGAAAATACATACGTAGCAATACAAAAATAAAAATATGCTAAACAACATAGTAGAAAATGACCCCGAAAACTGCCTTAGTTTGTGAGTGAGCAGTGTTGAGTACCTGCGGACAATTGGCATACCATACTGTTATTGGCTGCTAGTGTATTTACAAAGGCTCTGCCATCATTTCGGTGATTCAGTTTGTGTGTTCTTGGGGCGGCATCCATCTTTTTTCTTGCGTTCATGATCACTCCCTTCCCGCCCTTGTTGGTGGAATCACGCGTCGCTTGCGCGTGTTTTCACGAAGATGGATCATTGGCGCGCGACAAGATTTGTAGTAAACGTGCAGCGAAACCGCCACCTGTGAGTAAAAAAATTGGAATTGAATTGGGAATCTTGCTTTTTTTAGGTCATCTAAAAAAGAAGCATGTTGATTGTGTTCACAAATTACAAGTTGGAGGTTGTGCAACAACAAAAACGAACATAGGTCCGACCTCGATGACGCCTGGCGCGGTACTGGGCACGACGCGCGACCTTTACTAAAAACCGAAACTATTCACTATCAAAAAACTATCCAAAGATTTTTTTTGAATAGTATTGCCTTTCAGTACATGCAATTTTTAGATTGTAACGAGCTTTAATTAGAGCATAAAACGAAAAAAAAACTAAATTGACTTGGTATCAGATTTTTTTTTGATCAAAGAAAGTTTATTCTATCGTGTTTTGTTACGTTTTGATGTATATGTGACATGTACTTTTTTCCAGTTCAAATATTGTAATTTAACTGAATAAAATTGATTTAAAACCGTCAAATTTGGTATAACCAGCCGTTAACAACAATACGCTCGTCCGTTATGTTCTAAGAACTTTGGAAACTTTCTAGCGGTGTTTCCCCGCCCGTCTGCTAGGCCCCCGGCACCCTCGAAGACGGATCATGCCGCGACGCGGGTGCGATGACGCGATAACGTCTCGATATGGAATCAGAATGCAAGGATCGAGTCGTGCACGACTCGCACGGAGTTTTGTAAATCGTAGTTTGGGTGTGAATAGAAAAAGAAACCAGCAAATGTAAATAAACTGGCCAAATGCGAGTCAGGCTCGCGTATTGAGCGAGTCTAACACCTGTCCGCATTGCATATTTTTAGTTTAAGATTGACTTTATGAAGTCGTCGTGGCGTTTAATTTTTTCAGCATCACGTGTTGCAAAAACTATTGGATTTTTGTCTATGTAAAATTAGGGGAAACTTTAGGGGAAATGTTGTAAATTTTAGTCATATTATGTTACGTGCTTTGTAAAAAGGTAAAAAACTTAATTGAATAATACGTTAATAACTTTAAACATTCTTTAGTTTTTTTTTATCAACCGAAAAAGCAGGCAAAGAGTAGCTACCTAATAAAAAAAAAATCTAAGTCTAGAAACCAAGTAATTTCAAGTAACATGAAAGAGTGTACGAATACCTGGTACTAGAAGAACATAAATAAAAGGAAAGCACATCACAGCTTCACAGCCGACCTTTGTAGTGTGCGCTGAACCGACCTCCCGTAGATTTCTGCACGCCTGGTAGCGTAACTACTGGAACGGGGAATGAAATGTTTTTAATATTCACAAAGCGGGAAACTCTTAAACTGGAATTTATTTGTAGAAATATTTTAAATGAATGCCCTTTGTTGCGGTAAAAAACAATTCTGCCTCCTGGGTTAGCCTGAAACGCCAACGTTTTGTTGAATGAAACCGCAGTTGTTCTGTAAACGTGAAACAATGAGAAGTATTAAGAATTTTCGGTTTAGTGTAACACAACATAACATGAGTAAGTTAACGCAATTATTATTTTTATTGTATTATTATCATTTTGTATTCGCTGTTGACATGTATAATTAACTTGAAATCATTATTATATAAAAATTGTTTAAAATTAAATTATTTTTAATGTAAATATTGAATGCCCGATGAGGGTAGACTGATGAATAAAATTTTTGCACTAACATTTAGCATAATAATAATGTATCAGTTGATCAATAAATGTTTTCTGATTCTGATTCTGACAAGTCTAAAATATACAACACGTAGACTTTTATTTAAACTTCCCTCTGACCCTCTTACTTCAGCACTTCTGCAAAATCTTTTCTTAGCTGACCTATACACCACCTGGAATTTGTCTGCTAATTTTTCAGCTTCATAGATCAAGTAGTATTCAAAATTTCGTAATGAGTCATTCGGTCCTATTCGGAGCTTATATTTAATAGATATAACACTAAAGTAGCTATTTTTATTTTACCACCATAACGTTAGCGTTATAGTGGTAAAATAAATTCGATTGGTTTTCGATTAGTCGAACACTGTAACCAATGTCAGGTTCTATCCTAAAATGGTAACCACGAAGCGAATCCGCTGGAGGCTTATTCTAACAGGTAGAAATTCAATGTCTATAAATCCGCTCAACTTGTTAGTAGAGTAGGTAGTTATATTCGGGAAAAGAACTGGCTCTTCTAGCTTTTACAAAAATCTGTTCTCTTGTACAGGACAATTGATAATAAGCTAATGTCTCGCAAGCATCTTCTCAACAGCATTCCTAACACAGAAAAGGAAAAAAAAATGTTTAAATTAGAACGGCTGTCAAGGCAGTTTTCTAAGAAATTTGTTGTAGCCAGTTGCACACATATAAACGAAACGTCAGTCATTCGAAACCGGTTAGCAACTGTGTGTGTTTTTGTTGGAAAACGAAATAGAACAAAAGTTGGTAGATAATTATAATGGAGGGAAGATTCCTAGGACAGGTTGTTCTCTAAATTAACAACAACCTTGTATAAAATAGGATATTTTTTTATTGGTTTCTGAAATTCTACGAAACAAAAAGTAAGTAGGTATTATAAATTTAGTTCAAGTAGTCACTTGAAATAATCGATCCAAAACTGTTTTTCTGACGATTTTCTAGTGTAATTCCGTTTCTACGTTGTTTCAAATACAAGAAGGAATTTGGGATAAATTATTTAACTTTAAGTGGAAAGTGTGGAGTGGAAGTGGTGAGTAGAGTTTTTTTATGTGGAATTACACTACATATAGATAGAGGAGATCCGTAGACGAACGAAAGTCACCGACATAGCCCAACGGATTAGCAAGTTGAAGTAGCAGTGGGCAGGGCACATATCACGCAGAACAGATGGCCTATGGGGCCGAAAGGTTCTGGAATGGAGACCACGGACCGGTAAGCGCAGCGTAGGACGTCCACCCACAAGATGGACAGACGACCTACAAGAGACCGCAGGGAAACGCTGGATGCAGGCCGCTTCCAACCGGCCCTTTTGGAGATTGATGGGGGAGGCCTATGTCCAACAATGGACGTCCTATGGCTGAAATGATGGTGATGATGATGATGATGACACTAGATATTCATCGTCGCTCGGAGAACCGATAACCAATCGGGAAGAAAGGTTCTGGAGTGGAGACCACGAACCAGAAGACGCAGCGTAGGTAGGCCTCCCACTAGATGGTCCGACGACATTGTGAGAGTCTCGGGCATCCAGCGGATGTAAAAGGCAGGCTGTCGTTCAGTGTGGAGGTTACATGGGCCTATGTTCAGCAGTGGACGTCTTCTGGCTGATGATGATGATGATGATTCGTCAGAAAAACAGTTTTGAGGATGGACTTCCGCAAATTCCGATGGACGCGTTTTTCAATAAATATTCGAGCCAGTTATTTGGTGAAAATATTTTTAAATACTTAGGAATAGTAATTTATGGATGCTGTACAGGGCATAGGTGCCGGCGGCTGTCTCATAAAACAGTGTGTGGTATGAAACGAATGGTGGGCACGGTCACGACGCTTACCGCGAGCGGTGGACCACATGGTATGTACTCTTAGTATCGCTTTTTCTTCTCTATCTCTACATAGTATAAATTAAAGTCGCTTTCCGCGTCTGTCTGTCTGTATGGCCGTTAACTCCTCCTAAACCACGCAACGGATTTTGTTGCGGTTTCCACTATCAGTTAGATACATTTTCACGGAAGGTTTATATATATAACTAGCGACTCGCCCCGATTTGGCACGTAAATTACACCCATGCGAAGCTGGACGGGCGGGTCGCTAGTTTGGTATAATATTGGGCTGCAATGCATCTCATGTATTTGCTGACCATGGATTTTAATGTGGCTATTATCGGCTTCATTAAAACATTTTGTACATGCATCGTCATCATTATCATCATCAGCCTCTAACTGTCCACTGCTGGACATAGGCCTCTCCAAATGCACGCCACTGAGCTCAGTCGGCAGTTCCTTGCATCCAGTTTTTACGCAGGTCGTCACTCCACCTGGCCACAGGGTGTCCTACACTACGTTTGCCTAAACGTGGTCTCCACTCTAGAACTCGTCTACCCCATCGGTTATCGGTTCTTCGGGAAATGTGGCCGCCCCACTGCCACTTCAGCTTGCTAATCCTTTGAGCTATGTTAGTAACTTTGGTTCTATGTCGAATCACTTCGTTTCGAATTTTATCCCGTATATAAACTCCAAGCATAGCTCTCTCCATAGGTCGCATTTTCTGTTTCTTTAAATTATACAGAGCAAAAAATATAATGATTAAAAAAAAAAAACGACAAAACCTCCTTCTCAGGTGAGTAGGATGTGGCAGGAGTAGTCGAAAAGACAAAATGTCACAAAGACACCAAAAAAAAATTTCAATAACGACGATGTATAAATCATGTAACATCAGGCGTGATGGTGGTCAAACACAAGCCTACTATTTATTAAAAAAAATAAAAAAAATCATGAAGATAATTTCAAATCTCAAGAACCAAAAACAAAATTCAAACCGTATCAAAAAATCTAAAATAACTATGGCTATGTTGACGAACTAACTCAATTTCAATAAACTAACGGTCATATTTTGTATTACAAATTTTAGATAAATACTTCATGTGTGCTTAATGTAAAAACAGAAACAACAACAAAAAAACATAAAAAAAGAATTATTTTTTTTTCAAAAACGATGATGTACGATATGAAAATATTTTCAAATCTCAAGAACTAAATAGTGTATTACATATTGATCTTATCAGAAAATCTAAAATTAAAATTACTTTATGGACGAACAACTCAATTTATACCAACTAACTATCATTAGTAATAAGTTAAAAACACTTCATGTGTGCTTAATCTAATTGACGTTTAATCAAAAGTTGAAATAACTAATATTAAAAGTATAAAAAAAAAAAACTGATGGCTTAGAATTAATTATATTTAAGTACTACAGAACTCCGAGATATATACTAGAACTTATCCCGAAATCATACTCTTAATTTGATTCACCTCTTGAATGTAATTTATTTAGGTAAACCACCAAAATTGAAAAGAGAATTTTCTAAAGTATTTTCCAACACAGAGTCCAAGATAGTTTCGAGATAGTTTTGGTTTGACAGCTATGTTTCCTTTTGGGAATAAATCGAGATGAGCAAGAGGTACATCAGGCAAATCTTAGGAAGGTTTGAAATGAAGAAAGGCCTAAACGTGAAAACTTGCCTAGCATAGTATCATCATCATCAGCCAGAAGACGTCCACTGCTGAACATAGGCCTCCCCCTTTAACCTCCACACTGAACGACAGCCTGCCTTTTGCATCCACTGGATGCCCGCGACTCTCACAATGTCGTCGGTCCATCTAGTGGGAGGCCTACCTACGCTGCGTCTTCCAGTTCGTGGTCTCCACTCAAGAACCTTTCTTCCCCATCGGTTATCGGTTCTTCGAACGATGTGGCCTGCCCATTGCCACTTCAACTTGCAAATTTTAACAGCTATGTCGGTGACTCTGGTTCTTTGGCGAATATCCACGTTTCGGATTTTATCGCGCAAAGAAACTCCGAGCATAGCTCTTTCCATTGCCCGCTGAGTGACTCTGAGTTTTTCCAAAAGGCCAACAGTTAAGGACCACGTCTCAGTACCATATGTCATCACTGGCAACACACACTGGTCAAAAACCCTCGTCTTGAGGCACTGTGGTATCTTGGACGAGAAGCATAGTATACATACGAGTAATAAATATTGCTATGTCCAGAACTACAGTAATTGCTAGTTTCATATTACAGTATGTGGGTCTTTGTAAACACATGTTAGGGCAACTATTTACACAATTACACAAATGTCGATAATGGCACGTAATTAGAGCAAATCCCGCTTATTCCGACAGGTAATAGCTGTTAGAAACATTTATGGCGTTTATTCATAGTCGACCATTGTGTTTGGTGCAATAACGCTTGGATTTTCTTGTTACTTTTGCAATTTCGCCTTATACTCATCCAGCTACAATAACTCGGCGCACGCTAAGCATTGCGCAGACATTTTGGTTAGTTGTAAGGCAACTGAGATCCGACTACAATTCCGCACGATTCCAGTGCTACGATGCCATAGAGGACAAGGGACGTTAAACACTTATGTAAGTAACATAACATCTAAATTGGCATTGTGATCTATAAAATTGATTTCTAGGACGTACTACGACGCTCGAGCGCTAGGTCTTATTTGACTGTTTTCACTTAGTGATTGTGACTTTATAAATATTTTGTCCCCATGCTTATACTTCTTAAATTTTAATCAGACGATGGAAGTCAAAAATATGGTTAGTTATGTTGTTGCAATTTTGACAAGTTTAAAAAAAACAACAAAATTATGTGTTATATTTATCTAAATTTGGTCATACACAGGGTATGTGATATCATTATAATCACATGTAAATTGGAGATGAAAAAAAAAGACATAATGACGGCTCTCATGTGACATAACAAATATTGATTTTGCACATAATTTTGAATCAGGTGTACCGTTTGCGAAATATAATGCGCCAAAAATGGAAATAGCGGGTTTTAACCTTCGACCAAAATAAAATAAATGGACGGGCCATAACCATTGAACTTGCTCAGTAAAAACGAGGCAAAACAGTCGGACATATACTTCAACACCTAATTATAACCATGTACAGTACATTTGTTACAAAAAATAGATAGCGGTTTTTTGATGTGTATTTACACTTCGGGAAAGCACACGAAGGCATAATTTGGTCAAATGTTTCGTTATCATGTAACAATAGACGCGTGTCGCACTTCCTACGGCTAGAGACCGACTGAAACGAAGTGAGAGCCGGCGCTCATTTTGTAATCTTCAAAAATGCGCTTCGTCTGGGCCCGTCCATTCATGTTATTTTTGTCGAAGGTTTTAACTTTAAAAAAAAACTGTAAAATGTTAAAATTAGGAATAAGGTTAGATGATTTAGTGCCAAACTACTTTTTAACTTCTTAGGGCAAAGTGAACCATAGTTTGATATTTATTAAAAAGTTCACGTTATAACGAAAGCAAATGTGTTGGACGAATAATAATTGGATGGATGTTATGTACTTCATATATTGTTTTGTTCTACATGTTTGTATTGTAATTTATTAAGTTATTTTTGCGACGACGAACTGTAAATTTATTGTTAGCAGTGTTCTCATGGAAGTGATGTAACATCTTATATGAGATTAAATGTCTATAAACCTATAAGCAGGTCAGCAGGTCACTCCTGATTTCGGCGTCACCTGAGCTCGTTTACGGTTTTTATTGAAACGAGTTCTGTATTTTCATGGTAGATTGAAATATTTCTCATATCTATATCATCACAAAATTTCTAAGCATTGACTCATAATCAACTACCGATTCCCAGAACTGGAACGATGCCTTTTATTTGTCATCAAGATTCTCAATTTTAACCTGTCACTCATGTTTTAATCTACAGCTTTAGTTCAATATTTTGTCTGTGCTTAATTCTTGATCCTCTTTAAATAATTCCTGCGTTTTTGTTTAGGCCTGGCTTACGGCGGTAAAAAAGTGGAAGCACCGAACCTTCTTAGGATGAGGTACGTTTGAATAATTTACACCTAAAGACGTCGAAACACTGTTTATTTTTGCAACTTTAAACATATCTGATCAACAAACTATGTAACCCTTATTTCGTTGGGGTGTAGAACTTTTTGGAATGATTTTATGTTTTTGGCCAGCAGATAGTATTGTAAACTTGTATCTTGGTATCTGCGGCTGTCACAGTGTTCGTTTATTCTTGGTTTATTCCGATCCACATCTTGATGTCAGTTTTGTTGTCCTGTCTTTTCGCTGGCTTTTAAATGTGTCTTATTAGCTTGCGGGTGTTCGAATGAATGTTAAAGTTGACAAGCGTATATAATGCTTTGGACCTAATATGGAGAGAATTCAACTACAAATAAAGCAAAAGTAATGTGTTGGGTTTATTTAAAAAAACAGTTTATATCACGTGTCATCCGTAGCACAAAGTCCACTATTACTAACAGTGAGATGTAATAACAGAGACGTTATAGCCTAACAATACGGCTTTAAAAACTGACTAAACGTAGCATATATTATATATCATAGCATAGCTTACCTACGCATGTATATGTGCATTTTGTGAAATAAAGGAAAGAATATGAAACTTTTTACGCTATATCTGTTGATAGAAAGAGACAAAATTACAATTTGTTGTGGACAATCCAGAGTGCGTGACTGAGAGACGGCTGAACAAAGTCGGGCAAACAGTCTTGCATTCGTCTAGTCAATACGGTGACGGGCACAACATATTTACAGGTAAAAAATATCTTAGATAGCAATTGACTAAGATGTCAGAAGAAGGTTAAAACTGAATGTTATTCCGAAACAGAAAGTAATTAAATTAATGAATATTTTAGTATTATAGTTTTTATACCTTTGGCATTTTTGGCACCAAATTGAAATTGCCGAATCAAAATACATATTATAAGCAGTGGCCGGCAAAGTAAGTATAAAAATCCATCTCTCGTTTAGCAAGCCGAATAAATAACTACCAAAACTCATATTGTCGTGTTATTAAATAAAAAATGAAATGAACCTTTTACTCAGAAACATGGCAACCAAGGATGGTACGTTGGATGATCCAGTATGGTAAGAAAAAAAATCAATCCCGGAAAATCACGGAAAGTTCATCATAAATTCAATAAAATGTATTTTCTTTCGATCAATTAAAAAGGCATTTAAAGTATATTGTACTGATATACTATTGTTACCTGATATACTGATTGTTATGATTGTATATGATATATTTTTTCCTGGGCTAGCGCCTTTATTAACTAAACAAAATACAAGCTAAAACTAAAACTACAAATACAGTTAGACTGCCCATAGACCGTTGAAGGTCTAAAGACAATCCAAATGCTCAAGCCCAAGCTTGTATATGATTGTATATGTATGTATGTAACATGTATGTATGATTGTATGTTACGTAATCCACGCAGGTAAATCCGCTCAGCTAGTTTTCAAATAAAATGTTCTGAATAGGTACCTACTTAGTTTAAATTTCCGCGCATTATCTGACAAGAGTACTATTACAAGCCTAGGCTGCAAATTATCATTTTATGGACTCATGCATGCTGGTCTCGGCTACGTATCCACTTACATTTTCACGTTCGTCCTTTTTATTTTATTTAATAACTAGCTGACCTGACAGACGTTGTCCTGTCTTAGAACTGTCAAACACGCAAAGTTAAAATTGTAAATCTTATTTTTTTACACCTTGGGTTACATTATTGGAGTTTAAGTATGGGCCCTATTTTTTTTGAAAATATAATAAAGCCTATGTTACCCGGGGATAGTGTAGCTTCCCAACAGTGAAAGAATTTTTTAAATCGGTTCAGTAGTTTGGGAGCCTATTCAATGCAAACAAACAAACAAACAAGCAATCAAATCTTTCGTCTTTATAATATTAGTTTATTAGTTTAATTAATAATAGGCGTGCGTTTGACCACCAACTAGCCTGATGTAAAGCGACGAGATGTAATTATTATTTATCTTATTGAATAACATACATTTAAATGCTTCTGTTACCGGCCGTTGCCACCTTTTTTTTACCATCAATAAAATAAGAACCTCGTAACCAAAGGCCAATTTAACCATAGGCACTTTAAACGTGTAATTATCAGAACCGATGCACCGATGCGGGCGTGAAATTTCATTACTGTCAACTTGACGCTATCCATCAATCTGCGATGATGGATGATAGAGAGCTGTTTAGCATTAAACGCTGGTTAAACATTGGTGTGTTTGATTTTCGGCTTCAAAGCTATTATCTTGAGGTTAACATAAAAGGTTAACTAAGATAATTTAGTGCCTGCAAAATGTGGAATGAGATACCTTCCGCGGTGTTCCCTAGAAGCTACAACAAGAGGTACTTAACAAAACGAGTTAATAGAGTCTTAAAGGGTCGCCGTCTTAGTGATGCCTCTGGTGTTAAAGGTGTCCAGGCGATGATGACTGCTTACCATCAGGCAGCCATCTGCTTGTTTCGCACCTGGGCCCTGATTTCGTAACTTTAACATGCACGTAACGCACTGCGTTAAGTTCACCTCTTAAAATTAGGACTCTATTCCTTAGGAATAAAAACCAACTTTTAGAGGTTGAATTAACACGGTGCGTTACGTGCATGTTTGTAGTTACAGAATCAGGGCCCTGTAGCATATTAAAAAAAGTTTTTCGTGGAACATTTAAGTAGGTACCTAGTTAATTTTATACAAAGATCTTAACTGTGCTAAAACAAGTTCATAATCTACCCTCACTATATATCTTAAACTACATATCCCTTAAATTATCTTGTGCGCCTGTTTTACATACAAATGGGTGGTTTCAGAGTTGGTTAGCCTCATATTATTGCTGTTGTTTTAATACGCTCCCATTATGATAGGAATTAAGCCAACAGTTATAATAAGGGTTATTACTATACGGTTTATATTAGTTTGTTGCAAATACCGACCTAATTTTAGTAATTAAATTATGCTGTGTGACTAATTTTAAGCCACCGATACAAAAAGTGGGCTGTTATAAGATAAACTTATATATCTGTGTTTTTTAGGAAGGACCTCATCATCATCATTATCATCAGCCAGAAGGCGTCCACTTCTGAATATAGGCCTCCCCCTTTAACCTCCACTCCGAACGACAGCCTGCCTTTTGCATCCACTGGATGCCAGCGACTCTCATTATGACATGTCGTCGGTCTATCTAGTGGGAGGTCTCCCTACGCTGCGTCTTCCGGTTCGTGGTCTCCACTCAAGAACCTTTCTTCCCCATCGGTTATCGGTTCTTGGAGCGATGTGGCCTACGTATCGTGATACAATATATTAGTCACAAACTTGCAAAACAAATATTCGAACCAAAACTCGGCGCACGTTACGTATTGCGTCGAATTTTTGGTTAGTTGTAAGGCAACCGCGATCCGACTTCAACGCCGCGTGATGCCAGGTCTACGATGACGTAGCGGACAAGCAACGTTGAACACTATGCAAGCAGCATAACGTCTGACTTGGAATGAATGAGGCATTGCGAATTATACAATAGATGTCTAAGTATGTACAGCAACGCTGGGATGTTTTAACTGTTTTTACTTAGAGATTGTGACTCTATAGGTATTGTATCTAGATAGGTATAAAAAACAGAGCAGATATTAATTTTATACTCATTTATTTTTGACTAGCTGTGCCCCACGGATTCACCAGTGTGGACATTCCCTGAGAAACCGTACATTTTTCCGGGATAAAAAGAGTATCTTGTATCACGCCGGCCCTCCAAGTACTCGATGAAAAAATTGCCCTGGGGACAAAGAAACCAAGAATAAATATAAAAAAACCGACTCACAAAATTTCAAAAATACGCAATTTCGGCCAAACTGCTAAACCAATTCAGATAAAATTTCTATGGAATTAATTATTGAAAATATATACTCTCATTATAAAAAACAAATCGGTTCCTAAAAGAGGTAACAAACATTAAAAAAAAAATGAGAGTTTTTGAAATTGTAAAAAAACAAAAAGCTTCGCTAGGACACTTAAACAATAATAATAAATCATATGAAATAGATTGCTTTTATCCCTTGGTAAACTATCAACTATTGCTGCGAAATATCTGTTAGTTACTACAAAATACACTTAGGTCTAAGTACATATTTCAGGGCGGTATTTCACCAGGCGCAGTTTGTACACGCGGCGTTTCAACCGGAAAGCGATAACGGGTTTAATTTACAGCCCGCGTTTAGCTTTGCATAGGATTTTTGCAGTTTCCTGGTCAATGGAAATAAAGTTAGTATGTTGTTTTTAAACTTACCTATTTGTAATGATATTCTTAATAAAATAAAAAAATACGTTCATTTACTGACAGACAAAGCACATCCTAAACCGCTACTGGTTCTGGAAACACGACATTTTACACAAGTGTTCAATGACAAAGGTGAGGACAAAGGAATTATTTTTTAAAATTCATCCCCTAAAGGGGTAAAATAGGGGAAGATTTTTATTTTTTGTTTATAACATGGACGTTGGTCTTAGACGTCTGTTTATAGGTAAAAGTTAGTTGTATTATCGTTTTTTTTGAGAACTCATCCCATAAAGGTGTTAAATAGAGAATGAAAGTTTGTATGGTTTGTGTATTGTTTGTACGTCATTTTTGAAGTTAAAAACATAGAAATTGGTACTAAGACTTCTGGTTTTAGGTAAAGTTAGTTGTATAGTAGTTATTTCGAAACTCATCCCTTAAGGGGGTTAAATAGAGGAAATAATTTGGTATGAAAGTATGGAATGTTTGAAATTAGATTCTTGGAAAAGTGGGTTTCTGAGAGATTGCCGATGAGAAATCCCATCAGGTACATGGCTGGCACTACAAGTACATGAAAATGCTATTAACATTTTCAGCCTATCATGGTCCCACTGCTGGGACACAGGCCTTCACTCAGATAGAGAGATAGGGAGATAGAGAGAGAGGGGATAGCCCAAATCCAACATGCTGGCCCAGTGCATCTTGGTGAATCTCATATGTCTTTGAACTATTAAGGTTCTTGGACATACCAGTTTCTTCAAGATGTTTTCCTTCACCGTTTATGAGCGATGGCATCGAAACTGCACATTATTTATATAAATACTAAATAAGTCATTGGCGATGGTGGAGATTGTTAAGCGCACATACTACCGCTCGGCCACCATAGCCTATGAAAATACTTTATCAAATAAAGCCGTCATCAAAAAAGTGGAAGGAAAATATTAATAAATTATTATTGAATTTTACTTCTAATATGAGACCCTTATTGATTGATGGATGCGCTATGACGAAGCAAAAAACGCTATGACGTGTGATGCAAACTTTAAATGTTTTCGTAAAATTTTCACTATTTTTAATCATGTTATACGTAGGTACTTAAACTTACTCATATCAAAGTTATATGATTATTTACAGCAAAAAAAAAGCCTTAAATAATCTTATAACTTTAGTGAACAACTATGATAGTTTAAAACAGTGTTTTACTTTTATAACACTAATATTATAATTGTTTAAGTTAGTGTGTTTGGATATGTGTTTGTGTGCAAGCGTATTCCATAATCGCATTTTTGCCGAGATGGTAGACAAGAACAAGCCTATCTTTCAATCTATTAAATATAAATATAAAAATCAATTGCTGTTAGTTAGTCTCGCTAAACGGCTTGACCGATTTGTATTCTTGAATATGTATTTTTTGTTTAGCTCGCTCTAATGAAGGGGTGTTTTTTTTGAAAAATACGGGATAATCTTATTAAACCTTTTTCTTTTGAATTTGGACAGGACAACGTTTGTCGGGTCAGTTATTATAATAAAAATTGATCTTTGCCAATTGTGTACCGATTTTAATATATTGCTTAATGAAAGGCTATGTTTCAAGGTTTATTCTATTTAACAATAAAGAAAATATTTTAAAAAAAAAATATTCTTTTTTGTAAAACGTATTATGAAAAAAAATATTCAATGATAAAAATGTTTTTTTTTTTTTTTCCATAAATAAAAAATTGTCTGATGTCTATGATATAAAAACGCATTAAAACACAACCTCAATTTTATAACTGACCTCCACTATTCTCCGTATCTCAAATACATATTACCTTTCTCCGTTCCCGTCATGGGGTAATAATGAAGTTCGCGCAATATCACCCCTCTACCCATGATCATAATTACAAAGAAGAAAATTCCATGGTGCCAAAAATAAGTCAACAAAACCTAACCGCCCATTGCGCTTGCCTTTTTAATAAATTTCACATTGCAGTAAAATTCAATCGAGCGATCAACCCGTAACTCAATACCCGCTAACTTTAAAACTCGCTCCAATATCGAAAGAAATCGGGGTTAAAAATTCGGAAACCCTCAAGAAGAATGCATCCCAACTCGCCCCGATCTTACAAATAAGGGAGGAAAACTCCTCATTGTACAGCACCTTCAAAACCAGACGTCCTAATCGACCCTTTTGAAATTCCAACTAAAGGGAAACTCTCGTATTTCCATAACAATAAAAATGTGATCCGAACATCTAGAAATGCCTCAGCGATATTCACGGATCATAAAATCGCGCCCGCTCTTTGAATAAAGCACGACTGATTTAATTTGACCCGCGGTGCCTTAACGCGTTTACCATATTTACACCTATTAGAGAAGGGTATGGGTGTCAGAGTAGCTTGGTTTTTATTCTGGAGTGGTGGTTTTCACTCATGTTTGGATGCCGTTTGTGGTCAATGGCGTGCCTGATGTATACAGACGTCTGCGTTTAATGCTGTTATTTCAGCCAGTTTAGCTTTATTACTTGAAGACAATATTTTATAGCGAAATGGGGGGAAATGAGTCTTTTCAAGCATTTTACCTATTAAATGCAATTGAGTTTGAATAATAAAATATGCTTGTTTGTGCAGTAAGGAAAAAATTGTGAATTTTTGATTTCAATAACAACCCAACACATTAAAAATCAAAACTTAACTGATAATAAAACTTGGCAATAATATAATTTTATGCTACTGCTATTATTATAGCTCTAGGTATACAGGGTTACGCGAAAAGGGCGTAGTAAGCCAAAAGGGGTCTTTTTGCTAATCGTTATGAACAACATTTACTGTAGGACTACAATGAAATTGCGAAAAAAAAACTGCTGCTCCATACATTTTGTCGAGTGTAAATGACACTTTTCGTATCTGTATATTTATTTATAAATTTAGTGTGAATGATATTTTGCAGAAAAATATCATTCACACTCAACAAAATATACGAATCAGCTGATCATCATCATCAGCCAGAAGACGTCCACTGCTGAACATAGGCCTCCCCCTTTAACCTCCACATACCTCAGCTGATATTTTACGCGAATTTAGGGTTGGTCCCCCAGTAAAATTTGTTCACAATGGTAAACAATGACTTTCTTTCAGCTCAGTACTTCCGTTCCATGTCATTCTGTATAACCTGTAGCAACAAAATTCGTTTATTTCAAGCTTATCTACAAACATTTTTCTTACTAAGATCGACCACAATGGAATGAGCTACCTTCCACGGTGTTTCCGAGAAGCTACAACATGGGGTTCTTCAAAAGGCGAGTTAATCGAGTCCTAAAGGGTCGGCAACGTATTTGTGATGCCTCTGGTGTTACAAGTATCTATAGGCGACGGTGACTGCTTACCATCAGGCAGACCGTTTGCTTGTTTGCCAACAATGGCGTAAAAAAAATACGAGTTGGGGGTGCATAAAAAATAAATGGTCCGCCATCTTTAGGAGTCCACCATATTAAATTTTAATGACGCCATTTCGACGCATTGTCATCCAAACTAAATATGTAAGTAACATTTCAACTCAATCAGTTGAGGATAACTGGTCTAAAGTTAAATTATAAGATTTGTCCCACATATACGTACAAAATTTAAAATATTTCCTAAAATATCATACCTTCAAAGTATTACGCCCCGTCCTACCCAAGAGAGCCATCCGGCCCGGCTATCAGGGCTCGAAGGACCAATTAGTTTCCTAGTTGCAAACTTTTCATCTGTCAGATTTATACACTTTCCTGTAAGTTTGGGAAAACATTACAACTATTTTGTGAGTTTAAAATGAAGCCGCTTGTGTAGGATGTTGGCCTTCGCAGGTAAGTTGGCCTTGGTCTGTAGTATCTATGTTGCTTTGTTGTTGTGAACAATTGTCGGTTCTTTTGATAATAATCAGTCGCTTCTTTTGTCTTAAAGTAATGGACTGATTTCTCCTAACTTTAATAAAGTTGCCTTAGAAAATTGCCGACACCGTCCTTGAAAGTTCATTCTACATCCCCCAACATCCATTTTCATTTTCCTCCCAAATAAAATGCTTAACAAGTTTAACTTTCACAAACCGCCTCCAAACAGGTAACTCCGAAAGAACTTGCGAACATCAAGAGCCTCTCCCAAAACGTCACTTTCGTACAATTTATAACCAGAAACTGTGACAAGGTAACACGCGGAATAACCTAATCCTCTCGCAAGTGGGTCACTGGGGGACCTAGGAGAAAATTTTGCAGAGGTATACTTAGCTATGAAAAGTAAAATCAAACCGGTGGATTTTTTCCAGTGGATTAGAGTGGAACAAGGGTCCTAGTGCATTAAATGCGTCTAGTGCGTACACGGAC
The DNA here is from genome assembly GCA_932305915.1 of Agriopis marginaria. Classification (NCBI taxonomy): domain Eukaryota; kingdom Metazoa; phylum Arthropoda; class Insecta; order Lepidoptera; family Geometridae; genus Agriopis; species Agriopis marginaria. Next base: position 13,672,439 of record OW029926.1, on the reverse strand, counting down.
ACGTACACATTAGGTAGAAACCTAGTTTGCAATCAGATCGTAGCGATGGTAATCACGCGTCATCTTGCTCGATCTCATAGCGTAAGTAGTTGGCAAGAACGGTATGACTAGCAGACTTACTCAATAAGGTCCCAAGGTAACTATAAAGTTCGCTTATACTTTTAGGACTGGTAATGGTCCAAAGATACAGGTGTACCGTGTATGAATAATGTTGATACGCACAAGACAATCAAAAAGTCCGTTACTGCTTGGTCCGCTAAAGATGGTAGAAATCGCACGGACTCTAGGCCTTAAGCAGCCCGTCAACGTCAGTAGATTTTCACAATACATATTCTTATTGATACTGTATCTCAATCTAGTGCAAGAATCCAGTGACGCTAGCCCAATGGAAACACATTTCAATCTAGCCTAGGATCCAGAACTGGATTCATATAGGACAGGAGTCTGCCTCCCGCACGCCGCTACCTTATGCTTTCTTGGGATGTCTTTACCTACAATAAAACCTCAAAAAAGAATACCTACTCAGTGTGACTTATATGGCTGAACCAGCGTGACTGGTTTCCAGACATACTGAATCAATTTCAATCAGCCTTTAGTTTTTTTTCAACCAAACTAAAATCGCGTCGTATGCGTTAAAGTTGACCAAAGCTATCTCCTTCGCACGTTTTCTCAATTTTTGAAGATAAATATCGTTCAGTGATGTTCAATCTTCAAAAACGATGGAGTGCATGAGTGAGATAGCAGCACACCTATTGCTGTCTCTACAATAGCGGAGTTCTAAAAGACTGACCTCTGTCTCCACTGCGGTCTCGTTCAAGCAACCATTGGAAAGCGACTCACACACACATTACTGCGTATGTAGTGAGTTACCTACAGCTTTGCGCTCTTCAGAGCTATCTTTCTGTGTTAGAATGTTCTACTCAGTGCTACGGGCGACGATCCCTTGTCAAATTAACGCTTCTTCTGTCTCACGGTGACAAACGACGCGAGCATAATAAAAACTTGCAGAGCGTGAGCCGGCGATGTTGTAAATAGAGCAGTAGAATGGAAAAGTGAAGTTTTCATGTGTTGCTTGCGTAATTGAATCCTTTCCTTACTAATGTTATCAAAGCGAAAGTAACTCTGTCTCTTTGTCTGGATGTTTGTTCGCTTTTCACGAATAAACGGCAAAGCCGATCTTAACGAAATTTGGCAAGATGATAGTGCACATCATAGGGGTGGACATAGACTACTTTTCCTTCCAGAAAATGCGGAAAAACTGGAAAACACCTGAAAAAACAATCACTGGTAACACCGCAGGATTCAGCTAGGATTTCATAAATTTAATTTTTTTGAGTTGTTTTGTGATTTTTGAGTAAAGACGACGACTCGGAAGACAGCATAAGTACCCTAATAGCTGAACTGGCGACATCGTGAGAGTCGCGGGTATCCAGTGGATGCAGATGGCAGGCTGTTGTTCAGTGTGGCATGCTAAGAGGGAGGCCTATGTTCAGCAGACGATGTCTTATGGCTGATGATTATGATAATCATGATACCTTTTTAACATAGTTGTTTAATATTTCTCAGTTAGTTTTAAAATTTTCAGCCACAATGTACTGTGAAAATTGTACTTCTGGTATGCTGGAATAAGTGCTGAAAATGCTATGTTGTGAAATATTGCATCTGAAAAAACTCATATTGCGTGCTAGTCAAAAATACAATAAAACAAGTTTACATTTAAAAAAAAGATAATAATCTTCAAACGCCTAAACATAAATTTTGTTGAATCATCATCATCATCATAGTCAGCCTTTTAACAGTCCACTGCTGGACTTTTAGCCTACCCGGAAAGGGTGATTGGGCCATATCCACCACGCTGGTCCAGTGCGGGTTGGTGGATTCACATACGCCATTGAATTCCTTCTCCGTACGTATGCAGGTTTCCTCACGATGTTTTCCTTCACCGAAAAGCCAGTGGTATGAAAATCCGTACATAAGCTCCAAAGAGCTCTTTGGTACGGGCCCGGGGTTTGAACCCACGACCTCACGCTTTCTAGTCTAGCGGTCTCCCAAATGGGCTACCACGTCTTGAATCATAGCTTAGAACAATCTCGATCAAGTTACCTTTCAAACAAAAATAAACTAAATCAAAATTGATTCAGCTGCTTGGGAGTTACGATGCCACTGATATAAACACAGTTAAGTACACACGTTAAACTTATCATCATCATCATCAGCCATAAGACGTCCACTGCTGAACATAGTCCTCCCTCTTTAACCTCCACACTGAATTTACAACACTCCTCTTTTTACATCAGGGGTTCATAACTACAAATTTACAAACATTGGGTCTGGTACTAAGCTGACTACTAAGCTGAGTGGAAAAAAGTGTCTTGAGTTATAATAAATCTAGATACATTTTAAAATGTTTTGTCATAACTATCTACTTTCACTTGCAACGATCGGATAGATTAAATGCATACATTATTAAATAGGTAGTTACCTATATCTACCTTTTAGTCTTTAGCTACCTTTGGTTCTGATTTTTTTGGCAAAATCCAAAAACTTTTTAATTTATTTAGTTTTCTTTTCTTTGTTTGTTTTCTATAGTCGGAGTGACCGGTTTAATCTTACGTAATTCCCGTGTAATATAAATAAAATGTGTTTTCTTTATAGATTTAGTTTATACCAAAACAGTTGATTTAGAAAAATGAATTTATATAACTCTTTTTTTAATGCCATAGGTGGCAAACAAGCCAACAGGCTGCTTGATGGTAAGCGATCACTGTCGGCTATGGATGTAACACCACACAGAATAATTACGTTCAACGTTTTACTTTTCTCCAAATTTTCTTAGGTACTTGTAATGATTTTACCAGAGAGTGCAAAGTGTTTGTAATAAGTACCGTTACTATTTTCTTAACCTCCCAAATGCGTTACGCACCGTATGTCAGCGTAAGCGAAAAGTGCTCCGACGCGCGTATTGTGTGTAAGAAGATTTATCATCATCATCATAGCCAGCCTTTTTAACAGTCCACAGCTGGACTTTTAGCCTATCCCCGAAAGGATGATTGGGCCATATCCACCACGCTGGCCCAGTGTGGATTAGTGGATTCACATACGCCATTGAATTCCTTCTCCGTATATACGTATGCAGGTTTCCTCACGATGTTTTCCTTGACCGAAAAGCCAGTGGTATGAAAATCCGTACATAAGCTCCAAAGAGCTCATTGGCACGGGCCAGGGTTTGAACCCGCGACCTCACGCTTTCAAGTTTAGCGGTCTCCCAGATGGGCTACCACGGCTTTTTAAAGAAGATTTATACACAATACCAATGGTATATAATATTATGTACGTATTTTATACTTTTTTTAACCTTTTTTTTATTACTGAAAGGTAGGTGAAATTCCCCATTTTAGCCATAAAAAACTCCTTCACTCGCATTCGACGGGTAAAAAAATGCAATTTGAAGTAAACCTCTTAAAACAACATCATAGGGGATTTATCTTCGAGCTCGTAAGTTGAAAGTCTACTAAGTATATGAAACTTAAGAGCATTAGATGTAAAAAGATCACTACTTGCAAGTTGGCGTCTAGCCAGAAGCGTACTACTTGATTTCTGAGGCCCGAAGCTTAGGGCTTCCATTCTATTCTATCAAAAAGAGGATTTTACTACTTTTTACTTTTTTTTTTTTCTAAGCTGCGTGTAAAAACTGGATGCAAGGAACTGCCGACCGAACTCAGTGGCGTGCATTGGGAGAGGCCTATATCCAGCAGTGGACAGTTAGAAGCTGATGATGATGATGATGATGACTACTTTTAAATAAAAGAACTTGTATAGAAATCATGCCTTAATCATAATAATGAGTACTTAATTAACATCAAGATTAAAATTTATCTAATCTGAGCAAAATAATATTGTCACAAAAATTATTTGAAGAGCTTTCTTTCTTCTACAGTCTGTCTTTCGATCGTTTGAATGTTGTAAATAAATAAACCGACCAAGCGTGAGTGGGGCTCGCGCTCTGAGAGTTCCGTACCACAACACAATTCAATAACAAAATTACCAGTTATAACTTGGTAATGAACAGATATACTTGTCACCAATTCACTATTATTACTAGCCATTATTTATTATTTGTTGTTATACTTTAGAGGGTGTTCTATAATTGTCATCATAATCATCATCAGCCAGAAGACGTCCACTGCTGAACATAGGCCTCCCCCTTTTACCTCCACACTGAACGACAGCCTGCCTTTTGCATCCACTGGATGCCAGCAACTCACTGAACGACTTTTCTATAATTGTGCCAAGTACCATTTTTACATTAGACCTAATACAAAAATATGTAAAAAATACGTTTAATGTATGGGGACCCCCTTTTTTTACTATTTGACAATTTTTTAATTAATCCGCCGTAACATGGCATGTTGGAAAAACTCAGAGTCACACAACGGGCAATGGAGAGAGCTATGCTCGGAGTTTCTTTGCGCGATAAAATCCGAAACGTGGATATTCGCCAAAGAACCAGAGTCACCGACATAGCTGTTAAAATTTGCAAGTTGAAGTGGCAATGGGCAGGCCACATCGCTCGAAGAACCGATAACCGATGGGGAAGAAAGGTTCTGGAGTGGAGACCACGAACCGGAAGACGCAGCGTAGGGAGGCCTCCCACTAGATGGACCGACGACATTGTGAGAGTCGCGGACATCCAGTGGATGCAAAAGGCAGGCTGTCGTTCAGTGTGGAGGTTAAAGGGAGAGGCCTATGTTCAGCAGTGGACGTCTTCTGGCTGATGATGATGATGATGATGTACATGGCATATTCTGTGAAAATTTGCTATCTATTACGGTTCGAAAGATACAGCCGATTAGAGGTAAGACTGAGAGACGGGCAGTCAGGCAGACAGATATCGTAATAGGGTCCCGTTTTTACCCTTTGGGTACGGAACCCTGAAATATAACTATGTGGTAATTACAACAAAAATAACATTGCAGGTGAAGTGTGCGTTCAAACGCAAGCTTATTTTATATTCAGCGGAATTTCGAGTACCAAAAAAGGTATCCTGGAAAAATATATACGTCTATGCTTATTCTTCATACGGGCGCATAAACTTATGAAGTCAATTCGATTTCTAACTCAAGGCTAAGTTGCTCCAAGTTTATAAGTAGGCGAAGTAGGCATAGACAGATTTTGTGAATGGCCATTATTACGCAGAATATACAGTCACTTTAAATAAATTTAAATTTACCACATAAACCTTAAGATGCTTAAATAAGAGTTAACATTAAATAAATAAATAAAATATACATTTTAAATAGACAATATTATAATAAATTTACCTAATTAAAAGTCAAAATAAATAATAACATTATATTAAACCACACACACAAACACAATTTAAGATATAAAAAATCACGCTATCGCTAAGAAACGAAGATTTTTGAATTATTGTGTTTTGAGCAAGGGCTTTCACTTGCCATCCGTACATTACAGAAGCATTAGCATGCGTTCTATCTGAAAACCTCTCTGAGTTCTATTGTAATCTCTACTTTATTTCAATAGTACTAAAGTTTTCTCAAAAACAAACACAAAGTTGCCAAAATTAGCACAATATAGCAGAAAATTTTGCGAAAAAAAGTTTCTATGTATGAGACACTGGCCATTTATAAATCATGTTGAAAACACAATTATTTACAAGTAAAACTACGAATATTCCAATTTCAAAATTTCCCTCCACATTTTTTACGAGCTATTTGATCTATCGTCTCTTATTGGAAAATGAATCTGCGTCAGGAACATTTTGGTGCGATGAATTCTTAGGCTGGAAACAAACTATCAGACGTGGCTGATGGACGCGGCTGACGGACGCGACTGATAAGTGTACACAGTCTTCAAAAGACAACAACGGCTGACAAAAACATCCGGCGCGCCAGATTTCTGTCGGACGTCCGAACGTTCAAGTTCAGCCAAAGGTTACATCCACGACTTACGTCTGATAGTTTGCACAGCTCAGTGTACATTCATTATCTAGATATCTTTATGTCGCGTCCGTCAGCCGCATCCGTTAGCCGCGTCCGATAACTTGTTTTCAGCTTTACAATTTCAAATGTGGTATAAAACTGGACGAATCCTATGATAGACTTCAAATTGGCATTTATCGAGAAAGGCCATTTTAAGCCAACGTTTGTTCTAATATACATAATTATAATATTTTGAATGATAGAAGAAGACTAGTTTCTAGCGGTTGCACAGAATCTATAATAAAAAAAGTTTAATAGTGTATTTACCACGTACTTGTAACTTAGTAATTAATAAAGTTATTTTGTCAAACTTAATTAAATCCTCTAAAATTAAAGGAGTATCTGCTTAACTTTTAGGTAGCCAGGTCTCATTTTAGGTCAAACTAGTTTATGCTAGTTAAAACCAGGTAGCCCGGCAAAATCGTAGCAAAGCCAGGATTATGTTCGGGAGAGCGAGTTTAAAATTATAAAGCTTTCAACCGACTTAAATCAGATTTTAAAATGGCTTTATAGTAGCAGAAATTGGCAGTTTTATTATTGGTTTTTTCGACAATTGCGCGTAAAACTAATTATTATGGAAGTAGCGTATATTAACGCCTAGACTGACCTACCATAAAAAATATGATAGTAACAAAAAATCACTGTAGTAATGATTTAAATAATGGAGTGATTTAGAAACATTCTAAATACTGTATTATTTTTTATTTTAGAAGAAAAATTTATATATTCTTTGGTACACATAATATTATATGCAATAATTATACTGTTTACAAGTGCCAATGTCCACGAGCAATGACGTATATGTACCAATTTTTTAACCGACGTCAAAAAAGGAGATTTTCAGTTCGATTAGCCTCAGTATTTTTTGTCTGTTTTTTTTTTTAATAAAATCATTTATTTTTCAGAACATGGTGGGTAAACAAACATTTAAATAGCTTACAGGGTCGTACAAATATAAAAATATATCTCATGTCATTTTCAGATCCAGCGACCAAATTAGTTACAGAGTTAAAAATAATATCTGTGTAAATTATATCGGTCTAAATTAACCAAAGAAAGAAAAAACATACCAATTGCTATTATTTTAGTTGTTTTTGTGTTACAATGGGGCCGAAAGGTTCTCGAGACCACGGATCGGTAAGCGCATCGTAGGACGTCCACCCACAAGATGGACAGACGACCTAAAAAGACCGCAGGGAAACACTCACTGGATAAAGGCCGCTTCCAATTGACCCTTTTGGAGGTCGATAGGGGAGGCCTATGTTTAGCAGTGGACGTACTATGGCTGAAATTATGTTTTTTTTTTTAGTTAATGCCAGCTCAAACGTCAAAGCTACCTGTAAATTCACCTCATTGGCATAGTGTCACCATCACGAATTTGGCTTAACAAAACGGCATGCCAATGCTTTATTTACGTGCTCATTAAATATTTTTCACTAATGCCTTTCGGATTCAGTGGAAATAGCCCAGTATTTGAAACGAGATCAAACGTAAAAGCCTTTTCTTGTAAATTAGGACTAACAGACGTGCGGCTGGAATAAATAAGAAGTAAGAAGGTAGGATAAACGATTTGTTTTTTTTATGATGCTTCAATTTGTCTACTAGGAGCTCTTATTATACAAGATTACACGGAACTGTGGTACTAAGACCCGGACCCGGGTATGTCCTAAAACTGCGGCCAGAACCACCGGAGGATGGGCAGCAGCGTCCTGTTAGAACACGGTGAACGTACTGCGATCCCCAAGCCGCCTGCCAAGCGTGGGGATTATGGCAACACACCTCTCTAAGAGGGAGGCCTTGTTCAGCAGTGGACATTTAATGGCTGATGATGTGTGATGTGTGTGGTACTAAGCCAACAGGAGATCATCGTAATCATCATTATGAAAAACTTTTACTATGGGACCAATCCAGGGGCCTTTATCATCATCATCATTATCAGCCTTTTAACAGTCCACTGCTGGACTTTTAGCCTACCCCCGAAAGGTTGATTGGGCCATATCCACCACGCTGGTCCAGTGCGGGTTGGTGGATGGGCCTTCAAATTCAGGGGCCTTACGGTTACCTTTTAACGTGGATTTGAAACAGCGCTGAAATAGGACTGTGCGGAAAATCAGCCGAACGTGAACCTTAACGAGCCGAGAAACGGTTTGCGGTCACGCAACTTTTCGCAATCACCTAAACAGAATCGGTTTAAAACAGATAGACGTAAAGCCCCTGAAATTTCAAAAATAATGGCTGTACCATACATTTTAATGAGTATGAAAGAAATTTTTCTATGGAACAGATGGGGTCAGGTGTCAGGTTTGGTTCCATATCCTTCTTCTTAAACTGCCTTTCCAACTAAGTGAAGGCAGGTAGTCAGCTCGGCATAATGTGGTTTTGTTCTTGGCAAGGCGAAAGAGTTCGACGGCTCTCTTAATCCCTGTTTTTTCTCGGATGCTACGTAACCATGACTTCCTTTTACGATGAATTATAGCAAGTTTAATGACCTCCTTTCGGCTTAGTCGCTAATTTGATTGTATTAAACTTATCGGTTTTTTAACCTACCTACTACTCCGAACACCTTTTACAATATCTCTAACATAAAGTTTAAAAAAATGCTGATGATCCCAATTTCACGATATTATGTTAATACAAATATAAAAGTAGTAATATACTTAAGCTCTTTTACGTTCATCGCTAACTCCACAAAATTTCATTGCTATCATCATACAAAAGACGAATAAGTGATTTCATCTAAAGAAATCGCGAGTCCTCGCAAAATGGAGCAACAAAAAAATAATGTCGGACCAAATTGAATCATTTGTAATATTCATTCTTTTTTACTCCTGCTTCTGTGGACGGTTTTCTAAAGTTGGCTCTAGTGATTTGAGAAAAACTGGAAAGGGCTCCTAAAAATATCTAAACAAAAGTGTGATCTGGCGACGCAAAAAAAACTCGCTATTCTGACAGGATTTTTTTTTTATAGTACATAGGCTTGCGCTTGGCCGCCATGTCTACGATGGAGCACGCTTGCCTAGAAGAAACCGATTCACTCTCGACTACTACTATTATTATCACAGACATTACCAGGATGAGTCTTTTTTTCCATGAATGTAAATTTTTAAATATGTGTATAAAAAAAAAACTGCTGATTTGTTTCCCTAATGTCTCTCACATGAAAAAAATACAAAAAAGATACACAGATAATTGTGAGATTAGTTTTGAAAAAAATAATATTTTAATAATTTTTGTGACATTGTATAAAAAATATGTGCTGTTTGATGTTATTGCTCAAAAACGATTAAGGAAAAAAAAACATCCTGAGGAAATCAGTATGTCCAAGAACTTCAAAAGTTCAAAGCATCGGTTCAAAAATATGACATTCACCAACATGCACTGGGCCAGCATGGTGGATTACGTTACGCTGATTTTCTCTCTCTGAGAGAAGGCCTGAGTCCCAGCAGTGGGAACATGACAAGAGGAAATGAATAAATGAATGAAAAAAAAAAAAAACGGGACTCTTTTTGCACACACGGTCATCTGATCCCAAAATAAGCAAAGCTTGTGATATGGCTGCCAGAGACTGATATACATACATATATAGGTTTAAATACATACTTTAATAGATATTAACACCCAGATATAGAACAAACACAAATGTTCATCACACAAATGTTTGTCCTAGGTGGGAATCGAACCCACGCCCCCAAGCTCAGAAGGCAGGTTCACTACCAACTGTACCAACGGGCTATCAAAAAAACTAAAATACTTCAATATCCTGCGCGGCATTAAAAGTTAACTCTTTATACCTAACTAGCGGTCCGCCCCGGCTCCGCACGGGTATAGTTATATAGCCTATCAAAATAGCCTATACTAATCAGTGATAATGTAGCATTCAAATGGTGAAAGAATTTTTAAAATCGGTCCATTACTTTTTGAGCCAATTTGTCACAAACATACTTACATACAAATCTTTCCCCTTTATAATATTGTGTATGTATAGATATATAGACAACAGTGTTTGTACACTTTTTTTGCAGTTGAATATACTCGCGTCGTTAGTTGGTGTCATATCCAGTACTTACCACACATAATTATCTCTTCGACATCTTTCCCAAGCGCTCGTTTTGCGATAATCAACTGTCTTCAGGAATTTGCGACGTCACCCTCAAGGAAAAGGGAAGAGAATAATCCGTTTCTAAAGTATCTTTTATTAATGTCCTTGCTCTGATACCTATCCTTCCTACTATTTGGGGATTTCTTAAGGGATTCGTTAATGAAAGAGCGAATGGCTTTGCGCCACCTTAATTTATTACGGTAAGGATTTGCTTACCTGTTTGCGCCTAGTTTTCTTATAGGTCAAGGTCTTTGCTGGGACATTTGTAATTTTATATAGTACCTTCTCTCATGTTTATCAATATCTCATTTTATTATATTTGTATTACTAATTTATTTATTTGTCAATTAATACATAATTATTATCAATATTAAATAATTAATACGTCACAAACTACTTAATTCTGATTACAAAAAATCTAGTCTAATCAAACAGCCCGCCCCGGATCGTTCCTGGTGCAAAAGTGCCCATAACACTGGCAGCATTCCCACGCTGAATGGCATGCCCAATCTTTGCACCAGAAACGAGCCAGAGCGGGAGTCGCCACCGTTATCTCGTAATCTGCGGCCAAGTTCTGCAATCAAGCTCTTGGCCTCAGTGCCCCAACAACCCATAGTTTCCACGGCAATGGGTACAAAATAACACTGTGGCTCTATTGCCGCGTACTTCTGCCGCTTTCTAAAGGCGGCATCTTCCGCTGCTGCTGCTATTTATATTACTTAGAGAATACCTATATATTTTACTGCGATGGTGATTTGTTCCGTCCCCCTGCTTTGACCCCTTGAGGGAGACGGAATAATAAAATTGCAATAATTAACGTACTTTTATGTATATTTTGCGATGCATGTCATAATAGTGATTATTACATACGCTTCCGGCAGCAGCAGAAAAAAAAATCTGGGAATAGAATTCGGACCCTCCCGTTCACGAAGTAGACGTGTTACCACTGAGCCAAACCGATCGCTATAATGGTTCTTATAGATTATCCTCGCCATAAAACTCATTATCTTTGCCATAAACCTCATAGAGCAACATTTTCATTCTAAAACATAAACTACATTCTAACCCTCAGGCAAAAATATCGTACACGACCGTACATAGAGTCAACCTATATAAGGAACCGAGAAATCTGATTTCTTGCTCTTGTCTCGGCTTGGAGGGAAATAAAACTGTCGTTTCATAGCGTAACGGGGTCGGACATGTTACTGCACCCGGTGGTATGCGGGGCCTCGGTGACCCCCCATTTGTAGGGGGCTATCCCTCAGATCGGTTGCTTGACACCAAAACAAAGTAAGAAACATTATGGGAACAAATTGAAATCCTGGCTACACACGCTCTCTACACGATTGATATTTCATTCTTTAAAAATACGTTTTTTTTTATATCATAGGTGGCAAACAAGCTGATGTTCCACCTGATGGTAAGCAATCACCGTCGCCTATGGCTACTTGCAACACCAGGGGCGTTACAGATACGTTGGCGACCTTTAAAGACTCTATTAACAGCCCTTTTCAAGAACCTCATGTTATAGTTACTCGGAAACGCCACTCATTCCACAAATTGCAGGTGTGAGGTAAAAATATGTAACCGTTATTTTTGGTTGATCAAATGTATAACGATACACGTGAACAAAAAATTATGAACCAAACCTTGTTTTGAAAGACTTATACAATGATATTCCACGTAAGGGCAGGCAGTCGAAAAATGTGGATTATTCCTTTTTTACTTTAATGGGAAGAAGCTAGTTGCCGTCTTGTATTTATGATGACGTCACTTACCCAGTCATCATTTCTGAAATTCGGGTAAAAATTGTTTTCCTTCTAATTATAAGCAACCGAGATACAAGCACACATCTAAGCTAGTAAGAATAAAAAATTAAAGGCGTTTGGGGTCGAGACATTGGGCCCTTGGGGACCGGGAGCTCACCTCATTTTCAAAAATCTTTCAGAGCGCCTGGTTAATGCGACGCGTGACCAAAATGCTGGCGTGTTTCTGGCTCAACGCATAAGCATTGCCATTCAACGTGGTAATGCCGCCAGCATGCTGGGTACGCTGCCAACTGGTAGTGGGCTTGAGCATTTGGATTGTCTTTAGACCTTCAACGGTCTATGGGCAGTCTAACTGTATTTGTAGTTTTAGTTTTAGCTTGTATTTTGTTTAGTTAATAAAGGCGCTTGCCCAGTAAAAAAAAAAAAAATTTATAAAAACAGTGTCTTTTTGTTGGCTAATTGGTATTAAGTAAATAGACTTTAAGTAAGTTTAGAGTAAGTATACACTTCAGTGGTAAATAATATTAGGTATAAATATTACTGTTCATAGCCAGTGAAAACTACCGCGTGTTTCTTACTGGTAAAAAAATTGCTATATTGTTCATGAAATTTGTGATTATAAAGTTTATTGTTAGTAATTTTAATTGTTTGCCGAATGTGGCTTACTTCGTTTTGATCTGGGACAGCCAATGTTTCCGAACGTCGCGCGTGACTTCCAGCCTTACAAATCACGCTAGTAGCGCACGCGACCTTCCCCTGTACTAATAACTGTAGCAATCAATTAAAATCTGTTTCTTTCGTCTTTTAACCACATTCATTGCGCGTTTAGATTGAAATAGTCAGATAAACATAACACTTTGCGAGCAATGATTGTGACTTGTGTTAGCGTAGTTCTCAAACTTCTAATGTCAAGTACAAAGCTCGAGCGATATGTCAATAGGTTCTGTTTATTTTGAAGTAAACGCCTTCTTTTACCAATAAAAAAGCAGTAGTAATAAACCGGACGAAGGATAGCACGCTACATTCTTCGTACGACACGATACTATGTTAATGTTACTTAAAACCTTATTACCACATTGTTAATATTTGTTTTTACGTCAAATGCCATGCAGCCATGTGAGGAATTTTTATGCCTCAATTTTTGTTTATTTTTGAGGTCAGTGGAATTTGTTTGCGTGACTGAAAGGTAGTGCGAAAGTCACCTTGTTCACTCGATTCTTTAACTTAGTAATTAGTATAAGTGCGTATTACTCAACGTAATTGTATTTGAAATTATAGACAGTTAAAAGGTCAGTGTACACGAAAAAAATACATAGTCATACCTATACAGCAATATGAATAAAAAATAAGTTTAGTTTTTAAGGTTCGAGTGACATTTGAAAAAGTACAATCATTCTATTTTATAGCCCTTAATAACACGTTATTTTATTCCTTGTCCTATTCATTCCTAAATGATCACCGACATTAGGTGGTCTTTGGATGGTTAACCGCGATTAGTTTTTACCAATTAGCGCCAATGAGTTCCAACTCGCACTTGGATGGTCACCAAGCGGACGAAACTGTGGACAAATGCTACGTAGTTACTTTAAAAACTCGCGAATTTTCATTGACTGGTTTTAATTATCTGAGGCCGTGGTAGCCCATTTGGGAGACCGCTAGACTTGAAAGCGTAAGGTCGCGGGTTCAAACCCCGGGCCCGTACCAATGAGCTCTTTGGAGCTTATGTACGGATTTTCATACCACTGGCTTTTCGGTGAAGGAAAACATCGTGAGGAAACCTGCATACGTACGGAGAAGGAATTCAATGGCGTATGTGAATCCACCAATCCGCACTGGGCTAGCGTGGTGGATATGGCCCAATCACCCTTTCGGGGGTAGGCTAAAAGTCCAGCAGTGGACTGTTAAAAGGCTGATTATGATGATGATGAATTATCTGAAACTAGCGAACCGCCCGCCCGGCTTCGCACGGGTGTAATGTACGTGCGAAGCGAGGGCGGGTCGCTAGTTATATATATAAACCTTCCGTGAAAATTTATCTAACTGATGGTGAAAACCGCAACAAAATCCGTTGTGTGGTGTAGGAGGAGTTAGCGGCCATACCGACTTACAGAAAGACAGACGAGGATAGCGACTTTAATTTATACTATGTAGAGAAGATGCAAAAACAGTAGATATTTCCATCAATAATTACTTATTGTAAAATCGCCTCGTATTGCACCGCAATTTCTTCCCATCCCGGCTGTTTAACCATTCCGCCCACTGTCACATTATGGGCGGGCGGCGATTTAAAACAATAACTACGCTTTCGTTCCCAGCAATGGTTTATGCTTAGATGGCACGCGATCTTAGTACAAACCCTAGGAAGAAGCATGGCGCGTTTCTGAGAAATATATTCAAGATATGAATCTACATGTCTATTTTTAACTACACTGATGGACTGAGGTATCATCATCGTCATCATAATCTTCATTATAATCTTTATCATAATCTTCATCATTATCTTCAGCATTATCTTCGTCATAATCTTCATCATAATCTTCATCATAATCTTCATCATAGTCATCATCGTCATCACCACCACTACCATAATCATAATGAAGACACCTTAGTTCACTGCTGGAAATTGTCTTTTCATAAGTTACATAGCCCAGCTCGATCTTCAGCTTCTGTTTCCAGCCACTGCCAAGTGCATTATGTACATAAAATACATCTATCCCAATCAGTTATCGGTTCTGCGACAAATATTATATCTGCCTCTCAAGTTTACTGATCTGAGTGAAGTGTTTTAGAGTGGAGCGGAGACTACAAATCGGCAACGTAGCGTGGACGCTTTAATACTTGATTAATATACTTTGGTATAAAATATATTGTAGTTTGAATAAAATCACAACTTTACTAAACTTTCGTATTCAAAACGAAATTTAGTTCAATTTGGAAAATTTAGCAAAACATATCAGTGATATTTAAATATTCGGCTAGTCTGTAGATCGGTGACCGCGAGTAGCAAATACAACTTTTTTGTATTGCTAGGTTACATTTATTTGGTTTGAACAATAACATGTCAAATGCTCTCTGGTGACCTAGAAAGAAGTAGTAAGCCCATACAAAACAATATCACGAACAAGTCTTTTCAAGACTTCTTTGAACATTCCCCTTTTCATGTTTGAAGTAAAATTGCTTTACTTCAAACATAAAAGTATTAGGGGAATGTTCATAGATAATTGTCAGAATATAAAACATCCTTTCCTCATAATATACGTATCCATTATATCTATTATTGCTTGGCAAGAAATGTACGAACCTTTCTCCAGTTTAGTACGAGCTTGAAAATGTGCTTACGGTTTACAAAGTTTTTACTAGAAAAACCACGGTGCGGTTTTAATTAAAAACTAAAGCGTTATAAGTAAGCGGTTCCAATTAAGTTTATTTTTAATAAAGATATGCAGATTTTTCTCTACGTTTTAATAAAATTAAAAGCGAATTTAAAAGTGAAATATCTGATGTAATGTTTGAATTAAGTTAATGGTAACTATTAATATTTCTTTAGTAAGAATAAAAAAAATAAATGTTGATATTTCATAGACATTTTCTACGAAGAAAAATGTTGATGAAATTAAAAATGGATAACGAAAAGAAACCCTGCGAATGTCATTCAAAGAAATTTCCACCAGAGGGCATGTCTAGGTTTGTAGTCTGGAACCTTATCAGTGCAGTGTCAGACGGCAAAAGTGCCGTGGACATACCGACTTGATGTAGATTTGCAAATGCTAAGTAGGTAAATATAGTAAGAACTCTGTAGATATTTTGAGATGGCGTTGAACAAACGAGATAAGATAAATTGCACTATGGAGCAATATTTCTGCTCAAAAGAATGCTTTTACAAAAGAATAAAGCATTAAAAATAAAAGACCTCACACAGACACAATATCTAACTGTTCTTGCTCATTTGTTTAAATAGGTAAGTCAAGAATAGCTGCCTAAAATTAATAGATTGTCAAAACGCAAGGGTCGCAAGAATTTGCGCGCACCGCGTTCAGTACCGCGCCAGGCGTCATCAAGGTCGGACCTATGTTCGTTTTTGTCGTTGCACTCCCCCCGCGGGCGTCCTGACTCTTGGGTGGCAAAATACATCGTCGCTATAACTTGGTGGGGGCTGAGGGAGCGTTTTGTTGCCTACGTGACTCGGATAACCGGCCGCTAACCTTTCTATCCATCATTTACTGAAAAAGGATAGTGCATTTAGAGCAGCTGAGTTTTCTGATATATTTCCAAAGTAACTAGCATCCACTTTAACGCTAAGAAGTTTCAAAGTACAAAGTGGCACATAGTATCACAAACTTTTATGACTTCATCGTAAACGCAGGGCTATCACGACCCTAAACTTTGGAAGGCTTTTAAAGATTAAAGCTATTAAATTTTTATGAAGACCCCTGTCAGTGGAGCGGTGGGACGATAAGAGACTGACTCAAGACTTTTAGTTGTTCCTAAGATAGGAACTTCTTGATTCTCCTTCTTAGTGTGTTGTAATAAAATAGCACTAAAGTCTACGAGAGAAGGTTTATTGTTAGTGGAACACAAATCCGATTATAGATAATGCAAAATTGGGGGATTTATGAGTTTAAGGTTAATCTTTTACTTTGGTTTAGTTGTGTATAACAGTTTGTATCTGTGTTGTACAGCCTGACGTCTTATTCTTGGTTAAGGGCTTAGTGAAAACTCAATCAAAATAAAAAAAAAAAAAACTGCTGATAGTATCATCATAATTTCAGCCGTAGGACGTACACTGCTGCACATAGGCCTCTTCCATCGATCTCCAAAAAGGCCGATTGGAAACGACCTGCATCCAGCATTTACCTGCGGTCTCTTTTAGGTCGTCTGTCCATCTTGTGGGTGGACGTTTTCACTTTTTCTGATAATCCGCAGATCAAAAAATACACAAATTCAACCATGTAAATTGCGCTTTATACTAAAATAATGAATATTGATACAAACTAATTGAACTGCCCTAACTAAAATCCACAACTGTGGGTAAATTTTGATCTCGCTATAGCAAGTGGTCACAATCTAACTTTCATCAGTGTAATTGATACAGCATATATCGAATAGATAACATTAATCGCTGCACGAATTCAATTTGGTAGCAATTCGGCAAATGAAATGAACGACCCAGTTACATATAGTTTGTTTGAAAGGCCAATTTTATTTGCGTGTGCGATTTTCAATTTGTAAGTGTGGAGGCTGTGATGTAAAACGTTTTTAGATTGATGGAACCTATATTTTTATATATAGATAGACTAGCAGCGCCCCGCGGTTTCACACTTTTATATATACTCCTTTTTCATCATCCTCATTACTTATTATAACATCGGCTAACAACTATCGGCTAGTGAAAATTCGGTCAAAATTGTTCCAGACGTTCGGAGTGTATAGGGTACATACATACTCATAGCTTTTTATATATAAGATTGGTAATTTAGGTAGTTGTTTATGTGCTTGAGCATTTGGTTTGTTTTTGGCCCTTCAACGATTTACATTGTAATTGGTTTTTTTTTTCTACTCCTGCATCCTCAAGCAAAGCGCTTCGTACGGGTTTTTTGAATATCAACTTTAAAACTGTGTCAAGTTTTCGTGCCCGCTCTGGCAGTCCGATAGAAAAATGGATAGAAAGGAATAAGCTCATGCAGATCCGAAGCACACTCTCCGAAATGTAAGTATGGGTAATACTCTATTTCATTTCATAAAAAAATAAAAGATAGGTTAGCATCTTGAGTAGAAAGGCACCTATCTGAATTTCCTCGATCATACATTTCTGCTACTTGTTGTAGCCTGATTGGATGAAGAGCATCCACGTTATTATCCTTCCTGAGCAAGTTCTGACACAAAGGCGAGAGCACTTACTTACCCTTCGACGGGGCTTGTAAGTATTCTGTGTGTGAAATTCAGTTGCAATTTGGTTTCGTTCTCGGGGTTCATAACATATCCATAGTAATTTATTCAAGTAAGTACATTTTTACTAGTTTTATGCACACTTTCAAACATCATAATATTAATCATTTTTTCGTTTATAATTTTGACAAGAAAAACTAAACAACTCACAACATTTAGTTAAATGTTTTCGGGAATGATCACGTATTTTTTAATTTAGGTCAAAAATATGTACCTTTCGCTCGACGTTTCGACCATGTTACAATGGCCGTGATCACGAGCTGACTGAAAACTGCGGGTGAGTCCGGCGAGAAGAGCGGATGTTTTGTTCTCCACCCTCACTTGATCTTGAAAAATCGCAGGTTAAAACATGTGTTCAAATCGCGAAAGTTAAAAAATTACTAAAATTTAGTTAAATTTAAATTAACATTTTTTTATAATGCTAGTCTGTCCACACGTCCTTGTCGTTTATATATTGCTTATAACCTTAATATGCCTTTCCAGTAGGTTGTCTTTGATGACATTCTTAAAGCGAGTCTAATCTGGTTCTGGAACTGCTTTAGGGATTTTTATTATAACATTCCACACAATTAACTATGGTTTCAGGAGGTGCATGCCATTTCACGTTATTTTAACCAACTTAAAAAAGCTGCTCTATTAGATTGTATTCTTTAACCCCGACGAAAAAGAGGGGTGTTAAACATACAAAAAATAAAAGGAGAAAAAAGAAGGAAGGATATAAGTGAGGGTAGTAGAACAAAACACCCGCTCTTCTCGCCGGACTCACTCGCAATAGCAGTCAGCTCGTGACTACGGCCATTGTAATATGGTCGAAACGTCGAGCGAAAGGTACATATTTTTACCTAAATTAAATAATACGTGATAAGTCCCGATAAACATTTAAAACATATTGTGTTCAAATCGAGAAAGTTTAAAAATTACTAAATAATAAAAATAAAAAAGCGTAAATATAAACAGAAACATAACTTTAGTGAACAACCGACCAACCGACAGTGATAGACTATGGTGATAGTTTAAACCAGTGTTTAACATGTTTATCTGTGCGTCTGTGGCATGGTAGCTTCCAAACGACTGAACTGATTTGGAACCAAACCAAAGGAGAAACGAAACAGTATCGCACCGATCTCAAGGCAGTTCACGAAATAAGTCAGCTGTCTCCACTTTGGGTGGACAGTGTTCCGGACAAGTGTATTGTTAGCATCGTCCAGTACAATACCTACATAACATCCTATTACAACAAACAGCGCTATTTCAATCTTACGCGAGTTTCAATAAGGTTGTATTTCGTCCAAGGTTCTGAAATTTGGTGATACATTTCAGTGATGTGCGCTTATGTATCTGGTAGAACAGAAAATACAGCTTCGAGTTGTAAACTTGCATTAGGCGATTAGGTTTGCCTTTGCACTTTGCAAGAACGGCAGTATACATAGTATACAGTGTTTATGAGATTGGACAAAATTTTACCACTATTAGATAATAACAGTAAGAACTAATTCATAGTACTTAGGTTAATATTTAAATAAAAACGGGCAAGTACGAGTAGGATGCGCTCTGAGGGTTACGTCCAAAAGAACACTAAGAGCACGAGTCCAAACAAAAAAAATTTATTGAAACTCATTCAATAATGGTAATATTGTTGTAATGGTCAATAAGGTTCTTCCATACATATCAACTGCAAAATATAAGTTTTTAATTGCTAAACAATATTTTCATATGAATATATCTTTATACTAGCTGAAACCCGCTACTTCGTACGCGTATAGAGCTCGGCCTTCGGCCTCGCTACTACAACCCCCTTTATTAATCCTTAATTCGGCCCTTTCGCAAAATCCTTTCTTAGCGGACCTCTACACCCCATAAGGAATCTACCTGCCAAATTTCAGCTTCGTAGGTCAAGTAGTTTTCGAGATTTCGTGTTTAATGAGTGAGTGAGTAGATGAATTTCGCTTTTATATATATAAATTTAAAAAAAATCGGATTTTTCTCTTTATACTGAGATCTTGCCTCTTGCCAAATTTCATGATTCTAGGTTAACGCGAAGTACCGTATAAGTTTTGATTGGCATATTTTGTGAATTCGCAAAATATGCGACATAAACAGTCATATCTTTTGATCGCTGCTGAAAGATTCGCAGACAAATTCGCAGCTGAAAGAGACCGTAGACCCGAGTATTTGTTATAAATTTTACCTTGATACCTTTACGAGTTTCTAAGAAAAGGATCTTGACGCACAGACAAACAGAATGACAACAAAGCGGTCCTATAAGGGTTTAGTTTTTTCCTTTTGAGGCACGGAACCTTAAAAACATGATTATCTAACCAAAGATGAGGATGCGAACATTAACCCCTGTGACAATTATGTGGAAGCCTCGAGAATGTTTATCATAACCTGGTGGAATGTTCACAAACGCAGTCTGTGATGTCTGTCATGATCACTCAATACGGTGCTAATTTCCTCGATGTCGGCATGATTCAAAGTGTCCTGTCAGCTCCACTGAGTGATGCGCCACGAAGACCTTAGTAAACAGTTGTGTGACATAGACGACATTGAATGTACAAAAAAGGAATCATTAAAAACAACTCTATATTGGCGGAGAAATCGCGTAAGATACTTACAAAAAAAAAAACCTACAGTCGAATTGATAAACTCCTCCTGAAGACGGTTAAAATTAAGCTGACATAGTTGCAAAGCAACTCGAGCAGGAAAATAAACAATCGCTTTCAATAATTACGACTATCGCTCGTCAATGAAGACGGCTTGTAACTGAGTTTATTACGTAGTATTTACATTATCTGTGACTGAGTCCTACTGTTTTCAAAAAGACTTATTGTCACCACTGAGTTCGTACTATTAATAAGCCGGCCAAGTGCGAGTCAGGCTCGCGCACTGAGGGTTCCGTACCACCGCAAAATACAAAAAGGTGGTTCAAGTAACCGAATTACCAGTTAATAGAACAAATTCAAACATTTGTCGGAGTAATTGCTACGCAGTTTGCTACAGGCGCTCGAGTATAACACAGTTATAACATGGTAATAAACAGAAATTTGTCACCGACTCGCACTTGGCCATTATTTATTATTATTTGTTATATTTTAGAGTACTATAGTCGTGACAAGTTTGACGTTTGTACGTATTATAGTTTTTACAT
Source organism: Agriopis marginaria (assembly GCA_932305915.1). Classification (NCBI taxonomy): domain Eukaryota; kingdom Metazoa; phylum Arthropoda; class Insecta; order Lepidoptera; family Geometridae; genus Agriopis; species Agriopis marginaria. The sequence continues at coordinate 13,651,475 of OW029926.1, read as the reverse complement.
CAGAGCTAATAAAAAAAAAGTAAAAAACACGTTTGTTGTATCCCCGTTTTGTTTTTACTTTTTGACGTTTTTATTATTTGTTAATAAGTAATGTTACGGCGGATTAGTTAATCCGCCGTAACATTACTTATTCTGTGAAAATTCCAACTATCTATTACGGTTCGAAAGGTCTATCCGTTAATAGGTAGGTTAGACAGATGGACAGACAGACAGACAGACAGACAGCGTAGGCTTAGTAATGTGGTCCCATTTTTACCCTTTGGGTACGGAACCCTAAAATTTTTAAGTTAATATTAATAAATTAATAATATTTATTATATCTACTATCTGAAGTAATCATTCCAATATATCTAATTCCGAAGACACAAATTCCCAAAATTGGCATCGTGCAAGCCTGCAATCTATACAGCTCGAGGTTCGAGCCCGCATAATCATTTGTAACGAGATTGCGCCAAAATAGAAGAAATAGTTCTTTTCAACGGCTACCCTTTGTACCAGCGTGTCTCCGAAATAGCTGAAAACTCTGAAAAGGCTTTTGTGAACCGACAACTCCTTAAGGACGAATTTTGAGACGTTTTATCGGCGTCCGTTTAAACAGAGTTTGCTGGTTCCTTTTTGTGTTTCCTTTTTATCTGGAGCTAGTAACAGAACTGTTTTAATCCTATTTCTTGGAATAGAGCTTTGGGACTTTCAGGGTTGTTGGGCGGCGGGAAAGTTTAAAACATTGATTCGTATTTGCTTCTAAATATCAAGTTATTTTCATCAAAGTAGATAATTACTACAAAGTAGACTAAAATAAAGTTAAATTAGACTAGGCACGAGTTTTATCTGTTCTTTGGTATAAGTACCTCCAGTGTTAGAATAGGTACTGGAAAAGATAAAAACACTGATTTGATGTGTAAAACTCTGTTTTTTTTTAATGTAATAGTTGGCAAACAAGCATACGGGCCGCCCGATGATAAGAGGCATCACAAATACGTTGCCGACCCTTAAGGACTCTAATAACTCGCCTTTTGAATAACCCTATGTTTTAGCTTCTCGGAAACACCGCGGAAGGAAGCTCATTCCACATTATGCAGGTGAGAGGCAAGAAAGATCGTGTGAATCGCCCATTGTGCGATTTCCACTGATCTATGATGTGTGGATAAAATTTCAGGCGGTGGCGGCTAGTACGATGATAAAACCGTGACGCCGGCATCAGATCAAACAGTTCTTCAGAACACTCCCCGTTGCAAATGCGATAAAAGATACAAAGACATCCAACGTCTCTGCGCATGCTGAGCGGCTCTAGGTGTTCGGTGATCTTGGGATCTTTTTTTTTTAATAACATAGCCCACCAGATTAGCAACTTAAAATGGCAGTGGGTAGGGCACATAGCACGCAGAACAGATGGCCAATGGGGCTGAACGGAGACCACGGACCAGCTAGCGCAGCGTAGGACGTCCACTCATAAGATGGACAGAGGACCTAAAAGAGACCGCAAGGGAAACGCTGGATGCAGGCCGCTTCCAACCGGCCCTTTTGGAGATCTATGGGGGAGGCCTATGTACAGCAGTGGACGTCCTAAGGCTGAAATGATGATGATGACGAAGATGATGAATATACAACAAAGCTATAAAACCAGCTACTAAATATGCACGTATCCACGTTGCTCTCATCATCGTCAGCCAGAAGACGTCCACTGCTGAACATAGGCCTCCCCCTTTAACCTCCACACTGAACGACAGCCTGCCTTTTGCATCCACTGGATGCCCGTGACTCTGACACATTGCTCTAAGACTGAAGAATCCGAACATATTCTACATCGATAGCTACAGAATCAAACACTTTAGTTTGTAAACTGTCTCCTACTATTTCACCTTTCTTAACAATATTTCCAAATAGCCAGGATATAATATAGTAATAAAACCAGCTACTTTATATGCACGTATCGAGCCACATCGCTCTAGGACCAAAATAAACTTGCACCTACCGTCCGAACACATTACTTGTGCACCCGTCTCGTTAATATGCAAGGCCACGCGTCTCATCAGCGTAAATCGACTTTATCGATAACTTCAATAAGCCTCCGGTGGACCTGTGATGCGAAGGTACAACAAGTTCACAAGTTATTATTTTATTTTAGAGCTTCCCGGGGCTTTCTCTAGCATTACGATTATGAACGAGATATTTACCGTGATACAGGTTGTGGATGGAATTTCAGCGCAGTAACTTTGAACTTTTCGACCCACCAATTCTTTATCCTTTCAGTGACCACGGTTCATGTAACTGTGCCAAAATAACGGGAGCTCCATCTATAACCTTATCACGGTAAATATTGTGGTAATTATCATAATAAAATAAATTATAACTGTAGTTAAAATCCATGATAGTTTACAACATTGTTTAAAACATTGTTTTTTTTCTTACATTATTTAAATTGATTGACACCTTTTTTACCGACTTCGAAAAAGGAGGAAGGTACTCAACTCAACCAGTTTTTTTAAATTAATATGATGACGTCATTACATAAAAGTCATGTTGCTTGATTGCCTTAATGACCACCAAGTTGTTACCATATTTTTATATTCATCATCATCATCATCGGCCAGAAGACGTCCACTGCTGAACATAGGCCTCCTCCTTTAACCGCCACACTGAACGTCAGCCTGCCTTTTGCATCCACTGGATGCCCGCGACTCTCACAATGTCGTCGGTCCATCTAGTGGGAGGCCTCCCTACGCTGATTTTTATAATGCTTTCTTATAATCTTATGCATCTATCCTATTATAGTACGAACATTCGTACTCGCGACAGACCACAGCGTAAGACATCAATCTTACAATTCACTTTATAGCGATTGTGGCTGAGCGGTAGTATGTACGCTTTATAATCTGACGGCACCCGGTTAGATACTCGGCCTTGCACTAATTACTTATTTGTACTGAAATAATTTATGAGCTTTTAGTTTGCCATCGCGGTGAAGGGAAATATCGCGAGGAAACCGGTATGTCCAAGAACTTCAAAAGCCTCTGAGAGAAGGCCTGTGTGCTGAGACACAGGCCTTCTCTCAGAGAGTGGGATAATAATAGGCTGTAAATGTTAATTATACTTACCTAAATAATTGTATCTATTTTGTGCATCTGCGTAAAGTTTTAGCGATTGCTACTGAACTCTCTGGAAAAAGGGGTATTGTATACTCTAGCAATAGGCGGTCAAGTAGGACAAACAACCGGGACTTCAAATATAACGTCTCCAACCTATCTACATTAGAACTCAGTTGTAAATGCAACTCACGGACATATCCGAAGACTGACCACATTGTCCGTTGCTTTACTTCAGTGATCTTTCAGGAAGACCATGTGGAGCCATCACCTTTTCATTACCGGACGTCCAGAAGAACGGCAAGGCGTCACCCTTACTTGGTCGAAATGCCATTTATTTGCACCAAGCGTTTTGACTCCTCCTTCTTAATTAGAACAGCAAAACAATGGAACGCCTTGCCCCTGTCTGCGTTTCCGCAGCATTACAATCTTGGAGTGTTCAAGTCTAGGGTTAAGAGGTTATTACTGGGCAAACGTGCTCCATCTTCGACCGCATCATCGCTTTCCATCAGGCGAGATCGCGGTCAAAAGTTAGCCTAATCTGAAGTAAAAAAAAAAAAGCTACGCTGCAAACGCTACATTCACAACTAGTGTGGACTTGTGACTTAGAAAAACAGGCCCAAGTAAACACAGTCAAAGCAACCGACCGTACTATAAACCGTGATGTATTCCAGCTTTAATCAATGGTTAAGATAACCTATCTGTAGATCGAAAATGCTGATGGGTATTTTAAGGGCCGGATTACACGTGTCCCTGGAACGTGTTTTATTATTGTCTTGTGAATTTTATTAGACTCGGTGGAATAAAAAATGTATGTCCATTTTTCTATTGGACAGCCAATGCGAGCACTAAAAGGTAGCGCCGTTTCGTGGTTGATATTCCGAAAACCCTATGACGCGCTTTGATTCCACACACAAACATGCGAACCACTAGTCTGTGGAATGTTCTGCCTGATTCGATGTTTCCGATATTTACAATCTGGGTGTCTTCAAATCACGAGTGAATTGGATTGTTTTAGGCAAGCGTGCTCCATCAATAGACCGCATCGTCGCTTAACATCAGGCGAGTTGGCAGTCAACGCAAACGTAAAAGATAACTCACACATACACATCAGCAGCCATTAAACGTCCACTGCTGGACACAGGCCTCCCTCCTAAAGAGGGGTGTTGCCATAATCCCCACGCTTGGCAGGCGGCTTGGGGATCGCAGTACGTCACCGTGTACTAATAGGATGCTGCTGCCCATCTTCCGGTGATTCTGGTCGCAGTTTTAGGACATACCCGGGTCCTAACTCAAAGATAACTCGCATCAACCGAATTCTCGAATTATGTAAGTAATCGCTGTGGGTAGTGATGAGAGCTGTATCAATTGCTATTAATTTTATAATTTTTAGGGTTCCGTACCTCTAATGGAAAAAACGGAACCATTATAGGATCACTTTGTTGTCCGTCTGTCAAGAACCCTTTTCCCAAGAACGCGTAAAGCTATCAAGTTGAAATTTATCCCAACTCGGAGCTACGGTTTCTTTCAGCTGTGGAAAACAAATCTTGTAAGTCAACGAGACCAAAAGATATGACTGTTTATGTTGCATCTTTTGCGATTTTACAAGGGAATCAAAACCTATATTATAACCGTTGACCTAGAATCATGAAATTTTGCAAGTGGTAAGGTCTTTCAGCATATATAAAGGAAAAATTCCGAAAGTTGTAAATTTTAAGTTACTTTTTAACTGACTTCACCGACTAATGCTATACAAGTTGAATGCGGGGTCTCTTTAGAGGTGGAATTTTTCAATAGCTACTATCAATCTCTTTGAGATTGGCTCCTTTGTTTTGTTTTAATAATCACTATGAATGTTTTTAAGTTTTTGAATTTATAATTATTTCACAGATCTACCACCATAACAGAGCTACTGCAAAGAACTGTCAACTCCAGAAAGCAGTATACCAATCCATAAAATTAATTAATTAGAAACTGTTCACTAGCTGACAGCTGCTAAGAGTACAGATAAAGTAAAAGTTATGGCTGCTTAAAGTCGATTTAAAAAGATTCCAAGAGATAGCTACTGAATTACGAGATATGTAATGAATGAAAGATTTATTCCACTGATACGGCATTCAATTGATTTAGATATCTCGATGATTTTACTTAAATATTTGATAGAACCTGTTACAAATGTATCAGAAGGAGGTCGTTGTTGTTTGTCTTTTTATTTAAATTTTGCTCTATGTTTGTAAAAGTAATATTTAAAGTCTAAAAATTAAAAACGATACAATATGTGAACATTTGTCTTTTCATGTTGAAATTTTTATTCTTTATACAATGTTTTTTTTTTTATCGAATAAGTGGCAAACTTTTGACGGGCCACCTGATCGTAAGTGGTCACTACCGCATTAAGACACCTACAATACCCGGGGCATTGTCAGTGCGTTGCGTACCTTTGAGGACTCTAATCACCATTCATTGAAGCAGTTCAAATTATAATTTAAAGGAAAGACCGAAGTTGGTTTATTGTTGAAAAATATGAAGTTTAAAACAAACATGCGGTCCACCAGATGGTAAGCGACGCAATCTGGGCTCAAATAAAGGATACCTGCAACACTAGCGGTTGTCGATGTTTTGCCAGCCCTGATAAAATAAATCCGTCAAGTCGTTATTTTTTACAGGTTTTATTTTTTCATTTACCCAATCATATGTCTACTCGTCAAATTAGGTACTTCCTCTGTAGATTTACTTTTTTTTCGACTAAAAAAGGAATGAAGCTGACTTCATTAAGAGTACTTCGAGCCACATTAACTTCTTAATTAGTGTAAAGTAAGAGCTTATCGATTATCAACATCGAAGCTAACGTTTCATTACCAATATTTTAATTAACAACTCGATTAATAGCCACTTTTCATTAACGTAGTAAGAGAGGAAGCACAGATTAAATCGTTTATTGAATAAAATTTATTTTAAAATTGATGGTCAGAATTTGCAAAAAAGTTGGTAGAAAATGTTTAAAAATTGTGTAAATGATTTTTTTAAGAGAGACAGTTGACTGGCAATTAGAGATAATACATTTACTAAATCGTCGTAATGCAATATTTAAATCAGCACTTTTTTATTGTTCTTGACACTAATTTGAAGTGAAACTAGACTAGAGATTCGTCTGAAATTCAGTTCATAAATTTTTCATTTGACAAGTACAGCTAGAGTGGAAGAATTTTTTGTCAGACATGGAAATTAAAATGCATGATGAAGTATACTGTAGTAGGTTACACGAAAATAATGTACTAAGCCAAAAGGGGTTTATTTTAAGGGTTCGTTTACTATGAGAGCACCTCTGAAATCACGAAAAAAATACCAGCTGTCCCATAGCAAACGTTCATTCACACCTTTTATACCTACTCATAGCTAACTAACTTTACTAGGATTATCTGTGTAGGAGATGCCATGGAAAACACACAAAGACACAGACACAATTTGCTCGGCCAGAATCGAACCCATAACCTCATGCTAGTGAGGCAGACATAATACCACTGATTCAAACCGGTCAAGACAGATGAGATCTTGGCTGTTAATTTCAAAATACCATTTTAGAGGCATTCTGGCTGCCTAAATTATTTGTAAACTAACAGCAAAATAACAAGCTTCTATTTTTTTCTATAAAACCTAAAAATCAAGAAAGTGGTAACGTAGTCAATCAAGGAGCAAGAAGTAATTGAAGCTGCAAGGAAAGTTGTCGCCAAAATGGAGGCTTAATTAAAGACATCATCTTGAGCCAGACACAGCTGGTGTGAGGTGAGACGACGATGGCGAAGTGAACTAAGAATCCTCTGACGCACTAGGATAAAAACCAGAGCGTTTTTATAAGATTTATTTAACTTGCAATGTTTGTTTGTTTGTTTAGGTCAAATCTTGCAAGTTGAATTAGAACCAGTCCTTACTTGCTGATTTAGCTGAAATGTTGCATATTTTACTTTTAGTTTTAGTGACAATTTAATAGTCTATCTTCTATATGGCACACCCCATATTCTACGTCTTCTATCAATCCTTTCCATAGGTTGCCTTGAAAAGATTGCTTTCAGTGATAATGCCGTCAGTTGTTACACTAGTTTTTAAGAGTTGTTTGTCCTCTGTATCAAATTTAATGGTGTGAACGATAAAGAAAATCGATCAATCAATTAATACATACCCAATATAGAAATATTGGCTGATGGTGTATATTTTTTGTCAACACACGGGTATCAAAAGAAAGAACTTGAAGAGTAGGAAACGATCAAGGTGGCGTTATTTTAAAATAGCTGCAGCTTCAAGATGTTAATTATTTGTCACCCTCCTGTTAATACGTATATAGTTATCAAATAAATATGGGTATCATATTATGAAAGGGCTTGAATAGTAAACACAGTGCTTGATGACTGATTTTCAGTGTGGTTCAATGTAATTTGGGTTCATATACTTCAAATTGAGCTTCTAATGATGGAAAATGTTGCGAAGAGACTTAATCATTGCAGTAGGGTTACTACTTTTTAATGTTTCTCTGGCTTGTAAGTAGAACATCTGTCGTCTAATGGAATGTTCGTTCCCAATCCAAACTAAGCGTATTCACAATCATCGAGGAATCGTCGTTACTTTTAAACGTTTTTAACGTCGCGTCTTCAGCATCAGTAAGTGGAGACACCAGCGTTGGAAATTACAAAGACAAGTTAGACTAGCAATAGGTCCAACCGTCTCGTCTGTTATACTAATGCTTGCATCCAACTGCTAGTCTTCACAACTCTCAACTTAGTTGTAACTCTAATTACTTGTAGATTGACAGTTGTCGTACTGACTATTGTACAAATTGAATTGGTCATTTTTTATTCTCCACATGTTAAAATTTTTCTTCATTTGAGTTATTGTTTTCTTGTTGATTACGAACCTAAGTTTAACTGAAAAAAATTGGGGCTTACATACAACTACTTGCTAGGCATCTACATATAAAGTGAACACTGGCCTCGATACTAAGGTAGTCAACTTCTTTATGCCCTGTGCTGTCTCCTGCAAGTTTGCAAGCACACACATTGAGCGCCGCGCGCTTGCTTATGAGCTTTTGTACCTACGCGTGCATTGACATCGAGTTATGTATGCTTTACATTGCTGGTTTACAAAATATTTATCAACAAAAACAACTAATATAGGGCAAATACCATTATTTAAGCACCAAATACAAGTATGATAAGCAGATATTTTTAAAGTAACTACGTACAAAATACATTGTAATTAATCTGAATAATGGATTACTTCAAGTTGGTCAATAAATTTCTGAATTTATTTATCGATTTAATTACCAAGTTAAAAATCGTAATTTTTTGGCCCTCAGGTCAAAATAAACGCGATTTTTGAAGTGCAAACTTCTTTTGCCGCGTTGAGCGATTTTCGATAAGAGCAAGACTTATGCGGGTTCGCATTACCGACATGCTAATGTGACGCACTAGTTTTCAGTTCTCTCGGCAGACCCCATAACCGCCTATTTCTTTAAATTAAATTATAGGCTTACTTTTCCTAACAGACCCGATGTTTAATGATGATGCGGTCTATGAAGCACGCTAGCCAGGAAGAAACTGATTCACTCGTGACGTGACTCGAAGATTCCCAGATTGTAACTTTCGAGGAACACCTGTTCAACCAGCGCATTCCACAGTCTAGCGTTTCGCACAATAATAGTGGAATCAAAGCGTTTAGTATGGATCTTTGGAATAATAACCATGGAATGGTGAACGAAACGATAAACAAATTGTATGTTAACTTACTTAAAAATAGCGGGTAAACCCAGGATGCACATTCGTCTTTTTTAACTTCATGCATCGTCTAAGATGAATTGCGATACAGAAAAGGCGGTGTAGACTCGTCATTCAATGTCTTTAAGTCCTATTTTAATTAACTTTTTGCACTTACCGATGTAGTGAATATAAATCAACACCAACCCGACTGTACAATGTGATTGGCTATATAAATTGGACTTGTTTGGTACTGAATTTAATTTTGAATGAGTTATGAAACAAGTGTTCATTTAACATTTTTGAAACCCCCGATAAAGAGTTCATAATCTTCAAACGGGTAAACCGATTTTCACGAATGAGAGGTCGAACGCCGTTAAGAGGTCATTTTACTAAGGTAAGGTGAATGAACGTTTTCAATATGATCTATTAGCAAGGCAAGTTACAAGTTTCTAAGTTTAGAAATGCAGGTGGAGGGAACAACTTTTTGTCACTATGGCGAGCGTTCACAAAATATACACTTGATAAAAAAATGATGTAGCTATCACACCTTCCCTTAATTTTTAAAGACTTTTAAAGATATCACACACAAGGGGGCCCAGTTAAAAAAAAACATCCCCATTTCACCCACCCCAGACCAGAGCCACCCCTAAAATGCAAAATATTATTCTTTTCGTACTTTTAAAATTTTGATCTTTATACTTAAACTGTTATTGTGCAAAGTTTCAACCACTTGCCTTAATAACTATAGAAGTTAAAAGGTTCTAAAAAAATAGGACAGACAGACAGACGGATTGATAGACGGACATACAGATGATTAGATCAGATGACTAACACCATATTATTCTGTAAAAGTTTCTTTATCCTCAATAAATTACAATGATTTAACGGTTTTCTAGAAATGTAATTAAAACATGTCTTCTCTTAAAAAAAGTCAGATTAAACCTTAAAAATAAGATTTATGTTACCGCAAAACAACTTAAAAGCATTCTCAGATATTAGTCATTGTACAACGTAGAAAACGAAATGAACCTACGTTATTTATGGGGTTTTAAAATGTGGCGTCGTAAATTTTGAATTGTGTGGTTGATGATACTTAAATCGATTGACTAACACTTTCATGGAATTTAAAACTATGAACTGATGAACTGCTTCATGATTAATATTCCGAAAACACGTATGAAGCGCTTTGATTCCACATTTATTGTGCGAACTGCTAGTCTGAATGAGTGTTCCCCGATAGTTACAATCTGGGTCAAATCAAGAGTGTCAAGTCTTCAAATCACGAGTGAATTGTTTTTTTTAGGCAAGCGTGATTTAAAGTAAATCGCATCACTGCTTTATTTTTTTGCATTTTTTAGCATCAGGCAAGACAGTGGTCAAACGCATATAAATAATAAAAAAATATATTTAAAAAAGTTGGCAGAATCTTTCAAGCTTTTATCTAAATCTAGAGTATAGTATACAGTATCAGCTTATCATGTTCCCACTGCTGGGACTGGCCTTTTATCTAACATATAGGATGGGCTATATTTTTTTCTGCAGGCCCAATGCATGTTAATGTCATAAAAGTTTTTAAATTTTTAAGGTACTTAGACATACCGGTTCCTCACGATGTTTACCTTCACGAGCGTTGGTGGCCAAGCGGTATTATGTGCGCTTTACAATCTGACGGCACCTGGTTTGATTCTCAGCCTTGCGCTAATGATTAATTTGCAGTTTCAATGCCATCACCCAAAAACGATGAGGGTATTTAAATTAGTGAATTGAAAAGAAAAAGCAATGATCTGGCTTTAGCTTAGATTTTTCTGAGAGCTTAGTCTAAGAGTAGTTTAGTGGAAGCACAACAAATATCACCATCATTGTAGCTTAAGTAACCAAAAATCTTTCTCTTTGGAGTCCAGCTATTATCCATCCCAGTACGAACTAAAAAACAGAATTGCGATCTTCTACAGGAAATTTCCTCTGGGACCTCTTAAAGAACACGTGAAAGATACTTATTAAAAACTTTCTAGGAACTATCAGAGCTTTAGAAGTTTCAGCATGTCAGATACTTTGTATCTAGAGTGTATTAGTACGATGTAGAGGTCTCTGGGGTACCTATCTATGTCACGAATACAGGAAATTGGCTCCATTGGCTGGGCAAACTTTCAAAAGTCCCTCGTGCAAGACGTTAGAAGCAATGTAAGTTTGCAGACTGCTTGCTATGTACTAGCAGTATGGAAGTTAGTACAAGAAACTGAGAAATAATTACAAAAAAACCAGACAAGTACGAGTAGGACTCGCGCTCTGAGGGTTCCGTTGGATGGAAACCGCAGAGCGCGAGTCCAAAAAAAAAAAAGTTGAAATATAGAATGACAAACTTAACTTTGTAGTGGACAATAAGGTTCTTAGATAAATTCCAACTACAAAATGTAAGTTAATAATAGCAAAACAATTATTTTTAAATGATATAACTTCAAATTTATGACTTTCAGATTTATTATTTTATATGTACTGTAAGACCTTGCCTTTTGCCAAAGTTTATGATTCCAGGTCAACGGAAAGTACTATTGGAAATCGATTAGAGAACATATTAAATCGACTTAGTTGGCTTCACTACAATTGTCTATGCCTAGTTTTGACAGCATATCTTTTCTGATGTTGTCTCTCTCTCTTCCTTGGGCGCAATATGGCGTAGCATGTAGGATAGCATTGTTCAACGTAATTAAATACAAATAAACGAGATCTACCGATTTTGGGGGCTTTTATTATCGAATTCTAATAGGTTATGGGCCCAGGAACTCAAAATCAGTCAGATCGACACAGTTTTTAAAAAAAGTAGGAAGTTTAAACAAAATCGAAAACGTGCTAGGGATCAAAGGGGTAAGAATTTTAATTTCAGTGAAACAAATACAACAAGAACAAATAAAAAATGGAAATAAACGCAATGACGGCGCAGATTTACAAAATACCTCTCTTGGAAAAAGGAAATTTCCAAAACTGGCTTTTCAGAATCGAGATGTCATTGGATGAAAAAGGATGTAAAAATGTCATCAGAACTGAGCAGATTGATGAAAAAGATTTAGAGAAAATAAAACAGGACGTCAAAGCAAGAAATCTCATAATACAATCTCTGCCAGATAAACATTTAGAATATGTAAAAGACGCAAAAACAGCACATCAAATGATTGAAAATCTAAGAAAAATTTTTGAAAGAAAAAGCACAATATCAACTTTATATCTGCGCAGGCAATTAATGAGCCTAAAATGCAAGAGAAATGACAGTGTAGAGGAACATTTTACAAAATTTGACAAAATAGTGCGTGAAATAGAAATTAACGGAACAAAGCTAGAAGAAAAAGACAAGGTATGTCAACTGTTAATCAGTGTAGAAGAAACATATCAACATGTAGTGACCGCTCTGGAGACGTCAAACATAGAATTAACAATAGATTTTGTGAAGAGTAAGATTCTTGACGCAGAGCTGAAAGAAAAAGGTTCTACAAAGAACGCCACACCGAGCAATGAGTATGTTTTTCAATCAAGTACGTTTAAATGCTACTCATGCGGTGAGCCCAATCATATAGCGAGGAATTGCCCAAATAAAAGCCAGCGGGGCCGGGGATTCCGAGGAGGAAGAAGAAACAGGGGGCAAAGTAATCAGAAATACTATAAAAACAGTGCTCACATCGGAGAAGAAACAAAAAAAGATAAGTCCTTATCGTTTGTAGCGGCAAAAGAAACCGCTACTATAATGAAAGAAAATGAAATAGAATTTGTGATCGACTCGGGCGCATCGTATCATATGATAAATCAAAAATATGACAAATACATGCACAATATTAAAGAAATTCAGGAAATTAAAATACAAGTAGCCAACGGAAATACAATTTCAACCAAAAGGAAAGGCACTTTGTCAGTAAAATCAAGAGAAGGATATATAATCAACATAGAAAATTGTCTAATAATCGAGAAGTTATCTCACAATCTTATGTCTGTGATGAAACTAAATGAAAAGGGATTAAAAGTAATTTTTGACAAAAAGGAATCTTCTATTAGCAACCAGAAAGCAAGAGTATCAGGTCAAAGTAACGGGAAGTTATTTACAGTTAAAATGATGTTAAATAACAATAGTTGTTTGGTCACGGAAAACAAAGATCCAAATTTATGGCACAGAAGAATGGGACACCTAAACTATGGCGGAATGAAAATACTCGGTCTACCATTATCGAATGAACGATGTACCGTGTGCATGGAAGCCAAAGGAGCCCGGTGTTCATTTACTTCGAAACCAATACCACGAACCAATCAAGTCGGAGAGATGATTTATTGTGACATCGGAGGACCAGTTACACCGATAACTCATAACGATGAAAGATACTACCTTACAATCATAGATGATTACTCACATTTTACAGAAGTACATCTGTTAAAATCTAAAGATGAAGCTAAAGAATACATTATCAAGTATATCAAAATTATGAAAAATAATCATATAAATGTGAAGAAAATAAGAACTGACAGAGGCAAAGAATTTGTTAATGGGACACTGAAAAGATTTTATGAAGAAAATGGTATTAAACAAGAAACTACGTGCAGCTATACACCACAGCAAAACTCAATATGCGAAAGAATGAATCGTACATTGAACGACAAAGTAAGAGCGTTACTATTGGAAACAAACCTACCTAAAGATCTATGGGGAGAAGCGATCAGATGTGCAGCGTACACAATAAACCGATCACCTACGAAAGCATTAAAAGGTGATATTCCAGCCAACAAATGGTATGGAAAAACAAAGATAGAAAATCTAAGAGTTTTCGGATCAAAAGCGTGGAGTGTAATACTACCTAGACAAAGCAAACTAGAACCTCGCGCCAAACCAATGATCATGATAGGATACTGCGGATCAGGGTACAGATTATGGGATCCAAAAACAGAAGAGATAATAGTATCAAGAGATGTTCGATTTGACGAAACGAACTATAAATTCAAAGAAGAAAATGAAGAAAGTGTAAGTTACATAGAGGAAGACGAAGAATGTCAACCTCAACATAACATGAAGTCTAAAGAAAGACCAGAGAAAGGAAAGTCTCCGGGAAAGAGAGAAAAGAACAGAGAAAATATAGAAATAATAGTGACAAAGAAATCACCAGTAAAAATCAAGAGTCAAGTACAAGAAACAGAAATACAATCAGAAGAATCAGAATTAACTGATGATGATGAAGAAGAAGTCTCAAAGGAACAAGAAATCCCTGATACGAGAAGTAAAAGGCAAAGAAAGCCACCAATAAGATATCAAGACTGTGACTTGACGAATATAGCCTATGCGTTAATGTCAGAAGATCCCGTTAGCTACAACGAAGCAATAGAAAAAGAAGGATGGTCAGAAGCTATAGAGAAAGAGCTAGAAGCTCACAGAAAACTTCAAACATGGGAAGAATGTGTTTTACCAAGAGGATGTAAAGCGATCGATACAAAATGGGTATTTAGAACAAAACCCGATAGTACAAAGAAAGCCAGACTAGTGGCAAAAGGTTTTCAAGAAGAAACGACTATGAATGTCTACGCACCAGTAGCCAGAATGACTACCGTAAGATTATTCATGAACAAAGCACTTCAAGAAGATTTACCTATAAAACAACTAGATATTCCTACAGCGTTCTTGAACGGAAAGTTGAAAACAGACATATACATTAAAAATCCTGAAGGTTTACCAGGAAAACAAGGAAAAGTACTGAAGTTAAAGAAAGCTTTATATGGTCTCAAAGAATCACCACGTTGCTGGAACGAACGATTAAATGATTTCCTAATCAAACTAGGATTTCAACAGTCGCTTAGTGATTTCTGTCTATACACAGCAAATGACGTCTACTTACTGATATTTGTAGACGATATCTTAATAATTGGAAATGGAAAATTCATTATAAAGAAACTAAAAGATGAATTTCAGGCAAAAGATTTGGGAAATATTAAAACATTTCTAGGTATGGAAATCATAAGAAGCACCGAAGAAATTTTAATAAAACAAACACAGATAATTGAGAAGATTTTATTGAAATTTAACATGCAAAATTGTAATGGTATAAGTACACCAATGGAAGTTGGCCTAAGCATCGATGAAAAAGAAGAAATATTGACCAACATCCCATACAGAGAACTCGTCGGCTCGCTGATGTATCTCGCCACGATCAGTCGGCCAGATATAGCATATGCAACAGGATTTCTCAGCAGATATATGCATTGTCCGACAGCATCCTTGTGGAAAGCCGGAAAAAGAGTCTTGCGATACCTGAAACAGACAATAGAAAAAGGATTAATTTACAAGAAAGAAGATAATAATAATTTATTAGCTTTTTCAGATGCAGATTTTGGATCAGATAAAATTGATCGTAAAAGTGTGAGTGGAGTCGCTATTTATCACCGAGGAAACTTGATAAGCTGGAGTTCCAAAAAGCAGACCACAGTCAGTCTCTCGACAGCGGAGTCTGAGTATATAGCAGCAGCTTTAACTGTAAGTGAAACAGTGTTTATTATCGGAGTGTTAAAAGACTTGCAGTGCAGTGACAATTTGAATTGTGTGCTACAAATTGACAATCAAAGTACTATCCACATGATAGAAAGTTATGAGAACAGTAAACGAACCAAACATATTGATATCAAAGTTCACTTTATCAAAGATTTCGTAAACAAAGGTTTGATAACAGTAAAGTATGTATCAAGTTCTGAAAATAAGGCTGATATACTTACAAAGTCATTGTCCAGAGTCAGGCATGATTACTTGTGTAGTTTACTAGGTTTTCTGTAGATTTAATTTGTTTAAAAATATTGTTTTTGAGTAGATAAGTTACATTTTGTTTTTTATGTTTTGAGAAAACATTTTTAGTTATATTTTGTTTACAACTTAGATAAGTACCGTTGTATTGAAACTATGCATAATCACTAATAAGATTTCATACGTTTTCTTTATGTTTAATACTTTATTATTCACTGAAAAGTTCATCTGTTATTGTAAACTGGTAAAATGTTCGATGCTAAAATTGAGGTTAAAATTTACATTTAAAGAGATGTCAGATGAGCAGTGTCAAAGTCGAAATGACATTGACAACATAGTGTCGTAGATGTTGCCAGTATAATAAGTTTAAAAGTTACTTTTTTTTGTAACAAGTTCAAGTATAATTTGTTTTGTATAATTTTTTTTTAAATGAAACTTAAACTTGAGCCGGGATATTGGAAATCGATTAGAGAACATATTAAATCGACTTAGTTGGCTTCACTACAATTGTCTATGCCTAGTTTTGACAGCATATCTTTTCTGATGTTGTCTCTCTCTCTTCCTTGGGCGCAATATGGCGTAGCATGTAGGATAGCATTGTTCAACGTAATTAAATACAAATAAACGAGATCTACCGATTTTGGGGGCTTTTATTATCGAATTCTAATAAGTACCCTTTAGGTTTTGATTCCCTTGTGAAATCGCAAACAATGCGAAAATATGCGACATAAACGGTCATATTTTGATTGCGTAGAGTAACAAGTTTGATTTTTCCACAGTTGTAAGGAACCACAGATTTGAGTATTTGATATAAATTTCAACTTGATATTTTGACGCGTTCCTTAGAGAAAGGGTCTTGACAGACGGACAGACAGACAACAAAGTGACCTTATAAGGGTTCGGTTTTTTCCTTTTGAAGTATGGAACCCTAAAAATGGTTAAAGATTATTCAGAATATGATGTTCAGGTATCAGCAAATTTGCTCAACTCACCACTTAAAAGCACTGAAAGGGAAGCAATGAAATAAAATTGTTTTTTGTTCTGTCTAAAGTTAACATAATTATCATGTTAGCCCGTTCGCCTCTAAGTACAGTCAATAATTTAATATTTTCAAAAATGAGGAAATGCGCGAGCGAGATAGAGGACTCACGAAACATAGATTTTAAAATTAAATACCTTCAATACCCAAAACTTTTCATCAACACAGATCCAACGTGTTATAGGTATATTTCGAGAGTGGGCACCGTTTCGTCCGTGCCGGCCGACCGCAAACTGTGTCCGGCGCACCGCAATCACCGTTCGCTCGCCTCGTTCATTACAGCTTCAAGACCATGAATGTGATATATTTATCGTGTCTGGGATGTTCGGTGTTGTGGTAAAGCGTAACACATAGACACCCTAAGAATAAATAAGGGAGATATCATCATCATTAGCCAGGAGACGTCTACTGCTGAACGTAGCTTAGACCTCGACACTGCACGACAGCTTGCCATTTGCATCCACCGGATGCCCAGAACTCTCACGATGTCGTTGGTCCATCTAGTGGGAGGCCTATCTACGTTGCGTCTTCCGGTTCGTGGTCTCCAATCAAAAACCTTTTTTCCCCATCGGTTATCGGTTCTTTGAGCGATATGGCCTGCCCATTGCCACTTCAACTTGCAAATTTACGTACAATTTCATCGTCATCTTCATTAATACTTACATAGTTCGCAGCATAGGTAATCCACCTGCGCTGCGTCTTCCAGTTCGTGGTTTCCACTCAAGAACCTTTTTTCCCCATCGGTTATCGGTTCTCCGAGCGATGTGGCCTGCCCATTGCCACTTCAACTTGAATGTTTTAACAGCTATGTCGGTGACTCTGGTTTTTTGGCGAATATCTACATTTCAGATTCTATCGCGCATATTAAGAAACTCCGAGCATAGCCGTGCTCTTTATGACACTCATCATCATCATCATCATAATCAGCCTTATTACAGTCCACTGCTGGACTTTTAGGCTACCCCCGAAGGGGCGATTGGGCCATATCTACCACCTAGTGCGGGTTGGTGGATTCATATATGCCATTGAATTTCTTCTCCGTACGTATGCAGGTTTCCTCACGATGTTTTCCTTCGCCGAAAAGCCAGTGGTATGAAAATCCGTACATAAACTCCAAAGAGCTCATTGGTACGGGCCCGGGGTTGGAACTCGCGACCTCACGCTTTCAAGTCTAGCGGTCTCCCAAATAGGATACCACTGCTTTTTTATGACACTAAGTTTTTTCTAAACGCTAACAATAATTGATATGAACTACAACTTAGTACCATTTGTCATCACGGAAGGCCAGTGAAGGGTGACTAAGTACAATTATTGTTCGTGTTAATATGTTTCCTTTTTTCACCATACTGGTAAACCGCTTTACTCTTACTTTTTTTTTCACACACACTTATTTTTTTCACCTTGTAGGAACGACTGAACCCTGTTTGCATCAGGGGTTAAACATGATTCTTGTCGACCGAAAAACTAATAAAAATACACTAGTCAAAACGCCTCAGTACACCAAAATGAGGTACTTATTTCTAAAATAAGGTTTTCCAAGCAGTGCACATTTTCAAATAGTGTCTGAATCGGTAAAGTCACGAAGGCAGGCGGGTGTAAAGTAAATCATAACATGAAATCCGAGCGCTGTCTAGCCTACATTCTCCACCATAGCTTTGTTTAGGGCTGTCACAAAAAAAATTGTCCTTGACTTTAAGTCATAATAATGATCATCCATTGAAACATTTCTTTTATAAATTGGTACGCTCATGTAAAAAAGCCATAGTTTAGTTAAAAACTTTTTTGAAATAAAACTATTAAAAAAACTAAAACCCGTGAAAATAATGATCGATTTTTTGACTGCTCGAAGTTACAAGGAGTTTTCAACCGTACGCACGTTAATTTGACATTCACTGCACCCGATTTAAAATATTCCGATGTATAACATCGTCACAGAAACTCTTTTTTTTGTATACAAAAAAGTAATTTTAGTTTTTCTTTAGTTTACTGTAAATTTATTTTCAGGTATGATGAGACTGACGTGGCATTGCTGGCAAGTCCCCAAAATGAATACAAAATAAATCATCATCATCATTTCAGCCATAGGACGTCCACTGCTGGACATAGGCCTCCCCCATCGATCTCCAAAAGGGCCGGTTGGAAGCGACCTGCATCCAGCGTTTCCCTGCGGTCTCTTTTAGGTCGTCTGTCCATCTTGTGGGTGGACGTCATACGCTGCGCTTACCAGTCCGTAGTCTCCATTCCAGAACCTTTCGGCCCCATCGGCCATCTGTTCTGCGTGATATGTGCCCTGCCATTGCCATTTCAACTTGATCAAAATAAATATAAAATATAAAAAAAGAGCACCGTCCATGTCTCGATCGAATCAAAGGCTTTGTGGGAACATGATAGGCTGATTATGATGAAGGGTTTTATCAAGTAGCAACCCTACCATAGTACCGAAACCTCTAAGGGCATACAACTCAATCATCCGTTCTTTTTGGAACGTTAAGGAAAATTGGAATTTTGTCACCCTTTATGCGGACTGATCTTTCTAAGCTGCGCACAATTTGCCAACCATCTTTGATTGGAGTGCGTTACCGGATATCCGACCACGCTCGTCGTTTCTTCCTTTTTGTGATAAACGAATTGCTTTTTATTTAGTTTATCGGTGTATTGGTACGGTTTATTTATGGGAAACTGGTAGCTTGGAGATGGTCTTGTAATACTGTTCTATGACAATCAATGTTTTCTTCATCATCTTCATTATCAGCTTATCATGTTCACACTGCTAGGGCACAGGCCTTCTCTCAGAGAGAGAGAGAGAGAGAGAGATCGAGAGAGAGTGAGAGAGAGATGGGCCCTAATCCATCATGATGGCACAGTGCATTTTGGTGAATCACACTAATATAATAAATGCAAAAAATAATAAAGTTTGTGTGTGAGTGTGTTTGTGTGTGAGTGTGTTAGTGTGTGAGTATGTAAGTTTGTTTCTCTTTCACGCTGAAACGGCCGAATGGATTTGGATGAAATTTGGTATGCAGGTACCATATATTCTGGATTAACTTATAGGCTACATTTATTCCGAAAAATTTTTGTTTCTTGTAGGATAGCTTCGTAACTATTAAATGGATTTCAATGAAATTTGGTATGGAGCTTATTCCCTGAAAAACAAAAGGTTAAGTTATACTTCTTATACGACTTGCAAACAAGGTTGCGTTAAACGTTTAACGCTACCATGGAGGGGGAGTTTTTCTCACTCGTATGGTTGCGAAATGCGTATCCTTTTTTCGCCCGGTAGTGTAATGGTGTCGCTAATGGATTGAGAAGCCTAAGGAGCTAGGTTCGAATCTCGAGAAAAGCATGTTTTTAAATTGTTGATATTTTTGCCCAAGTTATAATTTTAGGGTTCCTTGTTGAAGTATAACTTCTTCCGCGCGGAGGGACTCCACGCACAATTTTTTTTATCCCGAATTAATGTAAGATTCTTGTAAGAAAATTTCAAGAACAGATTTGGAATACATTTGATACGCAGGTAGCTTATATTCAAGACATTTACATATGCTTCACTTAGTTGCATGGTTTATTGGGCCGCAAGCGGCCCACGAGGCGGAGTGTCAAATACAAAAGTGAAGTACAAAAAAGTAAAAAAAGCTCGTTTCGTCGGGTCGCACCCACTCCGGCTTTGCACGGGTGAAATTTATGTGCCAAGCCGAGGCGGGTTGCTAGATATATAATTTTATAAACCTTCCGGAAAAAAATATCTAACTGATGGTGATAACCACATCAAAATCCGTTGCGTGGTTTAGGAGTTACCGGTTATACAGACAGACAGACGCGGTAAGTGACTTTATTTTGTACTGTGTAGTGATTATTATGTTGTCGACAGCAAAACAAAGAAATACTGCGAAGCCTAGATTTACTATTTTTAAGCTGGACTTTTGGGCACGTCATAAAGCCTCTCTTTTTTTGAGCTCTTTGAACTTTATTTATGAAAGCTTTCAAATGTAGCAATAATATAAATATTTGGCTCTGTTAAAAGATTTAGAGAAAAATAGGGCTATAATAGCTTTGTAGAAGTAGCTGTACCTACAAAATTTTGTATAAGTATAGGTACAGTAATATTTTTTATGCTTGAGATAGGCCTATTTTCTAAATTTTAGGTTCCGCTGTTTAAATGTTAATTTTAGTTTCACTGCGTCAATTTGTCTGACACGTTATGCTAATCTAGCCCAAAAGCATGCTGATAACATTGCTAGTTTCTTTAAGCCAAAGAAAATATAACCACTTGATCGCGCATGTACCTAGTCAAAATTCCCTTTTGCAAAATGATGCCACGGCGGTCGCGGGGGGCAATTTGTGATTGGAGACTCAACGCAACTCGACGCTTCTGATTGGAGAATCAAAGTCATTCATTCGCGCCTAGGATTTGCCCCGCTCGAAACAGTTTAGGTTGACATGTTAGAACCTTTGCCTCATGCGGGGTAAAGGATGAGCAGTCAAGTGGTTATATTGTCATTGGTAAATGCTGACGCTATAAGTCAACGCACGACCTGTGCAGCATGCTTGTGCTCTTCACATTGCTGGTTTGCAGAAATCTAAATCACAAAAACAACACTAATGGCCTCACTTAAAAACGTTCCTTAAGTTAAAATATTATTCTTAAAATTTCTCTGTCAACTTCTCGTTGACGGAAATTGTCACACGCTAAAACATGACAGAGTTATTTTAAGGATTGTTTAACTTAAGTAACGTTTTTAAGTTAGACCGTTAATCAGCAAATATAAGGCAAATAGTTATTGATATTCGATTGTGTGTAGATAGTATATTACTAGCGTTTTGGCTTCGACAGCGTTTCCTTGACACCCACTATGTACTTATTTGACATGGCTACATACCCTTTTTATGATCGTGTCAAGCACTTGACAATTTATTGATCGCGACAATGTATCTAATATTTTAGTATTCTTACCAGAACAAGAATTATGCCGCCTTAAATAAAAAGCAAAGCAATATAAATCTTTTCTGACATCCCAAAATATATTTCGGTTATTCAGTAACATTCCCCGCTGCTAAGTAGCGTTTCAACGCTTCAATAAACGTAATCGAAAACACATTTTTGCCATAAAAATTTCAAAGGGTAAAGTAATTGTTTCCTCCCTCAAAAATTGTTACGAAAGTCACATTTTTTACGCAGTCTGAGAGTTGCTATCGTTAATGTTACAGGATTTAATCCATATAAAATATAGTTTAAAATGTAATGAAACTATAGATGAAGCGTCGTCCGACCGGCGAGCAATGTTCCTCTCACAGTTGTAATGAAAGAGTTCATGATCATCATCATCATCA
The DNA here is from genome assembly GCA_932305915.1 of Agriopis marginaria. Classification (NCBI taxonomy): domain Eukaryota; kingdom Metazoa; phylum Arthropoda; class Insecta; order Lepidoptera; family Geometridae; genus Agriopis; species Agriopis marginaria. The sequence continues at coordinate 13,629,524 of OW029926.1, read as the reverse complement.
GCCAGAAGACGTCCACTGCTGAACATAGGCTTCCCCCTTTAACCCCCACACTGAACGACGGTCTGCCTTTTGCATCCACTGGATGCCAGCGACTCGCACAAAGTTGGTCCATCTAGTGGGAGGCCTACCTACACTGCGTCTTCCGGTTCGTGGTCTCCACTCAAGAACCTTTCTTTCCCATCGGTTATCGATTCTCGGTATTGATGAATGCCTTTCTACAAATTATAAATATACATATATTAAATAAAAATACTGCCCTAAAAGCTTAATCATAATATGACTATACTTTTTGGGCAGTAATTAACCTTTTTTGTGCGAATTGATGAATGACTTTTGAGTCTCCAATCACAAGCCGCCATTCGATCGAGTACCCAATCAAAAGCCCTTGTGGCACTAGCTCGTAAGTGTTTTCTATCGTGTTGTAATTTTTATTTCTGGTGTACACAATAAAGAGTTTCTATCTATCTATCTATCTAAAAGCCGGCATTTGAAACCCCACCCGCAACTGACGTGGCTTACTTGTGCAAAAGGTATATATGACGACATGCGCGATCAAGTGGTTAGGAGTGGAAGTTTTCCATGATTTTAGAAGAAAAAGTGAAATTGGATCAGACTCACAAACATTAACCAGAATACGGAATCAACCATCGGCGTCGCAACGCAACGTACTGGCATTGGGGTGCGTCAGGCAAGTGACATGTATAGCACTGATTGGTTATTGTGAAATAATAGCTAGCACCATACAATATTGCACAATACGTAGCTATAAGGTCGAGTTTACCACAATACAACCATGGCAATTGCTTTGGTCCATGACAAAATTGGTGCTTATATCGCAAACTAGCCGGCCTAAGCTAAGCAACTATTAGTCTAGCCACTCGTATACGCACGGTTACTGATGTAGCAAAAAAAGAGGTTGTCTGTGTAAACGGTTTACGGACGATAATTTTACGTGATAACGCTTAGGTTGATTGTGCCTCTCTATCGATTGTTCCGCGCTCTCGCTTGCACGCGCGGCTCAGGCGGAACGTGACAATTTTTCGTACGTGCAGCTGGTGTGCATCGATTTATAAGACGTTATCATGTCAAAAAAGACTAAACATTTTGCGTTTGGTAACTCTATTTTGAATGTCCAGTTGATACAAATTATGCGAAGCAACGATACATTATAATGGTATAAGTATAAATTGTTTTTTTTTAATAGAGCTCTTAAAATATAGATAATCTTCAAACGGCTGACCATAATTTATTGAATCACAGCTAAAAACAACAAGACACCTTTCAAACAAAAAAAAAAACTAAATCAATCCAGCCGTTTGGAAGGTACGATGCTATAGACAGATTCACAGATACACACGTTAAACATAAAACTCCTTTCTTTTTGCTTCGGGGTTAAAAATACCAATTATTAAATTATTTGACGAAATTCTATATTATACTAATACGTACGCCCAACGTCCACTTTTAGAGGTGCGTCGTGCAAGCGACCGGCAACCTTGGAATCTTCAACTCTTTGCTTACTTTTCTGTCTTGTCTGAACCTTACTTTTAAATTTAAAGGTAAAGTAAAAGACTTTCTTTTATTTAAATACCTATTAATTTACTTCAAAGTCGCTCAGCAAGTTATAAAGAGAGCTATGCTTTGCGTTTCTCTATGGGATGGTACCTGGATAGAAGTTATTTGCCAGAGAAACAAAGTCACCGACATAGCTCAACTTATTAGAAAGCTGAAATGGCAGTGGTCTGGTCATATTATTTTGTAGCTGAACCGATAACCGTTGGAGTAAACGTGTTCTGGAGTGGAGACCACGAAACGGCAAACGTAGCGAGGGACGCCCTAAGATTCAATGGAATGACGATGTACGTAAGGCAGCTGGCAGTGGCTGAAGGTAAAACACCGAAGATTTGGCTGAATCGCGTGCATTTGGAGAGGCCTATGTCCAGCAGTGGAATAATAGGTATAGGTTGTTTATGATGACTTATACCAACCTACGCCAACCGGTTTCACTTTTCGAGTACCGTAATCGCTTTCTTATCGTCCTCCAAATTCTTGAGCTGTCTTTGGAAACAATCGATATTTAATCCTAAAGTCTGGAACAACACTTCAAATAATTATAATAAAATACTTTCGACTTTATACTCTTGTCAACTGCTAATTTTCATTTTAGTTTTTTCTTTCAAATTATTTTATTGACGTCTAAAATCTGCCTCCATTTAAGGGTCGATAATTATGTCGTCAATTCAAGTCACATTCAAAAAGCTCAAATTAAAGTTTTGCCTCTGCGTGAAACAGTGACAAAATTATGCTTTCTACGCCCGCCTCAGAACTAAATTACGGAAGCGACATAATTATGCTAAAAACTTCAAATTACTCAAGAACTATTTTAATTTTAAATAAAACTAATTAACATTAAATTCCATGATACAAAATGACCATTAGAATATGAATAAATAAATTGTTACGAACTTCCAGACACGGAGAAAAAACTTAAAACGTGTTTTAGATAGCCTGTTTTCGCCGAATTATTCTATCGAGAAAAGTTTCACCAATCATGTTTCCAAAATTACATTTAACTTATTTGTATACTTAACTATTTATAAACTAAAATATGAATTTGTTGCTGTTTTCCATAACCGCGTAAATTGATGCAACGCTACCCAAGTTCACGACATATAAACTCTTAATAAAATAGTTCCAGCATATTTAAAGGTGCTAGAAAATTTTATTGCATTCAATATTGTCGTCTGCGCCATTTAGCGAGCATCAGATAAATACCAATCGGGAAACTTCTCATTGCATAAGACTAACATGAAATCGCCCTGGGGACTTAGTAATATTTTAGTTATTTTATTTTTTCCACTAAATTGGGCAGATATTTTGGCCCGTGAATGCGTGCTCGTTAAAAATAATGAGGTTGGTTATGGTTTTTGTGATAAATAGCTTCTGTCGCTTTTGTCAATTTTAGCTGTTTTCGATAATGATAGCGTGTGATTTTTCGCTATTGTTATGTTACGATGTAGAGTCGTGTGACAATGTAACCTATTATTTTAACACTGTTTTAATAGCGTTACTTGTAACTTCAGTCCAGCCCCTGCGATAATGCGTCTGCCAGCTGCAATAAAAAAGTCATTAATGGTTTTTTTTACTGTGGTAGCCAACTTTACGTTCAAAAAGCTAGTAAAAGTGATCAGAATTCATTGTTTTTTTTTTAGCTTTTTACCATGGTTTGGAACAGACGTACTCTTTCAGCGGCCGCACTTTCACTAACTGATAGTTCCGAGCAGTGAAGAGCGATGGTGGCCGAACGGTAACATGTGCGCTTTACAATCAGACGGCACCCCGTTCGATCCTCGGCCCTGCACCAATGACTTATTTAGTATTTAAATAAATTATGTGCAGTTTCGATGTCATCGCTCAAAAAAGGTGAAGGAAAACATTGTGAGGAAGCCGGTATATCCAAGACCCTCAAAAGTACAAAGACATGATATTCACCAACATGCATTGAGCCAGTATGGTGTATTAGGGCCCATTCTCTCTCTCTCTCTCTCTCTCTCTCTCTCTCTGAAGAAATGCCTTTGTCCCATCAGTGGAAACGTGATAGGCTGGAGTTTATTGATGATAATCCTGATTTGATTCTGGAGCTAGAGATAGGTCAAAGAATTTTGCAATGGCTATTAGCTATTATTAAACCCAGTGTAGTGCATTGGACGTCTTCTAGCTGATGATGATGACCCGTCAATTTCGCTTGTTATAATAAGGTTCGTTTTGTAAAATGAATGGACGGGCTATAAGCATTGAAATTGCGAAATTGCTCAGTAATAACGAGTCAAAACCGTTGGACATATACTTCAACACCTAATTATAACCATGTACAAAAAATTTGTTACAAAAATAGATAGCGGTTTTTTGAAGTGTATTTACACTTTGGGAAAGCACACGTAGGCATAATTTTGTCAGATGTTTTGTTATCATGTAACAATAGACGCGTGTCGCACTTCCTACGGCTAGAGACCGACTAAAACGAAGTGAGCACCGGCGCTCATTATCTTCTGGGCCCGTCAATTTATTTTGGTCGAAGCATTTTAGTGCATTTGTCTCATACATTTATTTCACTTTGCCGATTTTATCAAAAATCATAGATTTCAAAGCGCATGGATATTGGTTCTAGTATTATTTTTTACCACAACTTCTAAGTATCTACAGTTAGCTTTGAAAATGCTGCATTAAAATGGAATAAATCAAAGCAAGCAAGCTTACCCTTTCCATAACCTATAGATTCAAATAATTTGCCATAGGAACTATTTACGATCACGCGAAGCAATTTCAATAGTATGAGTTTACGCGCCTGTCGTTTTGCTGCCCTTTGAGTGCAGTATACGAAAGGTCAGAAGCACAACCTGAGTAAAATTGTTCCATTTTATTTGCACACCTTTACACTTTGATACTTACGCTTGTTATTATCTGTCATAATAATATTGTCTCGATATATTTATTGGAGACCACAGTTGAGCTCCATGTAAAATTCATCTTCACCGGTGCTCCAACTTTCTTTATGCATTAAGATCTGTTGCTGCGTGAAAGAGGAACAAAAAACACAGTTTCGTGTTTTTAGCATATTTTATTGGATATTGCCACAAACTCGCCTGATACTAAGCGAAGACGGTGAGGTCAAGGATGAAGCGAGTCAGTTTAATTTGACTATTTTCTCACCTAAGTGAATTGACGTTATTCTTTGAGAAAATAAAACTTTAAAACATACCTATTAGTAAGAAACTCTTGGGGCTGTCTTAATTAAGTACCTAACATTTTATTATAAAGTGCAACTGCGTCAGAGTGAGAAGGTTCTTGTTGTAGACACAAATATTAGTATTTTTTTGCTAAAATACTCGTTCAAGTAGTCTTTGCAGAGTTCGTAAGTAAAAAAAATTTTTTTTTCAAAAAGTATAATTTTCTCTAATTTAACTTATTACACGGCATTTTCATCGTAAAATTAGTCGAAATGGAGATATTGTCAAAAATAGCTTTAGGGCGCCATCTTTCAGTATAGTGGCACAAGCGGCAAATATAAGCATAGCGAAAACCTGAAATGAGCATGTTGAAATTTTTTTAAATACCAATTTGCAAGGTTATGGAAAACTTTCCAGATCAGGGTATCTCGCAAGTTTTGAGCACAAAATTACTGTACTAATAATATCACATTGTACTGCTTGTCTTAAACGCTTACGTAATTATTGACTTTGTCTGTATGTGATGTACTTTTTATGTTGATATATGAGTACTGCAGCACCCGTCGTAATTCAACTGCGACGTAATCTGTAACTTTAGGGAAGAGCGAGGGGAGACCCCAAGACATTAACGGTCAAATATCAAACGACTGTTTGCTGGACAACAAATACGAATGCTTTATTGAAAACTGAGAAAAGTCGATCATTTTATAATGGAAAGTATATTTAAAGGGCCTTATTCCTGCCACAACTATCTCGCTGACACATATCTTGCCGAAATTTATCTGGTAAAAAACCGATAGACTAGCAATTATGCGCCGATGTTCAAAACTATAAGAAGCTTAGTCAGAGGCCTTTGGGCTACATGTTTTAAAAGCGATTCTGTTTAGGTGATGAGAAAAGTTGCGCGACCGCAAACAGTATCTCAGCGCGTAAAAGTTCACGTTCACGTGATTTTCCGAACTGCGCTGATTCAGCGTTAATTCGAGCCCGTGCTAAGAGTAACGCTGAACTAGTCTTTTCGAACCACATACCTATATTTCTGTTATTCAAACTAACTCGAACAAACTACCCAGTCATTTCGTTGCTGATGAGTATATTGGCACGTTTCTCAATAGACTCAAACGCCCCAAGCTAGTACTTGGCAGATCCGTACCAATGGTGCGAGCAGTATCGTATTTCATGCACGACAGAACTTGTGCTTGGTATCTTAATATATATAAATCTCGTGTCACAATGTTTGTCCTCAATGGACTCCTAAACCACTTAACCGATTATAATAAAATTCGCACACCATGTGCAGTTCGATCCAACTTGAGAGATAGGATAGTTTAAATAATTACATAACTAGCGACCCGCCCCGGCTTCGCACGTAAATTACACCCGTGCGAAGCCGGGCGGGCGGGTCGCTAGTAATTATATATGTTTATCTAAGGTATAATTAAAGTTCCGACGTTAAAGACATACAATCGGACCTTTGAGAGGATATCCAGCTTTTTCTCAGCCAATTGTTTGATGATGATGTAGGAAGTAGACCTAAAATAAATAAAGGTAATTAGAAATATTTAGAATTAGGTAAATATGCAATTGTTTTACCCCAATTAAGCTATCCATTTTCATTATACGCAAACCTTCATAAACTTGTCTCAGATTTCCTAATAGGCGTTGATCAATTATTTCCTTCGTATAATTTTGCGAAGTTATCGAATGTTTACTCCGAAACTGGATCGTTATTTCAACAAACTGTTATGGGGTAAGTTTAATAAGCGACGATTATAGAGTGGGGGCAACTCAGTAAAGTTCACGGTTGAAAATATACGTGTTAATTATTTGGACTCCTTTGGTTTGTTTTAAAAGCTGAACTTTTATTCTCTGTCGAATCAATTCGTTAGGAATCAGTTTGTTCATTGTCCGGTGGGACATTTATTTCATCATCATCATCAGCCAGAAGACGTCCACTGCTGAATATAGGCCTCCCCTTTTAACCTCCACACTGAACGAAAGCCTGCCTTTTGCATTCTGGATGCCAGCGACTCTCACAATGTTGTCGGTCCATCTAGTGGGAGGCCTACCTACGCTGAGTCTTCCGGTTTGTAGTCTCCACTCAAGAACCTTTCATCGGTTATCGGTTCTTCGAGCGATGTGGGCTGCCCATTGCCACTTCAACTTGCAAATTTTAACAGGTCTGTCGGTGACTCTGATTCTTTGGCGAATATCCACGTTTCGTATTTTATCGCACAAAGAAACTCCGAGCATTGGAAGTTCTCTCCATTGCCCGCTATATGACTGAGTTTTTCCATAAGACCAACAGAACTGAAATTTCATATTTTATTGATTTTGTGAAGTCGGTTTTTTATATTGATAATTATGTGATCAAGCGCTTGAGTTAAGTTTAAGAGCCTCTTATACCAAATTTGACGGTTTTAAATATTTTTTTTTCCAGTTAAATTACAATATTTGAGCTGGAAAAAATTAAAAGCGTAAAAAGGACGCGAGAATTTTGGCGCGCCGCGTTTAGTGCCGCGCCAGGCGTCATCGAAGTCGGACCTATGCTCGTTTTTTGTCGTTGAACTCCCCCCGCGGGCGTCCTGACTCTAGCGTGGCAATATACATCGTCGCTATAACTTGGCGGGGGCTGAGGGAGCGTTTTGTTGCCTACGCGACTCTGATAACCGCCCGTTAACGTCCCGTATGTTTTCATCTCCACTTGTTATTGAGTTTGCAATATCTTTGTTTTAAATCGAGACAGCCGGTATTAGGTTAGATTAATTTTGATGGACTGTAAGGAATTGTTGAGACTACGATGGGATTAGGGGTGAAATCATTTTATAATTTTCGAGTTATAACTTGAATTGTTTTAATTAAAGTTCTGAATAAATAATGGAGGCAAATGGAAAATGGTTGACGAGGGATTTGGTAGCGATGATAAATTATTTAAACCAATAACTTATTTAATCTGCTTAGGTACTACCTACTTAAACAATTAAATTTTTTATGGAACATATTTTTTATTTAAAAACTGTTTAAATATACCTAGGTATATTGCAAACAAAAATAATATTTTTATTTGCATTTTGTTAGGTTAGGTACATCTATTTTTTGTTTTCTTGTCTAGAAGACTATATCAAATATAACAATTAACATTTTCTGATAAATCATAAGTATTAATAAATTGAAAATCATAGATTACTCTATAGATTACTACCTCTCTTCTTACTAAAATAATGTAAAAGTTATGAATCGCGCCATCTATCGACGAGTAGCACTATACAAATAGTTCATCAAAATTTACATAGATAGCAGGACAAGGCTCACCTGCGCAGGAGTGTTCAAGAGAAAATCGTTGCGCTGTGCTGTTTGTGGTGTAACAAGGCAAAGACTATAATATATTGTATACCACGGTGAGCGCAATTCTGTGATTCTATATTGTAAGGGTCTCACATTTATCTCAAACCTTGATTTTTCACTATTTAGCAATCTAATACAAATCTCTATCGTACGATCAACATTCGAACGACCATTGATTAGTGAGATACAGCTACGTAATAACCACGTGTTTATTTTGTGTATAATGGTTAATTTAGACTTTAATACCAAAAATAAACCAATAGGCAGACATCGATTAGGACACAGTAATGGTAAATTCCAGAATCAATAACGACTAACCTAGCGCTCCAAGAGTCAACACGTCTTGGGGCCTTACAGCCAACTCCTTACGCGGACTCAAAACGCACTGTTATGAAAATCACGCGAACGTGAACCTTAACGCGCCTAGATACGGTTTGCGGTCGCGCAACATTTTTTTCATCACCTAAATTGGATTTCTTAAACAGCTAGCCGTAAGCCCCTGAGGATGGATGCCTCGTGAAGAGGCAAACACGTGTCCGCAAGGTGTACTGAGGAAATAGCTTTAATAACTGTTTATTTCTTTTATATTTAAATTAAAAAATATTTATCGTCATTGCACATTATTACTGCTGAAACCTGATATTTAAAAAAATAATACATTTTTGTTTCAGGTTAGGCTTAATTAGCATCATTAACAAATATCTACAGAGTAAAATAATTTATTCCAAAAATGTCGTAGAAGCGGAACTACACTAGAGATTCGTCAGGAAAACAGTTTTAAAGGTAACGCAAAGTAATACCTGATTCAATCAACTATCCAATGACGAATAATAATACTTTTAGCCATTGATTTCCTTCGTAATCTGGCTTCTTTAAAATGTGTCTTGTCAAGTAAGACAAAATTGCGATATACGAAAATTATTAACTGAGATAAAAATTTGTTTTTTTGTCAAGTTTCTCTGTTTTTGAATAAATTCCTCAATTGTTTTTAATTTTTAGCGTAATTTTTGCCTGCACTCCTGGCCCCCGATTCTACTAAATAAATTGTTTTTAAATTGTAATTGTTTCAATATTATTTTTTAAATAATTGCCTCATTACTGACAGTTTTATTTTTTTCATACTAGAAAAATACCACCACCAAATATTATAACTTAGTATAAAAAAAAATTAAAACTGTTAATTTTGAGGCAATTATTTAAAAAATAAAATTGAAACAATTATAATTTAAAATCTTTTTTTTTTGTAGAATCGGGACCTATATATGTAAACTTCGTGACTCGTGTTATAGTTACTGTGTGATAATGAGGCCTTAACGGCCTTACAAAAATTGCCGTAGTGGACGGTATTTCACGTCCCCATGGCGGGGTATTGGTAAAGTTTTCAACTAGCAATAATCGCACCTCGGATTAACCTCATTGGTTACGATATTGCCTCTGCGCAAAGTTAAATAAAACTCGCGCACTGTAAAAGCCCCTCCTCATTTAACGAATGAAACGTTACCGCGAGCTAACTCGATCCTAACGCCATCTAGTTAAGTTTTAGGGAATTAAAATTTGTAGGTATTGGCTCAGATTATTCAAACAAGGGAGATATTTTATTGTAATGTTGAGGCGGGTGCGAACGCATCCAGTCTCAATGGGTCTGCATGCCTTTTAGTTGAACTCGGCCTGCAGACGACCTTGTCAATCTTTTTATTGTTATATGTGGACTATTAGTTAGTTCATTAATGTCGCAGCAAGTTTCTTAGTGAGTGTGAAATATGACTAAGTGAGTCGTATTTACCGTTTTTGTGGTATAGCGAAAAAAACTTTTAAAAATGGAGACATTTTGAACAGAAACGATAATTGTAGGTACTTACCTACTACCTACTAAGGCACATCTCCCTTGTTTAAACGATCTTATGTGTTGGTGTACTTTACTTTAGACCTTTGTTTGCTTAGATATTATCTATACTAATATTATAAAGAGGAAAGATTTGATTGTTTGTTTGCATTAAATAGGCTCCGAAACTACTGAACCGATTTGAAAAATTCTTCCACTGTTGGGAAGCAACACTATCCCCGGGTGACATGGGCTATAGGTACTATATTTTCAAAAAAAATAAGGTTTCTTACTATATAACTCCAATAATACCCGTGCGGGCGGGCCGGACCACTAGTTATATTATAAGAAGATTTCTGTAACAATCAAATATAGAATACTGTAATAGTCTCATTACATCTGCATGTCATAAATTTAACGATATAAATTCGCGCCATGACATTTGGATTGCGTTCCATTTTAAAAGGCCGATTGTCGTGTTGTTATTTTTTGCGTTAATTCCCTGTCAGTGGCTTAGTATTGACGAAAACAGTAGCTAATCTTCTACATAGTAAGTATCATACATCGACGTCTGGTAGAATTATATAAATAACTATAAATTATATTGGCGCAATATATTTTTTTATTTACCTAGTAAACAGATTAACGAGTTTTTTTTTTTAGTTTGTTTTTTTTCTCGTAATTCAGGATTGGTCCGATAGTAAAAGTTTATCAAAATTATGAGTATAGTGACTTCCTTTCAGCTTAGTAACATTGAAAGAAAATAATATATTTTTTTGTTGTTTAAATTAGAACGGCTGTCTAGGCATTTTTGTAAGAAATTTGTTGTAGCCAGTTGCATCCATATAAACGAAACGTCAGTCATTCGAAATCAGTTAGCAACTATGATGGAGTTCGACGCGTTGATCTAAATAAGAATGTTCAATCAAGGTTCACTCATAATGCCTGGTAACAGATTTTCCTTCTCATTTCCGTTCTGTTTACTTCTCTTTTCTGAGGTAACCCTTCCGTAAAACCAATTGGCTTTATTGCGTTCGAATCAAATGTTAGTTTATAGCTTGCACTCTGTGTTACACCGTCTTCCGGTCGTAATTGGATACAGCGGGTCGGAACTCCGTGAAATCACTAATCCTCCTAATTCTGACAGCCATATGTCACTTCGTAACGACGGCGTCGGCAGTAACCTTTGCGAGATGTCATACTTCAACTCGATTTTCGTACAAAACATAGTAGTCCAATGGTTTAGGATTTTTTTTGTATGGACACCCTGGAAATAATTCCTGTGTCGTTCTGAAACTTTGCAGTTATAGTAATGTTTCATTTTAAAAAAAAAAACGGGTCATTTTTGCACACACGGTCATCTGACACCAAACTAAGCAAAGCTTGTGATATGGCTGCCAGAGACTGATATTATGCATACATATAGGTATATTTTTAAATACATAGTTAAATAGATATTAACACCCTGATATAGAACAAACCAGCCAGTGTGTTGCCAGTGATGACATATGGTACTGAGACGTGGTCCTTAACTGTTGGCCTTTTGGTAAAACTCGGAGTCACACAGCGGGCAATGGAGAGAGCTATGCTCGGAGTTTCTTTGCGCGATAAAATCCGAAACGTGGATATTCGCCAAAGAACCAGAGTCACCGACATAGCTGTTAAAATTTGCAAGTTGAAGTGGCAATGGGCAGGCCACATCGCTCGAAGAACCGATAACCGATGGGGAAGAAAGGTTCTGGAGTGGAGACCACGAACCGGAAGACGCAGCGTAGGGAGGCCTAGATGGACCGACGACATTGTGAGAGTCGCGGGCATCCAGTGGATGCAAAAGGCAGGCTGTCGTTCAGTGTGGAGGTTAAAGGGGGAGGCCTATGTTCAGCAGTGGACGTCTTCTCGCTGATGATGATGATGATGATAAAACTAACACGAGAATCGAACCCACGCCCCCAAGCGCAGAAGGCAGGTTCACTACTGGACCAATGGGATACGGGGTTTATAGAATACGGTTAATTCCTGACGTTTCGAACACTATGCAGTTTGTAGTGTCCGTGATCACAGATCAAGGACGTTTTATAACCTACGTCCTAATCACAGGTGATGACGGATGTCTATAGGAATGTTATGAAATTTTCAATGACGAAATTTTTTACAAACCGCCATTTTTTTATTTTATTTTTTATAATTAATAGGCGCTTGACCGCCAACTCGCCTGATGTTTAGCGATGATGCGGTCTACGGTGGAGCACGCTTGCCTAGAAGAAACCGATTCACTCGTGATTTGAAGACACCCAGATTGTATCTATCGGGGAACACCCATTCAGGTAGCGCATTCCACAGACTAGCAGTTCGCACAATTATCGCCATTGAAGTTAGTCAAAACGTTCCACGCAGTATACTCAAGGTCCTGAAGTGCAGTTTTGCGCCAGGCTTGTGACTTTATTAATTTGATGACTGGATCCCACACAGGTGGTAATTGCCAAACATCCCCTATACTATCTACAATATACCTAAATCTTAATTTTATGAACCGTAACAAAGTATTAAGAGTGATATTTGAAGTGGTATTTTTTTTTAGATTCCTGTGTGAACTGAGATGGACCGTCCACATTTTGAGTGACAGCCATGAAATAAATAAACGCCGTGTGATGGAAATGATACAATCTTTACGCATGATGAGAGTTTTTCTGAATAAATGTGACTAATGGCTAAAGACTTTAAAGAGGATAATATTAAACTTGAGTGCCTAATTTGTTATGGACTGCCCCGGTGGCTCAGTTGGTAGTGAACCTATCTTCTGTGCTAGGGGGCGTGGGTTCGCATCCCATCTAGGACAAACATTTGTGTGATGAACATTTGTGTTTGTTCTATGTCTGGGTGTTAATATCTATTTAAGTATGTATTTAAAAATATATATGTACGTATATATACGTACATATATATTTTTAGCTTGTAATATGGCTGCCAGAAACTGATATATTAGTTTCTGGCAGCCATATTACAAGCTTTGCTTAGTCTGGGGTCAGATTACCGTGTGTGCAAAAATGTCCCAGATATTTATTTTATTTATTTATTTTATTTATGTCCTAAAACTGCGACCACCGGATTATGGGTAGGTCTAATTTGTACACAGTGAACGTACTGCGATCACCAAGCGTGAGGATTATGGCAACACCTCTCTCTAAGAGGGAGGAATTTGTCCAGCAGTGGACGTTTAATGGCTGCTGGTGTGACCTAATTTGTTTTGAATAACTAAGTAGGTAGGTGTTTATTTTTTAGTCTCCTTGTATTTTATTTTTTTTACCTTTGAACTTCAACTCGCCTGATGTTAAGCGATGGTGCCGTCTACGGTGGAAATCAGGACCAGATAAATATTTCTGTAGCGATGATAGTAATATTAATTAAGGCTTGGTTCAAGCAAAATTAAATAATTGTTGATTCAATTCTTTATTTATTATAATTCTTTAATTCTGATGAGCTACTGATAAAAGAAAATATCGCGAAGAACCATCACATGGGTAGGGTAATTTCTAATGCCCGGCTCAAATTGAAACAGCCACATCTTCGCACATTTTCGAAGATAAGTATTGAAATACGATAGCTGTGGTTGTGGAGCTTTGCCTTACTATCAGGTGGGTTATGTTCAAAAGCCTAGCTTGTTAACTATCAAATTTTAATCTTTAGAAAAAAAATATGTTTTTTTTGGTAAGCGAGTCACTTGAGAACAGTTAGACCGATTTGGCTATTTTTAGTTTTAAAATGCTGATAATATTCCAAGTTAGGGTAGACTAAGATAGATGGAAAGAAAAATTTCCCAGTTTTTTTTTCATATTTGGAATAGACTCTATATAGGTCTTTTTGCTATGAATTTTTGTATAACCTCAGGACTATATTTATAATAACTCGAACAATTGACATTTTGTCAGCACCAAAAATAATTTCGCATACATGAACTCGATACGCGATAAGCCTTGTTCGATTAAATTCCAGTCAGTAGTCTCAAAAAATTTCCGAAAATTTTAAGACTGTGAACCAAGGACCACGCGACGTTAATATTTCAAACTATAACTCGTAGAATATAGCAAAAAATCTAACTAGTTGAAAAAAGACAGAAAAAATATGTCACGGGTCGACGCCTCGCATATTTCGATGGGGATTTTAACATGTGTCACAGACGGTAGCATAAATTCAGACTGCAGGAAAGGCAAGCATTTTGGGATGATTGCAGTATAAACAGTAACAGGTTTTGATACAAAACCGTATCATATTGTAGTACAATGTAAATAGAGTTATTGATAAATATTAACTGAAAACCTTTCGCGGGCCATTACCTTACATCATAATATTTAATAACTTTTGTTCCATGGCTTTTTTTGCTCTTGAGTTTGCGTTTGTATTTTTGTATATGTATCTGTTATTTGTATTTTTGTATAAACAACAATTATAATATCTATAATATGCTTATTTGCAATTGTATTATATGCTCTCCGTAGACCAAGAAGACTTCGTACCTACTCTTTTTCCATCGCCTTTAACTGATTATTATTAAGATAATAATATGACATGTATAAATCAAGGGACTAATCTGTAGGGTTGGCTAAATGAAGCTGTCAATTAGTAAGATGGTGGTGCCTTCATTTAACTCTACAGTTTTGAGGCAATACTGGTGGAAAGAAGAGTTACTGAACAATATTTATAGAAAACATGTTAGGTGATACATGGAGCAGACAGATGTGGCATTAGAACGGATTATCTTAAATAAGACCACCTGTTTTTGAAGTCGAGTTTTCGTGCCCTTTGCAGGAAACATTCGTTGTACAGGCCACCGATTTATTCGAAGACTTGAAAGAGAGAGCCACCATCGCATTTTTTAAATAAAACTAGCAGTTACCCCAACAAAGTTTTTTAGTTCCTTTTTGGCCAACTTAACAGATAAGTTGGTGGTATTTGCGTCGTTGTTAATGTTGAAATATCGTTTCAGGATATGCGTCTCGGGTTCTAACCTGTTTAATGGCAATATTACCAACTTGGTGTAATGTATGTGTTCAGTTTTAGCATAATCCCGGACAATCCCGGTAGAATTGTTATAGTCCAGTGACTAAAGTGCAAAGCAAATCTGCTAGGAAAGTAAGGGATTAAAAAGGTGTGCTCAACAGATAGCGAGAAATGAAATGCATAAAACTAGAAATGGTAATAAAATTGGTAAAGGTGGTGCTCTTTGAAAAAAGTTTTAGTTTTGCGACTTAACAAAAACGTAAAGTGCTAGATCAATATTTTAATATATATTTTTTATTAGATGTTAATGTTGTAGTATGGTTACAAAGAAAATGACAACAAATTAAAACCTAAACACTAAGCTAATCGACTACCAGTGGTAATTGTTCCCAAAATGCTGGCCCCATTACTACGTTGTATGGTAATGATTACTCATTGAGCAAAGTAGAGACTGGCATTTTGTTCAGGAGTTGCATCGAACAGACGTGATGATAAATCTTTGAATAGACAAAATTATTGGTTACAATATCAGTGGTTAAAACGAATCTATTGCAACAAAAAAAAAATTACTAGACATTTTCAAGCATTATTATGTAAAATACACTCCTATAATCATTTCCATATGCCAATTAATAGAAATAGAAAGAAACAACAAACATCAATTTTTTTATTTATATTACACGGGAATTACTCACGTAAGTTTAATATAAATAATATAATGAAATATAAATTATAAATAACATGTGTGAAAATCACGTCAATTTCAATAATAAAATCAAACATCATTTTAGTGGAATAAAATTTCATTTCATTTCTTCCATTGTCTGAGAAATTAAAACCTTTCAAATATCAAAAAAAGATACGCGTATTTCCCTTCAAGATTCTCGTTCCATCCGTTCTCGATCCTTCGTCAAGTTTTTTGTCATTATCCATAATAGTTTAAGCTGGCTCATTATGACTCGCAAGTGGCTCATGAGAGGAAGCAGGGGGAGATTAGATAAAGTTCGTGTGCAGCCATCCAGCTGTAATCGCATTAATTGCTTTAGTTTTGGCTGCATGCTCAGCTTTATATGTAGCTATTTCATGGTGTCGCTTAGTTACATATTTTTTGTATCGGACTAGGCTTGAGTTTTAGTTTCGATCTCGCCTGATGGAAAGCGATGATGCGGCCGAAGATGGAGCATGTTTTCCCAGTAATAACCTATTAACTCTAGACTTGAATACCCCAAGATTGCTGCGGAAACACTGACAGGGGCAAGGCGTTCCATTGTTTTGCTGTTCTAATTAAGAAAGAGGACTCAAAACACTAAAAACGCATTTCGACCAAGTAAGGGTGATGCCTTGCCGTTCATCTGGACAACCGCTAATGAAAAAGTGATGGGGGAACAAGTTCGTGAAGTTCCGTTGGACACTTTCCGTGGAAAATCCTTTAAAATACCGACAAGTTTGCGAATTTACGGCGGTGGTTCAGGTTCTGCAGTTTCTTTCCAACCAACACTTCGTAATCAATGAACTGCATTGCGCTTTATTCTAATGAGCTTTACATGGACAATATCATTGGGTATGGTGCTAAATATCATGTTTAGCGCTTTTAAAATGTGGTGTTGGCACATGCTACGTATTTTGTAGACTGCTTATAGAACAAAATGTCTTAACTTTTGGGCGATGTGGCGGAAGTAGTGCAGCACTCTATGAAGGATCGATAATCTTTGTAATCTTTGATTATTTAAGGCCACGCTCACCGGCCAGTGCTATCAGAGAGATGGATTGTAAAAACAAAATTGCTTTTCAAATAGCTACTGGTAAAGTCCTCGAGTTTGGGATCCTTTAATTTATTTTTACGAGTCACATTTTCGTTGTGTGTTGATTTTTCATATTATTATTTCTGTCATAATTTATTTTGTAAAAAAACTTGTTCGATAATTTCCAACATTATCTTTGTTCACTCAAAATGTAAGGACTAGCCTCAAATTTTGAGCTAACAGAGATCTCTAATTAGATTCCTCTTAAAACAAATAAAGTAGTCTATTGACAGAGGAATAAAAAACCTGATCGTACATGAACAATGTTATAAGCAAACCGCATCAATCGATTGTCATGGCTGGAGATGTGTTGATTTTCACACAAGCTTTTTCATTCATCTCTTAGTTGAGACGTTTAGACAAAATATCAGATAAATTAGTCTGTTGAAAGCCTATGAGATGTAAAAAACCTGATTGTTCATGAACAGTGTTTAAAGAAAATCGTATCCATCTATTTTTGTGGCTGAAGATGTGTTGTTCATTTTCAGACAAGCTTTTTTATTTATCTCCCAGTTTGGACGTTTAGTCAAAATATCAGATAAATTAGTGTATTGAAAGCCTATGAGAAGTAAAAAACCTGATCGTACATGAACAGTGTTCTAAGAAAACCGCATCAATCTATTTTTATGGATGGAGATGTGTTGATTTTCACACAAGCTTTTTTATTCATCTCCAGTTTTATACGGTTAGACAAAATATCAGATAAATTAGTCTGTTGAAAGCCTATGAGATGTAAAAAACCTGATTGTTCATGAACAGTGTTTAAAGAAAAACGTATCCATCTATTTTTGTGGATGGAGATGTATTGTGTTCTAGATATTTTACACAACATTTTTTATTCTTCCCCCGTTTTAGACGTTTAGACAATATATCAGATAAAGCAGTCTGTTAAAGGCCAGTGTCTTAGCAGTGGGAACATGAAAGGCTGAAGATGAAAGCCTACGAAGAATAAAAACCTTGTCGTACATGAACAGTATTCTAAGCAAGCCGCATCCATCTAAATTCGTGGATGGAGATGTGTTGTTAATTTTCACACAAGCTTTTTTATTCATCCCCCGAGGGTGCGCTATGATTGAATACAATCCCTCGTTGGTGGCGTCGATGCGAGTATGACGGGTTTTTAGGATTCCGTGTGTTTAGAAGAAAATATGGATCGATATTGATTTTTTGCCAGTTAAATGGTATCAAAAGCACTTTGGTAAGTTCTAAGTAACTCCGAGAAAATATGAATGACGCAGACTAAAGAGATCTTACTAAGGTTCATGGCCTACATCCTGGCCGTTTTTTTTATTTATTGGAGAACCAATAATAAAGGCAGATTATCATATTTTTTTATAATATTTAAAATACGAATGCGTGTTTGTTTGTTGCTTTTGTTCGTCTTTCAAAAAGCAACAGAGCAAAGGGTCGACGTAATTTTTCATAGAAATAGTAGGACAGCTAGAGAGTGATGGGACACTTATTATCTCGGAACAATCCACGGTTATCATGACAAGAGGGTGAAACCACTAGCAAGGTGCAGCTAGTAGTACCTAAAGAAAGAAGAATAAGAGTCTACTGACTTGACCTAAGCACTATATCACCGTATGAACCTACTTATGAATTGTTTAGAGACCTTATTTTATTTTCCTTTGGTTTAAAATATATTACTGCTCGCGCCAGTAACTTTGCCGTACAAACTATTATGCGGAACCCCTTTATACACCATCAAGTTTTTTAAAATATAAAGTGTTATCAGTGCTTTTGCGTAAACACGTTTTTACGAACAAAAAACACACTTAGCTGATGGCATGTCGGTGTTGCTTTTATGTAGTAGCAAATGTGTTAAATAAAAAGATGTTGAAATACAGCGTGTGGGTATGGAAATCCGGCGTTGCTACGGCTTGAGGGTAAAATAGGCCCAATTTACGTAGGTGTCTAACTCAATAATGCTCTCTCCATTTTCATAATATTAGGTAGGCACATTATTTTGTGGAAATGTAAGAATACCAACGATTAAAACGACCACATCTTGTAACAAGAAGGTACATTAAAATTTAAAAAAAGTTTTTAGGGACGAAACGAGCTAGAGGAGAAAGATAAAATGCTCGGGCCAAAACTCTAGGCGAAAAATCACGTATTAATAGAAGAAGAAAAAACAGAATAATATTGTATTGGTTCTAAGTTTTTTTAGCTTTAGCTTCAGTAGTTTTTAAGCTGGACGAAAACCGTTAATTCTAATATTTTTTGCTAGGATTTTAAAAGCACAATTATTATTATAATTGTAACTAGCTGACGTACTGGGGCCTTAAGTCTAGCTGGTTAACCCAGTTTCGATGATTAAAAAATGTTGCGCGAATGCAAACCGTATCTGGGCGCACGTTCGCGTGATTTTCTATACTGCGTGGTTTAAACGCTAGTTTGACACTGCATAAGGAGTTGGGCGTAAGGCAGTGAAATATTAAAATATTTTTTTTAATTTCTAAGTTATTGCAGCTGTCATTGGCTAATTAAAAACCTCGAATGACCGTTGAAGTCTTTACTAACTTAAAGCATAGTCGTCATCACTTTTAGATGACAGTGAACTAATGGAGTTTGATGATGATGATGATGTTGATAATGTAATAAGAGTGAGGACGTTAAAAATACGCGTCATGTCCTTGTATGCGACACTTGAAACCAATTATAATTTTATTTAAGCCCTTGGCCGTTGACCGAAATAAATTATTGTAGTCCGGGTACTCCGGACATGATAGGCTAAGAGCTAATAACGATTTTTGTTATATCTTACATGTAAGCATGGACTTACATTTCATTTTATTCCTTTGCATCGTTTATAGTTCATTTTATTTCCAACATGGTAATTTATGCTTCGGAAAAGTTATAACTTAATTGTACGTAAAGAACTAAAAATTATTAAAATTAGATCTGAAGATTTTCGGCATTGATACAAAAATCATCATCACTGAACACTATTGTCTATCATTTGTTTTAGGAAATAATACGTATTTATGATCTATCAAACACTTCCTCACTTTTGTTGTGAACGTTACCTAGCCAAGTTTAAAAATATGGGCCGAAACCGTATGAGCTAATAAAATATTTTCATAACCTTGAGAGCCGAAACATCAGAGCGAATCCGGCATAAATAGACTTTAGTGGTTTTAGTGCTATTTATATATACTAATATTATAAAGAGGAAAGATTTGATTGTTTGTTTGTTTGTTTGCATTGAATAGGCTCCGAAACTACTGAACCGATTTGGAAAATTCTTTTAATGTTGGGAAGCTACACCACCCCCGGGTGACATAGGCTATAATCTATACTACCCGTACGAAGCAGGGACAGACCGCTAGTCATCTATAAAAACTTTTTTTTTTTAATAAATATATTTTAACATTGTCTCTTGACCTATAGACTCGAAACATATTAGGCGTATTTTGCTCCCATCCGTGGTCCCTTTTTCATTAATTGTAAACAAATTAACGTGTTTTGTTTGACATTCGCGGAATGCGAATCTAAATAAAAGAATGGGACGCGAAATGGGATAAAATGAAACATACGATGGATTTAACGCGATACGAAATAACAAACGACTTTATAGGTTCTGACATTGAACAAGGTTTTCGAGATCCCTAATTTGAATGAGATGAAATGTTTTCAGCTTTTCAATATGTTTTTGAAGCTGGAAAAATAATTGTGAATATTTTTTTGTGGTCCAGTTTTACTGGTAGAAGTCTTGTTTAGCGGTTTAATTAGGCAATCATTTTTGCTCGCGGCATTGTCCGTGGAACAAAACATGAGACTGACTCAGGGATAGTGTAACTTTCTATGTTGTTTCTATGCGCACAAAAAAAACACAATCTTTTAGTTCTAGAGATTAACCTCTATGCAAATAGGCTCACTTTTTAAAAATCCTTCCTCAAAGGCTAAATGAGGTATTTTTTTATTTATTTTTATAGGATAAGTGGCAAACAAGCTACGGGCCACCTGATGGTAAGTGCCGCTGATGGTCACCGCTGCCTATAGACACCTGTCTTACAATACCCGGGGCATTGTCAGTGCGTTGCCTACCTTTGAAGACTTTATTTATCCTTCGTTTGAAGCTGTCCAAATTAATATAAGAAACACTTTTGTAAAATTTTATGCTTCTTGACTTAGCGGTTTACGCTGAGCATTGTTTGTCAGTGAATTAACTAAAGATTATTTAAAGTGTAGATGGTATTTATTTTGGCAATTTTTTATGATCATACAACAAACAAAACACCAACTGAAGATATACAGACGTCCAATTTTTGATACTGTACTGTACTGTATTTTTTTACGATAAAAGTTTACCTCAACTTATCTGATAGAATTTATTTATTTCAAAGTAGTTTTAGGTTTTTAGTTAATATGAAAATGTATTTAGTTAATGTGTTGTATGACTTTCTTGAGTAAATAAACATTATTCAATAATGGATTTTGAGATGGAACACGCTTGCCAATGGGGTGCATGCTTTCGTTCATGCCAGGTAAGTAGGTGATCTTTAGTTTATAGTTTTGAACTAAAGCAAACTTGTATGAGGCCTACTTTCCCTTATATTTATTAAAAAATAATGATTATTTCCTTATGTCTATTTCTAGATATAGACAGCTAGATGATATAGTCATAGTTTCTCGTAGTCTGATACATCTGCTCTCATGAAGATAGTCTGCTAAAATTGATAGTAAAGATCAATAAATCCCGTCATAAATGTTTCCAAGTAAGTTCCTTTAGATACTTTTGCAATAAGATACACGGCAACTATAAAAGGCTTTCACGAGTTTCACGTAATACCTCACAAATTAGTGCCTACGTTCTCACAAATGAATTTTTACGACTCCAAAAGTTACGACTGCTTTTTTAGGATCCACAGAAAGCTTTGACGTCACATAAAAAATCAAATCCACCTTGATTTACGACAGAAAACTTTGAAATATAATAACGCGCGAGTTAAATTACCGGCTATGTGCAATAAATTAAAGTTTATAAGCTCTCTGCGCACCTTTCGACTTTTTCTACTTTTTGACACTCGGATAGTCGAAAAACGATTCGATATTTTCTTTGACATGTGTATGATATTATTGATGGGCCGTAAACCGGAATTGTTCTGGTCTTCGCGTCTTGCGGCGTCATAAAAGTATTGTTGTTTTATGGCTTCTCTTATGGCTCCTTTCGTACCTACTACTGTTCCATGAATAGTTGAATACCTGATTTGATGTAGTCATAAATCTAACGCTAATAGAATAATATAAAATTCTTGCTCTTCCAACACGGCTGTGTAACGGCGCATTGTAAGAGGTAATAGAAAATCAACTCTAGTGTTGTTTGC